>HG992305.1:10012500-11262500 GCA_905220615.1 Tinea trinotella
GACAGCACCCCGCTTGATGTTAAGCTGGAGTGTGATCCATGAATGGATGTCACTGCTTCTACAATTCAATAACTGTGAGTAGCAATCACATCCACTATGCCGGCCTAGTTGGAGCCGGTAACTTACAAGCTGATCCTGAAACCTGACCAAATTTTTCTTGTTATAACTTTACTAATGCCTATTTATTATTACGAAACAATTACAAGCAGGTCCCATACATTGTTATGAATTACATTTTGAGTGAATAACATACTGATGTTATTCACATCAGATGACACAGATTTAAGTTGTAGGGGTTTAAGTTGAGAAGTGAGTTTAATTAGGGATCTATAGATTAACATACATTTTATATGCATGTAAGAATACGCTTTAATTACTTCGGTGCATAAAATAAAGTAATATTTGAAAACAAGCTTAAAGCAATGGAATAAAAGTTAAATTAAAAATAAAATTTAAATTTAAAAAAATTTAAATAAATAAATTGATAAAATAATTTAAATTAATAAATTAAAAAAATTAAATAAAATTTAAATATACTCAATAAAAGTTAGTTAAAAGCTCAGTACTTGTAATGAACTGCAAAACACTTCATTACGAGCATGTAATAGCCGAATGTTATTGTTATTAGAGATTTAAATGAATCACTTAGGCCGGCATAGTGGCGGCGGCTGGGGCAGCCGGAAACTGACTCGGTTATTCCAGTCGTCGTCACTCTTGGACTTCCTCTTGCTTATCATCAGGCGAGTCGAAGTCAGATGTCGTGTCACAATAAAAAAAAAAAAAAAAAAACTTAAATGCTTGATACCGGGAATGCTTCCAGGAAAAAAACCTGCTCTTTTTTCCCACAGAGATAGGCAGGAGGGCCACTTGCTTCAATACTGACTTGTATGAGGAGAATTGTGGATGTGAAGGAAGCGAGGGAGTTATCTCAGGATCGTGGCAAGTGGCGCTCCATTGTCTCTGCCTTTCCCTGTAGGAGGGAGGCGTGACAATTTGATTAATTGATATATTGCCCGATATATCTTTACTTATCCTATGTGTTTTGTTACAGAGAGCAATTCTGCAACAGTCTCAGCAAAATGCAGCTGGTATGTTTTCTATCTTTATTATACTCTTAATTTAAGTGATTTAGGTGTCTGTCGATTGGTATGAGTGCTCGTATATGGTAGTCGTAAGAGCAGCTTGATTCTATAAGAAGTCATGTAAAAACATATATTTTAGAAGATATAGGCCTTTCAAATAATCTGAACTAAACAGAAATAATTTGAAACCTTTTTGTTTATCAACTCGAAAAAGAAGAGTTTTCAATACCTAAAAGAGTAGTTTTCATCTATCGATTGATTATTGATTTATAATAAAAATCCAATATTAGCGGCTAAGGTAGCGTTGGCATGCTTAAGTTAGAGTTTAAGGTTTTGTTACAAGCATGGTGTGCATAGCCTCTCGCAGCTAGACCCTAGTGTTTTCAGCGACAGTGTTTTGTCGGACGTCGTTTGCACTGGACCGCGAGTTAATTAAATTTGCAGTGTTTCAAAAAAATTTGGTGGTGATATTTTAAATCTAATATTGAGTGATAATATTAATTTATTTGTGCAGAAGGTAATTTAATTAATTTTAAAAGAATTGGTAGAATTTGGTAACGCAACAAAACTTACTGAAAGTTTGAAACTTTCTTAAGTTTTTTTTAAGGTTTACCGTTTTTTAAAATTTACCAAGACCGTGGTGCTGTGGTAGCGCAATGGTCATTAAAACTAAGAACCTTCAGTTTAAAGCCACGTGTCGATATCAATGTGGCATTGGTGTGTACATTGACCGTCCTGTTTCTGTGATACAAGCAATTTTAGTTATTCAGTATAGAAACAAAAAAGTATGGCTGTTTTAGCAAAAGTCCAAACACGCTATTATTTAAATTATAAACTACTAATCATGTTCATAAGAATATATATATATATATATATATACATACATTTCGTTTCTTTTTAATTCTAAGCAATTAGATATTTTATGTGTTAGGAGTAGTCGGTATTTATTTGTTGTGACTTGATATCCGAGTTTGGCTTGCCTGATAGTAAGCAGGATGGCCCAAGAGTGTCGACGACTAAAAAAGACAGTCGTTGTCACTGTGCCGGCTAAAATATCCCAGACTACCGATCCGGTTGCAACTAGGCCGGTATAGGAGAAGCGACTGCTACTTGCAGTTGTTTAATTGTAGTAGCAATCGCCTTTATTCACGGACTGCACTTTAGCTTAACATCAGGCGGGGTGCCGTTACAAGCGGCTCCTATAAAAAACCTGTATGAATAGAAAAAGCTTGAGTACATTTTTTTTTTAATAATATATTTTTTTAAATTAAAATGTATTTCTTAACTTTTGAATAAGTGTTTGCAGAATGTAACCTACTTTGATGATTTAATAAACGCTTACAAATTATTTCAATTGAATTTTAAAATTCATCATTAATTCGATTCAATTTTAATTTAATTTTGTTAAGTATAACCATATTGGTATTGATGACGGTAATTACCGACATCTTTAATACTTTTACATTATACTCTTATTTTTTAATTATTATTATTACTCAAGTCAAAGCTCTATAGCCTGTATGAAGAGAATTAAGGACGTTAAGGAAGCGAGGGAGAAGGAGTGTCAGGATTGTGGCAAGTGTAGCTTCATCGTCTCTGCCTATCCCTGTGGGAAAAAGTCGTAAAGATTTTATTGATTGATTGATTGATATTAATAATTTTTATTGAGGACTCTGATCTGACTTCGATCAGATGTCTTTTTTTTATTGTGACTTGATATCTGACTTTGACTTGCCTAATAGTAAGCATGATGGACCAAGAGTGTCGACGACTGAAAAAACCCGTCTCAGTTCACGGCGGACACACTCGTTGCCATTATGCCGGCCAAATGTGCTTCTTCGCGCATCGCTTGAATGACTCATTCAATTAATATAAATGCCATTCTTACTAAACTTTTTTATTGATAACTCGACAAAACTATAATGTATTTAAAATTAAAAAAGCATTCAATTATTGCAAATTAATTAATTTCTTTATTAATATTTAAATTTATTATAACACACATTAATTTTTCTTAAACAATTTTATATTTCATTAAAAAAAAAGCTTTATGTAAATGATAACTAATTTTTATTTTATTGTTGTTGATTGAATGAACATTTATTTGAAATCGTAATATTTATATTTTAACATTTCCTAATAAAATAAACTAAGCTTTCTAAACGTGCTTGTATCATAGAAACTGGTCGATCAAAGTACATATATTAAAGATACATTGGTATCGGTAAGTGGTTCTCGAATCGAAGGCTCTTGATTTGCAAGACCAACTACTACCTTTACTACTTCACCACGGTCACGAATAACTAACGTTTAGTTGTTTTCATATGCTCAAAATATCTAAATATTTATGAATCGATTGCACCGGCCATGACGTAACCTGGAACCGATGGAATATGATGAATTTGTAAATAGTTTGATTTGTTCTGATACTCATAGTAGCGCGTTCTAGTATCATATTGATGTTTTAATAATTGTCGCTCAATATTTACATTATTTAAAATATTAATTATGTATAGTTTTGTGTAAAGGGTTTAAAAATAAGGAGTGAACATGTTTTCAAATTTTTTCAAAAAACTTCATTGTAACTCTAAAGTGTCTTCGTCTCAAGACAAACCGCCTCCTCCCTGCAACGAGCAACCTTCTACCTCATCGCAAAAAGAAGAAGTACCTTCGACTTCAACGCAAAAAGAAAAAGGTAAACCTTTTTCATCCCAAAAAGAAAAAGTTAAGCCTTCAACTTCATCCCAAAAATATAAGGTTGAACCATCAACTTCATACCAAAAAGAAAAAGTTGAACCATCAACTTCATACCAAAAAGAAAAAGTTGAACCATCAACTTCATATCAAAAAGAAAAAGTTAAACCTTCAACTTCATACCAAAAAGAAAAAGTTGAACCATCAACTTCATATCAAAAAGAAAAAGTTGAACCTTCAACTTTATACCAAAAAGAAAAAGTTGAACCATCAACTTCATATCAAAAAGAAAAAGTTGAACCATCAACTTCATACCAAAAAGAAAAAATTCAACCTTTAACTTCATCTCCAAAAGGTAATGATAAACCTTCATCTTCATCCAAAAAATATCATAATCAACGTCCCACTTCATATGCGCTTCGATTTGCTGGAATGAGAAATGTTTTCGCCCGTGAGTCCCTAAGACGTTATAATCAAGAAGTTAGAGGTTACGTCACAAACGAAGAAAATATCCTTGATGACGTTGAGGAGGCAGAACGCCGAGCAGCTGCTGAAATAGCGTATAGAAAGGAACGTTTAGATAAATTAGAGCGTGCTGCTTACCAAAGGGGGGGACAGTTCATTCCAGATGACATCGATTTTGGTCCTGTCTTCGAGCAAATTTTAGAAGAGAGTAAGATTGATTTTTGACTTAAATTCCAAACTGTAGTAAATACAAATATGCCTTTTCTCCATTGGAGAAATATGGAGGAACTACATATTCCTAAAATGTTTTTTTATATTTATAACTTTCTCATTATTTACATTTTAATATAAATATTTAATATTACTACAATGAAAAAAAGAAATTTTCTGAATAGGGACAGGTAGAGACAGGAAAACCAACAATTTTTTAATTGTGTCTCACCATAGGACAGCCTAATGTTAGGCCCGAGGGCGATCCACAGCTTTTGTTACTGCTACTTCAGTTACATAAGTAGCAACCGTATCCAAAGTATGCCGATTTAGTTAAACCGGCAACTTTTAAGCTGATCTCCAGGTATACATACCATTAAGTGTACTTACCGATAGTGAATCGGCAGACTAGGCAAATGACCACCAACTGTCTGCCTACTTTCCACGATCCTGACATTACTTTCAGAATAGTTATTTAAGGAATAATTAATTAAATGTTATTATAAGGGCTAATCTAAAGCGTAAACAATTTGATTGATTGATTAATAGTTTTTATATTTTATTTAATACAATATCAATCAATCAAACTGTCACACTTCCCACAGGGATAAGCAGAAACAATGGAGCACCACTTGTATACAGACCATGATGTGACTGTCACGTTTTGGGATTAGCTTGCAAGTTTTGGTTTCAACTAGGCCGGCATAGTGGATTATATCCCTGAACCGCACTCCAGCTTGGCATCAGGCGAGGTGGTGTCATTGTTAAGGCACAATAAAAATAGTTCGACATATGACAGCACCCCGCTTAATGTTAAACTGGAGTGTGGTCCATCAGTGGATGTCACTGCTACTACAATTCAATAACTGTAAGCACAAATTACATCCGCTATGCCGGCCTAGTTGGAATCGGCAACTAACAAGCTGATACCGAAACGCGACCAAATTACTTTACGGTCTGTGTAAATGGTGGTACTACCCAGGATCGGCCGGATAACCAGAACCGAAACAAATATCCACTTCTTTTTATTATTAACAAATATTTGCAATATTTAATAGAATCATTAAATATTACAAATAAAAGCTATGAAACAAATATTTTCTCCGACCGGGAATCAAACCCGGGACTTTACGCGCAACAGTCGCTAACCATTTGTCCACGACTGTCGTCAATGTGACTGCTATTACAGTTATTTAACTGTAGTAGTAGTCACTTCCATTCCTGGACCGCACTCCAGCTTGACATCAGGCGAGGTGGTGTCATTGTTCAGCTACAATACAAAAAAAGTTTATTGCTTTTAGTGTAATTGTTTTTAGGATCAATTTTAACACAAATTGTTTAACAGGAATAAAACTAATGCACGAGTATCAGGAGCGGCGGCGGTCGCTTGGGAATGTGACCCGGCCACGTACTGACTTTGTAACGGACCCGTATCGTTATGCAATCATCACACAGGATGAGAAAGGGGTAAGTTTCAATACCACTATATATCTTCATCTGGGGGACCACATCTGGGGAAGAAAGGTTTTAGAGCAGTGTGGCCCAACCTTTTTTAGGACCTGCCCCACCTTAACATTATTAAAATTTTTATGCCCCCATTTATGTCAACCGTCGTGTCAGGGTCGTCAAAAGTCGTGTCGGGTCCATTTTTAAATTGCCCCCCTTAACTATCAAATTCCTCCCCCCCCCTGTTGGGCGTGGGCCCCAAGTTGGGAAACACTGTTTTAGAGTGAAGACCACGAACCGAAAGACGCAGCGTAGGTAGGCCTCCCACTAGGTGGACTGACGACATAGTGAAAGTCACGTATTAACCGGTGGATGCAACTGGCGTCTTGTCGTTCGGAATGGCGTTCTAAGGGAGAGGCCTATGTTCAGCAGTGGACGCCTTCTGGCTGATGATGATGATAAAACTTTTTACACCCGTAATACTCGCACATGTCGCATTCTGTCAAACTAAAAGGTCGTCAAAAAAAATTGTGCGGTCGTTTCTATGAAAAACAATCGACAAGTGGAAAGCTTTACCATCCTACGTGTTCTCCTTATCGTATAACCTTTTATCCTTTAACCGATATAAGTGATGGCGACTGAGGCAACCATGACTTGTTTTTTCAGTCGTCGGCACACTTTGACATTCATCATGCCTACCATCAGGCATATAATCAAGAGTGTCGGCCAAAAGTGCTTCTATATATATGTATATGTATATATCAAGTAAATTGTCACGCCTTTTTTCCAGGGATAGGCAGTGACAATAGGGCGCTACTTGCCACGATCCTGACACAACTTCCTCGCTTCCTCACATCCTCAAATCGCTTCATACAAGCTCTACGTTTTATACATATTTCTTTTTACTACAATGTTTTACGAGAATTTAATTTATTTATGGGCATTTGATTGGCACGCTTCAATTCCTACTGGTATAGACAGATATTTTTTCGCCACTTTTTACGGTTCTGATACAATTCTCTCGTTTCCTTCACATCCATATTTTTTTATTGTGACTTGACATATGATAGCACCCCGCTTGATGTTAAGCTGGAGTGTGGTCTATGAATGGATGTCACTTCTACTACAATTCAATAACTTTAAGTAGCAACAATCATATATATATATGGATTGTGAATGTAAGCAAGGAAGTCAGGATAGTGGCAAGTGGCGCTTTATTATCTCTGCATACCCCTGTGGGAAAAAGGCAACAATTTGATTGATTGATTGAAAAATTCATGGACCGTACTTCAGCTTAACATCAGGCGAGTAGCCGTAATATGTGAAGCCGCAATAGATAAATATAATATATTAAATATGGAATAGAGATTTAGCATTGGTTTTTTGTTTCAGACGCCAATAGTGATTCCATACTTGGATAAGGATAGCAATTTGAGCAAAGGTATGTAGCAAATTTATCTTATTGTTATTTTCATTATTGTAATAAGTCTAGGGTGCTAGTATTTATTATTATTTTTAAACTATTCTATACTCAGCTACTAATAGTGCGTGTATCATAGAAACAAGACGATCAAATATACATTGGTACCGGCAAATGGATTTTTCACAGGGGACTCTTGGTTTGTGTAGAGTCGTCCTAGTAAACTTTCTTTTGTATGTGTTTTTTATTGCGATAGTAAACAAGAGTAGGTACGAGAGTGCCGACGACTGAAAAAAAATACAAGTTAGTTAACGATGTTACGTTAGGACTAGGAACATTCTCCGTGGTTTAGACGATAAAGGATGCATATAGCCGCCATGTCTGCCAAGTTGCAAGGGCTCCAGAATTCGCGTAGCCTCTACATCTCCTATAACTCGGACAGCTCGGCGCTGCAGAAGAATCTAGGGAATCGAGAAGATACTTGGCAGCGCCGTCTCAAAGTTGCAAACAGTACTCGCGCATATTTGAAAATAGCCTGCTCGATTTTATCCCTATGATTCAAGTTGCTGCGAAGGCACATCCCTCAGATGTCTAGTCTATCCGAGAGAGGAAGGTTTTACAAAGAGTAGGAAGGGGGTACTAATATATGTGTGTTTATGTAAAGTAATTTCCAAATAATGACCGAAAAGAACACAAATTAAAATTAAGTAAAGAACAAAAATAGTTGATATTATTGATAGCTCTAAAAATATATTTTATTGTGATACAAATAATATTTTCACTTTTTTAATTTTCACTAATTTAACTAGATAGTCTCTTGTTTAATATATCTCGTGTTTTACAGAAAGATTGTTGTGTTACCGACATATTTTAACAACAGGGTTATACTATGATGGATTTATTTTATAGACCTGTAAATTAAATATAGATGTTTTACGTGTTCTGTGATTTGATATATTCATTATATATATTAATTATGTTAGGCTTGCATCTTCGGCGTTTGAGTTACATAAATTGTGAATGCTAAATTGGAAAATAAAGGTATAAAGGTAAATGAAGTAAAACTAAAGTAATGGTTTTCAGTCTGCGCAGTAACTTGTTTTGTTAGCAATTTACTTTTTCTTTTTTTAATCTTTATTGATTTTAGAATTATATCAATTATGAGCACGTATTTAACGCGGACTTCGCAGTCCTATCGCAGTCGTCCAGCACTTTTCTTATAAGCTGACCCTTATGCTGCGCTCTTTTTATCTTTCGGGAACTATACCTACCAATAAACGCGTATGTTTTTGTATATAGTATATATAAAATTAATTCAATAATTAACATCAAAATAATTATAATTCCAAATTAGTTTGTTATATTTAAAAAAATATGTATTATTGTTTTTTTGTAATTCAAACAGCCAATTTTATTTTGTACACGTCATAACTTCTAAACGAAAACATACATAATCAGCTTTAATTATCAAACCATTTAAATGGATAAGGATTAATATCATGATACCAATATCACTACTATTCAATTTCACCCGTACTTGAACTTAATAATTTACATAAAAACTATTTTTGTGCCTTAACTACATTAGTTCGGCATATAACATTGCAGTTTTTTTCGAGTTATCATGAGTACTTTTAATATATAGATCACTATTTTATATTATATATCGTCAATAGTTTTTGCAGCGTACGCAAATTAATAACTTATATAGGTACAATTGATACTTTGGTTTGCATTGTACCAATTTAGGTAGAGATTTAATTTTTTTTGAAAATATAATATAGCCTATGTTTCCGAAGAAGATGTAGCTCTTTAACGGTCAAAACAAAATTAAATTTGAGTAAAAGCATACAATCTTTTCGCTTTGTATATTGGCATAGTTAGATTTTAATTAATATTAAAGTTAGTAACGATTGGGGAGGGGAAGAGGGAAGTGTATTATCTGTTGCGCGTCATCTCATATCGCTCGATCACGTAAACGTTTAGAGCGTTTCGCTATTTGGGTGTCCGAGGATAGTATGTTGGGAAAACGTTTATAATTAGCAGTGAGCCGTGGGACGCAAGGCGGGCCGCAGCGTACGCGGCGCGCGCGGTGATGCGCCGCCAGGGCTCTGCGCATGCTGCGCCTACACTATTTTTCGGATCATCCCGGGCTCGATGTCGCGTCAGCCGAAGACGAGGCTGTCTACTCCATCGATCTCATCAAAGAGTTCGAGGCCGTCGGCCGCGCATGGAAGGAGTTCCTCGCTGATTGGCTACTCAAAGGTGCATCTGTTTATGAAGCCGTAAAGTGGATCTATCGAAGTATAATAGTGGCCGTTGTAGTTTGGATCATATAAATGATATGTCAAGTGTTTTTTTTTTTTGAATTGCCAAGGCGTGGTGTACTTTTTTGCAGTTGATAATTACTTTTTCATTAATTGAATTTAAAACAAAGTAACACGCCATTCGTAATAAAATGTATAACATGTACGTTATACATACAGTGTGATTATTATTAACATGTGTTTAATTTTATAGATGAGACAAAATTAACCTAGTTTTATTATTTTAGAGGAAGACGAAGCACAAATTTTCGTGAAGTTCTTTAAGTATCATACATGTTACAATTTGATGCCTATCTCAGCAAAGCTCGTGATTTTCGACACCGGTCTTCGCGTCAAAAAAGCTTTTTTTGCTTTGGTTGACAATGGTAAGTTTCATATTTATTCTAAGACATATATATACAATATGTTGGATATGTATACAAACTATAGACCAATATAGAAAAAAGTTGAATAGTTATTACTAATTAGAGCAAATGTAGAATTTAATTACGAGCTGGTAAAATTAATATTAATCAATCAAATTTCACGCCTTTTTCTCACAGGGATAGGCAGAGACAATGGAGCGACACTTGCCACGATCCTGAAACAACTCTCTCGCATCCACAATTCTCACATATAAAATTCATAATATACATAATTTATATTAAAATGTACATAAAAGTTCGTGTTTTACTAATTGTTCTACACTTCATAACTATTGGAAATTTTATTAACACTGTTTTTTATGATCTTTTTCTAAAGCCCCCCTCCCTCCTCTCCTTAGCATGGATGTAGGTGACTGCTACTACAGTTAAATAACAGAAAGCAGTGACATCCACTAGCATAGTTGGAACCGGCAACTTACAACTTGATCCCAAAGTCATTCACGGTCCGTACACTTGTAAGTAGTGGTACTACGCCGGATCGGCAGTTTGGGCATCACTGCCACAAATTACAGCGCTTTATTTTAAAAATAAAGTTGTTTAGTCAATATAAATAAAGTTTCATATTGAATGCAGGAGTACGTGCGGCACCTTTGTGGAACTCAGAGCGTCATCAGTTTGTGGGAATGCTGACAATCACAGACTTTATAAAGATTTTGCAGAAGTATTATACCACTCCTAACGCAACAATGGAAGAGCTTGAGGAACATCAATTGGAAACTTGGCGCTGTAAGTAAATAATGTCTAACTGGGTGTTTGATGGCTGTTTGCGAATATTATTTATTTGTTTAATAATTAAGGCTGTCTGCGAGTTTTATGTATAGGTTATAAAACAGAATATACCTGGGAATATACCTGTATATGAATTGATCGATTTATGGGAATATCCATGGGGATGAAAATATCCATGGGGATGGAATTTTTTTTCGGTTCGTAAAAAGGAAGGCAAGACAATTTGATTGGTTGAATTAAATTTTTGCTCCGATCGGGAATCGAATCCGGAATTTTTCGCGTAACGTACTAAAGTACTGTGACTAAGACAGAGCTGTGCTAACCAATGCGCCACGACTCATGTTAATTTTAAGTTGTAGATATAAATATAAAAATTATTATATAAAAATTATTATATTAAAATCAAATATAAAAATTATTCATAAATTTTTACATCATCCCGATCATTCCCATCCACAACTATCTTAATACAAATTGTCCCGCCTTTTTCCCACAGGGATAGGCAGAGACAATGGAGCACCACTTGCCACGATCCTGACTCAACACCCTCGCTTCCTTCACATTCACAATTAGCTTGCTTTAATATATCTAAATATCATCAACAGCTGTGCTGGAAGGAATTCCACTAGTTTGGATTGCGCCTCAATCATCGTTGCTAGATGCTATAAAGAAGCTGATCACCAACAAAATTCATAGACTTCCAGTCATTGACCCAGAGACTGGAGACGCGATTCATATAATCACCCACAAGAGAATTCTTCGATTCCTCTTCCTACATGTAAGTACTTTCATTATTATTATTCTTTAGTGTGGCTCAACATATGACAGCACCCTGCATGATATTAAGCTGGAGTGCAATCCATGAACGGAAGTGACCACTATTAGTGTCAAATAACTGCAACTGGGAGCCTTCACTTTGCTGGTCTAATTGGGACCGACAACTTTAAAGCTGGTCACGAAACGCGACTAAGTAACTTTACCGTTTGTACACTTGAAAATGGTGGTACCACCCCGGATTTGTAGATGACTACCAACCGTTTGCTATCCACTCTTAAAAAGTTTTATTATTTTTTATTATTATTACAACATATGACAGCAGCCCGCTTGATATTAAGCTGATCCCGAAACGCGACTAAATCACTTCACGGTCTGTATACTTGTAAGTGGTGGTGGGATCGGCAGGCTGGGTACCTGCCTACCACTTTTTGATAACCAGATCGCCTTTTTTAAATATAATTATTTATTATTAAATATAATATAATAAAAGCTATAAAACAACTATTTTCTCCGACCGGGAATTGAACCTGGGACTTTACGCGCAACAAACCAATCGCTGTACAAACGGTCGTCAAGTATCTGTATTATCTTTGTTTAATATTACTTCTAAGATGCTTCTGTGTTGATTACGTTTGTGGTCAATATATGAATTTATAGAATATGTACTACAATATTTTTTAGTCATCGGTGCTTACGGCCCGGGCCTCTATTTGATTAAACAAATTAACATCAAATGTCGCCTACAATGTAAACATGACTATTTAATTACAAGGTATTTAAAATGATTCACGGCGAATACACTTCGCATATGCAAATAAATATCATGTAACATTTTTATTGACATCAACAAACTAGCACAACTCTACATATAAAACAAACCGGCGTCAGTTCAAAGCCACGTTTGACCGTTGTTGTTTTGATATGAGCTCGTTTGATGGCCATATATGAAATGATATTACTACCATGTGGGAACAACCGTATTACTTAGTGCTGGTGTAGTTTTACACACAACACTACACGTGTACTAATTTTTAATTACTGGACAATATTTTAAGGAGTACCTGGTAAATGGTCGCTGGTACTATGGCACTTAATCGTCCACAACTCACTGCGATGCGAATGTCTTCGATTGGAACTGTAGCACTCAATGAAGCAATTATCATTGGTGCATCCAATTTCACTTCAGTCACACTTTATTTTTTTTTTATTTTTTTTTTTTTATTGTGACTCGACATATGACAGCACCCCGCTTGATGTTAAGCCAAAGTGCGGTCCATGAATGAATGTCACTGCTACTACAATTCAATAACTGCGAGTAGCAATCACATCCACTATGCCGGTCTAGCTGGAACCGGCAACTTACAAGCTGATCCCGAAACGTGACCAAATCACTTCACGGTCTGTATACTTGTAAGTGGTGGTACTACCCCGGATCGGCAGACTGGGTACCACTGCCTACCACTCTTTGATAACCAGACCCGAAGCAAATATCCATCTCTTTTTTTTTTTTATCAACAAATATTTGCAATATTTAATACTATTAAATATTACAAATAAAAGCTATGAAACAAATATTTGCTCCGACCGGGAATCGAACCCGGGACTTTACGCGCAACAAACCAGTCGCTAAACCGTTCGTCCACGCCTGTCGTCAAAACTGATTTGTCGTTATAACTGATTTGAACTTATTAAATGTAAATGCGATGAGAGATGCGTGCGCGGTCAGTCCACATACACTTTCTTCTTCTTTCTGTGTTTCCACTTTGCAGGTACTTAGGGAATTTGGATAAGGTATATTTCCTATTAAGGAAAATAGGAAATATATACATATATAATATGTGTGCGTGTGGATGTGTATGTATGCGTGAAAAATATTTTAAATGCGGTTTTGGCCAAACCAATTACTATATTAATTTGTGAAGCATTTTTACTGTTAGTTTGTAAATTTTGTAAAGCGCTCATTTATACAAAATTATGATTGACATATAGGAATTTATAAATCTGATGTGCATGGATGCGTTAAACAAGTCAACGCCAGGAGGGTGTTTTCAGACCAAATCGGAGACATCCTTAAGAAAGCTAAGTTGCTTAGTGCCCATAACCGTAGTTTGTGTGAGGAGAAGTGTTAATGTAAGAATAGCGAATGAGTTGTGTCATAATCGTGGCAAGTAGCGCTCCATTGTCACTGCCTATCCCTGTGGGAAAAAGGCGTGACGATTTGATTGGTGATTGACATTCCGCTCTAATAGTTGTTTTCATATTGTTTATGAAGTAAAATCCAAATTTGTTTAGATAATACAAAAATTTTAAAGAAAAATATACTAACATCACGCCGTTATTCCACAGGGATAGGCAACGCCACTTGCCACGATATTACATTATTAAAATTAAAGTTATAATTAATATATAGCTTTCATAAGTTTTCAATTAATATACTTTTTTTACATTTCTACACTAAGCTACTATGGTGCTTGTATCATAGAAACAGGACAAGCAAAAAACATATATCAAAGATACATTGGTACCGGCAAGTGGTTTTGAACCCGTGCTCTCGGTTTGCGTAGCCTTTGTACTGCTATTACACCACGGTCGCCTAAATATATACGCCTTATATCTACTTATTTCATAGTACATTCTTTAATTAGGATATCATAAATTAATAATGATACTTCATAATATACTATATGTATAATTTTGACGACAGGCGTGGACGAACGGTTTAGCGATTGGTTTGTTGCGCGTAAAGTCCCGGGTTCGATTCCCGGTCGGAGCAAATATTTGTTTCATAGCTTTTATTTGTAATATTTAATAATTATATTAAAATATTGCAAATATTTGTTAATTAAAAAAAAACTAGGATATTTACTTCGGGTCTGATTATCAAAGACTGGTAGGCAGTGGTACCCAGTCTGCCGATCCGGGGTAGTACCACCACTTACAAGTATACAGACAGTGAAGTCATTTGGTCACGTTTCGGGATCAGCTTGTAAGTTGCCGGTTCCATCTAGGCCGGCATAGTGGATGTGATTGCAACTCACAGTTATTGAATTGTAGTAGCAGTGACATTAATTCATGGACCACACTTCGGCCTAACATCAAGCGGGGTGCTGTCATATGTCGAGTCACAATAAAAAAATATATATATACTGGAAATAGCTGTTTATTAAAGTACAGCCTGTTATGAAGTATAATTTCAGTTTCACAAAACAGCATTTAATTTAATAGAGTGGTAGGCAGTGGCACCCAGTCTGCCGATCCATTTATTAAAATATTTTCATTTAAAAAAATGTACATAGCCTTGACTTTAAGCTGGAGTGTGCTCTATGATGGAGGTGACTGCTAGTACAATTCAATAACTGTAAGTAGCAGACACATGTCACTTGTGTCAGGGTCTGGCACAAGGCCCTTCTTTCCAAGCTCGTGGCATACGGCTTACCTGACCGTCTGCGTGGCTGGATAGCCGACTTCCTGTGTGACCGTTCCATTCGCGTTGTTGTGGATGGAAGTGCTTCGCGCTGGATGTCGGTGAACGCGGGCGTTCCTCAGGGCTCCGTGCTGTCGCCAACCTTGTTCCTTCTGCATATCAATGACATGCTGGATCTTGGATCCAGCATTCATTGCTATGCAGACGACAGCACGGTGCATGGACGCTACACTGCCCGCCCCGCAGCCGGAAAACAGGAGATAGCCGATGTGAGAGAGTCTGTTGTAGCGGAGCTGAACCGGGTTCTTGATTGTATTACCCATTGGGGCGTCGAGAACCTGGTTCAGTTTAACGCAGACAAGACTCAGGTGTGCGCGTTATCGACGAAAAAATCCCCGTTTATCCCCCTTCCTTCTCTTTGCAACATCTCCCTCGGTACTTCGGACAGACTTGACATCTTAGGGATGTCCCTTCGCCGCGATCTGAATTACAGGGACCACATTGAGCGGGCTATTAAGACCACCTCCCGCAAACTTGGCATCCTGAACAAGGTGCGGCGGTTCTTCGCGCCAGAGCTTCGCCTACTTTTATACAAGGCTCAAATACGCTCGTGCGCGGAGTACTGTTCGCATCTCTGGGACGGCTCTGCCAAGTATCTTCTCAATGCCCTGGATTCATTGCAGCGCCGAGCTGTCCGAATTATAGGAGATGCAGAGGTTACACGAACTCTGGAGCCCCTGCAACTACGCAGAGACATGGCGGCTCTGTGCGTCCTCTGTCACCTATACCACGGAGAATGTTCCGAGGAGCTCTTTAACCTTGTTCCTACCTCGTCTTTTCACACCCGTAATACCCGCACTGGTCGGGGGAAGCATTCGCATTTTGTCGACCGAATCGGCAGTCGAACTAAAAAGTTCGGTGCGTCTTTTCTTTGTAGAACAATTGACAAGTGGAATGCTTTGCCAGCCCACGTGTTTTCCCCCTCCTATAACCTTGGATCCTTCAAACGATGCGTGAAGAAGCACCTTTGGCCGGCATAGTGACGGCGACTGAGGCAGCCGTGAACTAACTCGGATGTTTCAGTCGTCGTCACTCTTGGATCTCCTCTTGCTTATCATCAGGCAGGACGAGGTCAAATGTCGTGTCACAATAAAAAAAAAAAAAAAACATCTACTTTGCCACCCTAGTTTGAACTGGCAACTTACAAGCTGAACCCGAAACGCAACTAAGTCATTTTACGGTCTGTACACTTGTATTTTTTGTGTATACTTTATACTTGTGAATTTACTCCTAAAATAAAGTAGCTAATTTACGCAAGCAAAATTAAACAGTTTCAACACTATACTCTTTTGCTATTTCAGATGAGAAATATTCCAAAGCCTGCCTACTTGCAATGTAAGATTCGTGACCTTCAAATTGGTACATTCAGCGATATAGAGACAGCCACCGAAGATACATCAATTATTGAGGCTTTGACAAAATTCGTGAACCGTCGCGTCTCTGCTCTTCCTATCGTCGATGCGGAGGGCCGTCTCAAGAATATTTACGCCAAGTTTGATGTTATTGTAAGTTTATTTTCTTTTAATTACGTATCTAATCTTCAATACAAAACTTGTGACTGATGGGTTTTTATATTTTATTCCTCCATAGAATTTGGCCGCTCAAAATACCTATAGCAACTTGAACGTAACACTGAAAGAAGCAAATGCACACAGGAATTCTTGGTTCAAAGGTGTGCAGAAATGTACCCTGGACAATACTCTTTATGAAGTAATGGAACGGATTGTTAAAGCTGAGGTATGAATTTGGTTATATTTCCTTTTTTTTATAACTATTAGATTATAACAGTACATATTTCGAAAATAAAATAATTCACCTAAATTGGAAGTGCACCACAGTTTAGAAAGCAAAAATTAAATACGATAACATATGGACAATACGTACAATAACATATGGAACACTCCGTGACCACAATGGCTGCAAAGGATTCGAAACGTCAAGATAAAAAAAATATGTAAAATCAATAGCCAAATATAAACGCGATAGTAAGCCGCATTAAATTTTTTAAATTCATTAATCAATGTTCGCGCAAAATCTAAGAAAATACTATGGAATACATTAATAGAAATATAATGAATATCTAGTTTACAAGATCGTCAGATATCGCGGAGTCAACCTTCTTTTGCATTTTATACTGAAAAACAAAGTTGATGGAGCAGATATACTTTTTGGCTTTTCGCTCCCAAAAAAATTTATATTGTCGATGTAGAACTAAACGGTTCGCCGCATCGTTTCGTTGTCCAAAATTGCTTAATAGAAAGTTTTACCTGTCCATATATCCTTTTTTTCTTGGATCTTTCAAACAGATCTCGTAAGAGCACTTCTGGCTGACATGTGATGTCTACCGGTAATTGAATTTTCTAAATCATCAGCACTTTTGGATCTCCTCTTGCATTCCATCAGGCAACTACATATTTTTGCACTACAAAATATGTACTTTTTTTAAATTATACATTTGAAAATTTCAGGTCCATCGTCTGGTAGTTGTGGACGAAGACAATAAAGTTGTGGGTATAATTTCACTGTCTGATTTGCTACAATACATTGCTTTGAGACCCGGCGAAGCACCAGTTGGCCGATCGATACCTCCAATGCTACTGCAATCATCAATTGACGAGATTGAAGAAAATCAGGAGTTAAGCGTAGAAGATCCAGAGTCTAAGGATGACAGTTCAGATGGTGGTGATACTTTGGCACCGGATAATGAAGAAATTTCGGCTGGCGAAGATACAAAAAGTCTAAGCCCCAATGATAATGTGAATGATGAAAATATTAATAATGACAATGAACACAATGATGATAAGTAAAAGAAGAAAGATTTTTGAATTATATAACTCAAAAAAAAAGGATGAGTTATATTAAAAATGAAAATATATATTTTTGAACATTTATCTGATTGTCTTTTTAAAAAATAGAGTTTATAAATAAAAAAAACTAGAGGTTATGTGTGCCAAAGTAAGCATACAATAATTAATAAATCAACTGAGGTTTTTGATGATTTATTTGTGGAGATCAATTTGGATATTCGGCCTGCTAATACGACTGAGGCTATACTGATAAGAACTGCTCATCAATGCGGATATTTCTTCGCTTTGATTTAATAAAAGAAAATATACTCACTCCATGGTAAACAACAATTATTACTTTACCTTATTTAAACATAGAAGTCTCCATAGGACCAAGATCAAATTTATTTAAGAAATTATTATTAAAATCAATTAGTTAAAGTATTATACAACATACAGGTTGAAAGAATATGAACGAACTGTATTTTGAATTGTAATTTGTATTATACGTAGGTTTGTATTTGTATTTATTTGTGGTAGCAATCACCCCACTCTAGCTTAACATCAGGCGGTGTGCAGTCAATATTGTGCACTTGAGATGCACTGGACACAAGCTTGCTTATTAAGTCTGATATTTGAGCCTTACTCATACTTGTCACACTGTTGGTAAAAGCTCCTTTCTTTCCATATCTGTAGTGTAGTGGCGATTTATCACCATTTCATTTAGATTCATCCATTATGTAGTTTTGATTATTCAGCGCAGCGATGGAGTTGCGGCTTAATCTAATCCGAATATACATGTCAAAATATAGTTTGCAAACTTATATACTTTCTTTATAACTTTTGTATACTTTCATAAATATTTTTTCATTTGTTATTAAAACAAAATCAAAATATGATTCGCTCTTTCTTTACAATCTTTAAAAAATAATTTTTATTTTATTTTCTTGTATAATAATGGTTTTATTGAGGTTATGTGTTTTTGTGAGGTTATTATAATGTTTATTTTACATATATGTAAAATAAATGATTTTAACTGAAATTAATATTAAGTATTTTTTCATGGTTAGTGATACCGTGCGATAATTATTTAGGGGCTTATTCTAAGTATTTGACAAATTTAGATAACTAGTAATTTAAAAGGAAAATATATAATCCTATTACCATTTATACTGTGTATTATTAGGTAAGTGGAATATATACCGGGATTTATTGTTCCTCCTAGATCGCTGATTGTTTAACTTGGTTATTTACGAGGAAAAAGGATTTAAGACAATCTATTTAACTGATAAATGTTTGAAAATGAAGAATTTAAAGAAAATATCAAATAAATAATTTGGTCGGTCTACTTAACTCACGATTAAGAAATTGACACATTAAAACTTTTTTCTTTAATGTCGCAGCAAATAATTTATATAAAAATATAAATTATTAATTTCGTTGAAAAAGAATCCCTAAAGATTAAAATATTATAAAAGAATATAAAGAAAAATAAAATTATTAAAATATATAGAAAACAAATCAAAATCCAATCATTATAATTTTAGTTGTTAACGCAGATTTAAAATTAAAATTGTCGTGATTTAAAGATCTTAGGCCTTGCGCCATACTACGTAATATGTCCAATAATAAAGAAATGGAATGTTTTGTAATTATATATGTGGAGTACAATAAATAAAGTAATTTATATTCCTGAAACTTGGAGCACGTTTAAAGATTATTATTTTGTTAATGCTTGATATATTGCATGAAGGCATCATTGTGTTTAGAAATAAAATAAATATTTAATACAAATGTGTTTTTTTTTTAAATAAAAATCCTATTTTCTCGGAATATAATAGAAGCAATATCTGGTAGATTCAGACGTAACTATCCTCTGGATTTAATGAGAGAGTGAAAGTAGATTGACGTAAAGAATTTATAAATCTAATGTAAATGGATCCGTTAAACGAGGCAGGCCCAGAAGGGTGTCTGCCGACAAAATCGGAGACATCCACAAGAAAGCTAGGTTGCCTAGTACCCATAACCATAGAGCTTGTATGAAGAGAATTGTGAATGAGAAGGAAGCGAGAGTGTTGTGTCAGGTTCATGGCAAGTGGCGCTCCATTGATTGATTGACTTTAATGATCATAAATTTTAATACTATAATAAAACTCTAGGATTGTTACGTTGGAATATACTAGGAATCTGATAAGATAAACAGAAATACTGGTGGTAAAACTTAACCACCAGTATTTCTCCAGTATAAAGCTCGAGGAAAAACTTTTTCCTCGAGCACCGACTGACAGAATCATTTCAAGAAGCTTCTTCACGCTTCGCTCAAAGAAGTCTCTGACCTATTTATTAGCCCCGCTGCTGGGCCCCGCCTCCCACTTTTTTTTATCATGACACTGCGATCTCTCGCCACGAACAATTGTAGAAGTCTATCGTGGAACCCACATGGACTGGGAAAGCATTCCTCCATTCTATAACCTTGGATCTTTGAAGCGATGCGTGAAGCACCATTGGCCGGCATAACGACGGTGACTGGGGCAACCGTGAACTGACTCGGTTTTTTTCAGTTGAAGGCACTCCTATTGCTTACCACCAGGCGGGGGAAGTTAGATGTCGAGTCAGAATTAAAATAAATAAAAAATGGGCCTCCGCTTTTTTTTAAATGTCCTCGATTTGTTCGGTGACCCATCTACTGACCTCATATTTATAAAACGCAATCGTACGCAAATTAATAGGTGCAAAATAAAAGAAAGTGTCTTTTTTAAGTTTATTAAACATAACGTCCAATTACATCATCCACCCTTAACAGTTGACTTAACAACATGCGTAATTTAAGCTTCAATTAAATGTTATACGCCAGTTTACTTAGAAGCCTGCCAGGCTTCAGATTATAAGTGGCGCTGAATTACGACTCTAACGGTTACATGGTTACATTAAATATTTAATTGATTATAGTAACGATTAAAAAAAAACGGTTTCAGCTTATTCGATCTTGAAACTCGAATGACGTTACTAAGAAAAATCGTAGTCCTTTAACACTACTCACGACCTAATCGGTATAATCTAAGAAGAAATAACCTTTATAAAGGCATGATAGCTCATTCGATAAATAAGGGATAAGGTATAAATCTACTTTTTTATCAAGGTCGCATTTTAATCGATCGGTAATCGACGGATTAATGGAATATTATTTTTATTTGTACGGTAACAACTAATTCGATCTAATAAGAAACAAATTATTATAAAATTTTCTTTCTTAACAGTGTGAGAGATCATTCGATCTAATGAGAATCGAGTGGATCATCAAATAATTATCTTTCTTAATAGCGTGAGAGATCATTTGATCTAATGAGAATAAAATGGATCATGAAATTGTTTCTTAGTAGCGTGAAAGATGATTCGATCTAATAAGAATCGAGTAGATTACCTTTCTTGTTGACGTGAGAGATCATTCGATCGAGTGGATCATGAAAGAGTTAATAGTCTGTGCAGATTAAGGTAGTACAATTTTTCTTTGTAACGTCACGACTTAATTGATTAAACTTATAAAATTGTTCCTTGTTGGATATTGGAACAAGAAACAATGATCATCTTTGATGAAACCGCTTTAAAAACTTTGCACAGAAATAATAGATATACATATAGCATTCAACACTACCTACTGTATTAATACAAAACAACTACTTTTTATTAACCTCAATATTATTATAGTATATGTGTTTTATAAATTATTTTTTAAACAATGCAAGGATAGACATAGGAATTAAATTATACATTTTAACAATACCAGCATTAGATTATTTGAATACGCACCCGTCAACGTTAAGGTTCCTACAAATAGTTATAACAATTTAATTATATTTTGCTTTCTATCTAACAATACACATTATAATAAGAATAGCAATATTAATTAGACATAGAATGAGCACCTGTCATTCAAATATGCCCTGCTATTCAATTGTTATGTGTATTATGTATCAAATTCCTAAATGGCATATTTAAAATCCTTTAAGATCAGTTCACATTGATTTGAGTTACTAATTAGTAGAGACTAATTTTAGTGCGTTTCGGAACGCAGTCAGTAGCCGCGCGCGTCTTTTGTTTTGATAGTTAAGATAATTTTACTACTGAAAATTTAAAAAAATATTTGATTGCTTACGTTTACGAAAATTCTAAATAATTTTAATGTCATATAATGTTACTGTACCTATTATCGCCTATCAAAAAATAATTGATTAATTGTATGCTAATTTTGAAATAAAAAAAATTATACTCTTCTCTTGTTTTTGGGATTCCTAAAATTTATTATTTAATTTCGCATATTCTGCCAATTTTTCGTGCATATTTCAAGCATATAATCCAGTCTCTACTAATTAGAAATGGTAAATATTTTGCCAGATTAACATCGACCCATTGTTATCGTAGATTTTTATTTAATTTATCAAACTGCCAACAATCACCATATTAACAACAACAACGTTTTACATATAAGGCCTAGATATTAGTCAAATTCATACACTAGAACTTGAAATGCTACCACCAGACCCCTCCGGTTTCATGTAGCTCACGTTTTGGCAATACATACTTAAACATTAATTTACGCAATCAATGTTATTAAAACTTAGGTATATGTATAAATTAGTAGTAATAATTGAATAGAGAAATTTTAGGCGTTGATCGATATGATCCACTGTGACCAGGGATCGAATTTCTGTTGACATAATCTTTTCTATCAATTATCAATACCAATTTGTGCAGTAATAATACTAGCATTAAAACATGCCAAATAATAATAAAATTATTATTAGTTACTAAATTAATAAAATCAAAAACAAGCATAATACTAAATACATTTGGATATGTACGTTTCTCCGAGGTCTCGCAAGTATGACAAAAATATAATATACACCTGGAAAATATGAAGCGATGTAGACTAAAAAGTTGTTTAAATTATTAATTTCATGGTGTCAATTATTGCATAAAAGTAAAGTGATTAAAAAATTCAAACACATTAGATAGTAAAGTTGTTATTAGATTTTGAAAATAGGCAATACAAATTTCATACTATAAAATGTTAGAAACTCACTACATAATAAATAATTATAGAATAGTATTACTTAAAATATCACATTATCAGTTGTTTTATGTCTTATATAAGAAGTTATAATAATGTTAATTGGCCGTCGGATCATTCGCATTTAGAGACCATAACATTATATATCCACATTTCATAACCACTCTTAACTAACATTACACGAGCACCAGAGTGTACGAAAAGGGAAGACAACATAAATTATATTTAAAGAAATTAAATACAAATTTAAATAATATTATTGCATTAAGTGTTAAGCAAGACATTATAGAACACATGTTCAAATTTATACCACGGGTTCTTGAAGTGTATTTCAGTTTAGTATTGTCAAACTCCTTTGCGTATTATGCGCGTGTAATGTGATCACTCACGACGCCTCATAAGTTTTCCATCCTTAAGTCCTTCTTCAATTCAATACGTAATCTACATTTCTGGTATTCATAATTAAAATGTAAATTATAAATAATGAGAAGAGAGAAATTAATACGAAACAAACACAATAAGAAGTGAAGGAGAAAAACATTTACAGCGCCTTTTCGTTGAGCGGGTATTCGCGACGGTTTTGAGCACAGTCGGTCTTATTTTTTTTATTGAGTTTCGATATTTTATCTTGACTTGGCTGATATGTTAAGCATGGAAAAGTCCAAGACCGCCGACGACTGTAAAATGTGATTCAGTTCATATTTGCTTCAGTCCCCGTCACTATACCAGCCAAAGTCGATTGAGAATGTCTAGAGAATGTGAAAGTGACATTGTATGGCAAATTACTTGAGTAGTCCAGGCGGTATGGGTACCGTGTACGAAAACCAGTCGCGGATGCCCGTTGCGCATAGCTTTTGACTTTGCGCGGCGCGATAACTATTAGAGTCATGATTAAATATCATAACAACATTAATATAATATATAACTACTTTTATTTGAGTAACATATACCACACCTACGTGGGTGTCTCGTTTAGAAATACTCCTACTTGAGTATTAATTAGTGATTTTAACATACATTGAACAATACGTATAGTAGACTACTAATAAATATCAATATCAAATTGAGACGCCTTTTTCCCACAGGGATAGGCAGAGACAATGGAGCTATTTGATTAAACATTTTGAAGAAACTACACTTACGCCCTATGATGCTTAAAGAATATAAATAAAATTAACACAACTGTAAAACATCAAGAGATGTAGAATTTTGAAATTCGTTCGATATGTAGATTAAAATTGGTACAATAACATTGTTACCAAACAGTAAAGTATAACAGACAGGCCAAAGAGTAAGTATAGTATAAAAAATAAAGATACATTTTGAAAATGTTAGACTATAGTTTCGGATATAGTTGCTGTAAGATAAAATTACTATAAAAATAAGAACGATTTAACAAATAATATAAAGTAACGAATAACTTTAACAAAAACAATGTAATAGATAATTTATATATAGACACACAGAGTACATTTGCATAGACTGACCTAGTTGTACACGGCGACAAAATGTGCAAGCTTGCAGTCCAGAATTAGCGCCTCGGCAACACATACTTGACAAAATAGGTCTGATCGTCAGATTCGAAGTGTGATACAGTACCCCGGTGCAAGTCTATTTACAATTTACAGGCCCGGATGATCAGAGTCGTTTCCAAGTTAGTGTAATAAAGTTCATAATAAATTATGGTGTTGCCAATGCCGTGCTACAAGCTTGCATTTTTTGGCGCCGCCAAATCGCCTTCGCCTTATACGCCAGCGAGCCATCAGATTGTCTCAGCAAGGAATAACAGAAGTTAGATTTCAGAGTTTTGTCAAGACTCTAAAAGCTGCGTTAGTAGATTCTCCCCAACCCTGAAAACGCGCTGTAAACCTTTCTGCAAGATTTAATGGCACGATTGTAGGGTGCTTTCAACTCGTGCATTTGGGGGTCGAGATCTCTTCGATCTTTGTCCTATGAACTCTGTTAGTTCCGTTTATCGCTGGAATAGCAGCGCGCACTCTTCACTGTACACTGGTCGTTACGATATGTCCAGTTGGATGGAATGTAATATTCCATCCCCTGTGCTATCTCTTTAGTAAAGGCCGACGCACACGTGGATGGATCTTTGGAGTTAATTCGCCGACCTGTAGTGCCAAACCCGCCTCACCACTTCTCTAGCATAGCGGGCTGCGCTGTTATCTTTGGATTGGAATCTGTATATGCTTAGCGGGGTTAAGTGCGTGGGGGCGTAAAATTTAGCTATTCGCTTAGCCACATATGGCTATTCCAGTGGCCTTAGTGTGATGATCCGTCAGACGAAAGGGAATGCCCTTCTGGAAGTGAACGCTTGGACCCCATTATCCCTTATGCGTCGCAAGATACGACGGAGGGGGGGGGGGGGGGGGGTTGCAGCGGGGTTTTGCTATGGGTCTTCCTGGCTGACGGGTCAACAAACTCTCACCGAAATGCTAATATCATTGTCCCTAACCGCATATACAACCCCTAACGCAACTGGTGCCACACAAACTAGTCCCCGATCGCGACGTGGTCACTATGGGGGGATTTGCATCTGTGTAGGGTGGTAATTGCAACCAGCTGAGAACACTTAATTCACCGGAGGTGTCCTCTCCCACTCTACCTTATATTTACACACTATGAAAATGTACTCTGTATATATATATATGTATAACGTACTATTATTTATTATTACCATAATATTGATTAAATAGGTTATTATATTATATGTTACTGAGGCGTCATGACACGCTGACCGCTATATTATAAAGCGGTGCATCAACATCAGTAGTTACACTAACTAATAAACTGGCATACTGATGCGTAGTCTATGACGTAGTTAGCGATGATAATGCATTCAGTTATCCCAGGTTGGGAAGTCAGCATTAGCCCACGGGGGTCTCCCAGCTGCGATAGCCCGGGTGGTGTTAGTCTTCTCGTCGTATCTGTAAAAATTGATGTTAGGCGTTGTTATAAATACTATTCGAAACAAAATATGGTCTTTTGTTATTTAATAAAAAAAAGAACATATATGTATGAACAGAATTGTGAATGTGAAGGAAGCTAGAGAGTTATGTCAGAATCGTAAAAGTGGCGTTTCGTTGTCTCTGCCTATCCCTGGGAATTCAAGCGTGACATTGATGATAATATTTTTATTGTAGCTCGAAATATGAGAGCACCACGCGTTAAGTGGAAGTGCGGTCTATGAATGGAGGCGAATGCAACTGTCACATCTCATCATTTACTAGTTATGTCAGCCTAGTTAGACCCTAGCCTAGCAACTTACAAGCTGATCCCGACACTCGACTAAGTCTGGATCGGCTGACTGCTTACCACTCAGACAACCAGACCCGGAGCATTAATCCGCCTCTTTTATTTCTTTACAAATATTTGTATTGGTTTTTTATTTATTGTGACTTAACATCTGACCTCGACATGTCTGAATGATGGAAATGTAAGCATGATGGAGGCCCATGAGCGTCGACAACTGCAAAAACCGAATCAGTTCACAACTGCGACAGCCACAGTCACTATGCCAGCTAAAGATGCTTATTCATGCATAGCTTAAGGGATCCAAGATTATAAGATGGGGAGAACACATGGGCTGGTAAATTGATTGATTAATCTTTGTTCGTGTGATCTTGGTATTTCCAAATAACCCGGACAGCTCGACGCTCCAATGAATCTAGTGCAACGAGAGAAACTTGGCAGAACCGTCCAAGAGCAGACAACAGTACTCCATGCAAGAGCGAATTTTAGCCTTGTATAATAACAGGCGATACTCTGGCGCCAAGAACCGCCGCTCCTTGTTTAGGATGCAAAGTTCAGGATGCGGGAAGGGATTTTAACAGCTCGCTCGATGTGATCCCTGTAATTCAAGTCGCTGCGAAGGTACATTCTTAAGATATCCAGTCATTTCCGAGGTGTTACGAAGGGTAAACGGGGATATTTTTCTCGAGAACTGCGGATATTTTCCTTTGAGCTTCTCGTCGCCCCAGTGAGTAATGCGATTAAGAACCCGGCCCGCTACGTTACGACAGACAGACTCCCCCGGCTGCGGGGCGGGCAGTGTGTAGCGTCCAAGTACCGTGCTGTAGTCTGCATAGCTATGATTGCCGTATCCAAGGTCCAGCATGTCATTGATATGCAGAAGGAACAAAGTCGGCGACAGCAAGGAGCCTTGCATTTACAAACACCCTGTGGGATGCGCGAGCCACATGTATCCCGACGACGTGAGTCTGCTGATCCGTCAGACGGAAGGGCCCCGTACCCTCCCGGAAGTAATAGCCTGGGCCCCATAACTCACTTAGACGACTCACTCTGAGATTATGCGCCGCATTAAAAGGCAGCCTGTGGTTAGCGGTAGGCTCAGGCACCTAATGTTCAGCGGGGGGCCAGCGGATAAATGTTGCTACAGGCCTCCCTGGCTGACGTATCAACAAACTCCCACCGGAATAAAGCAGGTCAGCAGGTAACCGCATCCAAAACCCTCAACGCAACTGGTGCTACACAAACTAGTCCCCGAACGCGACGTGGCTATGGGGATACAGAATTTGCATCGTAATTGCAATCAGCTGACAACACTTAATGCACCGGAAATGTCCTCTCCTACTGTACAATGAACAAATATTTGATCTGACCGTGACTTTAGGCGTATCAAACTGGTGTGCTAAACAATGCACCTTACCTGTGGTCATCTGATTTTATGATTGAAGTATGTTTTATATATATTTCATTATAAATTTAACATTGCTTACCTCTCCTCCACTTGAGTAAAAGTCACAGTGGTATGAGCAGGCTTAGATTTTACCTCCTCGCGGTCCCAAGCATTCAATGGGTCGGAATACCTGAAAAAAAAAAAATTAATGGTAAAGACACAATAGTTTTTAAGTTTATAAAAATATTTTAATTATTTATTTCTCCAAGGGCTATTTGGTACACTTCCAATGGTTTTAAGTGAACAAATACCGTGAAAGGAAAAAGAAGTGTTTCGTGAAGCTTCAAGGTCGCCGGTACCAATTAGGCCGGTCTAGTGGGTGTGACTGCTATTTACTGTTATTTAACTGTAGTAGTAGTCGCCGTGGATATGGAACGCACTACAGCTTCACATGTCGAACCACAATGAAAAACAAACTACTCTCAAATAATTGAAATGGCCAGTATTTACTAAATTTTACAAATACTTAAGGGCCAAGCCTCATAATATATATATAACGTATTTTCTTTTAAAATAAATTAGGAATCATATTAGGAGATACTTTTGTGATAAAGAAAACATGGGTAATAGTGGTGTGGTTACTTACTCCTCATCGCCGTAGAATGCAAAATTCACACGAGGCCTATCACCCTCGAAGATGTTGCGATGACGGTTAATAGCTGGCGGAGCTGCGATAATAGTGGTTTCAATACTGGCCTCTTCGTCGTGTTGGGGTAGGTTTTCCAAGTTAGAGTTCTTAATGCCATATTTGAAATAAACAATCATTCCTGAAGGATATAATAATTATGTATTTTTTTGTATCACGAGTCAAGAGTCGCCGCGCAGTACATTTCAATACAACACAGTATGATTACAATGAATGTGCGAGTTGTGTGAACAGGAAACGTCAAGAATACAAATATATGAATATTTTTAGTTAAAATATGCGCACAGCTCTCAGCTCTTACAGTGCATTATCATTAATTAACTTAATTAGGTAGAAAACAGATTATTTGCCATATTATGCTTAATTGCTTTATTTATGCTTGTGCCTCCTTTATAATTCTATACTATAATACTAATTTCTAAACGATATGAAATGACAGCGCAAGTATGTACTATATGTATTATGTACATGTACTATATGTATTATGTAAAAGCATGTATTATATGATCATTACCGAGGGCCATCCAGACGATAAATCTAACGAGAGTTAAGTAAGACAGGTTCAGGATCAGGTAGATGTTGAAAGTAATAGCAATGACAGGCACCAGTGGAAGTCCAGGAGTCGCATACATCAGATTAATCCTGTAATTTAATGAATTGTATTAATAAAATATTAACATTTATTGCATATTTGTGTCTATAAACTGTAAATATATATATCTCGTCAGACTGTATGACTCGGGCTTAAAAGGGAGCCAATGTGCAACCAACAGTACCTAAGTAGATCGACTGTTTGGACCCTGAAAACTACCGCCTGATAACTACAATCTTAGTTTTGCAAGCTCACGGAGCGCATTATTAACGTCCGGCTCATCAGATCATGACTATCTAATATTTACCTAGAGATCCACCTAATCAACAACCAGGAATATAGCTTTAGACCAAAACTGTCGACTGGTGCCCTGGCGTAGGACACTGCAGGAAAATAGGACAAAGCGGGGATGAGAAAGTCTATCGTAGTAGACCAGGTTCTTAAATACAATAATCTGGTTTGGTTAAAAGCAAAAAGTTTGTCATCCTTAGGATATGCCCACAGGTACTGGATTTTCTCTTTGAGAGTCTTCTCTTTGCTTTGACCCTATCTGATTCTCGACGTGGGTCTCAGTGAACGTACAAGAAGGTTTAGCTACGACAGACTTTCTTATCTCGGCTATCTCCTGCTTTCCGACAGTATAGCGAGGCCACTGCTTGGTAGTTTTAATCTACAGCCATATTGCCGGGCGTTGATTACATATACCTCCTAAACTTGGTATCATAAATAAGGTACGACAAATATATACTGGTATATCAGTTGTAAGACATAGAAACTAATGACAAGAAATAAACGCAAGGAAGAACAAAGAAACTGTTAACAATTCTAAATTACTCTAAAAGCAAGGTATTTATTTACAGTAGATAAATCCAATTAGTGAAGTACTTAATTTATTGGAACGAGATGTATCGATTACGAGTAAATGGTTTGCGGTTGAGATTTTAGATATAATTGGGAGCGCGTAGTTCTGTTTTCGTAGAGATATCTATTTCATCTATTATTTCCACATTGTGACTCGACATATAACAGCATCCTGATGTTAAGCTGGAGTGCGGTCCATAAATTGAGGTGACTACTACTACTACTGGTAAATAAGTGTAAGCCGGCCTAGTTGGAATCGGCAACTTACAAGCTGATCCCGAAGTGGTCGGCAGATTTGGTAACAATGCTTACAACTCTTTGATAACCAGACCCTAAGCAAAGTTCATACCTCTGTTTACGGTTTGTACTTCATTCTTGTGCTCTTAGTAGATCTAATAATGTAAGGTTTGCGGTTACCTGGGATAATACCCTTTAAGTGTTTCTAAATAAATGGATTTTTATTACTAGAGTAGACCGCATAAGCCTTCTATGAGAAGCGCGTTTTATTATTTATTCATAGAATCATTTGAGTTATTTATAACGTTACGTTACATTAGTTAAAACCGCATGAAAATGAAAAAAAAAACGTTTAATGAAAGTTTAATTATTGAATTGGATTTAACTGTCACAAATTACAGTCGTTATTATTAAATAAATTTCGTCGGTAATAGTCACAGAATAGAGAAATATGTTTCTCTATTTTTTTCTGTTCTGTAGTAATAGGGGCGCGTCCTACTGTATTAAAAATGAAACTACAAACTTCAACCGATTTGAAAGAATATTTTATTAAAGCTACTAGCGTGTTTGTTGGAAAGGGCTTATCTTTCCAACAAAATCGAAGCTCGTCCCCAACGCGTGATCGTGATCTTAGGCCGATAGTTGACAGATTTTATGCTATATTAATGTTCTAATATTTTATTTCAATCATTGATACTGGATTTTAAAGTTTATTAAAGTATTTTTTTAACACATTACATGATCTTTTAAAGAATCGCTAATAAGTAACCGACATGGAAACGGCTAAAAAATCCTATCTCAGATGTTTGCAGGTACGGATATCCGACACATAACCAATTATTATTATTAATAATAATATCATATATTGTTATGCTCTAATTCACAGAGGAGATACAATGGAGCGCCCTTTCCACAATTCTAATATGACCCTCTAGCTTCCTATTAATTAAGATATTTAACAAATAAATATTGGTTCCTTTTGAAGTTTCATTTCAATTTATATCAATTATATTTTCTTCCTTTCGTCGTTTCAATTAATATCAAATAGATATTAATTTCTAATCTGTGATGTGAACCGTACTCGTAATATCTTGTAACACGAAACTCTATTGGTGTAGTTAATACCCGTATTATTACGATTTTAATTAACCCTACTTTTAACTAAAACCACTATATTTAAAAAAAACCTAATTGCAATAGTTTTAGGAGAAAAAAACTGATTTCATTCTAATATAGCTAATAGTTCTAATAACCATAATTGAATTAATAATATGTTGTATATACATGTATGTATAGTACACATATATTGCACACTCATTAAGCAACATATTCGCAATGCACTTTAAAAGTCAACTATCTAATAAATTGGAGCTAATTCAGAATACCTAAGTGTTTTAATAAGAAGCCTCAGATTGGCAGACTGGGCTAACGATCACCAACCTGCCTACGCGTTCATCCACACTCATAACTGGATCCGAAATCTGCCTCATCTTTTTATATATATTGAATATATTATAGGTTTTTATATCTTGGTTATCTATTGATATTAAATCTCGAAATATTATTAACATTTTATTAATATCTATAAGTTTGGTAATACCTTATGGTTTGTGGATATTTCTTTCAATAGACTAAAAGCAAATTGTGAGGGAAAACCACAAATGTGGAAAGATAATGTACATCACTCGATCACACGAACTAATCCGTACCCCTAGACTGCGGTCGCTTTGGTATTAAATTCAACAGCTGGTATTTATCATTCGAAGTAGCTTTTACTGATTTTTCTTCTCACAGGTTTTACTTTTATAATAAATAAATGTAATATAAACTAAGGTGAGACCAAATAGGTTTTTTATTTAGAAATAATGGAAATGTGTACAAAATATGAAAAAAGTTTTATTTTACATATTATAGTAAGCCACTAAAGTGCTTGTATCATAGAAACAGGACAACCAAAGATACAATGTTACCGGCAAGTGGTTTTGAACCCGTGCTCTCGATTTGCGTAATCATTGCAATGCCACTTCAACACAGTCGCTTTAACTGTATAAATTTGTCGCCATAAATGTAATTATTTATTATAGATTACTATTATAAGTCACGATGGTGACAGTTCGTAGACAAGTCATTTCACTGTGTATTAAGAGAATCGGGGCCGCGTTATTTGGTGCCCTTACCACTCGGCAATTAACTCATTTTTATTCCCGGCATAGTGACGGCGACTGAGGCAGCCGTGAACTATCTCGAATGCCTTCATCAGGCTGGTCGAGATCAGATGTCGTATCACAATAAAAAAAATGCGACCCAAGTATTAATTATTATTAGTATATTAATTACTTAGATGTGGATGTGTTATTTTTTTATATTTGTGGTTAATTTTGGTACCACAGATCAATCTCTACAATTTTTTACCCTTTTGTCTACATTACCCTACTTTATTTATTTAACTTGTTCTTTGTCTTTTACTTCAGATCTTTTCTTTAAAATATATTTGAAAATGGTAATTTTGAAAATCATAAACACATGTATGAAATTCAAGACTCACCGGTTTTGTGGCTTCCTGGAGATGACAAGGACCAAGAAGATGATTGAGACGAATAAGATGATCATTGTATAGTTGGTGAAAGAGTTTTCACCAGGATTTCCGTAGGCACCGAGCAAGTCCATGAAGAGTATTAGGATATAGATGACTCCAACAGCCTTGGTAACGAACATTCCTTGAAAAACATAATTAATTTATTACCTATTATTTTATTAGTACAGATGTTAGTGAATACGAAATACGGTAGGCAACAAAGTGAAGACTATTATTAGCACACGTAGTTAAATATTAGACTCAGGAAAGAGGAAAAGTAAAAGACGGTTTTTGAAAAAGGAGCCAAGAACTATATTTTAAGGTGAAAAATGCAGGTCTACAGTCTAGTGACATTGTATACCTACAATTTCTGCACGACTATGGACAGTAAGTGTAACCAATCAGATATTTCTATACTAAAAAAATAAATTTAAAAGCTAAATTACTTACATATTAAATTTAATATAGTTATGTTTTTATAGTTTTAAATTTAATATAGTTAAATTTTATATGTAAATAATTTGTTCTTGTGCTTGTAGGTTCGAGAATTTGTGACTTTTCTGATTGTGCCTCAACATATGACAGCACCCCGCCTGATGTTGCTCGAGTTCGGTCCATGAATGGCCACGACTGCTACTACAGTTAAATAACTGTAACGGCTTAGATGGAACCGGCGACTTTCAAGCTTATCTCAAAACGCGACTGAGTCACTTTATACTCTGTACACTTGAAAGTAATAATAGTACTACCAGAATCAGCAGAGATTGAGAATTTAATTAAGTTGATTTAAGTGCTATATAGTAATAAAGTAATAAATATTAGTTATTAGGTCGAAATAAGTTCACTGAATTACAATAATTACTTACCGCTAGCATCAGTAGCCACTCCAGGGTCGACCCATGGGAAAAGTCCGGGGCACAAGTAGGAGACAGCCTGGAAACGGTAGCCTAAGGCATCCCAGAAACGAGCCCAATGTCCTTTGTTGCACTGTACTGTAGCGGGGCCGGGGACTATAGAATAAGGAATAAAATAGTTAAATAAAAATTACCCTAAGCTTTACAAAAACTAGTTTTATTTAATTTATTAGTATTATCCAGAGCACATAAAGAGGTAATAATAGTTACTTAACTGTTTATTTATTTATTTGGAAAAGGACGTTGGCTACTTAGTTACCATAAAAAGGCAGTCATTGGACCTGTGCTGCAAAATGTCTAGGTTAACCATATTAAAGTTTTGCTTACCGTAAAACTTGCTCTCCGTGCGATCAGTTACCAGGAAAGCATCATCTCTTCCATATTCATCGCTCTCATCGTGGATCGAATCATCGGAATCTGGTGAGCTGTGGAAATTGAAACATGACAAAACATGAAGAGATACTGATGATTTTCAAACTTTCGGCTGCATTTTCGCGGAAACTAATTTATTTGAATAATTTTATGAGCCAAAAAATTAAGCATATTTTTATAAAACCGTGTGTCGCATAAATATTTTACGTTGGTTAAACTTTCGCGTTAACTTATTTAATAATATTCGCATTAAATCTACATATTACGACACAGCCTTACAATTTAGTGTTATAGGTAATAGGAATTTAACGCAGAAGTTAGATTACCTGCGGGTGACACGGCGTACCATAACACGCTGATTGGCTCCTGTGATATGTGTATGCCCCTGAAAAAGAATAATCTTGTTATATTTATAAACATTTAATTGTTTAAACTTGATTATAAAAATGTTCTAATCTTGTGCTCGATGGTCGAATATAAGGTTGCCGCCAAACATCGTGTTCCCGGTAGCCATTACAATATAATATTTTTATGCGAATTTTACACCGTATTACAAGTTTCACTCGTATATTGCTACTACTAATTACACTCGTAAAAGTTTTCTCGTCGCCAATCAGAGGGGAACACTTAATAAAATGCTGTATTGGCTTTAACTTCTTTAATGGTTGACAATTGACTGATGCCTGCCCATAACGAACGCCTTTACAATGGTGCGTTGTTTATGACACTACCCACAAATACATTACAAAGGTCTGGTCTGGAAGTCTGATGGAAAGTATGATAGTTCTTTATTAATTTAACTAAACTTATTTATTGTCAATTATTTTAATTTTCGTTTACTCATGAATGTGATTATTATTGTCTACTAGTAAGCAGTACATTAAATATAGTAGAATAAATTCAAACGTTGAATGACTGACTGTATTTTCCTTCTGAACCATTTAGTTACTAGAATAGATGATACGATCTACAAAAATTGATTGATTTAACGCTAAATAAGTTTTTAATTTTTGTTCATCATTAATGTAATGTTTATAATTTTTTCAATTTTTTTATTATACATTTCTATACTAAGCTACTAAAGTGCGTGTATCGTATTTTACAGGACAACCAAAGTACATATAATATCAAAAATACATTGGTACCGACGAGTGGTTTTGAACCCGTGCTCTCGGTTTGCGTAACCATTGTACAGCGACTACACAATGGTCGCCTTTCCATGTATATTTATAAAATACACTAATCATAATTTTCAATTGATTCTAAGGCATTAATAAACATATATATTATGTGAATGTATATTTAATGAATAATCTGCTTAAAATGTTTTAAAAATTAATTATCTTCACTTACTGCGCCAAAAGCCGTTTCTTGTTGTCCGGAAGCGCCGTCGGGGATTGGGGTGCGGATACTCTGGGGCAGTAGTTCAATCAAATTTGTCGAGTTTGGTTGATAGCGCAATACCAAAACGCATGTTGACACTAGAGTGTAAGCCAACAGTGTCCCTGAATACAAACAAAAATAAATCAACATAGCAGCATACAAAACGGACGCAATCACAGCGCTTTTAACACAAAATAAACGTTTCAAGATTATTCAAGCGTAATTCGGTTTCAACATCAGTGTAATTAAAATTTGCCTCTCATTTCGATATTGCTTTACAAACTGTTGTTTACTTTACACGCATCCGATATACCAGCTTATGCATTTTCATGAGGACGAACGGGGTGGGTTGGACCTTGCTTATCATCACAAAAGTCGAGGTCAAGTCAGTCAAAAACAACGATAAAAAACTTTTTTTTTTCCATGATCCAAGGTCATAGGATGGAGAGAACACATGGGCTGGCAAAGCATTCCACTTGTCAATTGTTCTACATAGAAAAGACGCACCGAACTTTTTAGTTCGACTGCTGACTCGGTCGATAAAATGTGGATGCTTTCCCCGACCTGTGCGGGTATTACGGGTGTGAAAGGACGAGGCAGGAATAAGGTTAAAGAGCTCTTCGGAACATTCTCCGTGGTATAGGCGATAGAGGACGCACAAAGCCGCCATGTCTCTGCGTAGTTGCATGGGCTCCAGAGTTCGCGTGACCTCTGCATCACCTATAATTCGGACAGCTCGGCGCTGCAATAATCCAGGGCATTGAGAAGATACTTGGCAGAGCCGTCCCAGCGGTGCGAACAGTAGCGAACAGAACAGTAAACATGATTGTAAAAAGATTTTACATTGGCTATTATTTGTCTTTTTTTATTGTGACTCGACATCTGACTTTAACCTGCCTGACGGTAAGCAAGAGTAAGTCCAAGAGTGCAGACGACTAAAAAACCGAGCCAGTTCACGGTTGCCTCAGTCGCCTTCACTATGCCGGCCAAAGAGAAAGTGACGTATAACGTAAAATTTTAGAGGATTTTAAATTGTTTAAATTTTGAACTCGAATATATATGTAGTGATATAAATGTTAAGTCGTGTTTAAATTATATACTAATTAACTTGGAGATTGATAGAATATTGAAGAGGGTAATATTGGAGTTAAGGAGCTGCAATATGCGGTGTGATTCCGCCGGCGACTGCAGACCGCAGACTGCACTACTTGTTTGTATGACATTGACGACTGCTAAGTCTATCAGAGCTAAGCTTTGCATTATGGTAGGTGCCATAACGGGGCATTGTGCTTTTAACAAGCACCTTTACAACCTCAACATTTCAGTTAGCTCACTTTGTAGGGGCTGCCTAAGTGAGGAGGAGACAGCTACGCATGTGCTTTTATGTTGCAGTAGTGTATCCAAGTGAGACAGAAGTTCCTTGACAACGCGAGGACACTTCTGGAGATCTGCAGGATCGAGAAGAATCTCCTGGCCGTCCTGGAGGATCAGTGTCAATGTTTGCGTGCGTGTATTAGTGTGTGAATGTGAGCGTGTGTGTGTCTGTGTGAAAACGTCATTATGTGAACGTCGTGTGTGTGTTACGGTGTGAATGCGCGCGTACGTATGTGTGTATGTTGTTGTGGGTGTGTGTAACCTCACCCAACTATACAAACATGTATGTGATTATTAAATAGCGTTCAAGTTAAGTCAAGTCAAAATAAATCATTATTAAATGATGCGTTCAAGTTCCTAAGATATCCGCCCTTTTATTATTATTATTTTTAATATTTAATCTAATTATCAAATATTACAAATAAGGGCATTGAAACAAATATTTGCTCCGACAGGAATTCGAACCCACGACTTCACGCGTAATCAACTGGTGTCCTAATCAATGCGCCACGCCTATCTTCAAATTTATAATAAGATAAATCAAAACAACATTTTTTATATTCCGCCATTCCACTTGGATATATCTCCTTCTAGAGCATGTATTGTATATCATACATGCAATACAAATAAAATCATACAACTTTCAATAGAATTTTATTGGAGTGCAAAAGTACAATGGAAATAGTATTTTCAACGGATATTTTCTATTATTTGTTGTTTGCCTTTGAAACCTATGCAACGCCGGTGAGGTACACTATGTTTATTTAATACAACATGAAACGGATATTGCTATTGTTATTTCGAGTTTATTATTTTTATCGAGAGCAAGAATATTTATTTTTCTAAGTCTTGCACATTTGTGATGTACTACATAAAAATTTGCTCTTAGATTTCAACCGTTAATTTCCACGCCAAATCAAATAAGGTCATTTATTCAATGTCTTATTATCTGTGTTAATGCTTCTCTATTTGTATGTTTAAATATTAGTATTAGTATTAAATATTTATCTTAATTACATTCCACAATAACATCGACATATTATGTCGATCAAAAAAAAAAGTTAGATTAACATAACGTTAAACATTTAGTTACTATTTCTTGTTAAAATAAAAATAATAAACAAGGTAAACTTATTTTACTCAGAGTGTCGACTCCTGAAAGACGAAATGAGGATTGTATAAAAAACAGAAAAAAATGTCAGGGTAACATTGCCCTGTGCTTTTATCAGAAAACTTCGATAAGGAACCATAATGGTATCACTTAGGTTTTTAAAGTAAACTCCATCTTTTTCAATATTCTAACAGGATTTTGTTATCAGCCTACACATCAAATTTGCATTAAAAATCAACGTGGGTAATTAGCTAAAAGTCCAGATATTATTGCCCGTTAAATTTTTTAAGATGTCGATTTTTATATTAAATATTATATAATTTGCAGGTAATAATAATATTCTATACATTTATTTTATGAATACAACTCATCAAAATAGAATACAAAGGACAATGACGTCAGAACTTGTTGCGGCATTCGGTGTTTCTGCACTTCCGACTGCTGCAGCATTTTACGCGGGGAAAAATGTGTCATCACGTACGTGTATCATTTTATACGTTAAAAAATATATTTTAAATTTTAAATACTGAGTTAAATAGATACTAAAATTTCCTAAATAAATTAACAATTTCTCAACCGTATGTACAGGAATATAATATTATTATTATTTAATAATATTATATCCCTAATAAAAAATAAAATTAAAAAGTATTTCATTTTTTACATAATGTACGATCATAATGATCAAACTCAGAAAAGGAAGTCCACTCAATATATTATATAAAACCATAATAGTTTTTATTTATCATTACGCTTCGTAAAAGTGTATTTAATGTTCAACTTAGCGTCCTACTATCGGGTAAAATTGTATAAAAGAGGAACTAGGTCGTATGTTTTAAAGTGAAGAGGAAATTTCAAAACCAACTTTTCCTTTAGAACCCAACTTATGTTAGGTTTAAAAATAATTAATATAAAATATAAAATAATATTGACCTACATTTCTATCAACCTAAAAAAACATAATTTGTTGACATAAAGTTACGTTAATATGTCAATTAAAATATATTCATCGTTTATTGTTTTAATTTTTAAAAATCATTAATTTTTAATTATCAAAACTTTGTTGGTAAAAGTGTTAATAAAATTTAGAATGAAAGTTCTTACAAGACGTTCCTTTTAGAAAGTTGAGTAAACTTTGACTTAACTTGTTTTCTTCAGGTAAAGTTTTGTCAAAGCTTACATAAATGTTATTTGACTAAAATCATTACAATGAGTTCGAAATAGCATAATTTGTTTATTCTGCTTAACTTATAAATAAAATAACCAGAGTATTAAAAGTCAAATAACATCTTGGCGACCAGCGATCACAACTCTACACGAATCAGTTTTAGAACTGTATGTCAGTTTTTTTTGCGAACTAGCGTTGATCGAACGCCTAAATAATAAAAATAGAAACACTTAAAAACAATAATTAAATCTTTAAAAAACCTTAATTTATCTTAATATCACATTTAAAGATTAAAGTGTGTAAATCCTAAAAACAACTTTATCAAGTAAAGTATAATATTGGATTTTCATTAATGTACGTTTAATGTCGCTTCTAAGGTTAGTTTACCTCTCTCCCCGGATATTACATCTTTAAATAGTAAGTGCAGTATGTCGAGGTCAGTTTGCACTGAACTAAGTAAATAGAATCGGTCAAGGTAACGTAAAAATAAGAATATATATTCTATATCATGAGCTTCAGCCTTTATACAAATATAGATGCCCTATTTCAAAGATATATTTATGTAGTATACTCGTAAGTTATAACACAAAGATATGTATTATACATGTTACCTACATGTAGAACTTATTTTATTTACTGATATCTCATTTTTATGCACAAAGTTAGTGGATTAAATTTTAAGCCTTAAGGATTTTGGTAATATTCTAAAATAGAATAAATGATTTCTTATACTTCATATAATTCATATAATTAATTTATTGTTCATTTATTTCTTTCTGCCTGTCTCTGTGGGAATTACGGCGTGATTGATTGATGGTGACGATTTTATTGTAACGATATATTTGATCTCGTATTGGCTGAAGCAAGTGGAGGTTCAGAGTGCTGACTACTGAAAAAACCTACTTAGTTTACGGCTGCTTTACTACACATTTTTTTATTGTTACTCGACATCTGACCTTGACCCTGGCCTGATGGTAAGCAAGAGGAGATTCCAGAGTGCCGACGACTGTAGAAACCGAGTCTTCACGGTTGCCCCAGTCAAACCTTCAGCTGCGCAAATACGCCAACCTTTTTGGGTCGAATTTGCGCGGTTTGTGGGCCAGTTGCTTAGAATTATCCAAGCAGCTGACGAAGAAGTCTGGAGACAGGAAGCTGGCATTTATTTCTGACAACGTATTACCCTCGCTATAAAGGAAAATGTTGCCAGTCTCTTTGATGGGACGTCTCTATATAATATTTTATATTTATAGTTTAATTATTTTATTAACTATTATTATTTGTGCGTTTAGTTTTTGTTAGTTAACATTATTATTTTAAAAAGCACGATCCATTTGATTCAAAAAATCAATACTGAACTTGTGAGACAATGTAATTATTATACTTATGTATTTCAATAAAGATAACTTACCAATGCTCATCATCTCGACGAGTATCTCCAATTGTACGAACAATGCCAATATAGCAGCCATTACGCCACCTACAAGAGTAGCTAGAGCTGGCGTTCCTGTCGTCTCACGTACTTGAGCCAAAGACCTGGTTATGGCAAGATAATATTGATTACCACTTGTATTAAAGTTTGTTTCTAGGCGGATATTAGACGGTCGTGTTTGTATTTATAACTTTCACAAACCAAATATTTTAAATGTTGTTATAGGTAAGGCCCCGCACTACGATTTTGATCCGTGAGTTTACGACAATTAAGATCGGCTTTTTCTTCGCCGCATGCACCAGCGAGCCATCAGGCTGTTTTAGCCATGGTTGTAAGGAAAGACTGAAGTTATTTTCTACAATTTTAACGAGACTTCAAAAGCTGCAACTACTCGTTGTGTACGTGCTGTGCCACTCTTTGACTTAATGGCATGACTGTAGGCTGCTTGCAACTCATCCACGCAAGGTTCAATCCAGGCATTGTGAGCTTTAGATTGAACCTAATATTCCATTCCCAGTAATATCTCATCAACACGGGCCGAGGCACACGTAAATTGATCCTTGGAATTGAAGCGACGCTACCAAGGGAGCGAAGCGAAATAATTCCGCATTCCATCCCAATCCACCGACCCGTAGTGCCACAAACGCCGTACCTCCTCACTAGAAAGAGGAGGTAGGATATATTTATTTACGGTCGTAGCATTTATAAAAGGTAAATTCTTGTGATACAATTTTTTATTAAATGCGGTGGTCGTTATTCAGTGAAAATATTTAATTTTTTTAACAATTAATTTGTATTTTTTCCTATACCTTTTGCAACATTCTGTACCTTATAGAGCATATTTTTTAGATTTTCATTTGAAATTATTAACTCATTTCATTTCATTACATACACCATTTAGTTTTTAATAATAATTGTTCTATTAATTTAATTTTTTATTGTGACTCGATATATGACAGCACCCTGCTTGATGTTAAGCCCAAGTGTGGTTCATGAATGAATGCCACTGCTACTACAATTCAATAACTGTGAGTAACAATCACATCCACTATGCCGGCTATATAGGTAAATAAACTCTACGGTAAAGTTAGATTTTCAATAAATTGAAATAATTTCGACGACTTTTCGCGGACACCATATTTAATTTTATACTCTATGTAACTCCCACGATTGAGACGAATCCAATGAAACGCTAGACGTTAAAATAAGTCAAACTGTTAGACAACAGCGCGTATGTCATACATACGCTCGTAAAACACAACTTTCCTATTCTAATACTTACCGGAAGATCAAGCCATCCCGAGCCATTGCGTAAACCACTCGTGGCATGGGGAACATTGATCCGAACATAGACACAGTCAAGCCAGCGAGGGCGCCGACAGCAACGACATATTTGCAAGTAGGTGCGTTCACATAATCGAACATCTTTACCAAAGCCGCATCCATATCAATCTTATCGAAGGGCACTGTTAATATAATGACAAATATATAGTAACTTATAAAAGGAATTTACTGAAAGTAATTTAATTTGTCGTCCGTTTGATATTGTGCTTAATGGATTGTTGCCACTGGGGTTATTATCACTATCCAAAATCCATTACATATTTAGGTAATGAAATTTAAAAAAGCGTGAATTTAACAAGCCAGGTTAATTGGCCAATTTCTGATTTAAATTATATTTTTCAACCATTACATAATGTTAACATTAAAAGGATACATCTGAATTTTTTGGATTATTCCAATCCCAATATTACTGCTTAAATTAAGCGATTGTCCCCGAGTTCTGTTCGCGGCTGGGAATGGCAGAATGGCGCATTACATATGTGCGCGTAATTTTTACATTAAATTTTCAATAATAATTTATTTAGAATACATTCTTGTCAATAGAAATGATCTATCAAGATACTTTTTTATTAACGGATTATTGTGATTATATATATTTGTATATTATTTATTGTGGCTCATAACTCACTCGTTTTCCTCACACCCACAATCCTCTTCATACAAACTTTACGGTTATGGTTACTAGGCAACGAAGCTTTCTTAGGGAAGTCTCAGACTTGGTCGGTAAATACCCTCCTAGGTCTGCCTAGTTTGTTTGCATCAATCTACATCAGATTTATAAAATTCCTTTCGTCAATCTACTTTCACTCATTCTGATGTGAGGGAAACGAGGGATTTTTTTTAAGGATCGTAGAAAACACGTGACAATTTGATTGATTGATTGATTATTGTGGCTCGACACACGACAACCTGATAGTACTCATAGGCTGGAGTGCGCTGCATGAATGAAGGCATGTCCGCTACTTCAGTTAAATTAATGCAATTATCAGTCCGATCCACTATGCCGGCGGAAACTAGCAACTTTCAAGTTGAATCCAAAACGCGACTAACTTCAATTGAAAATGGTGGACCTAGGGATCGGCAGAACAAGCTAACAACCGCCAATTGTCTGCCCAGTCTTAAAATTCTATATCTATTATATTCTATAATCTGATCATTGTGGGAAAATTTTGAAATATTAGTACAAATACTTGATAACTACAAAAGATACTTCAGGTTTCGTATTGAATATTTTAACAATGAGAAATAATTACCAACAGTCTGTTTACAAATTGTTGAGTCTGCTATAATGTATACCGATAAATAAACAATAGTTCAATTGATGCAGAAATAAAACAAATAGATTTACTAAATTAAAATTTGATTAATTATTTTATAGAATGAAAATTTGATTTCTCAAATTAAATCTGACCTTAGGATTACAGATTTTTCAATATATAGGATATTGAAAAATAAAACAAGTTAAAAAATTTAAAAAATGGTAAAAACCTTAACTTCTTTATAAATATGTGAATTATAAAGAATCATCATCATCATCAATTGTCACGCTCCGATTTCCACAGGGATAAGCAGAGATAACGGAATGCCACTTTTCACGATCCTTACACAACTCTCACGCTACCTCCACAACGATTTTTCTTTTCATATAGTCTCTTTTTAGGCATTCCTCAAAAAAGCCCATTGTCTCCGTTAAAGAATAATTTATTATTTATCGTTTGTGCTTTCACTTATACACTTACACAACTTTCATACAAAATTATATATAAATTACATACATAAATATAGGTTTGTGTGAGTGTTAAAAAGTTAAAATGATTATTTACCAATCAGTGTGAGCATGACGGAGCTAGTGACATAAGCACCAAGTATGATTCCAAGGCTGAGAACTATTGAGAGTGGTATAGAACGCTGTGGATTATTCGCCTCTTCCCCGGTCGTAGCAATAATGTCAAATCCAATAAAAGCGTAGAAACAAGTTGCAGCTCCACTGAACACCTGAGAATTTAATTTAAGGTAGGGCTTTACTACTACAGCCTGGATGTAGTTCCATTTTGTTTAACAATATTAGAAAAGTGTTTAAGATCTCATTTTAGTTTTTATTTTATTCACTTTTCTATAGTAAGCTACTAATTAATTTATTCAAAGAAACTGATAGACTATATATTAAAGATATATTGGTATCGTCAACTCGTTTGAAATGAGACAACTTTATAACCACTTTATAACTAGCTAGGCCTTGCTTCTACAACTTTTTTTAACTGCGCTAGTTTTGTATAAAACTTTGAATATCAGTGGTTTTGAAATATATTCAAGTAAATTAATGCAACTTATAGTGTTATTTACTACAAGTGTAAATCATCAAATCATGTTTCATGCGATTTGATGTAAACCGAATAATTGCATGAAGATTACCCGCTCGAATTTGTGCTGTAATTTACCCTTCAAGCATTTTCCGCTTCTATGAACTTCCGATATTATTGAATGCGCAAAGTTCGCATTTAAGAATAGACATAAAAATGGTATGAAATCTTGTTAGAATCGTGAAATATCCATTTACCTACTTCCATTTGAAAATAGAAAATTAAAATCACTTTGAATTCTATTTTTATTTGGGTCCCAGTTTATTAGTTTGTTAAATTTGAATTATGAAGCAGATGTTAAACAAATTGACTAAATAAACAAGCAGGTAAATAAAAGAAGATATTATCAAAATATGATTATCAACCGAAGAAATAATATTTCTTAAATATGTTTGTGTTTTATTGTGAATCGACATATAACAGCACCCCGCTTGATGTTAAGCTTAAGTGTGGTCTATGAATAGATGTTACTGCTACTACAATTCAATAACTGTAAGTAGCAATCACATCCATTATGCCGGCCTAATTGGAATCGGCAATAGTAATAATAATAATAGCGGCACTTGCTTTACACTTTCTATTATCATTAGAAGAATTGAGTGTTTTTTCGTTTAAATATAACATATAATAAGAAAGAAACTAAATGTAATATAAGCTGTGGTAGGGAGAATCACGTAGATATATAATAAATTGCGTCTGTCCTGATACGAGTATCGTTATAATAAATTGACAACAGGCGTTGCGGCTATAGTTACACACGTTCATTAATATGGATATATAAGAACTGTATAAGTTACAGAAATAACTGCGAATTAATAAATAGGTACTACAACTGTATGAGTTGCAAATTGTAATTAAAATAATTGATTAAAAATAAACAGAATGATTTGTTTAATTTTTTTTATTGTGGTTCGATATATAACAACACTGCCTGATGTTAAACTAGAGTGGCTTAAGCTAGAATGTAGTGCAAGTAGCAGCCGCGTGCCATATGCCGGCCTAGTTGGAACCGGAAACTTGCAAGCTGATTCGGAAACGCGCCCAGGTCAATTTACGGTTTGTACACTTGTAAGTACTACCCCGGCTCGCCAAACTGGGCACTACTGCCACCACTTTTTGATAACCAGACCCGAAACAAATATCTGCCTCTTTTTTTATTAACAAATATTTGAAATATTTAATATTACAAATATAAACTATGAAACAAATATGTATTTGCTCCGACCGGGAATCAAACCCGGGACTTTATGCGCAACAAACCATTCGCTAACCGTTCGGTTACGCCTGTCGTCAATACCCATCCTTCATCTTCTTAATATTTAAGTAATAGTATTATTATTTAAATTAAATTTTTAAAAAATTAAAAAAAACTGTAACAAATCTTTGTTCCTTCACGAGTAACGGACTATTCCCCGATGGGCTGACGAAAAATCAGTGAAATTGAGTCGCGGTCGCAACCAATCAAAGTAGTTTACCTATTGATTCGCTGTTAATTACGAAAATGTCATATCAGTGTAACACAATGTTACGGCTTTTTCGATGCAAAATGTATTAAAAGAATTGGGACCCTAGAGTGTAACCAATGCGCTACGTGTGTCGTCATCTTATAACAAGCTACGAATGTTTTATAAACTTGTGAGCTTTTAAGGCTTACTAATAAATATAAAAATACTTAGTTATATTGTTATTTTTGTATATGAATGAAACAAATTTTATGCGGCTTACTATCGCATTTATTTTGGTTATGATTATACATTTTTTATTATACTGACGTTTCGAGAGCTTTGTAGCCATCGTCGTCACGGAGACTGAGGTGTTGGTCGTCCTTTTGGTTAATGCTGTTATTGTTTCCAAAACTACCCTGCTAGATGTTTTGATTTTGTTTTTCTGTACCTGGTTTAATTAAATTTTTTGCAAAAATAACTGACAGTGTCAGTTTGGCAGTTTGGTTTGGCACTTTGGACTATGGGTCCATGGACTAGTTTGTGTATTATGGGGTCCAGGTGCTAGATAATCGCCAACCATTTCTCTATTGAAATTAGGATGATTTTAATCTCAACAGCCTCGCATACCATCCTGGATATCAGTCGACTTGCTTTTGCGAGGATTTTCGAAACGGATGTAATGTTGGCGCCGTTCTCTTGATGCTCACAAGCCGCACAAAATTTATTTAATTCATTGATCAATGTTCGCGCAAAATCTAAGAAAATACTATTTTTATATACGTTCACATAATTAAATCTTCACATTATATGAAAATAGACATTTCGATCTAGAAGAACCAAAAAAAAAATTATACAAAATAGATAAATATTACTTACGCCACTCCACCCATAAGGCAAGAATCCATTATCAACCCAGTTGCTAGTGTCGATATAGAATAATGCTGACCCTACCATAAATGCCCAAGCTATGAGATTAATAGCATTCAGTGTGTTGTTGAGTGCCAAGGACTTCCTAACGCCAGCAATCAGTATCAGCATCATTACCAAGGTAATAGTGAACGCGAGGATGTCAGGAGGTTTACCTGGGAACAATCAAGAATATTCAATTAGTTCATTTAGTAAGACAGGCGTGGCGCATTGGTTAGCACACTAGTCCGTTACGTCTAAGACGATCTCGAATTTTTTCGAACCGAGTTAACAGGTCTATTTAGATAGGTCTATATAGAGTTAGATAGGTCTATATATAAAATATGGATAACCCGATTCGCAAACCGAATAAAAGAATTCGATTTAAACCAGTTACAAACTGAGTTGACAATTCGGTCCGACAATCTAAATACCATACACCATACATATGGTTATGGTATTTATACTATAGAATTTCGGATGTGTATGTATGACCAAATAAATTTGGTGTGATCTACATTATATATATATAATAGTTCAAACCGGTTTATTGTAGATTGTAACCGACCCAACTCGGTTTAGGCCTTAACTCGGTTTAACCCGGGTTGAAAAGTCGAGTCGTTACATCTCTAGTACCACTAACCACTTACAAGTATATATACCGTGAAGTGACTTAGTTAGGGATCAGATTGTAAGTTGCCAGTTGCAACTCGGCCGGCATAGTGGATGTATTTGCTACTTATAGTTTAACTGTAGATTCACCTCTGTTCATAGATCGTGCTCCAGCTTAACATTAGGTATGGTGCTGTCATATGTCAAGCCACAACATGAAAATCCTTTCATATAAGTTATTTTTAGTATAACTAGAAGAAATATAATAATTAAAGTTGAGAGCGTATTTTAATATTTGCTTTATGTTTTAATGCAGACGACGACCCATTGAATATTAATATAAATAAATTCATAACGCTGACCCATTTCTATGTTATTATAGAAAAGTGACATTGCAGTATTCTATTATCATAGCACCTGTCAAATATTTCCCTACTTTTTACGCCTCATTTTCCACAGGGATAGGCAGAGACAAATTTTACCGGACCGACAACTTTTTGAATCCTGACATAATTCTCTTGCATCCTTCACATTCACAATTATCTTCATAAACGATCTTTGATTATGACACAGCAAACACATGTTTTTTTTTTAATGTTTACCTCATTTATGGCACGAATAAGTGAGAAATTTAATATCGCTCGTTAAACACGTGCGCATCGTTGATAAACCGATCCACTCTACGTTAACTTATTTTGAATATACATACATAATCAGTTCACAACGCTAACAGTAAAGTAAGACTTTAAGGCGACCGCGGTGTAGTGGTAGTACAATGGTTACGCAAACACGGGTTCAAATTCACTTGCCGGTCCAAAGTACATATATTTTTGATATAAGTACTTTGGTTGTCCTTTTTCTATGTTGTATCATTTTAGTAGAGAAGTAGAAAGTAGTTTAGTAGAGAAATCAATCAATCAAATTGTCACGCCTTTTCCCCGCATGGATAGGCAGAGACAATGGAGCGCCACTTGCCACAGTCCTGACACAACTCGTTTCCTTAACATTCAAAATTCTCTTTATACAAGCTCTATGCTTATAGGCATTAGGTAACTCAGCTTTCTTAAGAATGTTCTCCGATGGTCAGAGAATACTATTCTGAGTCTGCCTCTATTTACGCATCCGTCTACATCAGAATTATTTATTTATTTCGTTGATCTATTTTCACTTATCCTTTCCACGTGCCCAAATCATCGGAGCATCCCTTTGTCAATCCTAGTAGAGAAATGTAAATGAAAATAAATAAAAAATGATTATAAAACATTCTTATAAAAATTTAAATAAAATATTTTCTTACATGTTGTTAATATCACTTTAAAGACTTCATTAGTGTACTGTACAAATTTTATTGATGAACTGTCTCGCTATAATGTAAAGAATCAGCGCTGGTATCCGATAAATCTACACAAAAAAAAAATTAAACCATGAACTTGAATTAGCACACAAGCTACCGTAATTCACATGAAAGTTGAATATAATAACGGTGAAAGCTTCGGTAATATTTACTCTACCCTTCATTGTACACATAGTGCAATTTCAAATAGCATGTCTATTTAATTAAAATTTATAGAAAAATTTAGCTCTGCAATTTTAGAATGAATCTGTATACTATAATGTTTTAAAAAAGACATAGTAATAACAACTATAGATTCAATTACACCATAGTTTACAATTTATCATTCATAACAGCATCCCTGCTGAGCTAGAGAAATAACATTCTCAAAGAAACAAAATCAAATTTAATGTTAATTCTGACAAAATAATATTCGTATCCGGTCATTAATTACATTACGAGTACGTCTCTTATTTCCGCTACCGTTTGTAAATCTCATTACCCTTACCTTCATTTGCAGTAAAGAGCATATAAGATTGCACAGATGAAAAACAACTAATTTAAACATCAAAAGAGGAAACTAATGCAATACGATGTACCTATATCTATACTTTAGTTCATTTAGATATTGTTTTAATCTAAAATGTGCTACTCACAATTCTTCATTTTATATTAAAGTTCAAAGGTAATAATTTTAATATGGCTTATTACGAGCCACGAGTGCAATGATGCAAAAATACAACTTCAACCTCAATAACATTGTTGTATTACGAGAGAACAGTGATATTTACGAGTAGGTCGCATCAACATTACGGTCACGGAGCTTTATGAATTTATTATTTGCAGCCGCCTCCGCTTATAGACTTTTTATTATTTTCACAGGCAGTTGAAAAGATTATCTTATAAGTGCACATATTGATTCTAGGTATATTAATGTTATACAAGTCTACAGCTTTGTATAACATTAATTTGAATTGTATTTTCTTAGATTTTGCGCGAACATTAATTAATAAATTAAACAAATTTTATGCGGCTTACTATCAATCCCCAGTCTCAGCTGACCGATGTGCATGAGTTAATAAATATCCAATCAATATTAATGATTTGTTGAAATACACCTAAAAATAATTAAGTGTATTAAACAATTTTCATGCGGCTTACTATCGCGTTTATTTTGGATATGATTTTTCAATTTTATTTTAAAATTCCAGTCACTCCATGACCACAATGGGTGCAAAGCTCTTGGAACGTCAGAATAATAAAAAAATGTAAAATCAAAACCAAAATAAATGCGTTAGTAAGCCGCATACTAACGCATTTATTTCTAAGAAAAATCTAAGAAAAAATTAATTAAAATATTACCTAAAGACATCATAGTTATGCTACTAGTTTGTGGTACGAATATAAACTAGACTTTATTATAGCATTATTTTATTCATTAACCTTTTTTACAATGGAAATATGTATAAAAGTTCCGCTGACAATATCATAACAACAATTTAATAAATATAAAAACATGCACTTGTCTATATTGTTTAAATTGAAACACATGAACTGAATATTATACTCAGAGTCGTGCGAGTTCGTCTGGAAGGCCAGGAATTTAATATCGCGTCTCGTAGTGTCTAGAGGGAAATAAGTCATGTGTTACTAAAGTCCCTTTTGAGTACCTACTACAAAGATTTTATTTTATGTTACTTATGATTGCATCACACTATCGATGTACTAAATTAATAATGTACTAATAAGTATTGAAAGTATTATAATTATACTATATATGAGAGAGAGAGAGGAGACGGAATAGGGTTATGGTCAAGATGGGGTAACAGTTTTATTTGGCGAGACAACTGATCTATTAGAATCCGGATCAATCAGTGTCATACAATGGGAATGATGATGTACCTAAGATCTAGTAAAAGTAAATATGAATTCTTAATGATAATATAAAAATATGTTTATCCTATAACATTAAATCAAAAATCACCTATGGACGGCATAGTGAAGGCGACTGGGAAGTCGAGTCTCAGCTGTCGAGTTCACCCATATATTTATAAGATTTTGTAAGACGACGCGCAGATCGTCTCTACAAATCTTAGAATTATAACGACGAGAATTAAGACGGCACGCGTCGTCTTACAAAATCTTAGATGTAATTACAGGTAAATAATTATTTAAAAAAATAAACATTTTAATATTTTTTGGATCAATTCATTTATATTTATTATACAATATGCTATAGTCAATTTTTTTTCTATATCTATAGTTACGTATATAATCTCTCATTTCATCAGGAGGTCAAACTGTTTTTAGACTATCTACCTATACTCAAACAAGCCCTTATTACAATAACTTGTACTATGGTTATCAGAACAAAACACATTTTTGTCTATATTTTATACGTTATAAATAAAAAATGGTATTGTAATTAACACTATTTTAAACATGCAGTACATTCATTACGTTGAAAATTAATTGCAAAGCCGCACCCCTAATGAATGCTTTGTTTTACTTATTTAATTTCATGCACAGAATATGATAGTCCACGACCACACTTTAGAAATTACGCTGTGAATATTAATTTGCTGCATAAAAATATACAAGCTACCATAAATGAGTTTTATTACTCGCCATTAAAATATTACTAAAATATCAATCAAGTTTATTAAAGAGCATCATTAATTTTAAAATTACACTTCTACTTTATATTACCACAATTTTAAAGCTGCTTAAAAACCAACAGTCTGCTACGTGTAAGTCCCGGGTTCGATTCTCGGTCAAAGCAATGATAAATAATACAGTCTCGCCTTTTTCGCCACTTGCCACGATCCTGACAAATCTCCTTTACTTCTCTTACTCACATCCACAATTCTTTATTTACAGGCTATAAGCACTGTTAAGCAACCCAGCTTTTTTGAGGATGTCTCCGATTCTCTTTTAGCGCATTAGCGCATTAATCCACATTAGATTTATTAAGTCCTTTTATCAATCTTTTTATTTTACTCATACTTTTCTTACAAGCATTTATAAATACAAATATTTATAATTAATAAAAGAAGCATGATATTTGAGAGCGAAAGGTAGTCGTCGTCAATCTGAGTTTATACCGCTACTTTCAAGTACTAAAACCCTGAAGTAACTCAGTCGCGTTTCCTGATCACTTTGAAAGATGTCTAAGCTGACATTTCAACTAGATTCCAAACAGGCAGGCTATAGTAAAAGTTGCTTCGATTCAAGGACTGTACTGTACCACTATTAAATATTGGGTTACAAATTCACGTGCAAAACTAATTAGGACTAATGCAAGGGGCTAATTATGCTAACATAATTACCGTAGTTTCAAATGATTACATTAAAATACAATAAGATTACATTAAATATAATGTATAATATATAATGAAAGTATGTGAAGAGTTTCGCAATATCGTCTTCAAAGTTGAATGCATCAGTAACTACAAATGAAGCTTTGAAATTGTATAGAAATGAGAACTTACTTTTGAATAGATACAATTTCTCAGACATTTCACAGTATTCCTTTTGGGAGAAGTCATATTCGCTCGTTGTATTGAGAGTAGTGCAGGGAAACTAGGTATGTTCCCATTGTTATAACATACCTATAGGTTTATTTTGTATTGATATGTTAGTTATTAAATTATTTTTAAATAAAAGATGTAAAATAAATGAAAGTTTAATCGGTGACATGAAAACAAAAGGTCGTGTGATTTGTTTACAAAATGAAAATACTGTATAGAACAGTACTCGCAGCCCAACATGTCTTTTGTAAACGTGTCAGAATGCTCTAATAGAATTTTCCTTAAGGTGTGCATCAGGATGGCGGGTGTATTATAACAAATACTCATGCTGTGAATATAAAAGGTATGTACCGGAAATGTACCTAGAATGAAATTCAATGTACCTCTTTTAAATCGTAGTTATCACCAGAAGTAAGTGAGCCGCCATTCTGACATTCATTCCATGACATGACATTCTTTACTGATACTTGAATCACAGGGATACATCGAGCGAGCTCCTACTTACACTCAGAATCATGAAATTGGTGCGGCGGTTTTTCGCGGCGGAGCATTGCCTTTTACTATATAAGCCCCAAATTCGTTTTTGCACTGAGTACTATTCGCACCTCTGAAACAGCTCTACTAAGTATCCTCTCGATGCTCTAGAATTATGATTGATGCACATAGGTGATGCTAACATGAACAAATTTTATGCGGCTTACGGAGAGACTGACGGCCCCCGTGACTACGATAGCTGCAAAGCTCTCGAAACATAGAAATAAAAGAATACAGTATAGAACCATGCTTACAGTATTTCTAAGCAACCGTAACAATGTTTGTTCTGCGAAGGCGTCATTGTTCAATTCAATTATCGGACCTAGAAGCCGGCAAGCACGTACGAACTAAAGACCTAGTGTTCTCGATTATTTCTTAAACTTATTACGAGTCTCACAGCAATTACATCTTATTATTACGTTACGATGTCGTGTTCTTACACGTATTTATAACACTTACATAATATGTATTTGCTCTGTTTTTATTAAGCTTTAATTCAGTTACAATTTAATTTTAATTTTCAGAACTGTAGTGGTAACATTGTAAATACAACGTGCGTTAAAAACAGAATTTAAATTAAAGCATGGATACTATTTTTTAATCTGGTCTATAATCCGGATTACGTAAAATCATAAATAATAAACAAGTAAAACTTATTTATTATTTATAGGCTACGCGACTGTAAATTTATTTTGTAAATAAATATAAACATTTTATTTTACACGTACGACCATGAAATAATCTTTAGCGGCAAGTAATACAGTAATCCGAATATTCAATATATTCTTATGAACCTATACTACCTATACCTCGGTACTGGTTACGAATTTGCGCCGTTTGGGGTCGAGACGATGGGCCCTTGGGGACCTTCAGCTAAGCGCCTGGCAAGGAGTTGTCCAGGCGGCTGACGGAGAAGTCTGGAGACAGGAAGGCTGGCAATTATTTCTGCCAACGTATTAGCCTTGCTATACAAAGGGGAAATGTTGCCAGTCTCCTTGGGACTATCTCTGATGCGACGTCATTGGATGATATTTTTTATTTATAGTTTAATTATTTAATTATATCTAATATACGTTTAAGTTTAGTAATTGTTATTAAAATAATATTTTTTTTAAATATTAATAAATGAGATATTCTTGAGACTTATAATTAAACATAGTTATAAAAAAAACAAATGTCAGTAATTTTGTATCCTAATCGAAAAAAATCTTTTAAAATTATTTTTGGGTCGTAATATATAGTAATTTTTAGTAAAGTGTAAAGTATATTGTATAAATTAAAGGTGAAAGTGTTATTAGGACATAATTTTGTGAAATTTAATAAAAAATAATATCATAAAAAACTTTGACATTTTTGACATATTTTAATAATGTAAATAGACGGATAAGATCTAAATTTTTCATATTATACAAAATAATTTTATTATTCACAAAGGCTGTGGGGCAACAAAAGCCACTTATTTAAGGTCAAGAAAATAAAATTGTGTTTTCAAATTAATTTAGTCGCCGTGGAGGAATTGTCTGACAGTGGGATAGCTGTTGAGAACCAAAGGTCAGAATCCCATAGAGGGAAGCATCGACAGGCCAGTTGCAGCCAGAATATTTGCAAAGGAAAGTGTGCAGCGAGTGCATAGACGGCCGCCGCAGGAGCGGAGGCCGCCCATGCTGGAAAAAATGTGTACATTTTGTTATTTTAAAGTGTTTATAAATTTCTTTTAAGTTATTATTTTTTGTGAATTTATTAACCTGTTGTGAATGCAGACCGTGACACAATCTTGTGATGGCACGTCGAACGCGACCCATACATGTTCACAGTGCAGAAAGTCATTCAAATCTTTAAAAGGCCTCAACATACACACTACAAAAATACACAGGAAATGTATTAGCCAAAACAGTTCACCTTTAGACATTCATCCCATTATTCCGAGTGCGCCTACTTATGTAGCCAACAATTCAACACCTTTCCACAAATATCTTAGTAATTTAAAAAATAGTTTACCTGTAGTAAAAAGAATCCCTCGAGGAGCACGAATAACCGTTGCTACACATTTGTCAAAATTAATACAGAAATGTTACATAAGCAATTGTACTCAAGACTGGCAGAACCTATTTTTATTTTCATACAACACACTACACATAATAAAAACGAATGAACCAAATTTATCACTAACACAAAAGATTAAGAATAACTGTGCTGTGAGCTCCTTGCCTTCTCCCGCACCTCTTGCGATTACGAGGAGCATCAAACATGATGCCCCTCGTAATCGTAACAAACTCATAGAAAACAAAATCAGTGACGGAGATCTCAAAGGTGCCGCTCGCCTTTTATTCTCCAACGATGTGCTATCACCAGATACCCCTGACACTCTTCAGGTCTTACGGACAAAACATCCTCCAGCTCCAGTAAACCCATATTTTCTCGACCCACCAACAGCAGGGCAAGCATGCCTTCAAATTCAAAACAAAGATGTTACGGATGCTATTTTATCTTTTAAACCAGGTTCGGCTGCAGGTTTGGATGGAATCTCACCCCAACATTTGAAAGACTTAACGTCGCATTCTGTGGGTGATGCAGGCGAGCAACTTGTAAATTCTATCACAAAATTAATCAACTTTATGTATTTCGGTAATGTCAATCCAGAAATTGTTCCTATTCTTTTCGGCGCGAACCTCATTGCTCTCACCAAAAAGGACGGAGGGGTGAGACCAATTGCTGTTGGATCAACACTACGACGTCTGGCCTCCAAAATTGCTGTTCGACATATTTTACCAAAATTAAATTCGGAATTTGAACCCGTACAGTTAGGCTTCGGTGTAAAAGGAGGGTGTGAGGCAGCCGTCCATGCCCTACGCTCTTTTCTAACTTACGGACAGCCTGACGTTTTGCTCAAAATTGATGTCAAAAATGCTTTCAATTCGGTAAATAGGGATACCCTGCTGACGGAAATAAAACAACATATACCGGAAATATACAATTATCTTCTTCTCAGTTACGCTGACCCAACAAAATTGTTATATCGTTCTAATGAACTGTCCTCGGAAGTAGGTTGTCAACAGGGTGATCCCCTTGGGCCTGCAATTTTTAGTTTGGCTATAAATCCTATAATCAAAAATTTAAATTCTAATTTCAACGTTTGGTATTTGGACGACGGGACCCTAGGAGGTGATGTGAATACTGTGTTTTCGGACCTTTTTTTAATCAAAAGTAAATTTGAAGCCATTGGTTTGGAGCTTAATTTTAGCAAATGCGAACTTTTTATAAATAACTGCGCCTTAAATTTAAACGACGTAAAACAAAAATTTAATATTTTGGCTCCAAATATTAAAATAGTTAACAGTAATTCACTTTACCTTTTAGGTTCTCCAATTTTTGATGCATCTATTTCTGAATATATTAATAATTCAATTACTAAATTTCAAAATTCTGCTGATCGTCTCCTTGAAATTAGTCCACATTATGCACTTTGCATCTTAAAATTCTGTCTTTTCGTCCCAAAATTCACGTATGTGCTCCGTTGCTGCTCTTTTTGGAATTACCCAGATCTTTTAAAACATGTAGACGACTTAATAAAAAATAGTTTAGAATCAATTCTTAATATGCAGCTGAACGAGCAATCTTGGACCCAAGCATCCCTACCCATCCGTTATGGTGGTTTAGGGATTCGCAAAATTTCCAGTGTAGCTTTACCTGCCTTTCTATCTTCTGTCCATAGTTCAGCAAATCTCATAGGTAAAATTTTAAGGGCAACCCCTTCAAACTTTGAGATTGCTGCCTTGGAAGAAGCTAGAAACGCTTTCTTAATTGCATGCCCAGGTCAAAATTTTTCAATTTCTCCAAATTCACAGAGGAGCTGGGACGACATAAACTGTAAATTGACTTATGACAATCTTTTGAGCAGTAGTACAGGTTCGGCGCGTGCTAGGCTTTTGGCCGTGGGTACGCATGAGGCCGGCTACTGGCTTCACGCGTACCCTTCGTCAAATACAGGAACATTTCTTGAGCCTGACACGCTCCGAATCGCAACCTGTCTACGGCTTGGGGTTCCGGTCTGCGCTCCTCATAAATGTCCCTGTGGCAGTGATGTCGACAAGCTAGGACATCACGGACTGTCATGCCAAAAAAGTGCAGGCCGGTTCTCGAGACATGCCGCACTTAACGATATCATACGCCGGTCTCTTGCCTCCGTCAACGTGCCAAGTCTACTTGAGCCGAATGGTATTGCAAGAGATGATGGTAAGAGACCGGATGGTATGAGTTTGATTCCATGGAAGATGGGCCGGGTGCTGGTATGGGATGCAACCTGTTCAGACACGCTGGCACCTTCCCATCTACATGGAACCAACAGCAGAGCTGGTGCGGCTTGTGAAGCGGCTGAAAAAGCTAAAGCGTGCAAATACAGGGGTCTAGGCTCCGAGTATGATTTTGTCCCATTCGGTGTCGAGACCCTTGGTCCGTGGGGTCCTAGCGCTTTAAGGCTTTTTAAGGAAATATCAAAAAGGTTAGTCGACATCACAGGAGACCGAAGAGTTGGCAGCTACCTCGGACAAAGAATTAGTCTAGCTATTCAAAGGGGGAACGCTGCCAGTATCTTCGGAACCTTGCCTAAAGGGACTCCTTTTAATAATGTATTTTAGTTTAAAAAAATTTTGTAATTATATTGGATAAAATACTAGGTAAAGATATGTTTATATATCATTTAAATGTGTTTTTAGAAAATTTTAAGTAACTTAAGTTGGTTAAATAAAATCGAGCATTAGTAAGATATTGAGAAATCTAAAGTAATGTGAATAAATATGATTACGATTATATATGTTTATTAATTAATATACATTATTTTCTTATGAACAAGGGTGCAATTCCATTATGTTCGCGTTAGTGGATAATAGAAAATGTAATGCTATTACATTATTGATACTTCTTCGATAGACGGAACTTTAAAGTCATATTTCTCACTATAAAGATAAAACTTTATGACCTCGACTTCTTTTTAGTGTGACTCGACATAGATCTGCACCCTGCCTGATGTTAAGCTGGAGTATGGTCCATGAATAGAGGCGCCTACTGTTACGGATAAATAACTGCACTATGCCGGCTAAACGTGATTTTTACACTTCGCTTAAAGGGTTTAATGTTGTAGGATGGATAGAACACATGGTGTTGAATATTTTATATCATCATCATCAGCCAGAAAGCGTCTACTGGAACATAGGGGGAACCCTTAGAACGCCATTTCGAACGATATGCCAGTTGCATCCACTGGTATTTTTATATACTCATATAATGCATTAGTCAGATAGTTTTGGTTTTCGAGAACATTTTTATAATTGGGTTCTTTAAGCGCCTTTAAGTACATTTTAAGCTTAATAAACACACAAAATAAAAATTTATTTATTTAGATTAACAACAAAAGGCCTAATAATTATTACAATATTTTATGCCTGAGTGTTATTTCAATTATAGTTAACCACAGCATTTATGTTAAATACATTCAAAGCGCTTTTGTATTTGCCAACCTCAATAATTGTATCAAATTTATCATTGGAGTATTGAGTAAAATAGTTTGATATTTTACAAAATGGGAATGAAATGGTTAAAGGCATTAATATCGGTTTATTTCGAATGATGACAAAATTAATTTAATTTCAATGATAAATGCAGCCTTTGGGAAAAAACACAATGAATAGATAATTTTTGTATGTGATTGTTTACAATATCATTCGTTTTGAAGTAGGTAATTAACCTGAAATGTGGTTTTATGTCTTTGTTATTGATTCTTCAAAATAGTTGCTTTATTTACGTTTGACCTAAATCACTCAATCACGCAGGCAGCTCAATTTATGAAATTTAAACCTAATACGAAGTTTCGTTGAAGGTAATTCGTTGGTGTCAAAGTTATTTTTGTGTAGTTCTTCGCTTTGAAGAAACTATTTGTGGAGTAGTGCAAAAAGTTTTGACGACTCCCGACAATGTTTTAATGAGCTCTTTATCCTGGTCGGGGGAAGCATCCGCATACTGTTGACCGAATCAGCGGTCGAACTAAAAGGTTCGGTGCGTCGTTTCTTTGTATAACAATCGACAAGTGGAATGACTATGTGTTCAAGCGATGCGTGAAGAAGCACATTCATGTAAACAACTACAAGTTGCAATTGTATCCACTACGCCGGCCTAGTTTAAATGGGCAACTTACAAGCTGATTCCTAAACGCGACTAAGTCACTTCTCGGTCTGCACACTTGAAAGTGGTGGCCTGATAATTGCCCAGATCGGCAGACTAGAGACCATAAACTGCCTACACCTCTCAGAAATATAAAATATTGATTTATCGTTGATACCTACTTAAACGTATGAGCGAAAAATGAAAATTGTATATTTTTTTAATACACAAAGTAATTAAACGATCATGTTTTAGTGAATATATGTTTTAAAATCAGTTATAAATATTCATGCAGTGATTAAATATCCGTGGGATATTTTGCGTTCAATTATGTTTCTTAGTTACTCGTATATTGGATCCCATCAAAAACAATACTTGTCAAAAAAACCAAGTCTCGCAACTCAGTTGTTCTGCGGTAAAAAGTTGTGAGATCTTTGTAATACCAAGTCGGTTATTAATTTATTCAGTCTCTACTTAAGCAACTTTCTGTCTTAATACGTCCAGTCTCTAAGACCACGATCGTGGTCCATAACAATTGAAAATCAATTGTGTCTGGAATCTCAGTACTCGAAGCATTAAGTTGTTACGTAATAATTAACATCATCTTATAGTGACGCATATCAATATTAAAATTCTTTAATGTTTCATATAAATATATTGAGACTTGGATAGTCTCACTCGGCCACAACTCGGCTGGAGTTCAGTTCATAAATGGAGGTCACCATTCTTAGGCTAACGAGTGTAAGAGTTGTTTAAGACGACAGTCAATTCCGTCCATTTTGTCATTGCGATGTCATAAAGACCACTGATCTTTCGAACATTGAGCGAATATAGTTCCATTAAGCATTACGATTGCAAGTTCACGCATTAGAGCGAATTCAAAAACGGGCCTTTCCGCATCGGTAGTCTTCTAGGAGCACAAGCACACCTAATTGTTTTTATTAAGCCCCCAAGATTACAACTTGTAGTGTCAAAAATGACTCTAAGATTACTGAAGGTAAGTGTCCGCCGGTATATGGTGCGGCAGTGGGTTTCAAGTATGTATGGTATTGCGCGGAGCGATGGAAAGAGACCTGACGGAATGACTGTTGGGCCATGGTAACTTGGCAGGTCTTTGGTGTGGAATGCGACTTGTGTAGACACATTAGCCCCATCTCACATCCAAGCGACTTCGTTAAGCGCGGGAAGTACGGCGAGTTCTGCTGAGAACCTCAAGTTGCGCAAATACGCTAACCTCGGTACTGGTTACGAATTTGCGCCGTTTGGGGTCGAGACGATGGGCCCTTGGGGACCATCAGCTAAGCGCCTGGCCAAGGAGTTGTCCAGGCGGCTGACGGAGAAGTCTGGAGACAGGAAGGCTGGCAATTATTTCTGCCAACTTATTAGCCTTGCTATACAAAGGGGAAATGTTGCCAGTCTCCTTGGGACTATCTCTGATGCGACGTCATTAGATGATATTTTTTATTTATAGTTTAATTATAGTTAATTATTACTTTTAATGAAGTTTAATTGTAAATATTTATTATTAATAAACATATTACATACTACATAAGTATGTCACACTTTGCTTATCAAGGTATATACCTAGATGTGTACAAAATGCCACTATAAAATGTATTGTATATATATTCACTTCGGGACAAAAGCTATTGTGTTACAACAAACTTTGTATCTCAACCCAGTATATCTGTTATGTTTTTATTGTGGCTCGACATATGACAGCACCCCGTCTGATGTTAAGCTGGAGTACGGGCCATGAATGGAGGTGACTGCTACTTACATTTAAATAACTGTAAGTAGGAGTCGCATCCACTATGCCGGAAAAACGCGATTAAGTCACTTCACGGTCTATGTACATGTGGTACTACCCCGGACCGGCAGACTGAGTACCACTGCCAATCACTCATCAAAGAGTGCCCAGTCGATCAATCGTAGAAATAGCGGAATCTAATTTGTATTAACATCACCCTGCGTACATAGGTACACTTGAAGCGCATTGTCTACTTATTTCACATTGTAGGTACTTTTTTTAAATGATCCTTTTACTGTTAATTTTTTTTATTACATTTCTATACTAAGCTACTAAAGTGCTTGTATCATAGAAACAGGACAACCAAAGTACATTGGTACCGGTGGGTGGTTTCGAACTTGTGCTCTCGGTCGTCTTATATTATATTATATTATATTATATTATATTATATTATATTATATTATATTATATTATATTATATTATATTATATTATATTATATTATATTATATTATATTATATTATATTATATTTTTCCAAGCTTCTTTATTAAACTCGTAATCCATTATGAGTATAATAATATAATATAAACATAAATATATTTAAAAATGTATAATACATTCTCAATTAATTTTCATGAAAAAAATAAATCGAAAAAGCGGAAATAAGACGTGAATGAATACGGGGGAGAGATCAATGGCAGTTAAATTGGATTACAGATTTTATTATACTCGTATGTCTAAGAGAAAATTTCCACTGCTAGATAGATAATTAATTTTTGTATTTTTTTTTAAATTGAGACTCGACATACGAGTATGACAGCACCCCGCTTGATGTTAGGCAGGAGTGTAGTCCATGAATGGATATCACTGCTACTACAATTCAATAACTGTGAGTAGCAATCACATCCGCTATGCCGGCCTAGTTGGAACCGGCAACTTACAAGCTGATCCCGAATCACTTTACGGTCTGTATACTTATAAGTGGTGGTACTCTACCCCGGATCGGCAGACTGGGTACCACTGCCTACCACTCATTAATATATTATGACTGTACACTTTAGTAGTATCCACTATGCTGGTTCTGGGGATGTATAGACAATATAACAGAGAAGTACAAGCGATGTAAGTATGCGCACTGATAAAATAGTCGTTTCTAAGCCATTAGATTACACGCTGTTGCTCCCAGCCTACTTACGAGTAACTGAGAAAAAAGTTACTGAAGCGGCAAGTGAATACATGAATTACCAAAAAAGTTTTCTTTTATATACTACCTACTTCATTGATTTCATATCAAAAGTTTTATATAAATTTTATGAAAATAAGTTTTCCTTTAATTTTCTTTGATACATTCAAGCTTGAATATATTTTCCTTTGCCTCCTGTTTTCAGAGCCTTTGATCTGGAATAAGTTAAGTGAAGCAATAAAAATACAACCTCCCTCCGTATAGCTCAAACTTATGGTCGCCCTCTTTTATCATTTACCATCATTACCATGTCACCATCTCTATATCTAATATGTAAAAGTAGTTCAATTGGAAGCAATTTCCCGCCGGAAATCCCTAGTGCCGTCAGCGGAGTTAAAAGTTAATTACTTTCACGAAATTGGAGGCTGTAACGTACGATAAACCAATCAGATTATATTTTTTTAATTATCTCTAGTAAATAATTTAGTGCGTTAAGTTGTGAGTTGGGCTCCATTGACTTTTACATTTAGTATTGTGTTAGTTTTTGATTTATTTATAATACGTGCGTGCAGCTGTATCCACAGTAGAGCTAGGTCCTTATGATTGTGTCAACCTTTAATAGTTGCAAACGTTTATTAGCGCTCCAATATTTCTACCTAGTTATTAGTTAATGAGAGATTGAATTAAGTTTCCTCATTTTAAACATTAAAAGCCTTATGTTCGTATGTTCTGAAAGCGCATAGCAACAAATTTTAAATAAATTTCTTGGTGTTTAAAAAAAAATGTTATAGTTTGAAATTGTAAACTGGACTTAAATTAATGTATTTGATATTATTTAATTATATATGTACACGAAAAATTAAAGATTTGTATATCTCGAGAAGCCATATATCATCATCAGGGTATATACGTCACACTAACTGGGCCCAGGCCTTAGTCCGGATCATAGTTAACCCGATATAAGCATAACTATTTTAATTGATTAAAATAGATTGACGAAAGGAATTTATAAATCTGATGTGGATTGATGCGTTAAATAAGGCAGGCCCAGGAGAGTTTTTTCCGACCAAATCGGAGACATCCTCAAGAAAGCTAGGTTGCCTAGTGCCCATAACCACAGAGCCTGTATTAAGAGAATTGTGGATGTGAAGGAAGCAAGGGAGTTGTGTAAGGATCGTGGTAAGTGGCGCTTCATTGTCTCTGCCTATCCCCGTGGGAAAAGGGCGTGACAATTTGATTCAATGATTGATATTTTTATTATATTAAAATAACTCGTGATAGACTGTTCGAAAAACATTCTACCCCTTACTAATTTGTTTTATAAGAAATATGGTCTACTCTTTCGTCTAATATTTAGTCACACAACGCTGACGCTTGCAGAAAATTTTCTTGGCGCCCTATATTAACTTAGCCTATACATATTAATAAATTATTACATAAATTCAATTTGAGCTGGTATACGTTATTAGTGCATGGTAGAGGAACTAGATTCAATTTGTGAACAATTACCATCGCACGACAAGCTCGCCTAATATCGAGCGAGATTAAACGATAATAAGGCTGTAAAATGCGGCCATTAGGGAGTGTATATGGAGTGACGATAGCGGATAGAATGAGGAACAGCACAGTGCGTTTAAAAGAAGATCAGTTACAAGAATTGACATAGAAATGCTTTAATGGTTTGGGCATATAGGTAAACGAAAGGAATTCATAAATATTGTAAACCAGCTGTGTTTACTGACCAATTCGGACACATCCTCAAGCAAGCTGGGTTGCCCATAATCGAGAGTATAAAAATAATTGTGAATGTGAGGCGAGGGAGTTATGTCAGGATCGTGACAAGTGGTCTGCCTTATCTGTGCCTATCTCTCTGGGATAAAAGCGTAACAATTTGATTGAATAATTGATTAATATTTTTCCCAGCAAACCCTTTTAATTTGATACCCATATCTTGAGAATGTACAAAAAAAAACTGGTCTGCTATCTTGGGCGGTCCGCCATACTCGTATTAATTAGGTTTTGAGTAATCATATTCTTTGGTGTATTCCTTTTAGCAAGCCTATTTATTTTATGCTCATATCATAGGAGAGCATCAGTAATAACTAGTCCGCCATCTTTTGTCGTCCACCATTTTGAATTTAGAATGACATCACTATCTAATCATGCATTTTTATCAAAACTTAACGTGTATGCAAAGTTTCATCTTAATGGGTTAAATTTCAATTTTCATCAGTTGCAAGATTTTCCTCGAACATACATAAAAAAGTTGCAAATTTGCCGGTCTGGTTGTCAAAAAGGGGTAAGCAGTGGTACCCAGTCTGCCGATCCGGGATAGTACTTACAAGTATTCAGACCATGAAGTTTCGGGATCAGCTTGTAGGTTGTTGTTTAATAGGCTGGAATAGTCATTGTGACTGCTACCTAATATTAATAGGAGTCACCTCCATTTAAGTGCCGCACCTCAGCCTTACATCGGGAAGGGTGCTGTCACATGTCGAGTTACAAATAAAAATAAAATAACTATTTATGATATCAGCCCGTCAGTCTAGTCGTTGTCATTCTTGTACGTCCCTGTGTTTACTTTCAAGTAAGTCGAGATAGGAAGACAAATCTCAATTTATAAAAAAAGTCTATATGCCTACGAGTTATTATGTTCATGAGACCATGTGCAAGAACTATCCCATTTCTCCCCACTTTTTAATCGCTAATGCTTACCCCGTTCTTCTTAGCTTAATCGTTTCTTGCTAACAGACAATTTGTTAAATACAGTGTGCCAGCAGACAGATAGCATTTACGTGAACATCAGGTTTATACTGATGCGATTAGAGCAAAAAAAACAATGATCAATTTTTTACTTTTTTTACATTTATTTGTGTAATATTATAATATCACAATATGGTACTTTTATTTCTTAAAAAAACATATAACATCACTAAAACACAAAAAAGAAGCAATGAAAACTTAAAAATATACACACGCACACGAACGCCTTGACATCCCGGTAATTCAACTCACAGAATGGTATTCTCTTAGATTTTGCGCGAACAATGATTATTGAATTTTTATGAAATTCAATAATTTTATTATTGAAAATTATTATTATTATTGAAAACAAATGACAATAAACCCAAACAAACTGATGTGATCATGTTACACATGGAGGTTCATAGTGCTGACTGCTAGGAAACTACAATACTGGAAGTCTGTAATTAGTTCTACGTCTATAATTAAAGCTACGTTTGTAATTAGTCCTACACAGACTTATATAATATAGATCTGATAATATAGATGGAAGTGTGACAAATTTAAGCAAAGAGCGTAATTTTGATAAATTATCGTCGATCTTGAACCTTCTCTTGCCTAACATCAAGGGAAGGCTCAAGTAATAAAATCATGTAATCGAATTCCCACAAAAAAAATTACTACGTGCAGCCGTAGCCAAGAGGTTAATACGCAGATCACTCGATCAAGTGTATCTTGACACCATCAAGATCAAAATCGAGATCGCCATCGAGCAACAAGTTAAAAGGTCTCGGTCGTGGTCATTAGATTTAAGTCACAAGACACATTGTCAATTTAAAAATATGGCTATGAATTCTAATTTGAAATTGTTGGTTTTTTTTAAATATATAGAGTTCTTTTTCCAAAATCAGTATTTTCTTTATTGATTATTATGTTATGTTATGTTTTCTTTATATTTAAATCGTTTTCGTCATTATAAATAAGTTAAATATTCGAGTAATTATATGATTAGCGTCGTGGCAGCGACGCGGCACAGTGGCATGCAACTTTGACGACGTATACGAAGAGAACATTACAAATGAACGCACAACCCGTTATTGGTTTGCTGAAAACCGTTCTGGAAATTTAACCCTATGGTCGTTCAAAAATTTTACCCGACAATAACGAATTTAAGGCGATTGTGGAAGGTGATGATTTTCATACAAAACAGCAATTTCGTAATTAAGAACCTATTCATCTAGCCTAATGGGCTGAAGAGGAAGCCATAAAAAATGTTTTTGCCACTATTATTTTTGACTAGATTTTCATAGATACTTAAGACACTTTGCAATCAGACAACGTAATTTGAATATTCTCAACTAACAAAACATCTACCATTACATTATGGTAGATGGAAACTTTTGTCGTCAAACCTGCTGAAATCCTTTGGTATATATACGATACCTGCATGCACCTCTAGTTAGTTAGTTACAAGTTACCACATCTTGGATATGAACGGGGACATTTCTTACCATTTCTGTTGCTATGTTAATGCCAACAGCAAAGAATCAGCGAGACAATAAATCATTTATATACCATAATAATAATATATATAACGAGGCCGGATAGGTTAACTCGTTATCAAGCGGGTCATTCATGGCGGAAACCCGAAATAAAGTTCGAATACATGGCAGGTTCGATACAGCGTGGCCTACTGCTCACGCAAAATCGTCCCCCATGTCCGCCTTAAGAATGCGGCGCCCGACACAATGTCAAAACTGACAGCTGTCAGCCTAAACGTCAAATATCATTGTTACCAACCCTGTATCGACAAGTGGAAATCTCACTTGATGTTTAGTACCGATAATGCTCAATATAAGTAGATGTCGGTAGAAGCACAGTATCGATTCTTCCACATATACATTTCTATGATATATGACTTTCGCTTTAGGCGATTAGAACTTGGTTGCTCTAATCACGAACGAAAAAAATATTATACATATTACTCGTTAGTACTTCTTCATAATCAGAATTGATAATGAATTTACGTTAAAATTAGACTACAACCATGAATACTGTATTAATAATAAATCTATCGATCTACTAATTATACATAATATGTATATAAAATTACAACAAAGCGAGTATCCTCCTTAATACCTGTTAAGTATAATGTTAAACAAAGTAATAATAAAGGTATTAACTTATCATAATACTTAACACATCGTTGGGTTGTACGTGAAAATGAAGAAAATGGGCAAAACTTTCCGAACCTTTAATAGTTACTATCTACAAACTATTACAACACTCTAGCCTTTGTTTGTAGAAGTTTGAAGGATTTTCTGTCTATTACACTTGTATTTTTTTTACCAATAATTCTGATAAATACGTTATGAACAAGTTATTACTTTTACCAATTCATAAACTTTAACTCTTATAACTTCAATCAATCAATAAATCAATCAAATTGTCACGCTTTTTTCCCCACAGGGACAATGGATACGCACACAACTCTTGACTCGTCAGCAGACTAAGTATATTGTACCAATTATTCTAACCTCATACTGTCTCACCATCATTCTTAAACACCCAGATCATGTTTAAATCATGTTGGAATCGAACCTGAGACTTCGTACATCAGCGTTTTAGCAAAATAAATAAAAAATAGATTTTTGATCTCACTGGAAATCGAATCTGAGAGCAGGTAGGTAACCGTGGTAGCCGCTACTCCACTCGTGTCGTCTAAACTGCAACCCGAAATATAATTCAATACTTTTTTGTCACATGTGTAATAAGAGGTGTAATTAATTCATTTACCGTCTTCGGATGACTCTTTGATTTCCTCTAATTTTTAAAATTATTTTTATAATCTAGAATGACTAAACTAATGTCACTAAACCAACGCGATATCATAAAATGTATTATTGGTATGTATGGTATGGTATACGAAGTATATAATTTCTTTGTATTCTTATAACTTTAAATAGATAACAAGGTGTTTAACTGATTTAAACCCTGTCTCTTGAAATTATGAATGAAATGAAATAAAAACATAAGTGTTGACTAATATTTTTTTTTTCAAAGAACTATAAGTCGAGTACAAAATAGAAAATAATTAACTTACAAAATTTTCATATTATCAGAGCTGTAGTATAGTATAAATGATGATGGGCAACAAAGCTATTAAATTTCCACGTAAATTTAGAGCTAATCATCCGTGTTGACGACAGTAAACCGCAGAAATGCGTGCATTTACCACGAAAGGCTTCGAATATACGTGGCATTTGACTTTGTGGATTCCGCAATTAAATCCCTCTTGAAACTGAGTTAGGTTCGCAATTATCAGCCTTGCCTCAAATACCACTTAAACCCAGATAACATTCTATATGTACTATAACCGCGCAAATATTTTTAGACAATATTTATATTTACAAAAATACGAGTTTATGGAAAATGCGTACCTTTCATTATATAGAAAATGCTTGTCTTTATATCGTAATAATATGAATAGACCTTAACAAGAGAAACGGTTATTAAATTAAAACTACTATCGTCACACAACGATAACGAGAAAACTGTTCAAGCTCAATATAAAGAATAAATGGTTAAAGATATGCTCCTATGTTATGTTCTTAAAATTTTATCGTTCACACAACGATTTTCACCACAGTTCTCCCTTGAGATTTATGATATTTTATTATTTCAGAATAATCTAGTTGAGTTCTTTATGACATTTATTATTTCAGAATAATCTAGTTGAGTTATTTATGACATTTATTATTTCAGAATAATCTAGTTGAGTTCCTTATGATTTTATTATTTCAGAATGATCTAGTTGAGTTCTTTATGACATTTATTATTTCAGAATAATCTAGTTGAGTTTCTTATGATTTTATTATTTCAGAATAATCTAGTTGAGTTCTTTATGACATTTATTATTTCAGAATAATCTAGTTGAGTTCTTTATGACATTTATTATTTCAGAATAATCTATTTGAGTTCTTTATGACATTTATTATTTCAGAATAATCTAGTTGAGTTCTTTATGACATTTATTATTTCAGAATAATCTAGTTGAGTTCTTTATGACATTTATTATTTCAGAATAATCTATTTGAGTTCTTTATGACATTTATTATTTCAGAATAATCTAGTTGAGTTCTTTATGACATTTATTATTTCAGAATAATCTAGTTGAGTTCTTTATGACATTTATTATTTCAGAATAATCTAGTTGAGTTCTTTATGACATTTATTATTTCAGAATAATCTATTTGAGTTCTTTCTGACATCTATTATTTCAGAATAATCTAGTTGAGTTCCTTATGATTTTATTATTTCAGAATAATCTAGTTAACTTAAGTTTATTATCAAGAAAATCGTTTTACTTTATAAAAGTTATTAGTTTACTTTAAAAACATAAAAGTTTGTACCTAATTTTTATTCTAAATTCAATTTCGAAAACTTATTAGTAATGGGAAAAACAATATATGTAGAAGACGATTGCGTTTTATAATAATTTAGCGGAGAAATGTTGGACTGGAGAATAGAAAACAATGCCGAAGAGTAACAGTAAGTAACCGCATGTCATAATACATGTTGGTATTCCTATGAGATAAACCCCCTGCTTGAAAAGTGAGATGTCTGGGTAAAATATACGTTGGGATATGTAAAACACAATACCTAAAAGTATTTATTATGTTTCTCTGTAGTGCGGTTGAAAATTGTACGAGTATAATCCTATCAACACTAAGTAATCATTGTTAAGATGTAATACTGTTAATTTTATGAATATTGTGAGTGAACACAACGACAACAATATTATTGAATCAACCAGTGTTAATCCGGCTTACCAACAATGAACCACGTATTTCATCATTTTCTTCCAGAGAGCTTCATAAACGGTATTAAAGTACGTACGAAAATACTCTAATAAATTATTTCTCTGCTTGTTTAAATTCTATTTTGTTAAAATAAAGCACTGTTGAACTTACCACGTTTTACTAAAATGTTTTACATTAGTACGAGCAAAGTAGAAAGCATTTGCAAAGTGGGTATTAAACCAAACACAGAGGAAGTACATAGGTATAAATCTCTCGAATACTACTGAATAAAATCTAAGGTTGCATCTGTTGGTTATAAAAAAAACAGTACTTACCAAATACGGTGCCGACATGTGATTCCACGAATTTCGATATTTGGTGCGAAACCAGTGAATCAAAGCAGGTGCTTAAAGCTCGAGCGCACGCACTTGTCCCAATCTGTTTACAAATAAAACCATTATTAACTACCAAAGACCCGATAACACTTAAACTGATTGTTTGTACACATTAAAGGTACTACATAGTAGATAAATTACATGAAGCGTAAAGTAACAAGCTCATTGGCGCTTTGGCTTGCTAATTTCCTAATGTTATGCAAATTATTCTCCAATAGTCACCTTCAATGTTTATACTCGTACATCAAACAAAATTAACAGTAGTGAAGGTAGACATAAGTTATTTTAACGAATGTACATTCATTATAAGGTATAGTTTATCTATGTTAGGTATGAATATGAAATATAGTTGAGTTTATTATAGTTTATTTCTCAACAATGTTGTAAATACATATTATGTATTACTTTATAGACGATCTGTGAAGTTTGAGTGCCGAAATGTTGCACTAAAAGTTTGAGTGCTTGAAATGTTTACTTAAGTTGGTCTTGATACAATACTAGCTAGTGCTAATATATAAATATTAAATATACTTTTATTATTGATTATTATTATTAATATAGTAGATCTATCACTAGGTTCCCTAGTGCCCATAACCGTAGAGCTTGTATGAAGAGAATTGTGGATGTGAGGGAAAGCAAGCGAGTTGTTTCAGGAACGTGGCAAGTGGCGCTCCATTGTCTCTGCCTATTCCTGTAGAAAATAGACGTGACAATTTGATTAATTGATTGATTGATCAAGGTATTGATATACGTGACGCTTTCATTATATTGTCAAAGTTATCTTTAACACAAGATTAATGTTACAACCTAATATGTTGGGTTTTAATGTTAGGTAGTCTCATATAAGATTTACAACATACTAAACTTTAGAAGAGGTTTGGTATGTTATAAAATTTTCTTCGTACTTACGAGTATATGTTTTAATACGGAATGAGTCATGAGAATGAGTTTAAATGTAAAAAAAGGAGAGAGAATTACAATCTTTGCTTCCGAACAAAGGAGGATTTATTTTTCAAGGAACAGTAGTTCGTTTAATAGCAGGTGCTCTCTTTGTAATGAACGTCTACTTAGTTTGTCATTATTACAAAGAAAATGGTAGTTTTTATTATAAAAATTCATGATATTACAGGTAACTTACCTAATACTATTTTATACCTATATATTTTATTTTATGTATTATATATTATGATATAATATTATGTTAGTTTTAAATCTAACAGTAAAAAAGTTTTATAGAATGGAATGAAAGATAGCGAAATTTTATTATAAGAGACAAACATTGTTCTTCGTTTTCAGAAGCTTTTATTTCTAATATAAATACTTGAAAGGATTTTAATAAAGTTCAGTGATTTGTAAGAAATTATATCAATATTTAAATTAACTATTGGTAAAGTAGACTTTAAGCTGCGTCCAAGCGTAAGCCAGCGAGATAAGCTTGGTTCACGAGACGTCTGGCTCGCTTAAAGTAATCCCATGAGCTTATTGCAGTAATCGTTTTTACAAAGTTTATTTTACTAAATAAACTTTACTTTTACTAATACTATTTTATTAGCTTTAATGGATTCCCCGTGCTGGTGCCGGGTCCATCAAGTAGCAGACGGGAGAGTGGAGGCAGCGTTCCGGATTTGTGACCGGAAAGTGGTATTATAGGTCCTATTTTGGGTTTGTATTCGAAATATATATTTATATATATATATATATAGCGACGTCCTGTTTGAAATAGCAGCGCCACATAAAAATATGATAAATTACATATTTTTAATTTTGCGATTCTACAATTACTTCTAACGAATCTAACGGTAAGCCATCATTTTTGGATATTTTAGTGTTTACTATGTCTAAATTATGTCTAAATTATTTAATTCTTTTTTTTTCAGATATTCTATGGTGGAAGTATAACCGGTAGCTTTTAATTTTCCATTCTATTGTATTTATTTGGTACTAAACGGCAAAAGTACAGATATCTCTAGCACTTCACCTAAGCAGGTGATAGGATGCGCCAATTCATTGACCAAATTATAACTCTAGGAGGTTAAAGCACAGTGTTTTCACTTAAAAATCTCATCCAGGCCGATACTTTATTTAAATTAATTGAAACGCTGTCGATTTAGGAATCGGGCAATGCCAGCTTACAAATACTTCAACTAGTACTCGTCAAATAAGATATTGGGAAGGATTAAAAACTTTGCAGATATAAAACTGTAACGTAGTTGAAATAAAATAATTACTTAAGATATAAGATTATTCATATCGACATACATTAAAAATTAGGGGCGTGAGCCCTTTATTTATTTAATTTAAATCAATCGATTATTCAAATTACTACGTCTTTATCCCACAGGGATAGGCAGGGACAATGGAGCGCCACTTGCCCTGATACTGAGACAACTCCTTCGCTTCCCTCACATTCACAATTCTTTTTATAAAAGCTAAAAAAAAATATAATATCAATTATTTTTCTATTATTATTTATAACAGAAACAAACCCTTATTCTAAAAAAACATTATTGTACTTTTTGCGGTTTGAAAAGGACAGCACGCGGCCTTATGTTAAGTTGGAGTGCGGTCCATGAAAGGAGACGACTGTTACTATAGTTAGGTAACAGTAACTAGCAGTCACATGCCACTATGCCAGCCCAGTTGGAATCTACAACTTATAAGTTGCTCCCTAAATAACTGATATAAGTTTATGGTTTGTCTAATAAACTTACCAAATACTCCAGGATCATATTCCACCCGATGATGAACGCCACAAACTCCCCAACGCTAACGTACGAGTACATGTAAGCCGAACCAGTTGTATGTGGAACGCGAACACCGAATTCAGCATAGCAGGCACCTGTCAAATAATATATACAAATTGAATATACAAATTGGCTTACTGCTGCAAACTTATAATCTAAATAACAATATCAAATTTGGCAAGGCGTTCCAATCTTTACATCGTATGGAATTTATCCAGTATTTCCAGTAAATTGAAGATAGAAAAAATCCCAATTTTTATTGTGGCTAGACATGTTAAGCTGGTGTGCCTTTCATGAATAGAGGCTACTGCTACTACAGTAAAATATCTGAAAGTAGCAGTCGCATCCACTATGCCGGCCCAGTTGGAACCGGCAACTTACAAGCTAATCCCAGAACACGATTAAGTCACTTCATGGTCTGTAAATGTATTAACAGTTGCATATACAATATACATATAATATCATAGACGACAAGTCAATTGATAAATAACATATTGATAAAAAATAAAAAAAATTAACTAAAATACATTATTAAAAGGAGTCCCTTTAGGCAAGGTTCCGAAGATACTGGCAGCGTTCCCCCTTTGAATAGCTAGACTAATTCTTTGTCCGAGGTAGCTGCCAACTCTTCGGTCTCCTGTGATGTCGACTAACCTTTTTGATATTTCCTTAAAAAGCCTTAAAGCGCTAGGACCCCACGGACCAAGGGTCTCGACACCGAATGGGACAAAATCATACTCGGAGCCTAGACCCCTGTATTTGCACGCTTTAGCTTTTTCAGCCGCTTCATGGTCTGTATAATTGTATGTGGTGGTACTACCCTGGATCGGCAGACTGGTCACTGCGTGGTATGAGTTGTGTCGCGCGCAGTTCCAAACGTTTACACTGGTCTACTTTTTTGATTGAACAGCTTGATGTTACGCTAGAGTACCGTCCAATAATGGAGGCGACTGCTACTACAGTCAAACGACCGCAAGTAGCTGTCGCAACCACTATGCTGGCCTAGTTGGAATCGGCATATTCTTCGAGATAGCTATATCACGATTAGGGAAAGAGACTGATCCCTGATGTCGATGCCTATTTCTGTGGTAATTCGGGCATAAAAATTAAATATACGTTTTAAACATAGTATATATAAAATCAAATAAAAATCTACAATTATTGTATAGATTCTTTTGTCGTATATAGTATTTGTTATCCCAGCCTAGGTTTAATATTAAAATTGCTCTATTAAACGTAGCAATTGCGCTGTGATATATTTAGTTGCAAGGTCTAGGGTAGCTTGTTAACATACATCAGTTGTCATGGTCAATGTGAACTTATTTTATATTATTTTCTTGCTTTTATTATATTAAGGCGACCCTGGCGTAGTGGTAGTGCAATATGGTCACGCAAACCGAAGGCACGGGTCAAGAACACTTGCCGGTACCAATGTACCTTTGGTCGTCCTGTTTCTATGATACAAACTCATTTTTAAGCTTAATATGGAAACGTTAACAACAATAGAATAGAAAATGCATTGACTTGTCTTTTTCCTTTCAATAGAAACCTTGATTTCTTTGTAATGAATTAGTTTGATATATCAAAATCCACCAAGTTCGTTCCTAAACTACCGAAATAATGCAAGAGGCTCCTTCAAAACCTGGCTCCTTCGTGCCACTTCTCCCCTATAGTTTTCGATGATTGCTAGTGATTTTTAAATATATATTAAGTATAATTTAACGAATGATTTAAACCTACTTACTGTCGCTAATGACCTCAGTAGGAAGTACGAATTCAAACAAACATAAAATTAAGTTTAGTATAGTCTAAAAAGACGAGTAAAACTTTTTGAGTGCTAATGATTTGTAATTTCAACATTGCACATTCATTTTCTTGTGAATATAGTAATTACATCTTTTAGACACTCTTGGTCTTGCATAATTGGAATAGTAGTTATGCAGTTTCAAATACTTTTAACTGTTATGGACGTACGCTTTTCATTGTCTTATCTTCTTATATTACTTTTAAATCCTTTAATATGTAAAATAGATTCAAATAATGATAATGGACTAAATCAAAGATGTTTTTTTGTAAAAGCATATTACTGTGTTATATCAACGGTAATTACAAGTATTTTTGTTTTTAAATAAGTATTTACCTACCTTAAATAATAATTTATTTTTCACATATTTTATGTATATTTAAGCCTACAAAAATTAATTGTTATATTTAAGTATCTATCCTAAAAAAGTACCAAAGGTCTTTTATGGTCCCGTATATTAGATAAATAACTATGGTCTAAATAAAAATATTGGTAAATAAAATGTCTATTATGAAACCTTCAATTTATTGTTTGGTGGTTATGTTCGAAATGAGCGAAGTATATTGTATTGGTGAAGTGAATGTCAAAAACACAATATGAGATAATGAGCAATTCGCTCATTGTTGTTATTCATAAGTTAACAAGCACTTTCGATAATGCAAGGGTTTAAGGTAAGGGGTAAAGGCAAGGGGTAAAGGTACTAGGCAATCATTATAAATTATAGCCACAAAATAAGCACTTACGTGTTTAATGGTAATAAAATAATAGTTTCTGAAATTTCATGTAAATTACAATATGTATAGCGGAAACTTTGAGATAGATTTCGTGTTCCCGTTCGATGCAATATATTATTCGACGTCGCGTACTACTAATACTATTTAGTAAATCTATGTGCTCGTATAGAATAACATTGTAAAATATTTTCGTAACATTGCCTTCGTTAACAAATAACTTTAGGAGAATTTTAATTTAACGATGGAGCATTTATCATTATTACTAAAAGCGTTGCCCTTATTCATTTATATATTCCTTTGTTGTAGAAATATACAAAAGGCAGACTCAAGGCCTTTCTATACCTGTCAACTTCTGAGTTGCGCAGAGAGCAAAAGAAGATCGAGAAACGCGCTTAGTAATAAATAAATAAACACGGTAATTATTTTATAAAACATAAATATAATATATATGCATAATGCATCTCTACATTCATTCTAGGAGAATTTTAATAATCTAAACGGCAAGCCATTGCGGTGTCTAGTAGCTTGTACTCTATAGACACACTGATAGTACTATTCTGCTGCCTTCATATTCCAGTCGAAGAACGCAACTTCAACTGATGAGATTTGTGTATACAAATATGTATCCATGTGCTTTCAAGATATCCAATAGTGTTATTTCCGCTACAAGCGAACGATATTCGATATCTTAAAACCTTCAAGTCTTTTGTGATGTTCTTGTGGAAAAAGAGTTATTTATTATTCCATATATTTCTACCGAGTGATCACAAATAGATATAATGTGTTCGTTCATTGTGTGAGTACTAAAAGCATATTTTTTTATAAATAAATTTATATTATAAATACTTCGTACGCTTAATGGTTTAATGGTTAAGGATTTTTATAATATTTTTACACCTTGGGTTACATTATTCAAGATTTCGTACGGAACCCTAAACTTTTTGAAAATCCAATATAGCCTATGTTACTCACGAAGAATGTAGCTTTCTAATGGTAAAAGAATTTTTAAAATTAGCCCAGTAGTTTCTGAGCCTATTCATTACAAACAAACTTACAAATCTTTCCTCTTTATAATATTAGTATAGATAATTTAGTGTCCAGCCATAATGTTATCTTAATTAACAGACCTACAATCATTGAGAACCCTTGGCAATACTAACCTGAAAAGATGCTTGCTATGGCAGCAATGATGAAGCTGAGAATTACGCCGGGTCCCGCAAATTTTCGTGCCACCATCCCTGACACCAGGTACATCCCCGTGCCGACGCATGATCCTACTCCCAGAGACGTCAAGTCCAATGTGGTCAGGCATCGCTGCACAAAAATACATATATGATGCAAAATTTTAAGGTAGTTGCCTAATATCTTAATTAAATAATCCATTAAATTTAACTGTAACGTAAATATTAATATAAAGTCGACTTAGTTATTAGAAAATGTAATAAACGTTAAATAGCAAATCTCATACATGATCGAAAATTGCTGTTCAGGTCACTAGCTAAAGAAGATTAATATACTCGTAGGGATTAAACCTTCAGATATATAATAAATATTACAAACAAATTTAATATACTTATATCAAATATCAATATCAAAATAAAAAGTATAATACACTAAATAAACCATGTTATATAAAAATCTGCCACAAAATTATTGCGCGTAAATTTTGAATGAATGCTACCCTTGATAGAGCCATTGTGACTCAATAAAACTGTTGCTTTATTGAGAAAAGACGCCAACTAACTGTTGCACTCTCTGTGAAAATATTACTTTGATGAACGGGAGAAGGAACAGGTACGATCTCTTGGTACCAATACTATACTACGACTACAAGACACAAGGTCCGCTCATGATTCACTATCAGATTGCAGCGTTAACTATATTATGATACAATGTATGAAAGCAAGGTCTTTATTTATTGCTTGAAGGTGTCAATCTTTATAAATATATACTAGAAACAAAAAAATATAACAAAGTTAATGTGTCTGAAACACGATTTGTGTGATTGATAGTGTATAATGACAGGCATTATTCAGGCTTTTTACATGTTACGTTTTTTCATTGAATATGAAATATACAAGTATACCGCATTCTGCCAAGTTATTGTTTTTTTAATTCCATTTAATAGCGTGCCAATTCTATGCAACCGATTTATGAAGAAAAGAGCCGTTTTACAGTCATTAATGAAGAGAATTGTGAATGTGAAGGAAGCGAGGGAGTTGTGTCAGGATCGTGGCAAGTGGCGCTCCATTGTCTCTGCCTATCCCAGTGGAAAAAAGGCGTGATAATTTGATTGATTAAATAGAATATTTAATAGTTTTTGTTTAGAAAGATCTAGATAGATATCCTATTAGTATTTTCATTGTAAAGCGAAATATGATCTCGAATTGCTTGATAGTTTGGATAATTTAAAGAAAAAGTCATTTATTTTATCTAATTGCAAAATAAATAATTAAGATGGCTATTATGCATTTAATTAAATAGAAATATTTATTATTATTATACATTTCTATACTAAGCTACTGAAGTGCTTGTATCATAGAAACAGGACCAACAAAGTACAAAAATACTTTGTTACCGGTGGGTGGTTTTGAACCCGTACTCTCGGTTTGCGTAACCATTGTACTACCACTACACTACGGTCGCCCTTATAAGATGAGTGTTTTAATAAATTAAATAATAATACTTTGTATAAATAATAATAATCTGTATATATTCATTATTAATTAATATATAAAAATTAATATACTTAATATATAATATTTATATTCATTTATACTATGTTATAATAGAATCGTTATTCGTTTAGACCGGCATTTTTTATTGGTGCTAAAAATTTATATGACTCATTTCTTTACCTAGTGGCAAAGGCTACGATGTCAATAGATAATGGTTGACTTCAAAGGTCAAGATGTGAAGGTTGAACTAAGTTAAAAGAAGTTTGGTTGTCACATTAACTCAAATAAAATCACATAACTAATTTTAAGGGTCTTTGCATGTAATCTGCAATTTTAAAGGTATCTCGATCTGATCTCGAAACGCGACTTATTTTACTGTCTTTACAATTGAAAGTCGCTGTATCACACCAAGTAGGTAAAAATGACCAAGTATTTCCATTTCGTCTTATGAAACGCCATTTCGTATGCCAGAAACACGCTCACATGTGGACAGATATAGGCAGAACTTTACTAATAAGATTTTGCCTACAGTTTTATTTAGGATTTTATAAATCTCATATGAATGGATATGTTAAACAAGACAGGCCAACGAGGACCGACCAAATCGGAGACATCCTCAAGAAAGCTAGGTTGTCTAGTGTCCATAACCATAGAGCGTGTATGTAGAGAATTGTGAATGTGAAGGAAGCGAGGGAGTTGTGTCAGGATCGTGGCAAGTGGCGCTCTATTGTCTCTGCCTATCCCTGTGCGAAAGAATCGTCACAATTCGATTGAACACAAGGAGGAGTTGTTGATATGAACGATTTATCAAAGTCTATCTGATGACCTACATAAAAATAAAGACGTATAAATGCACAAGTTGATTTGAAGTAGAAGCGACAGCAAAGAATAAAAAGCGACAAAGGCAGGAAATAGGCATTGCAGTCGGTCGTTACCGCATATAAATCTAATTCTCGGTCTCAGCTAGCTCTCACGTTTGAGACAATAATGATTTATGTAGGAACAGTCAACGTGATTACAAACCAATAATCATGTAGCTTGGTGCTTTGGTTAAGGATATAATATTGCATAATGATATTTTAAAGTCGATTGACGAAAGGAATTTATAAATCTGATGTGATAACGCATCCCGTTAATCAAAGTTTTCGTTTCGTTTCGTTATGTTAAAATGGAAAAGGTCACGTTTCGGGATCAGCTTGTAAGTTGCCGGTTCCATCTAGGCCGGCATAGTGGATGTGATTGCTATTCACAGTTATTAAATTGTATTAGCAGTGATATTCATTCATGGACCACACTTTGGCTTAACATCAAGCGGGGTGCTGTCATATGTCGAGTCACAATAAAAAAAAAATGTTATTTAAGAAAAGAAACTTAATAAAGTGTTAATCCTCAACATATACCTACCTAATAAGTATCTACAAGATGTATAATGTATATGAAAAAATTATTTTAACGCGTGAAGTTATGAACTAGTTTTCTTAGTTTCCATCCCACCCACCGCCGTCGCTATTTGTAAGGTGAGTTAATTAGTATAAACCTCGATTACTAGGTGCTTTTACCGTAAGTAAAAGCACCTTACGTACGGTTTCTCACTTTGTACGTAACGTGCTTTAGCGTCGTGTGTTTTTAAATGAAAGACTAAATACGAGTATGTAATTACGAACTAATTTACTTATGAATTGACTCTAAATTAAGCTAGGTCTGCTTTTAAATTACATTTTGTTTAACTTTTAGAGAATATTAAGGTTTTAAAACTCTTTATACCAATACATGTTTGATGTAAATAATTTGGTCGTCTAGTGTCTATGATACAGATTTCTATTTATAACCTTAGTAACCTGGTTAGTACATAAATGGTTAACCAAATAATAAAAGTAAATACAAAAATACATATTGAATAAATACCTCCTCTTATCTAGTTGCAATGTGGTTACAAATCACTCTACAATGAAAATAATTATAGACCAGAGAGGTTTTATAAATTGCTGAATTTGCAGGTTGGTACAGTTTTGTGGTAAATACCTATTTATTAACACAGTAATTGGGTTACAATGACGTGTGTTAAATTAGAGGGAAAATATTTAGTTTTAATGCAAAATAAATTCAATTTTGGTATAGACCGTGATCCCCGACGCGTCAGACCTACGTCATTTTGGATGATTTCAAAATATTTACTTCTTTTCAATTTTACATCTAGCAAAAGTCATAGCTCTCAAAAATGGTCTGGTCAAATATTAAATGGGTGTTGTTAACAATTTCATGTAAAACTTAAAATGTATTATGTTATATTAATATAAATTATAAAACGAAATCACTGTTTAATAAAGAATCCACTCTATGATATATCAGGATAATTTATTGGAAAATAAATTAGTTTGATAAACTCCGAATTCCAGTACAATAATAATTATTCTACTCGACATAATAAATATTAACATGCGTTATATTTGGGATAACTACTTCCTATATTCCTATATAATTACACAAAATTATATTATTAGGTGTTTAAATTAGTATTAGAGCCTGTATGAAGAGAATTGTGGATGTGAAGGAAGCAAGGGAGTTATGTAAGGATCGTGGTAAGTGACGCTACATTGTCTCGGCCTATCCCTGTGAGAAAAAGGCGTGACAATTTGATTGATTGATTAAATTTGTAATTTATTTTGTTGTAAAACAATAATGTAAAATGTTACCGACATAGCTCGTAGGATTCGCAAGCTGAAGTGGCAATGGGCTGGCCACATCACTTGAAAAACCGACAACCATCGATGTCGATGGGGAAGAAAGGTTCAAGAGCGGCAAACACAGCGTAAATTCGAACTTCCGGCTGATGATGATGAAGCAATCGGAATTCCTTAAATTACCTAATAACAGTCCCACAAAAAAATATTGTATTAAAAACAATGTACAAGAAATCCCAACAAATTCAAATTTCAAGAAAATTTAATAATTGAGATGTACGACACCATAATGGAAAAGGATGACTCGACGATTCTCCAACGTGAAAAGAGATTTCACTTTTTATTAGCTTTTAAAAGAACGCTTTATTGATTCGGGCACATGAAAAAAGCAAAAGTAGATTGACGAATGGAATTTTAAAATCTGATGTGGATTAATGCGTTAAACGAAGCAGACCCAGGAGGGTGTTTTCCGACCAAATCGAAGACATCCTCAAGAAAGCTAGTGCCTAGAGTCCATAACCGTAGAGCTCGTATGAAGAGGATTCTGAATGTAAGGGAAAGCGAACGAGTCCTGTCACGATCATGGCAAACGTTGCTCCGTTGCCTCTGCCCAACCTTGTAGGAAATAGATGTGACCATTTGATTGATAGATAAATACAAAATTCGTAAATTTTAAATTTCGTATTGGAACAAAACTTTGTAGACTTTTCAGCGATTTGGCGGTGTTCCTAGGAGACCTAACACTCAGTTTGAGAAACAGCTTTACATGATTTTTCGACATATGGCAGCGCCTTGTCTGATGTTAGGCTGGAGTGTGACTGCTACTTCAGTTAAGTGTCATATATATTAAAATATCTATCGATGTTGGAGATTGATATTAAACTATTTAAACACAGTGATTTATTGATTAGCGTCTTGCGTCTTACTTAATAAATTTTATCTAGTATTTTCCTTACAAAAAATAATTTACGTGAATATTGTAAAAATTGAATGTCTTTTCTATAAATATCATAAATATAATAAATATCAATTTCTATAATAAAAAGAACGATAATATTTTATTAAAGTAAAATTTTATGAAAATCTAATAATTGAAAAATGGAATTCCGATTTAAATTTTATTATACTCGTATTCGCGCTTCAATTGAATGAAAATAATTGACAGGTCGCAGTTGGGCCTCCTAACCCCCAACTATCCCTTATTGGGTCTTACCACTTATTTGTACATTTATATTTACCGAGTGATTTTTGATTCCACAAGGAAATTAAAATGGCAAACTTTGTAATAGTTATAAAAACATTACGAACTAACAAATTTTTAAATAATGAAAAAATCTAGTTTTTATAATCACATCCAGTTTGAAAATCACTACAGTTTCAAAGATTAAGTAGATAAGTTGAATTCTCAGTAGCCAATATGTCATATGTCATATGTCAATGAATTTTTTCATTGACATATGACATATGCACTATGCCGGCCTAGTTGGAAGCGCCAACTTACAAGCTGATCCCGAAACGTGACCAAATCACTTCACGGTCTGTATACTCGTACTTGTCAGTGGTGGTACTACCCCGGATCGGCAGACTGGGTACAACTGCCTACCAATCTGATAACCAGACCCGAAGAAAATATCCACCTCTTTTTTAGTATTAACAAATATTTATATTGAATATTGCAAATAAAAGCTATGAACCAAATATTTGCTTCGATAGTAAATCGAACCCGGGACTTTACGCGGAACAAACCAATCGCCAACCGTTCGTCCACGCATATCGTTTTGTTGTGCCGATGGTACTCGTAGTTTGAATATAGCCATCATTAATTAGAAACTATGCTCATTTTATATTTGCGTCGCACCACTAACCATTTCAGGTTTCTAATTACACTAAACTGTCACATTTCAGATTTGTATGAAAATTGACACTTCCTATTTTCAGAATATTATATCATCATTATATTTAAAGTCATCTAAAATGCATACAGAAAATGTATATATAGTTAGAGTTATACTCTCTTCGTGACGACATTAATTCAAATCAAATATATTTTACTGTCGTCACGAAAATAGCAAAGTTTTCTGACTAAATATAGAGTCCTGTTATAATTTACACATCGTGAAATAGAGTCTGTACTCTGTACTGATTGGATCCCATTAATAATTTTAAATCCAATTATACTGACTGTCACATTTTGTAATTTGTATGAATACACCCATCATTACCAATTACTCAAGTTAACTCGAGAAATTAAATATTGAAAACTCACTGACCTTTTATATATACGAGTACATCTAATAATAATTTAGTCATATAAAATGCATGCAAAAAAATCGAGGTCTAGTATTGAAAAGTTTAGAAAGAGACGAGACAAAAAGTGTTAATTATGGTGTTTGTAATGATAATGAAGAAACGCTTTGTATGAAAAATGCAATTAATTAGGGTATCACGAGTTAACTAATAATAATATGTTTTATTGTGGTGGCGTAGGCGTAGTAGTAGCTACAGATTAACATTGTAGTCTGTTTGTTAAAAAATAAATAAAAACATTTACTCGTTCTGTGGCGTTGATCGATTGGGCCACTGATTTAAGAGGAATCGTAATATAGGAAACATACAAATAAATCATTTTATTGATGAATTTGTCACAGTATTTGTTAGAACGGAAGTAATATAAATTGATAGCTTTGTATACAAATATTACAAGGGATTACGAACTTGCAACATAAATCGTTTTATGTACAAAACCACTAATTCAGTGGACGATGCCTCAAAGCTTAAAGCTTTTACACTGGAATATCTGCACTACACTCAAAGCAGCTTTGTTCGACATTGTACACCTGTAGTATGCGCTTACTATAAATTTTGTTGTGCTCTATTTTTAAGCTTTGTGCATGTGTATTTAAGAGTACAATATTTTTGCATTGTGAGAAAAGACGTTGCATTACTCAATTCTCATTTGCGTATATATATTTGAAAACATTAACCAACTATTAAAAATCTATAATTTGTAAAGCTTAAATAATTTCACTTTTAAGCAAAGAATTTAGATCAAATAAGTATCTATCAGAAAACATTAACAGACTATTTAAAGACTATAGTTATAAAAACTTTTAAATATGTGACTTTTCTTTAAAGCTAATAAAATAAATAAGAACTTATAAGTTTTTGAAATATTTAACTACGACTATTACATTCTAAATGAAATATACATCAATTAATTATTTTATTTTATAATACAATATTGTAAAATATTTTGTCGAAAGTATTGGCTTTTTAACCCCCGACTCAAAAAGAGGGGTGTTTTAAGTTTGACTTGTCTGTGTATCTGTGCATCTGTGTATCTGTGACTCTGTGTATCTGTGACTCTGTGTATCTGTGTATCTGTGTGTCTGTCTGTGGCATCGTAGCTCCTAAGCGAATGGACCGATAACGATGCGTTTTTTTTCGTTTGAAAGCTGACGTAATCGAGATGGTTCTTAGCTACAATTGATGAAGATCTGATTAGGGGTTTCAAGGTCATCAGCTCGATTTGTTAGCTGCGGTAGCGATCTTAGACGCGCTGTTTAGGATGGCAACCCTTGTACGTCGCTAAAATTATAACATTTTTTACGTGTTTTTACATTGGCATATTTATTTGACATAAAATAATAATCTTCGTCGCATAGCGACGTACAAGGTTTGCCGTCCTAAACACGCATAAGGCTGGGAATACACGTCCGATATTGCTGAGCAAATTATTTACAAATCGAAAGTAGGAATCGGATGTCTATTTTGTTTTTGTATTCTGTATGAAAACTGCACCTTCAGACAATCGGATCGGCCATAAAATCGTAAGCGCCTTGGCGTTGTTTCCCATTCTGACATCCGATCCGACTATCGGATCTGACGTGTATTAAGTATTCAAACAAATGTATGGCACGAGTGCCTTCCGATTGTCTGATCAGACAATCGGATCGGACTATCGGAGAGGAAAATCGGACTTGTATTCCCAGCCTTATAGGTATTTACTTTACTTTTAAATATATCTGTGACTTAATATTTGAAATAAAAACGTATACAAATACATGTGTGTTTTAACTGGTACCACTGAGCTACTCTGATGATAGAACTCGAAGGTAGGAGACGAAATTCTGGATGGGTTTAAACTTTTTTTTGGTATACTAAGTTTGGACTTATTAGATTTGTCTTGAAGGTAGGAAACTAAGTGTAGAAAAGTTAGAGCACTAAAATAAAACATTCCGGATCTAAAAAATCTGATTATGGATCCTCTCAGATCAGCAAATCAACAAGAAATGGACCTATAGTGCTTTAACTAAAATTGTTACTCACTATGAGCCATTAGCTGGACCGTTATCAAATTAAAGACCGAGAGTATCTGATGAGGCACCATCATGAATCCTCTCAGATCAGCAAATCAACAAGAGATAGAACTATAGTGCTTTAACTAAAATTTTTACTCACTAAGAACATTTAGCCTGGACCGTCATCAAATTGAAGACCGGGCAATCTGATGATGCACCATTATGAATCCTCTCAGATCAGCAAATTAACAAGAGATAGAACTGTAGTGCTTTAACTAAGCCTTTAGCTGGGCCGTTATCAAATTGAAGATCGGGAGTATCTGATCATGAATCCTCTCAGATCAGCAAATCAATAACAGATAATATCATAGTGCTTTAACTAAAATTGTTACTCTCTATGAGCCATTAGCTGGGCCATTATCAAATTGAAGACCTAGAGTAGTTATCTGATAATGCACCATAAGGATCCAAGGGATATTAAAGGGATATAACTATTGAGCCATGACTAATGTTGTTTATTACTATAAAGCTGATGATATGACCAAAGTGGTTTTTGGGGGTTCCTTTAAAATTTTAATTTTGATTTTATTAAATATGTTTTTTATTATTAAAAACAAACGAAACGTAAACGCATCCAAACATTTCGTAGAACTGGAAATATTACCCCCCATTGGGGTGTTCTTTAAGTAGCTACCATTTTCTCGCTTAGGGTCCATTTAATATACGATACCTCACTCGTATTACCTTCAACATCTTTATCTTTTATTACCTATTTTATAGTAAGTGCTAGTTTCTTCTACAAGCGTGAAAAATTTGAATATCAAAAGCTTTGTATTGACAATTATGTTCACAAAAATCTACGTCACTAGATTATTTTGCTATTCTTGCTATTAGCTTTAATGCAAAGTTAATAAATTATATATTTGACATAGTCGGTTAATGTTTTTAAGTGCTGTCGAAAGCTTCAACACTACTTGTATGGTTGTGTAGTTGTAAAATTGACTGGTAAAACTCCATTTAATTAAAGTGGATGTTAAATTTTGCTCAACCCAATATGTAAATAAGTTAATTAACTTATTAATATTGTAAAAATGCAAAACTAATATAAAGTAATAAACATATTATTTCGTAATTAATTTAGGCTTCATATTAAAGTTTCATTTTAGACTCAACAAAATAATAAAGTTTTATTTTGTCATGTTAAGCTGGAGTGGAGATGATTGCTACTACAATTCAATAACTGTATCAGTTACATCCACTATGCATGGCCTAGTTGGAACTGGCAACTTACAAGCTGATCCCGAAACGTGACTAAGTCACTTCACGGTCTGCTGTCAGTGATGATCGGCAGACTAGGTACCATTGCCGGCAGGCCCCTATAGTTAAGGTCTGTTTACTTTTGAGTAGATGATACTATCCCGGATTGGCAGACTGAGCAGATGGCAACCGCCAACTGTCTGCCCTCTAAATTATGAATTAAAGTGCCCTTGAGCCTCCGGTTTAAAAACCTCTTGCCGGTACCATCGCATCGTTTAAACGTACCCGAATTTATACTTCGGTTTCTATGATACAAGTACGTTTAGTAACTTAACATAGAAATTCCGAGCTGTCCGAATTATAGGTGAGAGGTCACGCGTACTCTATAGCGCCTGCAACTACGCAGAGACATGGCGGCTTTGTGTGTCCTCTATCGCCTATACCACGGAGAACGTTCTGAGGAGCTCTTTAACCTTGTTCCTACCTCGTCTTTTCAGTCCCGTAATACCCGCACAGGTCGGGGCAAGCATCCGCATTTTGTCGACCGAATCGGCAATCGAACAAAATTGTTCGGTTTGTAGAACAATCGACAAGTGGAATGCTTTACCAGCCTATGTGTTCTCTCCATCCTATAGCCTTGGATCCTTCAAGCGATGCGTGAAGAAGCACTTCAGGCCGGCATAGTGATGGCGACTGGGCAGCCGTGAAGATTCGGTTTTTGCAGTCGTCGGCACTCTTAGACCTCTTCTTGCTTACTATCAGGCGGGTCGATGTCAGATGTCGAGTCCCAATAAAAAATATTAAAATGGCGCTCCTGTGAAAAAATGCGTGGCAATTTGTTTGTTTGATTGATATTTTTATAGCCTATATTATATTTTACGTTATAAAAATGTGTGCGTTCTTGAATACGGATTTAAGTTATTGTGGTTATCGGAATCTTTTTTTGGTCACTGGTCAGAGTTTTGATTAAAAAAATAAAAATAATAGGATTGTCGAATAAAAATATCAATAGACGAAGATAAAATAGAAAAGGTTTTTTTACAAAACAATTTAGTTTCGGGTGAACGGATCTATCTGAGTTTGTATCCCTTCTACCTGCATATTAATCTTATTATGTTGGGGCTTATGCTAATAACAATTGTATGATAAAAATAATACATAAAATGTAATCTATTTAATATTTTAGATGTTAAGGGAATATTATATACATTGGAATAAATTGAATAATATTTTAAAGGTATATAAATAGTAGTGCATTGTTTAACACACCAGTTTCCAAACATGATTTGTTACCTAACATTTATTTGTAACATTTAATTAAAAGACAGTATATTACAAATATTATTGTTAATAAAAAAAAAGAGGCATATATTCTCTTCGGGTTTGTACGGTCAGTCTGGCGGTCCGGGTCAATATCACCATATTTTAGTGACTGTGAAGCTTATAGTTTTCAGACCTAACTAGGCATAGTGGATGCTACTTATAGTTATTTAACTGTACATCCAATCATGCACTCCTTCACATCAGGCGATGCTGTCATACAAGTATGTCGAGCCACTATCAAATAATATAATATTATATCAGAATACAAACAATCAGTATTATAGATCGCTCTTACCGCTAAGCGTGGCCTTCCACCAACCGGCCTTTCTTCTGGGTCACCATCACGTGGGTCCTTTGTTCTAATGAGCTTCGTAAATATGTTGTGCCCGTCTCTGCGAACGCCCGTCCAATCTATAGCAGCTAAGCGCTGCATTTTCCTATAAAGAAAACATACCTTATAGGAAATGAGATAATTCTAGCTTATATTCTGTTTTAAAGCTCCAGGCAACAATAAAAGAAAATTAATAAAATATAACGTTAAGATGTTAAAGAATTTTATCAAAGAAACGAATTTATTAAATTTCATGTAAAGTGAAACAAAGAAAAGTTTTCTTTTGATTGTTTTATTTTTTTATTGTAGAACACATAGTATACATAGTATTGCCCTTTTTGTTTTGTAAATAAATCATTTTATTGCTTTTTGTTAAAGACTTTACCAATAATAAAGAGTGGTAGTGGTGCTGGCAGCCAAATCAGGGTAGTATCACCACTTTTAAATCTATAGACTAAGAAGTGATTCAGTCGCGTTTCAGGATCAGCTTAAAAGTTTCCGGTCCCTATTGGGCCGGCATAGCTGATGTGACTGCCATTGACAGTTATTTAACTATATTACACGTCGCATCCATTAATGGGCCGGACTCCAGTCTAATATCAATTGGGGTGCTGTCACATATCAAGCCACAATAAAATTAAATAAAGTTGTAACTTTAAAACTAGGTACAACAATAATTTATACCTAATTTAAACTAATTTAGTTTAAATATTTTAAAACTAAGTAAATTTTGTGAATAGGTTTAATAGTAGTTCAATAAATTGTTTCGCAAAAGTATTCTTTTAACAATTAAATTCGTATTTTCTACTAAAATATTTTATATAATTTCATAAAATAAAATATTTTTGTCGAAAATACGAATATGTTATAAATTGTTAAAAGAATACTTTTGCGAAACAATTTATTGAACTGGAATGAAACCTCACTTCACCAACGCTACTTTAAATATTAATACGAAAAATATTTCGGCTGCAGTTTGTAATAAAACTTTTGCATTTAAAACAATTTCAATTTCGAGGAGTTATGAATGAATAAAATTCGTTTAAACAATTAATAAAATGCTCGTTGTTTAACTTATATTTTATTTCAAAAGATTTATTTTTAAATTCCGATTTCAGTTTCCTACTTTATTACTTTTATATCATGAGCTTTTCTCGTTTTTTTATTGCCGTTTATAATTTTTGTTTTGTTCGCATGAGATGTAAACTATATAAATGACTACCTTTATATCTTTTTGTTTGCCTGATGGTTCAAGAGCGCCGGCTGCTAAAAAAACTGTTTCAGACTCCGTCACTATACCGGAGTTAAGAAATCTAAATCCAATATTCCTGTATGAATTTTCAGCACTTTTTACTAGTATTCGATCAATCCAATAACAAATATCACGTCCTTATTCTCACAGGGATAGGCAGAGATGAAGTTCAACTTTTCAAGTCCCTGACAAGGCTCTCTTTCCTCTTAATACACACACTTGGGTTATGTACATTACGGACTCCTGTTTTATAAGAATATTTTCGATTTTATCGCCGAACAATCTATCAGGTCATCCCAGTTGCATATTCAAATTTCTTTCAAATTTAATATCTGATATTCATGTAAAATTTACTTTTAGTTTTGTTTGTTGAATACTATTTGTTACCAAAATAAAATAATATTTAAAAGCCAAAAATGAAAGGCTAAAGAATTTCAACATACCATCCTTTAAATCCATTTTCACAAAAAAATATTTGAGCGAAATAAAATATGCAGCGAGTTTGAATTTCACTATGAGATAGATATTGTAAATTTATACCAGCGGCATGTCAGTTTGCTAATTAAGTTTGCTTGGACTTGGTAAATTAACAATTCATTCTCGAAACATTAAAATGCAGAGAGAGAATGCTATTAATGTCAATTCAGTGGCTGTGGTAAATAATAAATTCACAATTTTTGAGCAGTGTAAAAGAAGGACAGCACTACAAATCCAATAATAGGAATTAATTTGAATAATTTTCTTTCCCGTTTAAGCAATTTGTACCAAAGTGAAAGAGTAAGTCAATAACAAATATAATCGTAGCACGAAGTATTTTTTTATACACATACTTTATTTTTTATTGTGACTCGACATATGATAGCACCCCGCTTGATGTTAAGCCAAAGTGTGGTCCTGAATGAATGTCACTGCTACCACAATTCAATAACTGTGAGTAGCAATCACATCCACTATGCCGACCTAGATGGAACCAGCAACTTACAAGCTGATCCCGAAACGTGACCAAATAATCACTTCACGGTCTGTATACGTGTAAGTGGTGGTACTACCCCGGAACGTCAGACTGGGTGCCACTGCCTACCACTCTTTGATAACCAGACCCGAAGCAAATATCCATCTCTTTTTTTTTATATTTGCAATATTTGTTACTATAGCTTAACATCAAGCGGAGTGTTTATATATGTTTCAAGTTCATATGTCGAGTCACAATAAAAAACTACAACATTCTATCAAAAACAATGGCCAAATAATAATAAAAAAAATTCTGATAACACTCTTTAAGCTTATAAAACGACGCATTGAATAATTAAAACAACATACAACAAAACTACTATTTTTATTATCGAATCTGTATCTGTATGTAAACATTCAATGAATAACGAAAACTATCACGACATTTATTACAAGCAAACCCCTGGTGAGTGACGCACCAAGCTGTTAACGTCAATATCAACCTTTTTATGTATGTATATACCCATAAATATACATAAAAAGGTTGTATATATACTATTTGTGGCAAATATTTGGTACTTACACTTATATCAATCAATCAATCAAAATGTCACGCCTTTTTCCCACAGGGATAGACAGAGACAATGGAGCGCCACTTACCACGATCCTTACATAACTCCCTTGCTTCCTTCACATCCACAATTCTCTTCATACAGGCTCTGTGGTTATGGGCACTAGGCAACCTGGCTTTCTTGAGGATGTCTCCGATTTGGTCGGAAAACATATAGTTATATATAGTTTATATATATAGTTTAGTTTATATATTAAGTAATTAGGATATAGGCAAAACAAAACAATAGAACACTTAATAAAATAACCAATTACAATAAATAATTACAAGAAAGCTGGGTTGCCTAGTGCCCATAACCGTAGAGCTTGTATGAAGAGAATTGTGAATGTGAAGGAAGCGAGGGAGTTGTGTCAGGTTCTTGGCAAGTGGCGCTCCACTGTCACTGCCTATCCCGTGGGAGGCATGACAATTGGATTGATTGATTGATTGAATAAAAAACTGAAAACGAATTAAAGTTTAAATTTGAAATGTACAAAAATGAAGCGAAGTTAAAGTAGAGTATGACATTTCAAATAGAATTAAATTAGGTTGTCAAGTCTCATAAATTTCTGATCTTGAATAGTATTAAGCAAATGTCATTTTCCTAGCTTCGCAAATTCAACCTTTTTGAATTTGCTTATGAATTTGAATTAGTTTAAACTTAATAAAAATTTAAACTATGGTATTATTACGTCCAACGTACCAAACTTTTAATCAGTTTTTAATTACATGTTAAATCCCGATCTCTATATTTTTACGAGAAGGTTATACTAAATCCTTATTTAATATTAATTTCAATATTTAAGAGATTAAAAAGTTTTAACGTGCAAATTATTAAGTTCTTTAAATTATGAATAAAATATAAGAAAACTGTTTTAAATCGGCTTAAAATATTTTTTAATATAACTTTATACTCTACTATGATTACTGGCGTTATTGATTAATTTGATTAAAACATCTCATAGTGTTGTTAATTCTACATAGAAGGTATAATGGAAACAAAACAAATCAGTTTAGACAACAAAACAGTTTAAATACATTGAATTCCTTTTTTGAAATACATTTTTTTAATTTAAACAAGAAAATTTTGATTTTGCTTCATAATTATTATGGTAAGTATTAAATCAATTTATGCACGTACAAGATAGGAAAACTGATACTCTAACATTGGTATCAATGGATGTATTTTGACACAGGCAACGCTGGGTTTCGTAGGTTATTTTATCACCTGCCAGTTCTCCATTACTATGTGGATAGGCAGAGATTTACGATCCGGTCACGCATCCATTTCTTCAGGGATATGCAGAGAAAAGCGTCACTATCTATCATGTTTAACCCCTCCATAAACAGGGATAACATATAGCATGTCTGCCTGTGTAAATTTTTTCTGTTTTATTCCGCATACGAAGTGACTTATGTAAACTGCTAGTATTTAATAAACACATTGTCTATAACAGGATAACTTTGTAGAAGCTTTTGTTCTTAGTTTCCAAGACATTGTAAAAAAAGATTTAGTTAACAGTGGTATAGTGTACCTATAATTTTAAATAACCGATCTAAATAATGAATTGTAGTCTGGTTATAAATTTATTTTGTGAAAAGATGTTTTTTTTTTTAATTCAATCAATCAAATTGACATTTTTTTCCACTGGGATAGGCGAGACAAAGGAACGCCACTTACCACGATCCTCACACTTCCCCCACATCCACAACACTCATATGACAATTCACGTATACAATTTTAAATTAAATAATTTAAGGCAAGACTTAATTTATTATTTCGCCTTAATTAAATTAAGGCGAAATAGTAAGGCGACCGTGGTGTCGTGGCAGCAATGGTTACGCAAACCGAGAGCACGGGTTCAAAACCACTTGCCGGTACCAATGTATATTTGATAAAATAATTTTCTGTTTCTATGATTCAAGTATAAATATAATATACAAGCATAGCACTTTAGTAGCTTAGTATAGAAATGTAAACAAATAAATAAAATACAATTATACTAATTACACCTCTATTCTGCTAATACTAAAAACCCTAATAATAATTTTAAAAAAAATGTTATGTAGGTCATACATACAACAAGCTTTTGATTAAAATCCTAACAATGCAGGTATATTTGCGCTAAACGCCTCTGAGTAACACGTTTATTTGTAGGACGAAGTTATACATATTAGCATTTTGTGGCAAATTACACTTGAACAATTTCAACGGAAGTTTACAACCAAAGATTGTTGGTGAAAGTTTCTCCTTAGTTCGCTATAACGGCTTTGAACATCGATTTAACTTGGACAACCTTTACCCTACTATAATAATGTTTGACTCAAATTGTTAATACAGTTATAATTTACATTATTTTTCTACAAATCTAACTTGGCAATTAGTTTTACAATATAAAAACTTGTGTGGTAGGCAGACACTAGCTATTCACTGCGTTTATAAACGTTCACTCGTAACTTGATTACATGGTCCCTTGCATTCTCGTGGTCCATAATGAAAGACTCCAGGTCCTCAGTTTGATAACGGCCCAGCTAAAAGACTTGAGTGCAGTCCAAGAATGGAGGTAACTATTACTTACGGTTAAATAACTGTAAGTAGCAGTCACTTTCACTTTGCCGACCTAATTGGAACCGGCAACTTACAAGCTAATCCCGAAACGTAACTAAGTCACTTCACGGTCTGTATACAGGTTAGTGGTCTACGGAGTACAGCCTGTCACAATAAAATAAATATACTTTTCATAAGGCGACCGTGGTGTAATGTTAGTGCCGTAGTGGCAGTGGCTACGTAAGCCGTGGCACGGGTTCGAAATCACTCACCGGTACCAATGTATGTTTGATATATGTACCTTGGTTGTCCTGTTTCTATGATACAAGCACTTTAGTGGCTTAGCATAGAAATGTATAATAATATATAGGTATATATATATGATACAAAACAGGAAGTGTTATACATTTTTCCTAAGAGATCTTTTTTATGCTCAATTAATTTACGAGGGTGTAATTTGTGTCATTAATTCACACCGGGTTAACGCGAGAAGAAACACAAAACGGTGAATATAGGTTAAAGCAATTTCGACCAATTGCTTCTTGGGTTTTGAGATTGTTATCGTACATGGTTGGTGTGGAATGAGTTAATAGAAAACTAAAAAGCACTAGTTCGATAGGAAATCTATTTTAACGATGTAGAAAGGATGTGCTTGAATAATTCATAGCCATGAGCGCGCCGCCCGCCGTAAGATGTACGTTAATTCCAATTAAATGAAATAAAAGCTAATAGTTATGGTGCAGAGTTAGGATGATCGTATTAAGAGTGGTGGAAGCTAAGATAATAAGATATTGAAATTAAAAACCTGGATTTTTCTTAGATTAATTTCTTAGATTAATAAGGTTTTTAATTTAATTCATTAAAAACCTGGTAGTTCGCAGTCAGGCGATCTAAACTACTTATTATTATAAACACATTGAACACTCTCTAACTTCTTGTTTTAGTATGGGTAGCATTTGTGTACCAGTTGTCTTACAGAGCAGAGCTACTTCTAGGGGGAGAGTATTGCTGTGCAGGAATAGTTTGTTAACTACCCGATATTTCTACGCAAATATGTTTAGATAATACGTTTAGTCACTAACGCTTGCGGCATCCAAAATTCTCTTCATACAAAATCTATGGATCCACATTTAAAATTTAAAAAGTACATTTTTTAAGTTACTCTCCATCAGTGTGGGATAGACGTAGTATGTATTGTATTGTTATATTAGTGAGTCAATATAGGCTATACAATACGAGTATATCTATATCTGTATTAGGAGAGACTGGCAATTGGTAGGGTCAACAGTCTACTGACCCGTGATAAGACCACTACTGTGAAGTGACTAAGTCACGTTTCAAGATCAGCTTGCAAGTTTTAGCTATTGATGAAAAAACTATGAAAAGTAATAGCAATGTAAATCATACTTCAGGTATTCAATGTGATATTTGGCCTACTGCAGAGGCAGGAATCAATTTCATAGCAAGTATATAGTCGTCTACCTCTATCGTTATTCATAAAATCAATACCCACAAAGCTTTTAAACACGATTTATTTAAGATCAGTAAAGTAACGCAAATAGGGATTTGCCCTCTGAGATCGTGACAAAATATTTTGTTAAAATAAACCTAACAACAATAATACTTTTTGTAGCATTTCGTAGCAAGTTTGCCCAACAAGGGTTTACGTGGCTTTATTATTGTAAATCCACTTTACAAGTCACTATACAAGTAATTTTGTTACAAAGTTTACCAACTTAATTTAAAGACCAGTGTAGAAAATAGATTTATTTTGCGAAACAAAGTTTGGAATGTAACTTTTTGGCTTTAGAGAACTTGTGAATAGTCCGTTCTGAGGTAATTGGTTTGCTGGCCCAATGTTCAACTTTTGCTTTACAGGAGTAACACTTTCTACTTACGGAATTTACCCTTAAGTATCCTAGTTGAATTCAACATAGTTAGTAAACAACAATTACTTAAATAATTAATAAAGAGCTTTTGTAAATTAGTTATTACAGCTCTTGTAGTTTTGGAATACTTGTTATCTATACCTAATAGTACTTTGCTAGGCTTTTTATATTAGACATAACCTTTTTTCCCTAAACTATATATTTGCTATATAATGTCCATAATCACTGAGCCTGTATAAAAAATTGTGAATGTTAAGGAAGCGATGGAGTTGTGATATCGTGGCAAGTGATACTCCATTGTCTCTACCTATCCCTGTGGGAAAAAGGCGTGACAATTTGATTGATTAATTGATTGATATGTCCAAATGCAAAAAGTTACTGCCTAGCTTGAAGGTCCAATGTTTTAGGATGGGTACAACTCATGGCTAAAGGATTTCACTTTTACGAAGAATTGACAAGTTGGGTTTTTAATTTGACTTCCGTTTCGGTCGACAGAATGCAGATGCTTACCCTCCCCGTACGGTAGGAACAATTAATTATTAATTAATAATAATACTGGTATTTTAATACCTACTCGTAAATAACATTATGTAATGATATTCAAAATTAGAACGAGAAATAATAACGAGAAAAAGCACATAAAATAATTGCGTTTTATACATATTTATTATATGTTATCAGATTTAATAGATTTGTGCTTTAAGCTTTTATCTTGGCAGTAATAATTGAATAGAAGAATATCCGGTAAACTGTTTACCAATGTATTATAAAAAATCATTAAGATGAAAGTACTCGTATTAAGTAAAATGTTCATGTAATAAAATCTCATTTCATAATATTAGCTGGTAATATTCTCAGAAAATTTGTAAGATACCAACAAGTCGCTTGCTTTGAAGCTTACAACAGAAAAGCTTACAACAAAATATTTACGTGTAAACAAATCTAATACAAGTGGTTTATTAAAATGTAAAAAATATCTTGCGCCTGATTACTTTTTATTATTATAAAACAAATTTTCTTAATATTTTGTTGATAAATTTTCTTATTATATGTAAGTCTTCTGTACGTGTGTTTGTTACCTAACTCCTACTAAACGGATTTGAATGAAATATAACTGTGAATGTAAAAATGAAATAACATAACTGAAATGCCTAGCTGGAAAGAATAGAAAATAAAAGCTTACCGGCCATACTTCCACCATAAAAGATTTGGACGAAAATTAAGAAATAAACAATCTAGACATAGGAACCATAGTAAGTAAACAGTGAGATATCAAAAAACGATGACTCAACCGTAGAATAGTTAAACAAGTTTAAACAACACTTAAACAAGTTTTCAGTGTTGAATTAACTACATGTATAACAATATGTGTAAACGTTTATTGACTTTTTAAAGTTCTAGGACCCCGAGTCTGCACTCAGCAGAGCTACGATCCGGAGGTGTTCGAAACAAAACGCCCCCGGTAGGTACTATACTACGACACTATACTATACTATACTATACTATACTATACTATACTATACTATACTATACTATACTATACTATACTATACTATACTATACTATACTATACTATACTATACTATACTATACTATACTATACTATACTATACTATACTATACTATACTATACTATACTATACTATACTATACTCGTATAATAAATAGGTACTAAGCTCAAAAATATATGCATATTGGAGACGTTTTCGAGACCAATATGTTGACGGGTTTTGACGGTCCAGACTGTTCACAAGGAAGCGGCGTTGTACGCAACAAGACGAACTCAATACGTGAGTGCGGACGGTAGACTGTGCTCGATTGCTCGAAAACCGCTTCGCACAAAATATGGGTAGTTTCGTGCTACACATGTACAAATCAATTTTATGCTAGGCATAGTTTAAAAAATAGAAAACAAATGTGTATATTGAACAACACCAAGACAAGCTTAGCTTCTAAAGTAAACGACTTAAATTAAAAAGTACGCTGCTTGGCGCGAATGACGGTAACAAGAGTGGCGAAAGTCTCCAGAGTATGAGGCAGTAATTGAGGTCGACTGAGAATAAAAAGTGATGTTAGAAGTTCTAGTGTGTGTAAATCGTTATGTATTCTCAATGGATTTCTGTCTTTAACATTTATTAGTAAAAAATATTAATTATTAAAAAAAACCTATTTTTTATTAACATGGCATATTTGTTTTTATTTTGACATTTTTCAATGCTAGTATTATTGCTGGATAATTTTTTCCTAGAATTTGCGCGAACATTGATTCCCTAGTCCCCTTCCTTATCTTTGTAACATCTCCTTTAGTACTTTGGACAGACTAGACATTCTTGGAATGTCCCTTCGCTGCGACTCGAATCACAGGGCCGGGAATCATCGAGCGGGAAATTAAGATCACCTTACGCATAGGGCATCCTGAACAAGTAGCGGCGGTTCTTCGTGCCAGAATTTCGCTTGCTATTATACAAGGCTCAGATTCGCTCTTGCGCGGAGTACTATTCGCACCTCTGGGACGGCTCTGCCAAGTATCTTCTAAATGCCCTGGATTCATTGCAGCGCCAAGCTGTCCAAAATATAGGTGATGCAGAGGTCACGCGAACTCTGGAGCCCTCGCAACTACGCAGAAACATCGCGGCTCTGCGCGTCCTCTATCGCCTATACCACGGAAAATGTTGCGAAGAGCTCTTTAACCTTGTTCCTATCTTGTCTTTTTACACCCGTAATTCCCGCACAGGTCGGGAAAAGCATCCGCATTTTATCGACCGAATCGGCAGTCGAACTAAAAAGTTCGGTGCGTCTTTTTTTGTAGAACAATCGATAAGTGGAATGCTCTGCCAGCCTATGTGTTCTCTCCATCCTATGACCTTGGATCCTTCAAGCGATGCGTGAAGAAGCACCTAAGCCCGGCACAGTGACGACAACTGAGGCAGCCGTGAACTAACTCGGTTTTTTCAGTCGTCGTCACTCTTTGACCTCCTTTTGCTTATCATCAGGCGAGTCGAATCACAATAAATAAAAAAATGCTGTTTACTATCGCGTTTATTTTGGTTATTGATGTTACATTTTTTTTATTATTCCGACGTTTCGAGAGATTTGCAGCCATTGCAGCCATTGCGGCATTACAGAGAAGCCGCAAAAAATAGTTTATTTTATTATAATTACTAAATTCAACATTACTAAAAAAATCCACGTGGCACATCGATCAACTGCAACCAGTGATTTAACTCGGTGTCTGTCTTAACGCGCAACCGCTTTAAACACGAAACATGACGCTCCAAGAATGTTCGCTTTTCGCTGCAAGCGTGAGTGTTGAGCGTCGGAAACAAATAAATGTGACCTGTAAAGGCTTAAATATATATATACTTCTATATGACCGGACAAGACTTCAAATTTAAAAGCGAGACCAATTAATTGTCTCAGAATGTATGACAGTGCGTTGCTCAATATTGACGTGTTTGGCGTGACCCTTCAAATCCTTTTATTTTCGCTGTAAATTATTGTGACAAAGATTTTGTATTAAAATGTGCGCTGCAAATTGTAGCGTTCCCAAAACATATATACAACAAGCACGCCTCACGCCTTATTTAAAGAGATTGCTGCAAGTGTACAGTGTTCATCAAGTTTTGCAATTGCAATCATTAGCTTTACCCGCAGCCCACGAAATTGTCGTTTATTTGCTACAAGACTGATTATACAGCGTCGTAATGTAGGCCACGAAACTTGATGTTCATTTGCGACGATCTGTTTGAAAGAGGCGCGTGGCGTGACAGTCGTATATTTTGTACTGGGAAAGCACATCAAAGTAGCCGAGGCTATTCCAAATTCGCTTGCAGCGAATAACGCTACAATTTGCAACGCTGTTTTATGAACTTTCAGATATAACCCGCGTTGACGTTTACCAAAAATATTTTCTGCAAAAATTTCGTGGCCATAGTAATGGACGTCGTCATATACCTTATATCTTACAGATATAAACCCGTTTGTTTGTTTTTTATTCTTAACGCTTACAGCGAAAAGCAAATTCCTTGGAGCGTCGTGTTTCGTGGCCCTCAAGTAAGCTACACAGCGTCGAAATGCCTTTCTTCATACTATAATTTAGCTGGTTCGTTCCTCCAACTGTTCCTCCAAAGTTATTACATTCTATAAAAGCTAATTCATACTATAAAATCTCGCGGTAAGTTATATAGTTAAGCGTTAAGATTTGTAGTTAAGATCGTTACAAATTAACTTTTCTCATTATTCAATTTCATTACTGTTTTATACAATACTTTAACTTTTTATACCAAATTTATACTTTTTATCTATCAATCAAATCGTCACACCTTTTTCCCACAGGTATAGGTAGAGACAATGAAGCGCCACTTGCCACAATCATGACACAACTCCCTCACTTCCTTCACATTCTCAATTCTCTTCATACAAGCTCTACGGTTATGGGCACTAGGCAACCCAGCTTTTTAAATATATATAAAAAATACAGTAAGTAGTATACATGCGAACATATTGCATAAAAAGTAACCATTATATTATATATAGCAGCTATGTCTTCATCTTACAAAAGTTTACCACTTAATAAAAGTAATTAATAAAACAAAGAGCAAAGTTATGTCGGATTAATTAAAAGCAATCTTATTTTCTATTATTTTAAGACATTTCTGATAATGCTCTTCTCATACAATATTGACTGAGATTCAAACTTTTATAACAAATTCCTCGATTGCAAATGACAGCGATCGGAAACAATACAAAATTTTGAACAAACACTAAACCGTGTCGAATGACAAAACGGAGTTTTGTTAAAAAAAAATCCCAGAGATTTTAAAAGCATAAAGTTTTTAAAATATAATATATTTTTGTGGAGCCATTTTTTGCCTCGGAATGGACAACGATGGCTGGTTGTTCACAATGCGTTGCTTGTTCTACTTTAATGTATGCAAGTGAATGCTAGATAGAAGAATTAATACATGATTATTGTTGTTGTAGAAACACGGTCATTAAGTACTACGAGTACTACGAGCACTGCATACAGTATATGCAGGTTAACGACTGCGATTGAGTGAAAAAAACGTTGTGAGTGCTCAAACATTGAGAGAATGGATGGAATGAGATAGACGAAAAATATTTATAAATCGGAGGTCACTGGAAAGATAAAATGAGAACGACCAGAAGATTGTTCCATGATCAAGATGAAGACTTTCTTAAAAAACAGGGTTCGCAGTGACCGTAACTAAAATTTAATAAGGGAGTAAATGTCACACAATAAGGTTCTTATTTCATGATTATCAAAGTGGAACAATAGGTACTGTTATTATCCTTGTTAGAAATAAACACAGACGAGGGATTCCACAAAGAAAAAATATTAAAGAAGCTTTTTCTACCTGAAAATCCGAGCGCCAGAAACAGTTTGTGTGTTTATATTTCTATAAAACATTTCTTTTGCAATTAAGGCAACATTGAAATAAACAGTAAAGAAATGTGTTTTATATTATTATTGTGACATTATAGCTGAGAGTATAATATTTTATGTTTAATTTATTAAAATTATGTCAGTGTCGTATCAGATGAGAAACGTGTAGCCTATACCTAAGCATATCAATATGTTAATATTACTACATATCCATTTTACGCCACAACTTCTAAAAGGACAAGCAAGCAATTGCAGCGCTACTTTCAACGACATAAGAGTGGTAGGCAGTGATGCCCAGTCTGCCGATCCGGCATAGTGCCACCACAGTAGCGTTTCTAGATCAACTTGTAAGATGCCTGTTACAACTAAGCCGGCATGGTGGATGCAACTGCTACTTGCAGTTGTTTATTTATAGTAGCAGTCGCCTCCATTTGTGAAACGCACTCTAGCTTAACATCAGACGGAGCGTTGCCACATGTCAAATCATAATTTAAAAAAAAAGCTTAAAAACACAATAAGATGAAATGTATAAATCAGAGAATTTCAACAATTTCCGTCCAGCCACCCTTTTTTTTTGGATTTTTTTTACCTATATAATTTTAGTTGTAAACCTAGAATTGTCGTCACATGGAAATATAAAACAAAGGATTGTGGTATTATTCAAGGATTATCTCACGTGTTTATTATTCAAATTGGTCTAATAATCCGTCCGTGGGAGTAAAAATATGGGTAAAAAATTATGCTTATGCTACCAAAAAATGGGTTTAATATCAAGAGACGTCTATAACAGCAATTAACGGTATTGTCCTTTTTTTAAAACGAGATTTAATAAAACTTTGGTGAAAGAGTTTGCATATTCTGTGAAAGAGTTACATAACATTTCTTGTTTCTGTGCTCTTTTGTCTTTGTGTCAATTTTAAAACGAGTAAAGGCTTTGTCTATCGGAAGATGCCATGTCATTGTACAAATACTGACATGTTATAAGAGGTTCCTTTATACAGAGCAGTGTGATACCACGTTCAAAGTTAACTTATAATCATCTTGCTTTTTCAGTCGTCGACGCTATTGGACTCTTGTTTACTATTAGACAAGTTGTAGTGCCGTGCTTAAACGGTTCTATATAATTAAATATATCTGTCGTATATTTTTATATATTTTTAAAGACTTGTAATAATTTTAGGTGGTTTTATATAGTAAAAGACTTGTAAATAATTTTAGCTTTCTTAAATAAACTTGTTTATCTAATTTACGTCTTTAACTTCACGACAAAGTATATACATATGTCCAAAATTGAGTCAAAATATTTATAAAAATAGCGGGTAATGTCGTTTTGAATCAATTCAAAACATTGCTGTAACGATGCCTTGAATTTAGTTATATTCTCAATTTATGAATATGCTTCAATTCAATACCATACAACACTATCACATTGTTCTCCCTGGTTTTAACAGAGAAAGGGGCTACGATATCGATAACACGCTTAAGACAATGAAGTCACCGTAGTGAGCAAACACTTAAAACAGATTTGGGCTGACCACTTGGCAGATAGTTGTGGAGCGAGATTATAGCTAGACCACGACGTCACCATCAGTCATACCAAGGGACGATACCATTTTCTAATTCTCTAGTATAGCTTGTCTAACTATAAATGACACATCCCTCCACTTTATTAGTTTATTTAAATGTGTGAATGCAAATATTTCTAACTATACTATTATACTTCATCAGCGTGCTTTTCCTTTTGTGTCCAACTAATTTCGGTGTGATGCATTCGTATTTTATGTTTTCTCGTGTGTGCATGCGGTGGATGGGCGCGTCATTTCGGCTTAGACAGACTATACAAGTCACCTGCTCGGATTTAATACATAGTCATTACACTCAAGGCGGCCAAAGAAGTACGATTCCCACCTATTAAATTTATTATTTTTAATTGTTAAGATATCGTTACACTCTAAACTCTAAAAGAATAAATATTATTACTTGTCACTAGATAGACAATTTCTTTAGCCGGCAACCGTAAACTGAATCGGTTTATTGCGCTGTTCAGCGCTCTTGAGCTTCCCCTTGCTTACTTACCATCGGACAAAGAAGGTCAAATGTAGCATCTCAATAAAAAAATAAAAAAAACCTCATTGGTCTTGCAAACCAAATAGCAGGCGGTACAGTATCACCGATACCAATGTGTATTTGATATAAAATATTAAAAACATCTAAATGCAATATTTATGTAGGTTATATTTCGCAGTTATGAAATTAATTTGGAAGCAGGAGTGGTGTTAGGATCGGGGAAAGTAGGGCTCATTGTCCCTGCCTTTACCACTGACAAATAAGTCATGTTGATTTGTTTGATAATTTAATAAATGAAATGTAATCGTTCATCGGACCCAATAACAGACATTCGAAATTACGGCTTTTACACATCACACCGCGGCTGGCTATAGGCTATAGCTATAGATAGAGCTTGGGTATATATTAGATCTAGGGTCTTCAACCCGCGGCCCTCGGGCCTCATGCGGCCCGCCAGCTAAGTTCTAACCAATGAAGATTGACTTTAATTAACCAATGAAGATTGACTTTAATTAACCAATAAAGATTATTGAAATTTGAAATTATGTATGTCTTTTATTTTATTGATAAGGTGGTAAAGTGTCGTGAAAAGTTGTGGCCCTTCGGACGATGTGAAATCGATGTTTGGCCCTTGCACTAAAAAAGGTTGAAGACCTATGTATTAGATGAATATCAGACGGCATGCAGACGGCAAAAGAAGCTGTAATATTAGCAATCTGACGTAATTGTTAAAACCAGAATATTTCAATTAGTTGGTAATCATAAATTGAGAATATTCCTTAATGAAATTAATTGGGCTTACTATCGTGTTTATTTTGATCTTAATTTGACATTTTATTATTATTACGACGTTTCGAGAGCTTTGCAGCCATCGTGGTCACGGAGAGACTGAGGTGTTGGTCGTCCTATTGGTTGATGCTGTTATTGTTTCCAAAACTACCCTGTTTAATGTTTTGATTTTGTATTTCTGTTCCCGGTTTAATTATTTTTTTTGCAATAATACCCGACGGTGTCATCTGATTTGGCAGTTTGCTGGATTTGTGTATTATGGGGACCCAGGTGTTAGATAAGCCGCATAAAATTTGTTTACTTCATTAATCAATGTTCGCTAATTCATTAATCTAAGAAAATAATATGCCTTAATTGTACATTACAGGCATTTAATGTTAATTTTGACGTAATATCGGACGTCTACTTATCTAATAGTAAGTAAATAAGAGTCTAAGAGCGTCGTCGACTAAAAAAGCAAGAAGTTTATAAGTTAACTAAGAACGTATGAAACACTGCTCTGTATAAAAGGAACCTTTTGTTTCATGTCAGTATTCGTAGTACTGACAACTTAAATAAATAATAAGTTCATATATTTTTCCTCACAGTAAGGCTACAAAAAATATACATAGAACACTGTTAAACCCGGTTTTCTCAGTCGTCGTCACTCTTGGACATCCTCTTGCTTATCATCAGGCGGGACGAGGTCAGATGTCGTGTCACAATAAAAAAAAAATTGGAAGTATATTTGCTATAAATTAACATTACCTAGATTTCACATTGAATTTGATTTAAGGATTCGGGTCAGTGTTAATCCCGACACGGGCGTGGCACAATGTGGTTATGTTATTCTGTCAAGCACAGCGGAAGCCATTTCATACATTGTTTATTACTCTTATGTCAAATTAACAATTAGGCATTATTGTGACCCTAAAATTTATAGTCTCCTAAATTTAAATTAGAATTTATGAATTTTTCCGTTTTTTGTTTCAAGTAGAATATTAATTACGTCTTGACTAAAGGACATTATTCATTTTGGGCTTTTATGTACTACTTTTGTAATATCCAATGATTAAAAAATATATAAATGTTAGTTTCGATACTTGTATTGATAAAACTAATAACAATTTTGCTTTTAATTGCTGTGCGATTAAGTTATTTGGATAATAAGATATGGATTTTGTATCGTTTGTCAATCAAAGACACGCCCATATTAACAGTTCTGCTTTGAACTGTCATAATTATAGTTTCATAATTATGCACACCTAAACTATACAAAATAAAGAATATATTCCAATTATGGTACATTGTAATCTTTGTACATCAAACTATTTTAAAATGTATATGCAACTGTTACTACAATTAAGTACAAATTCCTATATAATATAAATGATGTCCTTTGTTTTATTTTTCATTGTTATACTAAGCTACTCCCCACATGCTTGTATCATAGAAACAGGATGGCCAAAGTATATTAATTCTATTCTATTTCTACCACTACACCCCCGAGCACGGCCGCCCAAAATGTTTTTTTTATTGTGACTCGACATATGACAGCACCCCGCTTGATGTTAAGCCAAAGTGTGGTCCATCAATGAATGTCACTGCTACTACAATTCAATAACTGTGAATAGCAATCACATCCACTATGCCGGCCTAGATGGAACCGGCAACTTACAAGCTGATCCTGAAACGTGACTAAATCACTTCACGGTCTGTGTACTTGTAAGTGGTGGTACTACCCCAGATCGGCAGACTGGGTACCACTGCCTACCACTCTTTGATAACCAGACCCGAAGCAAATATCCATCTTTTTTTTATTACACAATATTTGCAATATTTAATATTAATAAATATTACAAATAAAAGCAATGAAACAAATATTTGCCCCGACCGAGGAACCCGGGAATTTACGCGCAACAAACCAGTCGCTAAACCGTTCGTCCACGCCTGTCGTCAATAAGTCTAAATAAAATCTTTGTAAGTAAAAGCTTTTAACGTTGTTGAACTTGCAAAATATAATAAAAGAGGCACTTAGACTGCGATAGTGACGCGAAGTGTCTTTGAAATGTTCTTTGAGTTTTTATGTAAATTAAATATTAGACATTATTGTGACCCTAAAATTTATTGTCTCCTTTAAAATGTTATAATTTATTACATACTTTCTCTTTTTATATGGGCTAATTTTAACATATACTGGAAAGCAGCTAAACACCCAGCAGTTGTTTTATATTATAAAAATATGTTGTTTTTATAATATATATATATATATCTCCGCGATATATGACAGCACCTTAACTGATGTTAAGCAGTAGTTCAATCGATAAATAAAGACAACTACTACTACAGATAAATAACAGCCGCATCAACTATGCCGGCTTAGTTGAAACTGGCTACTTGCTGCTTCCGTAACGCTAGTTCACGGTTGCCACCACCACCGGCGTCGTGGTGGGTACGACCCTGAATCTGAAGACCGGAAGGAATACTGGATAATTAACCACCAACTGTCTGCCTACCACTCTTTAAACAAAACTGAACATATTGGCATGTGAAATGCATCCATCATCTTCAATTGTCACGTCTCAATTCCAATCACATAGTGTTGACGTTATTATAGGAGTTGTTAATCATATTAGCAGTTGATACCAAATTGTGTAGCAATTAGCAGATATTGTGTCGTATGATCTTTGTGAATTACACGCTATTAAGTCTGACTATTGTTCAGAAATCACTTAACTTAATAATGTATATATATTAACATGACATATATAGTCACGACAAACATGGCCTGTTCTTGCAGACATCTGTGCTGTGAGATTAGTCGCCTTTTTTCATAGATCACACTCTAGATCAGTGTTACCCAACTTTTTTTAGGCCATGGCCCACCTTATCATTTGTAAATTTGTACAGCTAAGATATTGATAAATAATTTCACAATTTTAATAACTTTAAAACTTGAATGAATCGCCCTGAAACATGTCATGACAACACTCATCTTCACTGCCCTCACTATCCTATTTACCCAATACTGTAAGACTCCACCAAAGGAACCTTTGACATATGATGTACTAGACTTTAATTTTAGTGACTGGACATATGACAGGACCTAGCCTGATATCCAATAAAAGGAGGTGAGTGCAGTTAAAAATTTGTAAGTAGCAGTTACGTCCACAATTCCGACCTAGAAAACACTTTTACATGTCTAATCTTAATACTCACTAGAATGTGTTTTATGGCGAACACAAATATGGCGGACGGTCGGCCATATAATTAACTGTTAATTTATGACTTTATAGTGGCAATGAAACGATTTTAATCCAGCTTGCGTGTATTGTTCATTTAACGTCAGAATTATTCATAACATCTAATAGAAAGGAAATGGTAGTTTGTAAGTCACACATTATTTCGTTATAACTAAGGTACCTAATGATATTCTTAAAATAAAAATCGTAAAGGTAAAATTTTGTTCATTAAAGAGCCTTTTAATAAATGACCGTTACTTTAGATTTTTTATTAATTAATCTATTTTCAGTTGTTTATGCCACCTTAATGCTAATGGTATTAAAAAGCAATGTTATATTAGGATTTTTTTTTGCGAATCTCGCCCACGCGAATCTCGACCAATTTAGCGTTTTTTTTAGACTACGTTTCAAAATCTTTAGGATGTATTTTTTAAATACTTGAACATTTCAACTTTAAATAGTAACTGGAGAAATCGGTTTTAATCTACAAAGTGAATTCCACTCAGCTAGCAGCTAGCTGTTCAACAAATTTCTAGAGTTCAGGTAGCGTAACAAGAGCTGTCTACATCGCTCTGTACACTCTTTTACGGTACGATAGAAAGCATCTTGGATATATCTTGAAAAATTAAATTCTCTTCCTCCAATTTCGAGAAGGTTTGTAACAATTCAAATAGTTTCATTTACTAACATTTTCAATCACAGTCGTAGCAAAGTATGACCTAAAAAAACGTGTGCTAAAACGGCAATTCGCAGATCGATCCTAAAAATAAACCATGATAATTTAATAAGGTTTTTTATAAGTAAATATTTTAAACAAAGGTTCTTTCTTACTTTTATTGAATAATGTATATTTATTTAACTATAAAATATTATGAAACACTTTTCGATAATTTAGGGACGCTCCTGAACTCCAAAGACTTGATAATACTTTTTATTAAAATGCTAACAACATTTTTTTTATTAAAAATGAGTAAAAATTAACATTATTAAATCTTTTGTGGAACCTAGGGCTATAATCCTAGTAGATAAGGTTTTGAAGAAATGATAGTATGAACGGCGCGGGCTTGATAATAACTTTGATTTTCATACATTTTCTTCTTTTTTTTTTCGCCCGTATAAAATAAAGAAAAGTCACTATATAAGTATTTTACTCGATATGACTTTCCGCGTGACGGACTGGTGTACTAACCCTTGGTCTGTCAAGTATTTTTTGGAGTTAATTAAATCGGGTATATTCTAAAAAAACAAAGGGCTCACAGTGTCCATAACCATAGAGTCTATATGAACAAAATTAATCATATAAAATGAGCGAGAAAATTGTGTCAGGATCGTGGGAAGTGGCGCTCCGTTGTTTTTGCCTATTCCTGTGGGAACTAGGTTGTGACAATTAATGTTAATGGTGATTAATGGGGCAAGTTGTATACCATATTATAATAATTTAAATAAAATTATTAATTACTATCCTTTTAGTACCTGTATTAATTTTATCATTAGTAATTTCTGGCTCACTCTTTAAAACTTTGGTGCTTTTTGCTGAAGTTAGCTTTTTTATTCACCTTCCCTCCCCACACGCGCGCGGTAAATTTTAGGGGTTTTAAACCCTCCTGAAAACGGTGCGTGCGCTCATCCAAAATTGCATATGACGTCTCCTTAAAAAGTTAGATTTTTGTTTTGATCACTCCTAAATGTCTAGTTAATTGGATTTTAATCGATTGCTCGCTGCAAAACATATTTAGGAATCACAGTAGTTATTGGGTTTACTGATGATAATTAGGAGGACAAAATGCACGAGTCAGAGCTGTTTAATATGTTGAAATAAAAATTTGATCTATATATGTAAAGAAATGATATTTCATTGTGTATTTCGCGGTATTTCGCGCGGTATAATGTCTCTGAAACACGATAGATGGAACCACGTGTAGTAAATAAGATTTGACATTTACATTTTTGTGTTTTAACAATAGATTCAGTTTTAAAAGTGAAATAAAGGCTTTTACTATTCCTAGTTTATTTTAACAACCCTTTATTATCTTAAATGTATTTTTTTCTCAACATTATAAACAGCTACATTGCTGTTTACAACATTAAAACAGCAGCAGCAGCTTGTGCTCCTAATTATCATTAGCAACCTCATTAACTTATGTAATTCATAAATACGTTTTGCAGCGGGCAATCGATCAAAATTGAATTAACTAATCGTCTAGAGGTGATTGAAACAAAAATCCAACTTTTTAAGGAGACGTCTTATGCAAATTTGGATGAGCGCATCGTTTTCAGGAGGGTCCAAAACCCCCAAATCTTATCGCGCACGTGGGGGGGGGGGGGGGAAGCTAACTTCAGCAAATATCTACTAATATCGTTTGTTGCAATTTACTTACGCGACTATCTACGTTTTTATTTATTTATGATAGCATCCCGCCTTATACTACCACTACACTTAAATAACTGTAAGCAACAGTTGCATCCACTGTATACCGGCAATTACAAGATGAACCTAAACGCGACTAAGTTTCTTTAGACTGGGTATCAGTGACTTCTACTAACTACGATCTTAACACGAGCTCGAAAATATCAAATTGTCGCAGTTCCTTAATGCGTCCGCAGTGACCGAACGCACGCGAAATGAAGTAGTGGGACGAAGTAAATGACTTGGTTTTTATATTATTACGCAATCCACCGTATCATTGTTAATGAATATTTTGCGAACATTCTCCATAAAAATGAATTGATTGTGTTAGGTTATTTACGCGATAGATGTGGTTTGAAAGAAGATATAGAGACAAGGATTTACTAAGGAATGCTTCAGTGGTTTGGGCACATGGAAAGGATAAGTGAAAGTAGAATGACCAAATATCCAAGACATCCTCAAGAAAGCTGGGTTGCCTAGTGCCCATAACTGTAGAGCTTGTATAAGGAGAATTGTGGATGTGAGTGGCGCTCCATTGTCTCTGCCTATCCCTGTGGGAAAAAGGCGTGACAATTTGATTGAATAATTGAGAATAACCATAGGAATTTAAATCTGATGCGAATGGATGCGTTGAACGAGGCATTGAGGATGTTAGAAAAGCGAGGGAGTCGTGTCAGGATTGTGGAAGGTGGTGCTTAATTGTGTCTGTCTTCCCTTATGTCAATTTGATTATGTTTTATGATTAGTAGTTCAAATGAAAAGCAGAGCTGGTGGTAGCTAGTAAAATGTAGTAATGAATTTAAACGACAATTCGTTTCGACAACCTAACCTATTCAATAATAGGATAGGTAAGAGTTGTTATATAAAATAAAAGCGGCCAAGTGCGAGTCGGACTCGCCCATGAATGGTTCCGTAGCAGCAAGTAACATAATATATAAGAAAAGTTCTTGTAGTTCGTTGTAACTTTGAACGATTTTTATATTTTAGTTGATTGAATGAAAGGTAAATTGCGGTTTACTATTTATGACGTATTAAAACAAACTACTTACTAGATCTAGATCAAACCAATTTTCGGTGGAAGTTTGCATGGTACATCATATATCATATATTTATCATTCTCTTATTTTAGAAGTTAGAGGGGGGGGGACACATTTTACCACTTTGGAAATCTCTTGCGCAAATTATTCAGTTAAGAAAAATGATATTAGAAACCTCAATATCATTTTTAAAGACCTACCCGTAGAAACCCTAAACGTACGGGTATGATGAAAAAAAAATTTGAGTTTCAGTTCTAAGTATGGGGAACCCCCAAAATTTATTGTTTTTTTATATTTTTTGTATGAAAATCTTAATGCTGTTCACAGAATACATCTATTTACCAAGTTTCAACAGTATAGTTCTTATAATTTCAGAAAAAAATGGCTGTGACATACGGACGGACAGACAGACATGACGAATCTATAAGGATTCCGTTTTTTCTACGCAACCCTAAAAAGGCAAGAGGTAGCTAGCGAAGCTTGTCGCGGCGGCAACGGGCGATCGCTGCTAATAATAGAAAACTAAAAATACTCGTAACTAACTCCATTGAAATAAATTGGAAAGGAGTTTATCGAATTTCGAAAAACGACATAAATTAATAAGTATTGAATAACAACTCGTATATAATATGTTGCTGACGACATAATAAAAGTCACGAATAACCGGTGGATGCAACTGGCATGTTGTTGTTCGAAATGGCGTTCTAAGAGGGAGGCCTATGATCAGCAGTGGACGCGTTCTAGCTGATGATGATGATGTTACATGTCATATAATATCATTTATTTTACAACTGGCTCAACAAAATTTATTTGCCATAGTTTAGTTATTAATATTTATTTGCACTACCACTACAACAAGGTCTCCATTATGTATCACTCAGTAAATATTCATATGCTCGTAGGTACAACGTACAAGTTTACGGACCCTAAAATGACTTAGTCGCGTTTCGGCATCATCTTGTAAGTTGCCATTTTCAACTAAACCGGTACAGTAGATGCGACTGCTACCTCTGTAGTAGCAGTCGCCTTCACGTTTTAACCGAATTCCAGCTTTTTATATGCTTGAATCAAAATACACCCTATATACTGGAAGACATGTCAACTCTGCGACCTACACAAGGCAGATCTACAGTTCTGAGAACTTACGAGCCCCCATGGTCTACTTTTTTTTATTTTAATGTGAAACGACATCTGACCTTGTCCTGCCTGATGATAAGCTAGAGGAGGTCCAAGAGTGATAACGACTGAGAAAACCGGGTTCGTTCACGACTGCCTCAGTCGCCGTCACTATGCCGGCCAAAGAGACTATTGCTATCCATCAGAGCAATAGTGATTTTAACTTTTGGCGAATCACCATAAAAGTATATACAGTATTTATCCAAATACGATTGCGATGGATGGGTTTAATACGAGAAGTCCAATGAAGACTACTTGGCCTAGTTGATATAAAAGTTAATTAGACTAAATTTCAATTCCCACAAGTCGAGACATCATATCGCAATAATGAAAACGCTGATATTACTTTCTGTGTGTAGGAAGAGATACACACTCATAATCCTTCTCATACATAATCCTCTTGTGGGCATTCTGAATTCCAGCTTTTAAGAAATGTCATCATTATCAATAATCGTCACGCCCTGATTCCTACAGGGATAGGCTGATACAACGAAAGATTAAATAATCATTATACATTTAATTGTTAGTAGGAGGTAGTCAGAGTCCCATGAGTAGAATAAAGGATCCACTATGAAATAGCATCTACTTTAAATACTTTTAGTGTATTTCTTTCTTGACCCACTCATAGTTCTTACTCGCAGTACAATTTTATTTTGAAAATTTTATTTAATTTGTTTACTATTATAGTATAATATTAATATTTTTGTAACAGTATATTTAAAATTGTAACAATCTTAATAATATATTAACAGTTATCTTAATAATTTTTAGAAACAAAAGTTTGTAGATAAGTTGTAATTCTAAAATAAATTTCTAAAATAAAAAATATTTTTTATATAAATATATTAAATCTATATATGGTTTTAAATGTCTCAAATTTTCATTTACCCTTTCTATTTTGATGATATTTGGGCAGAGAAACTTCAAGTTATCGATCTTTCTACTCAACCCACTGGTTACCAAAATTTTTGTTAACTTCTTAAAAGTTAGGGAAAATATAAAAAAATATATCTACCTTAAAAGTTCCTCTCAGCGCTATAGGTAAAGATCAGGCTGCTAAATTAGAAAATTTTTCGAGTACGAGATTAGCGCGCGACTAGAAAAAACTCGCGACGCGTGAAATAAAGCTCGGGAGTACGTCCAGTTACCCCTAAGCTCAAACCCACACTCGTAGCTTTACCGCCCCTCACCGCGCGGGCTGAGGCATCCCTCTGATACGCCGCCGCGCTTACACAACGCGCACCACTGCCCAAATGTAAGAAACCTTTAACAATTCATCCTTCATTGTTCTCTTAACACGATCGATGCTCATATGACATCTTCCTATTACCATCAGGTGGCCATTCAGATCAATTTTCGCCAAAGGCTCCATTTTAAAATCAGAAAAAATATTTAAATCTAATTGGCTTAAGTATTAGAAATATAAACTAATTTAATTTTATATAAATTATAATCCTAATAAATTGAAAGGCAAACTCTACACACTTTTAGATAAGCATTTAACTAACTCTTCACTACGAAAATCGTAGTCCGTAGCAAACATCTTATTACTATAGTAAAATAAAGTTAAAGCCTTTACTTGAGATTTAGGTATAAATTGCATGAAAATAGTGTCTGAACTAAATGTAAAAAAGAACTTCAAATACCTGTAGATAACTTGTTGAAAGTATACGGACGTACAACATAGTAGTGTAACATCGCTTAGGTAGTTATTATCGCGCCCCCATCCGTGTCATGCAGGGCGTACCTAATAATAGTAGACGTTAGGAAAGCAAATTGGTTTGACCGCAATAATATCCCAGATAGCTCATAAAGTAACATTGATATAGAAGAATCTAAGTTATTGGAAACAAAAAACACTTATCCTCATTATTTCAATTAAGGCATTAATTGCTTTGTATGAACCTAATGAACTTTTGGGTATAATTGGTCATTGATCTCCACTGCAGTGTACTATCAGGCCGGCCGACTACGTTTAAATAGGACTAAAAAGTCTGCCGATTCAGGGTAGTATACAGATGGTTAAGTGACTTTGTCGCGTTTCGGAATCAGTTTGTAAGTTGCCGGTTTTAACCTAGGCCGACATGTTGTATATGACTGCTACTTATTGCCCCCTGGGGGCCAACCACGATTTAATAAAAATAACAGCAACTAGTGAAATTTTTATTTCATGAATCAAGAGTTTGTGCTTAAGACTTACCTTCATTATAAACGTAAAATTAAAAAATCGAATTAAAAATTCGATTTAAAAATCGAAACAAAATTAATAATTTAAAAAAAAAGAGGGGCGCCTATCTGCAGAAAGTAACAAACGTAGAATAAAATGTTTTGTAATTTGAAAAAAAAATTTTCTGCCTCCAAGAAAATGCATAAAATAAAGCATGTATGTATAAGCTTGTAATAAAATATGTTTAGATGTACTATTTGTATCTGGCTCGTTTTCATGACATTCAAGAAAAGAAGCAATTTACGAAAATTTTGATTCCCGCTATTTTTCATTTGTTTTGAATGAATTGATTTGTTTGAATCGAAAAAAAGGTAAAAATGCTACGAAAAACAATTTTGACGTTTATGGACCTAATGGGAGTTATAGACCTAATTATAAACATAAAATAAAATATTGTTATTTTCCAATAAATAATGCTTAATTATGCGCTTAATTACTGTTTATATCAAAACAATGTGATAAGAAAACATATAGAAACAAGTCAAATTTTCATTTTATATATCAACAGTAGGTTCTTAGGACTTATTTCCTTAATAAGTATTAACATTAATATTGTTTATTGAAGTTAAATTCTGCGTAAATATGCCTTAATTTGGTTATTTGACCTTATGCGATTACAACCTAACTCTATTATAAACGTAAAAATAAAATATTATTATTTTGCCTTAAATAATGCGTAACTATGCCTTAAATTGCTGTTTATATCAAAACAATAAGATAAGAAAACACATAGAAACAAGTGAAATTTTCATTTTATATATCAACAGTATGTCCTTAGGACTTACCTTCTTAATATAACTTTATTAAACAAACATAAATATTGTTATTTTTCAGTAAATAATGCTTAATAATGCGCTGAATTGCTGTTTATATCAAAACAATAAAATAAGAAAACACATAGAAACAAGTGAAATTTTCATTTTATATATCAACAGTATGTCCTTAGGACTTACCTTCCTAATATAACTTTATTAAACAAACATAAATATTGTTATTTTCCAATAAATAATGCTTAATTATGCGCTAAATTGCTGTTTATATCAAAACAATGAGATAAGAAAACATATAGAAACAAGTCTAATTTTCATTTTATATATCAACAGTATGTCCTTAGGACTTACCTTCTTAATATAACTTTATTAAACAAACATAAATATTGTTATTTTCCAATAAATAATGCTTAATTATGCGCTAAATTGCTGTTTATATCAAAACAATGAGATAAGAAAACATATAGAAACAAATCAAATTTTTATTTCATGTATGAACAGTAGGTCCTTAGGACTTATTTCCTTAATAAGTATTAACATTAATATTGTTTATTGAAGTTAAATTATGCGTAAATATACCTTCATTTGGTTATTTGACCATATGCGATTACAACTTAACTCTATTATAAACGTAAAATAAAATATTATTATTTTCCCTTTGATAATGCGTAACTATGCCCTAAATTGCTATTTATATCGAAACAACAAGATAATAAAACACATAGAAACAAGTCAAATTTTCATTTCATGTATCAACAGTAGGTCCTTAGGACTTATTACCTTAATAAGTATTAACATTAATATTGTTTATTGAAGTTAAATTATGCGTAAATATACCTTCATTTGGTTATTTGACCATATGCGATTACAACCTAACTCTATTATAAACGTAAAAATAAAATATTATTATTCTGCCTAAATAATGCGTAACTATGCCTTAAATTAATATTTATATCGAAACAATAAGATAAGAAAACACATAGAAACAAGTCAAATTTTCATTTTATATATCAACAGTATGTCCTTAGGACTTACCTTCTTAATATAACTTTATAAACAAACATAAATATTGTTATTTTCCAATAAATAATGCTTAATTATGCGCTAAATTGCTGTTTATATCAAAACAATGAGATAAGAAAACATATAGAAACAAATCAAATTTTTATTTCATGTATGAACAGTAGGACTTAGGACTTATTTCCTTAATAAGTATTAACATTAATATTGTTTATTGAAGTTAAATTATGCGTAAATATACCTTCATTTGGTTATTTGACCATATGCGATTACAACTTAACTCTATTATAAACGTAAAATAAAATATTATTATTTTCCCTTTGATAATGCGTAACTATGCCCTAAATTGCTATTTATATCGAAACAACAAGATAATAAAACACATAGAAACAAGTCAAATTTTCATTTCATGTATCAACAGTAGGTCCTTAGGACTTATTACCTTAATAAGTATTAACATTAATATTGTTTATTGAAGTTAAATTATGCGTAAATATACCTTCATTTGGTTATTTGACCATATGCGATTACAACCTAACTCTATTATAAACGTAAAAATAAAATATTATTATTCTGCCTAAATAATGCGTAACTATGCCTTAAATTGATATTTATATCGAAACAATAAGATAAGAAAACACATAGAAACAAGTCAAATTTTCATTTTATATATCAACAGTATGTCCTTAGGACTTACCTTCTTAATATAACTTTATAAACAAACATAAATATTGTTATTTTCCAATAAATAATGATTAATTATGCGCTAAATTGCTGTTTATATCAAAACAATGAGAAAAGAAAACATATAGAAACAAATCAAATTTTTATTTCATGTATGAACAGTAGGTCCTTAGGACTTATTTCCTTATTAAGTATTAACATAAATATTGTTTATTGAACTTAAATTATGCGTAAATATACCTTCATTTGGTTATTTGACCTTATGCGATTACAACCTAACTCTATTATAAACGTAAAAATAAAATATTATTATTTTGCCTTAAATAATGCGTAACTATGCCTTTAATTGCTATTTATATCGAAACAATAAGATTAGAAAACACATAGAAACAAGTCACATTTTCATTTTATATATCAACAGTATGTCCTTAGGACTTACCTTCTTAATATAACTTTATTAAACAAACGTAAGTATTGTTATTTTCCAATAAATAATGCTTAATTATGCGCTAAATTTCTGTTTATATCAAAACAATAAGATAAGAAAACACATAGAAACAAGTGAAATTTTCATTTTATATATCAACAGTATGTCCTTAGGACTTACCTTCTTAATATAACTTTATTAAACAAACATAAATATTGTTATTTTTCAATAAATAATGCTTAATTATGCGCTAAATTGCTGTTTATATCAAAACAATGAGATAAGAAAACACATAGAGACAAGTGAAATTTTCATTTTATATATCAACAGTATATCCTGAGGAATTACCTTCTTAATATAACTTTATTAAACAAACATAAATATTGATATTTTCCAGTAAATAATGCTTAATAATGCGCTGAATTGCTGTTTATATCAAAACAATAAGATAAGAAAACACATAGAAACAAGTGAAATTTTCATTTTATATATCAACAGTATGTCCTTAGGACTTACCTTCTTAATATAACTTTATTAAACAAACATAAATATTGTTATTTTCCAATAAATAATGCTTAATTATGCGCTAAATTGCTGTTTATATCAAAACAATAAGATAAGAAAACACATAGAAACAAGTGAAATTTTCATTTTATATTATTTATTATTTATTTTTATACATTTCTATACTAAGCTACTAAAGTGCTTGTATCATAGAAACAGGACAACCAAAGTACATATATCAAAGATACATTGGTACCGGTGGGTGGTCTCGAACTCGTGCTCTTCGGTTTGCGTAACCATTGCACTGCCACTACACCACGGTCGCCTTTTATCAACAGTATGTCGTTAGGACTTACCTTCTTAATATAACTTTATTAAACAAACATAAATATTGTTATTTTCCAGTAAATCATGCTTAATTATGCGCTATTGCTAATTGCTGCTTTATTTTTGCTGTTTATATCAAAAGAATAAGATAAGAAAACACATAGAAACAAGTGAAATTTTCATTTTATATATCAACAGTATGTCCTTAGGAATTACCTTCTTAATATAACTTTATTAAACAAACATAAATATTGATATTTTCCAGTAAATAATGCTTAATAATGCGCTGAATTGCTGTTTATATCAAAACAATAAGATAAGAAAACACATAGAAACAAGTGAAATTTTCATTTTATATATCAACAGTATGTCCTTAGGACTTACCTTCTTAATATAACTTTATTAAACAAACATAAATATTGTTATTTTCCAATAAATAATGCTTAATTATGCGCTAAATTGCTGTTTATATCAAAACAATAAGATAAGAAAACACATAGAAACAAGTGAAATTTTCATTTTATATATCAACAGTATGTCGTTAGGACTTACCTTCTTAATATAACTTTATTAAACAAACATAAATATTGTTATTTTCCAGTAAATCATGCTTAATTATGCGCTAAATTGCTGTTTATATCAAAACAATAAGATAAGAAAACATATAGAAACAAATCAAATTTTTATTTCATGTATGAACAGTAGGTCCTTAGGACTTATTTCCTTAATAAGTATTAACATTAATATTGTTTATTGAAGTTAAATTATGCGTAAATATACCTTCATTTGGTTATTTGACCATATGCGATTACAACTTAACTCTATTATAAACGTAAAATAAAATATTATTATTTTCCCTTTGATAATGCGTAACTATGCCCTAAATTGCTATTTATATCGAAACAACAAGATAATAAAACACATAGAAACAAGTCAAATTTTCATTTCATGTATCAACAGTAGGTCCTTAGGACTTATTACCTTAATAAGTATTAACATTAATATTGTTTATTGAAGTTAAATTATGCGTAAATATACCTTCATTTGGTTATTTGACCATATGCGATTACAACCTAACTCTATTATAAACGTAAAAATAAAATATTATTATTCTGCCTAAATAATGCGTAACTATGCCTTAAATTGATATTTATATCGAAACAATAAGATAAGAAAACACATAGAAACAAGTCAAATTTTCATTTAAAAATATCAACAGTATGTCCTTAGGACTTACCTTCTTAATATAACTTTATTAAACAAACATAAATATTGTTATTTTCCAATAAATAATGCTTAATTATGCGCTAAATTGCTGTTTATATCAAAACAATGAGATAAGAAAACATATAGAAACAAATCAAATTTTTATTTCATGTATGAACAGTAAGTAGGTCCTTGGGACTTATTTCCTTAATAAGTATTAACATAAATATTGTTTATTGAAGTTAAATTATGCGTAAATATACCTTCATTTGGTTATTTGACCATATGCGATTACAACCTAACTCTATTATAAACGTAAAAATAAAATATTATTATTTTGCCTTAAATAATGCGTAACTATGCCTTAAATTGATATTTATATCGAAACAATAAGATAAGAAAACACATAGAAACAAGTCAAATTTTCATTTTATATATCAACAGTATGTCCTTAGGACTTACCTTCTTAATATAACTTTATTAAACAAACATAAATATTGTTATTTTCCAATAAATAATGCTTAATAATGCGCTTAATTGCTGTTTATATCAAAACAATAAGATAAGAAAACATATAGAAACAAATCAAATTTTTATTTCATGTATAAACAGTAGGTCCTTAGGACTTATTTCCTTAATAAGTATTAACATTAATATTGTTTATTGAAGTTAAATTATGCATAAATATACCTTCATTTGGTTATTTGACCATATGCGATTACAACTTAACTCTATTATAAACCTAAAATAAAATATTATTATTTTCCCTTTGATAATGCGTAACTATACCCTAAATTGCTATTTATATCAAAACAATAAGATAAGAAAACACATAGAAACAAGTGAAATTTTCATTTTATATATCAACAGTATGTCGTTAGGACTTACCTTCTTAATATAACTTTATTAAACAAACATAAATATTGTTATTTTCCAGTAAATCATGCTTAATTATGCGCTATTGCTAATTGCTGCTTTATTTTTGCTGTTTATATCAAAACAATAAGATAAGAAAACACATAGAAACAAGTGAAATTTTCATTTTATATATCAACAGTATGTCCTTAGGAATTACCTTCTTAATATAACTTTATTAAACAAACATAATTATTAATATTTTCCAGTAAATAATGCTTAATAATGCGCTGAATTGCTGTTTATATCAAAACAATAAGATAAGAAAACACATAGAAACAAGTGAAATTTTCATTTTATATATCAACAGTATGTCCTTAGGACTTACCTTCTTAATATAACTTTATTAAACAAACATAAATATTGTTATTTTCCAATAAATAATGCTTAATTATGCGCTAAATTGCTGTTTATATCAAAACAATAAGATAAGAAAACATATAGAAACAAATCAAATTTTTATTTCATGTATGAACAGTAAGTAGGTCCTTAGGACTTATTTCCTTAATAAGTATTAACATAAATATTGTTTATTGAAGTTAAATTATGCGTAAATATACCTTCATTTGGTTATTTGACCATATGCGATTACAACCTAACTCTATTATAAACGTAAAAATAAAATATTATTATTTTGCCTTAAATAATGCGTAACTATGCCTTAAATTGATATTAATATCGAAACAATAAGATAAGAAAACACATAGAAACAAGTCTAATTTTCATTTTATATATCAACAGTATGTCCTTAGGACTTACCTTCTTAATATAACTTTATTAAACAAACATAAATATTGTTATTTTCCAATAAATAATGCTTAATTATGCGCTAAATTGCTGTTTATATCAAAACAATGAGATAAGAAAACATATAGAAACAAATCAAATTTTTATTTCATGTATGAACAGTAGGTCCTTAGGACTTATTTCCTTAATAAGTATTAACATAAATATTGTTTATTGAACTTAAATTATGCGTAAATATACCTTCATTTGGTTATTTGACCATATGCGATTACAACCTAACTCTATTATAAACGTAAAAATAAAATATTATTATTTTGCCTTAAATAATGCGTAACTATGCCTTAAATTGATATTTATATCGAAACAATAAGATAAGAAAACACATAGAAACAAGTCAAATTTTCATTTTATATATCAACAGTATGTCCTTAGGACTTACCTTCTTAATATAACTTTATAAACAAACATAAATATTGTTATTTTCCAATAAATAATGATTAATTATGCGCTAAATTGCTGTTTATATCAAAACAATGAGAAAAGAAAACATATAGAAACAAATCAAATTTATATTTCATGTATGAACAGTAGGTCCTTAGGACTTATTTCCTTAATAAGTATTAACATAAATATTGTTTATTGAACTTAAATTATGCGTAAATATACCTTCATTTGGTTATTTGACCTTATGCGATTACAACCTAACTCTATTATAAACGTAAAAATAAAATATTATTATTTTGCCTTAAATAATGCGTAACTATGCCTTTAATTGCTATTTATATCGAAACAATAAGATTAGAAAACACATAGAAACAAGTCACATTTTCATTTTATATATCAACAGTATGTCCTTAGGACTTACCTTCTTAATATAACTTTATTAAACAAACGTAAGTATTGTTATTTTCCAATAAATAATGCTTAATTATGCGCTAAATTTCTGTTTATATCAAAACAATAAGATAAGAAAACACATAGAAACAAGTGAAATTTTCATTTTATATATCAACAGTATGTCCTTAGGACTTACCTTCTTAATATAACTTTATTAAACAAACATAAATATTGTTATTTTTCAATAAATAATGCTTAATAATGCGCTAAATTGCTGTTTATATCAAAACAATGAGATAAGAAAACACATAGAGACAAGTGAAATTTTCATTTTATATATCAACAGTATATCCTGAGGAATTACCTTCTTAATATAACTTTATTAAACAAACATAAATATTGATATTTTCCAGTAAATAATGCTTAATAATGCGCTGAATTGCTGTTTATATCAAAACAATAAGATAAGAAAACACATAGAAACAAGTGAAATTTTCATTTTATATATCAACAGTATGTCCTTAGGACTTACCTTCTTAACCCATTACAGCATAACGTCCGATAAATCGGACGCAAGAAAATTGTGAAAATTGTATAGAAATAATAAAACAAATTAGTAGTTTATGTTACTGAACGAAAATACAATATTTTTTTTTGCATTATCAACCCTGTTTGTAACCGTTGATTATTATAAAACACTTGTCATCTATCAATCTTGAAAATGGCAGGATACGGCCAGAAACCGCTAAGATTTGGATTCAAAAATTGGGCTTTGTGTGCCAGCAAAAGAAAAGAAAGTTTTTGGGTTAGGTGGGGATGTAGTTCTCAACCTTATCAAGCTCGGAAAATTGCCACCCAGAAGCGGCATAAAAATATATTTTGTCATTGATGAGACATCTACGAGAGTTGGACTTTTATGCATACGGGCCAATCGCGTTGAAAACTGCCTGCTAAAAGACATCACTCAGTTCAAGCGAGAAGAACGTGGCCACAGCGATTACAGAGTGTCCGACGATGTATTCGTGTGTCGCTGGAAGGACAACAATGTAGTCACTGTTGCCACCAACTTCGAAAATTGGGCATCTGCCACGCGTTGGTCGAATGGAAAGAAAGCGAAAATTGCCAGCTACAACAAGCATATGGGCGGTGTTGACAAGTGCGATCAAGCTGTCGCCAATCTACGCACAAGGATGCGTATTAGAAAATGGTGGTGGCCGATATTTGCCTACTTTTTAGATGTTTCGGTGGTGAACAGCTGGTTACTTGCAAGAAAAACTGGTTGCAATAATGAGACGTCATCTTTGTTTGCATTTATGAGGTATTTGGCTCAAAGCTTGCTTACCACCCATGGAACTCCACCAAGGCCAAAAACCAGCTAAACCACTGTCCACCACACGGCATGATGGCAAAGAGCATTGGATTGTACCCATCAGCACGGAACACTGCTGTGCTAGTCAATGTGGAGGGAAATCTAAGTTCAAGTGACACAAATGTGATGTGGGCCTACATCCTAAATGTTTCGTGGACTTTTACTTGTTTACTATTGTAATAAAAATAGAGAAAACACAACTTTTATTCATTTCATTTTATACCATCATAACATAAGGTTCCCTGATGTATAGCATCCGATATATCGGACGGGTCATTGAATGGTAACTATGTATATATGCAGAATTTTTACTGATTGAACTTTTATATGACCCCTAATAAGCCCTTATATTACAAAAAAAACCTTAATAATTACTGTAACAAACTTTATGCTGTAATGGGTTAATATAACTTTATTAAACAAACATAAATATTGTTATTTTCCAATAAATAATGCTTAATTATGCGCTAAATTGCTGTTTATATCAAAACAATAAGATAAGAAAACACATAGAAACAAGTGAAATTTTCATTTTATATATCAACAGTATGTCGTTAGGACTTACCTTCTTAATATAACTTTATTAAACAAACATAAATATTGTTATTTTCCAGTAAATCATGCTTAATTATGCGCTATTGCTAATTGCTGCTTTATTTTTGCTGTTTATATCAAAACAATAAGATAAGAAAACACATAGAAACAAGTGAAATTTTCATTTTATATATCAACAGTATGTCCTTAGGAATTACCTTCTTAATATAACTTTATTAAACAAACATAAATATTGATATTTTCCAGTAAATAATGCTTAATAATGCGCTGAATTGCTGTTTATATCAAAACAATAAGATAAGAAAACACATAGAAACAAGTGAAATTTTCATTTTATATATCAACAGTATGTCCTTAGGACTTACCTTCTTAATATAACTTTATTAAACAAACATAAATATTGTTATTTTCCAATAAATAATGCTTAATTATGCGCTAAATTGCTGTTTATATCAAAACAATAAGATAAGAAAACACATAGAAACAAGTGAAATTTTCATTTTATATATCAACAGTATGTCGTTAGGACTTACCTTCTTAATATAACTTTATTAAACAAACATAAATATTGTTATTTTCCAGTAAATCATGCTTAATTATGCGCTAAATTGCTGTTTATATCAAAACAATAAGATAAGAAAACATATAGAAACAAATCAAATTTTTATTTCATGTATAAACAGTATGTCCTTAGGACTTATTTCCTTAATAAGTATTAACATTAATATTGTTTATTGAAGTTAAATTATGCGTAAATATACCTTCATTTGGTTATTTGACCATATGCGATTACAACTTAACTCTATTATAAACGTAAAATAAAATATTATTATTTTCCCTTTGATAATGCGTAACTATGCCCTAAATTGCTATTTATAACGAAACAACAAGATAATAAAACACATAGAAACATGTCAAATTTTCATTTCATGTATCAACAGTAGGTCCTTAAGACTTATTTCCTTAATAAGTATTAACATTAATATTGTTTATTGAAGTTAAATTATGCGTAAATATACCTTCATTTGGTTATTTGACCATATGCAATTACAACCTAACTCTATTATAAACGTAAAAATAAAATATTATTATTTTGCCTTAAATAATGCGTAACTATGCCTTAAATTGATATTTATATCGAAACAATAAGATGAGAAAACACATAGAAACAAGTCAAATTTTCATTTTAAATATCAACAGTATGTCCTTAGAACATACCTTCTTAATATAACTTTATTAAACAAACATAAATATTGTTATTTTTCAATAAATAATGCTTAATTATGCGCTAAATTGCTGTTTATATCAAAACAATGAGATAAGAAAACATATAGAAACAAATCAAATTTTTATTTCATGTATGAACAGTAAGTAGGTCCTTAGGACTTATTTCCTTAATAAGTATTAACATAAATATTGTTTATTGAAGTTAAATTATGCGTAAATATACCTTCATTTGGTTATTTGACCATATGCGATTACAACCTAACTCTATTATAAACGTAAAAATAAAATATTATTATTTTGCCTTAAATAATGCGTAACTATGCCTTAAATTGATATTTATATCGAAACAATAAGATAAGAAAACACATAGAAACAAGTCAAATTTTCATTTTATATATCAACAGTATATCCTTAGGACTTACCTTCTTAATATAACTTTATTAAACAAACATAAATATTGTTATTTTCCAATAAATAATGCTTAATTATGCGCTAAATTGCTGTTTATATCAAAACAATAAGATAAGAAAACACATAGAAACAAGTGAATTTTCATTTTATATATCAACAGTATGTCCTTAGGACTTACCTTCTTAATATAACTTTATTAAACAAACGTAAGTATTGTTATTTTCCAATAAATAATGCTTAATTATGCGCTAAATTGCTGTTTATATCAAAACAATGAGATAAGAAAACATATAGAAACAAATCAAATTTTTATTTCATGTATGAACAGTAAGTAGGTCCTTAGGACTTATTTCCTTAATAAGTATTAACATAAATATTGTTTATTGAAGTTAAATTATGCGTAAATATACCTTCATTTGGTTATTTGACCATATGCGATTACAACCTAACTCTATTATAAACGTAAAAATAAAATATTATTATTTTGCCTTAAATAATGCGTAACTATGCCTTAAATTGATATTTATATCGAAACAATAAGATAAGAAAACACATAGAAACAAGTCTAATTTTCATTTTATATATCAACAGTATGTCCTTAGGACTTACCTTCTTAATATAACTTTATTAAACAAACATAAATATTGTTATTTTCCAATAAATAATGCTTAATTATGCGCTAAATTGCTGTTTATATCAAAACAATGAGATAAGAAAACATATAGAAACAAATCAAATTTTTATTTCATGTATGAACAGTAGGTCCTTAGGACTTATTTCCTTAATAAGTATTAACATAAATATTGTTTATTGAACTTAAATTATGCGTAAATATACCTTCATTTGGTTATTTGACCATATGCGATTACAACCTAACTCTATTATAAACGTAAAAATAAATTATTATTATTTTGCCTTAAATAATGCGTAACTATGCCTTAAATTGATATTTATATCGAGACAATAAGATAAGAAAACACATAGAAACAAGTCAAATTTTCATTTTATATATCAACAGTATGTCCTTAGGACTTACCTTCTTAATATAACTTTATAAACAAACATAAATATTGTTATTTTCCAATAAATAATGATTAATTATGCGCTAAATTGCTGTTTATATCAAAATAATGAGAAAAGAAAACATATAGAAACAAATCAAATTTTTATTTCATATATGAACAGTAGGTCCTTAGGACTTATTTCCTTAATAAGTATTAACATAAATATTGTTTATTGAACTTAAATTATGCGTAAATATACCTTCATTTGGTTATTTGACCTTATGCGATTACAACCTAACTCTATTATAAACGTAAAAATAAAATATTATTATTTTGCCTTAAATAATGCGTAACTATGCCTTTAATTGCTATTTATATCGAAACAATAAGATTAGAAAACACATAGAAACAAGTCACATTTTCATTTTATATATCAACAGTATGTCCTTAGGACTTACCTTCTTAATATAACTTTATTAAACAAACATAAATATTGTTATTTTCCAATAAATAATGCTTAATTATGCGCTAAATTGCTGTTTATATCAAAACAATAAGATAAGAAAACACATAGAAACAAGTGAAATTTTCATTTTATATATCAACAGTATGTCGTTAGGACTTACCTTCTTAATATAACTTTATTAAACAAACATAAATATTGTTATTTTCCAGTAAATCATGCTTAATTATGCGCTATTGCTAATTGCTGCTTTATTTTTGCTGTTTATATCAAAACAATAAGATAAGAAAACACATAGAAACAAGTGAAATTTTCATTTTATATATCAACAGTATGTCCTTAGGAATTACCTTCTTAATATAACTTTATTAAACAAACATAAATATTGATATTTTCCAGTAAATAATGCTTAATAATGCGCTGAATTGCTGTTTATATCAAAACAATAAGATAAGAAAACACATAGAAACAAGTGAAATTTTCATTTTATATATCAACAGTATGTCCTTAGGACTTACCTTCTTAATATAACTTTATTAAACAAACATAAATATTGTTATTTTCCAATAAATAATGCTTAATTATGCGCTAAATTGCTGTTTATATCAAAACAATAAGATAAGAAAACACATAGAAACAAGTGAAATTTTCATTTTATATATCAACAGTATGTCGTTAGGACTTACCTTCTTAATATAACTTTATTAAACAAACATAAATATTGTTATTTTCCAGTAAATCATGCTTAATTATGCGCTAATAACATAAATTAACATAACATAACATAATAAACATAAATTAAACAAACATAAATATTGTTATTTTCCAATAAATAATGCTTAATTATGCGGTAAATTGCTGTTTATATCAAAACAATGAGATAAGAAAACATATAGAAACAAATCAAATTTTTATTTCATGTATGAACAGTAGGTCCTTAGGACTTATTTCCTTAATAAGTATTAACATAAATATTGTTTATTGAACTTAAATTATGCGTAAATATACCTTCATTTGGTTATTTGACCATATGCGATTACAACCTAACTCTATTATAAACGTAAAAATAAAATATTATTATTTTGCCTTAAATAATGCGTAACTATGCCTTAAATTGATATTTATATCGAAACAATAAGATAAGAAAACACATAGAAACAAGTCAAATTTTCATTTTATATATCAACAGTATGTCCTTAGGACTTACCTTCTTAATATAACTTTATAAACAAACATAAATATTGTTATTTTCCAATAAATAATGATAATTTATGCGCTAAATTGCTGTTTATATCAAAACAATGAGAAAAGAAAACATATAGAAACAAATTAAATTTTTATTTCATGTATGAACAGTAGGTCCTTAGGACTTATTTCCTTAATAAGTATTAACATAAATATTGTTTATTGAACTTAAATTATGCGTAAATATACCTTCATTTGGTTATTTGACCTTATGCGATTACAACCTAACTCTATTATAAACGTAAAAATAAAATATTATTATTTTGCCTTAAATAATGCGTAACTATGCCTTTAATTGCTATTTATATCGAAACAATAAGATTAGAAAACACATAGAAACAAGTCACATTTTCATTTTATATATCAACAGTATGTCCTTAGGACTTACCTTCTTAATATAACTTTATTAAACAAACGTAAGTATTGTTATTTTCCAATAAATAATGCTTAATTATGCGCTAAATTTCTGTTTATATCAAAACAATAAGATAAGAAAACACATAGAAACAAGTGAAATTTTCATTTTATATATCAACAGTATGTCCTTAGGACTTACCTTCTTAATATAACTTTATTAAACAAACATAAATATTGTTATTTTTCAATAAATAATGCTTAATTATGCGCTAAATTGCTGTTTATATCAAAACAATGAGATAAGAAAACACATAGAGACAAGTGAAATTTTCATTTTATATATCAACAGTATATCCTGAGGAATTACCTTCTTAATATAACTTTATTAAACAAACATAAATATTGATATTTTCCAGTAAATAATGCTTAATAATGCGCTGAATTGCTGTTTATATCAAAACAATAAGATAAGAAAACACATAGAAACAAGTGAAATTTTCATTTTATATATCAACAGTATGTCCTTAGGACTTACCTTCTTAATATAACTTTATTAAACAAACATAAATATTGTTATTTTCCAATAAATAATGCTTAATTATGCGCTAAATTGCTGTTTATATCAAAACAATAAGATAAGAAAACACATAGAAACAAGTGAAATTTTCATTTTATATATCAACAGTATGTCGTTAGGACTTACCTTCTTAATATAACTTTATTAAACAAACATAAATATTGTTATTTTCCAGTAAATCATGCTTAATTATGCGCTATTGCTAATTGCTGCTTTATTTTTGCTGTTTATATCAAAACAATAAGATAAGAAAACACATAGAAACAAGTGAAATTTTCATTTTATATATCAACAGTATGTCCTTAGGAATTACCTTCTTAATATAACTTTATTAAACAAACATAAATATTGATATTTTCCAGTAAATAATGCTTAATAATGCGCTGAATTGCTGTTTATATCAAAACAATAAGATAAGAAAACACATAGAAACAAGTGAAATTTTCATTTTATATATCAACAGTATGTCCTTAGGACTTACCTTCTTAATATAACTTTATTAAACAAACATAAATATTGTTATTTTCCAATAAATAATGCTTAATTATGCGCTAAATTGCTGTTTATATCAAAACAATAAGATAAGAAAACACATAGAAACAAGTAAAATTTTCATTTTATATATCAACAGTATGTCGTTAGGACTTACCTTCTTAATATAACTTTATTAAACAAACATAAATATTGTTATTTTCCAGTAAATCATGCTTAATTATGCGCTAAATTGCTGTTTATATCAAAACAATAAGATAAGAAAACATATAGAAACAAATCAAATTTTTATTTCATGTATAAACAGTATGTCCTTAGGACTTATTTCCTTAATAAGTATTAACATTAATATTGTTTATTGAAGTTAAATTATGCGTAAATATACCTTCATTTGGTTATTTGACCATATGCGATTACAACTTAACTCTATTATAAACGTAAAATAAAATATTATTATTTTCCCTTTGATAATGCGTAACTATGCCCTAAATTGCTATTTATAACGAAACAACAAGATAATAAAACACATAGAAACAAGTCAAATTTTCATTTCATGTATCAACAGTAGGTCCTTAAGACTTATTTCCTTAGTAAGTATTAACATTAATATTGTTTATTGAAGTTAAATTATGCGTAAATATACCTTCATTTGGTTATTTGACCATATGCAATTACAACCTAACTCTATTATAAACGGAAAAATAAAATATTATTATTTTGCCTTAAATAATGCGTAACTATGCCTTAAATTGATATTTATATCGAAACAATAAGATAAGAAAACACATAGAAACAAGTCAAATTTTCATTTTAAATATCAACAGTATGTCCTTAGGACTTACCTTCTTAATATAACTTTATTAAACAAACATAAATATTGTTATTTTTCAATAAATAATGCTTAATTATGCGCTAAATTGCTGTTTATATCAAAACAATGAGATAAGAAAACATATAGAAACAAATCAAATTTTTATTTCATGTATGAACAGTAAGTAGGTCCTTAGGACTTATTTCCTTAATAAGTATTAACATAAATATTGTTTATTAAAGTTAAATTATGCGTAAATATACCTTCATTTGGTTATTTGACCATATGCGATTACAACCTAACTCTATTATAAACGTAAAAATAAAATATTATTATTTTGCCTTAAATAATGCGTAACTATGCCTTAAATTGATATTTATATCGAAACAATAAGATAAGAAAACACATAGAAACAAGTCAAATTTTCATTTTATATATCAACAGTATGTCCTTAGGACTTACCTTCTTAATATAACTTTATTAAACAAACATAAATATTGTTATTTTCCAATAAATAATGCTTAATTATGCGCTAAATTGCTGTTTATATCAAAACAATGAGATAAGAAAACATATAGAAACAAATCAAATTTTTATTTCATGTATGAACAGTAGGTCCTTAGGACTTATTTCCTTAATAAGTATTAACATTAATATTATTTATTGAAGTTAAATTATGCGTAAATATGCCTTAATTTGGTTATTTGACCTTATGCGATTACAACCTAACTCTATTATAAACGTAAAAATAAAATATTATTATTTTGCCTTAATAATGCGTAACTATGCCTTTAATTGCTATTTATATCGAAACAATAAGATTAGAAAACACATAGAAACAAGTCACATTTTCATTTTATATATCAACAGTATGTCCTTAGGACTTACCTTCTTAATATAACTTTATTAAACAAACGTAAGTATTGTTATTTTCCAATAAATAATGCTTAATTATGCGCTAAATTTCTGTTTATATCAAAACAATAAGATAAGAAAACACATAGAAACAAGTGAAATTTTCATTTTATATATCAACAGTATTTTCTTAGGACTTACCTTCTTAATATAACTTTATTAAACAAACATAAATATTGTTATTTTCCAATAAATAATGCTTAATTATGCGCTAAATTGCTGTTTATATCAAAACAATAAGATAAGAAAACACATAGAAACAAGTGAAATTTTCATTTTATATATCAACAGTATGTCGTTAGGACTTACCTTCTTAATATAACTTTATTAAACAAACATAAATATTGTTATTTTCCTGTAAATCATGCTTAATTATGCGCTAAATTGCTGTTTATATCAAAACAATAAGATAAGAAAACACATAGAAACAAGTGAAATTTTCATTTTATATATCAACAGTATGTCCTTAGGACTTACCTTCTTAATATAACTTTATTAAACAAACATAAATATTGTTATTTTCCAATAAATAATGCTTAATTATGCGCTAAATTGCTGTTTATATCAAAACAATAAGATAAGAAAACACATAGAAACAAGTGAAATTTTCATTTTATATATCAACAGTATGTCGTTAGGACTTACCTTCTTAATATAACTTTATTAAACAAACATAAATATTGTTATTTTCCAGTAAATCATGCTTAATTATGCGCTATTGCTAATTGCTGCTTTATTTTTGCTGTTTATATCAAAACAATAAGATAAGAAAACACATAGAAACAAGTGAAATTTTCATTTTATATATCAACAGTATGTCCTTAGGAATTACCTTCTTAATATAACTTTATTAAACAAACATAAATATTGATATTTTCCAGTAAATAATGCTTAATAATGCGCTGAATTGCTGTTTATATCAAAACAATAAGATAAGAAAACACATAGAAACAAGTGAAATTTTCATTTTATATATCAACAGTATGTCCTTAGGACTTACCTTCTTAATATAACTTTATTAAACAAACATAAATATTGTTATTTTCCAATAAATAATGCTTAATTATGCGCTAAATTGCTGTTTATATCAAAACAATAAGATAAGAAAACACATAGAAACAAGTAAAATTTTCATTTTATATATCAACAGTATGTCGTTAGGACTTACCTTCTTAATATAACTTTATTAAACAAACATAAATATTGTTATTTTCCAGTAAATCATGCTTAATTATGCGCTAAATTGCTGTTTATATCAAAACAATAAGATAAGAAAACATATAGAAACAAATCAAATTTTTATTTCATGTATAAACAGTATGTCCTTAGGACTTATTTCCTTAATAAGTATTAACATTAATATTGTTTATTGAAGTTAAATTATGCGTAAATATACCTTCATTTGGTTATTTGACCATATGCGATTACAACTTAACTCTATTATAAACGTAAAATAAAATATTATTATTTTCCCTTTGATAATGCGTAACTATGCCCTAAATTGCTATTTATAACGAAACAACAAGATAATAAAACACATAGAAACAAGTCAAATTTTCATTTCATGTATCAACAGTAGGTCCTTAAGACTTATTTCCTTAGTAAGTATTAACATTAATATTGTTTATTGAAGTTAAATTATGCGTAAATATACCTTCATTTGGTTATTTGACCATATGCAATTACAACCTAACTCTATTATAAACGTAAAAATAAAATATTATTATTTTGCCTTAAATAATGCGTAACTATGCCTTAAATTGATATTTATATCGAAACAATAAGATAAGAAAACACATAGAAACAAGTCAAATTTTCATTTTAAATATCAACAGTATGTCCTTAGGACTTACCTTCTTAATATAACTTTATTAAACAAACATAAATATTGTTATTTTTCAATAAATAATGCTTAATTATGCGCTAAATTGCTGTTTATATCAAAACAATGAGATAAGAAAACATATAGAAACAAATCAAATTTTTATTTCATGTATGAACAGTAAGTAGGTCCTTAGGACTTATTTCCTTAATAAGTATTAACATAAATATTGTTTATTAAAGTTAAATTATGCGTAAATATACCTTCATTTGGTTATTTGACCATATGCGATTACAACCTAACTCTATTATAAACGTAAAAATAAAATATTATTATTTTGCCTTAAATAATGCGTAACTATGCCTTAAATTGATATTTATATCGAAACAATAAGATAAGAAAACACATAGAAACAAGTCAAATTTTCATTTTATATATCAACAGTATGTCCTTAGGACTTACCTTCTTAATATAACTTTATTAAACAAACATAAATATTGTTATTTTCCAATAAATAATGCTTAATTATGCGCTAAATTGCTGTTTATATCAAAACAATGAGATAAGAAAACATATAGAAACAAATCAAATTTTTATTTCATGTATGAACAGTAGGTCCTTAGGACTTATTTCCTTAATAAGTATTAACATTAATATTATTTATTGAAGTTAAATTATGCGTAAATATGCCTTAATTTGGTTATTTGACCTTATGCGATTACAACCTAACTCTATTATAAACGTAAAAATAAAATATTATTATTTTGCCTTAATAATGCGTAACTATGCCTTTAATTGCTATTTATATCGAAACAATAAGATTAGAAAACACATAGAAACAAGTCACATTTTCATTTTATATATCAACAGTATGTCCTTAGGACTTACCTTCTTAATATAACTTTATTAAACAAACGTAAGTATTGTTATTTTCCAATAAATAATGCTTAATTATGCGCTAAATTTCTGTTTATATCAAAACAATAAGATAAGAAAACACATAGAAACAAGTGAAATTTTCATTTTATATATCAACAGTATTTTCTTAGGACTTACCTTCTTAATATAACTTTATTAAACAAACATAAATATTGTTATTTTCCAATAAATAATGCTTAATTATGCGCTAAATTGCTGTTTATATCAAAACAATAAGATAAGAAAACACATAGAAACAAGTGAAATTTTCATTTTATATATCAACAGTATGTCGTTAGGACTTACCTTCTTAATAGAACTTTATTAAACAAACATAAATATTGTTATTTTCCTGTAAATCATGCTTAATTATGCGCTAAATTGCTGTTTATATCAAAACAATAAGATAAGAAAACACATAGAAACAAGTGAAATTTTCATTTTATATATCAACAGTATGTCCTTAGGAATTACCTTCTTAATATAACTTCATTAAACAAACATAAACATTGATATTTTCCAGTAAATAATGCTTAATAATGCGCTGAATTGCTGTTTATATCAAAACAATAAGATAAGAAAACACATAGAAACAAGTGAAATTTTCATTTTATATATCAACAGTATGTCCGTAGGACTTACCTTCTTAATATAACTTTATTAAACAAACATAAATATTGATATTTTCCAGTAAATAATGCTTAATAATGCGCTGAATTGCTGTTTATATCAAAACAATAAGATAAGAAAACACATAGAAACAAGTGAAATTTTCATTTTGTATATCAACAGTATGTCCTTAGGACTTACCTTCTTAATATAACTTTATTAAACAAACATAAATATTGTTATTTTCCAATAAATAATGCTTAATTATGCACTAAATTGCTGTTTATATCAAAACAATAAGATAAGAAAACACATAGAGACAAGTGAAATTTTCATTTTATATATCAACAGTATGTCGTTAGGACTTACCTTCTTAATATAACTTTATTAAACAAACATAAATATTGTTATTTTCCAGTAAATCATGCTTAATTATGCGCTAAATTGCTGTTTATATCAAAACAATAAGATAAGAAAACATATAGAAACAAATCAAATTTTTATTTCATGTATGAACAGTAGGTCCTTAGGACTTATTTCCTTAATAAGTATTAACATTGATATTGTTTATTGAAGTTAAATTATGCGTAAATATAACTTCATTTGGTTATTTGACCATATGCGATTACAACATAACTCTATTATAAACGTAAAATAAAATATTATTATTTTCCCTTTGATAATGCGTAACTATGCCCTAAATTGCTTTTTATATCGAAACAACAAGATAATAAAACACATAGAAACAAGTCAAATTTTCATTTCATGTATCAACAGTAGGTCCTTAGGACTTATTTTCTTAATTATTATTGTTTATTGAAGTTAAATTATGCGTAAATATACCTTCATTTGGTTATTTGACCATATGCGATTACAACCTAACTCTATTATAAACGTAAAAATAAAATATTATTATTTTGCCTTAAATAATGCGTAACTATGCCTTAAATTGATATTTATATCGAAACAATAAGATAAGAAAACACATAGAAACAAGTCAAACTTTCATTTTAAATATCAACAGTATGTCCTTAGGACTTACCTTCTTAATATAACTTTATTAAACAAACATAAATATTGTTATTTTCCAATAAATAATGCCTAATTATGCGCTAAATTGCTGTTTATATCAAAACAATGAGATAAGAAAACATATAGAAACAAATCAAATTTTTATTTCATGTATGAACAGTAAGTAGGTCCTTAGGACTTATTTCCTTAATAAGTATTAACATTAATATTGTTTATTGAAGTTAAATTATGCGTAAATATACCTTCATTTGGTTATTTGACCATATGCGATTACAACCTAACTCTATTATAAACGTAAAAATAAAATATTATTATTTTGCCTTAAATAATGCGTAACTATGCCTTAAATTGATATTTATATCGAAACAATAAGATAAGAAAACACATAGAAACAAGTCAAATTTTCATTTTATATATCAACAGTATGTCCTTAGGACTTATTTCCTTAATAAGTATTAACATTAATATTGTTTATTGAAGTTAAATTATGCGTAAATATGTCTTAATTTGGTTATTTGACCATATGCGATTACAACCTAACTCTATTATAAACGTAAAAATAAAATATTATTATTTTGCCCTAAATAATGCGTAACTATGCCTTAAATTGATATTTATATCGGAACAATAAGATAAGAAAACACATAGAAACAAGTCAAATTTTCATTTTATATATCAACAGTATGTCCTTAGGACTTACCTTCTTAATATAACTTTATTAAACAAACATAAATATTGTTATTTTCCAATAAATAATGCTTAATTATGCGCTGAATTGCTGTTTATATCAAAACAATAAGATAAGAAAACATAAAGAAACAAATCAAATTATTATTTCATGTATGAACAGTAGGTCCTTAGGACTTATTTCCTTAATAAGTATTAACATTAATATTGTTTATTGAAGTTAAATTATGCGTAAATATACCTTCATTTGGTTATTTGACCATATGCGATTACAACCTAACTCTATTATAAACGTAAAAATAAAATATTATTATTTTGCCTTAAATAATGCGTAACTATGCCTTAAATTGATATTTATATCGAAACAATAAGATAAGAAAACACATAGAAACAAGTCAAATTTTCATTTTATATATCAACAGTATGTCCTTAGGACTTACCTTCTTAATATAACTTTATTAATTAAACATAAATATTGTTATTTTCCAATAAATAATGCTTAATTATGCGCTAAATTGCTGTTTATATCAAAACAATGAGATAAGAAAACATATAGAAACAAATCAAATTTTTATTTCATGTATGAACAGTAAGTAGGTCCTTAGGACTTATTTCCTTAATAAGTATTAACATAAATATTGTTTATTGAAGTTAAATTATGCGTAAATATACCTTCATTTGGTTATTTGACCATATGCGATTACAACCTAACTCTATTATAAACGTAAAAATGAAATATTATTATTTTGCCTTAAATAATGCGTAACTATGCCTTAAATTGATATTTATATCGAAACAATAAGATAAGAAAACACATAGAAACAAGTCAAATTTTCATTTTATATATCAACAGTATGTCCTTAGGACTTACCTTCTTAATATAACTTTATTAAACAAACATAAATATTGTTATTTTCCAATAAATAATGCTTAATAATGCGCTGAATTGCTGTTTATATCAAAACAATAAGATAAGAAAACATATAGAAACAAATCAAATTATTATTTCATGTATGAACAGTAAGTAGGTCCTTAGGACTTATTTCCTTAATAAGTATTAACATAAATATTGTTTATTGAAGTTAAATTATGCGTAAATATGTCTTAATTTGGTTATTTGACCATATGCGATTACAACCTAACTCTATTATAAACGTAAAAATAAAATATTATTATTTTGCCCTAAATAATGCGTAACTATGCCTTAAATTGATATTTATATCGAAACAATAAGATAAGAAAACACATAGAAACAAGTCAAATTTTCATTTTATATATCAACAGTATGTCCTTAGGACTTACCTTCTTAATATAACTTTATTAAACAAACATAAATATTGTTATTTTCCAATAAATAATGCTTAATTATGCGCTGAATTGCTGTTTATATCAAAACAATAAGATAAGAAAACATAAAGAAACAAATCAAATTATTATTTCATGTATGAACAGTAGGTCCTTAGGACTTATTTCCTTAATAAGTATTAACATTAATATTGTTTATTGAAGTTAAATTATGCGTAAATATACCTTCATTTGGTTATTTGACCATATGCGATTACAACCTAACTCTATTATAAACGTAAAAATAAAATATTATTATTTTGCCTTAAATAATGCGTAACTATGCCTTAAATTGATATTTATATCGAAACAATAAGATAAGAAAACACATAGAAACAAGTCAAATTTTCATTTTATATATCAACAGTATGTCCTTAGGACTTACCTTCTTAATATAACTTTATTAAACAAACATAAATATTGTTATTTTCCAATAAATAATGCTTAATTATGCGCTAAATTGCTGTTTATATCAAAACAATGAGATAAGAAAACATATAGAAACAAATCAAATTTTTATTTCATGTATGAACAGTAAGTAGGTCCTTAGGACTTATTTCCTTAATAAGTATTAACATAAATATTGTTTATTGAAGTTAAATTATGCGTAAATATACCTTCATTTGGTTATTTGACCATATGCGATTACAACCTAACTCTATTATAAACGTAAAAATGAAATATTATTATTTTGCCTTAAATAATGCGTAACTATGCCTTAAATTGATATTTATATCGAAACAATAAGATAAGAAAACACATAGAAACAAGTCAAATTTTCATTTTAAATATCAACAGTATGTCCTTAGGACTTATTTCCTTAATAAGTATTAACATTAATATTGTTTATTGAAGTTAAATTATGCGTAAATATGCCTTAATTTGGTTATTTGACCATATGCGATTACAACTTAACTCTATTATAAACGTAAAAATAAAATATTATTATTTTGCCCTAAATAATGCGTAACTATGCCTTAAATTGATATTTATATCAAAACAATAAGATAAGAAAACACATAGAAACAAGTCAAATTTTTATTTTATATATCAACAGTATGTCCTTAGGACTTACCTTCTTAATATAACTTTATTAAACAAACATAAATATTGTTATTTTTCAATAAATAATGCTTAATTATGCGCTAAATTGCTGTTTATATCAAAACAATGAGATAAGAAAACATATAGAAACAAATCAAATTTTTATTTCATGTATGAACAGTAAGTAGGTCCTTAGGACTTATTTCCTTAATAAGTATTAACATAAATATTGTTTATTGAAGTTAAATTATGCGTAAATATACCTTCATTTGGTTATTTGACCATATGCGATTACAACCTAACTCTATTATAAACGTAAAATTAAAATATTATTATTTTGCCTTAAATAATGCGTAACTATGCCTTAAATTGATATTTATATCGAAACAATAAGATAAGAAAACACATAGAAACAAGTCAAATTTTCATTTTATATATCAACAGTATGTCCTTAGGACTTATTTCCTTAATAAGTATTAACATTAATATTGTTTATTGAAGTTAAATTATGCGTAAATATGCCTTAATTTGGTTATTTGACCATATGCGATTACAACTTAACTCTATTATAAACGTAAAAATAAAATATTATTATTTTGCCCTAAATAATGCGTAACTATGCCTTAAATTGATATTTATATCAAAACAATAAGATAAGAAAACACATAGAAACAAGTCAAATTTTTATTTTATATATCAACAGTATGTCCTTAGGACTTACCTTCTTAATATAACTTTATTAAACAAACATAAATATTGTTATTTTTCAATAAATAATGCTTAATTATGCGCTAAATTGCTGTTTATATCAAAACAATGAGATAAGAAAACATATAGAAACAAATCAAATTTTTATTTCATGTATGAACAGTAAGTAGGTCCTTAGGACTTATTTCCTTAATAAGTATTAACATAAATATTGTTTATTGAAGTTAAATTATGCGTAAATATACCTTCATTTGGTTATTTGACCATATGCGATTACAACCTAACTCTATTATAAACGTAAAATTAAAATATTATTATTTTGCCTTAAATAATGCGTAACTATGCCTTAAATTGATATTTATATCGAAACAATAAGATAAGAAAACACATAGAAACAAGTCAAATTTTCATTTTATATATCAACAGTATGTCCTTAGGACTTATTTCCTTAATAAGTATTAACATTAATATTGTTTATTGAAGTTAAATTATGCGTAAATATGCCTTAATTTGGTTATTTGACCATATGCGATTACAACTTAACTCTATTATAAACGTAAAAATAAAATATTATTATTTTGCCCTAAATAATGCGTAACTATGCCTTAAATTGATATTTATATCAAAACAATAAGATAAGAAAACACATAGAAACAAGTCAAATTTTTATTTTATATATCAACAGTATGTCCTTAGGACTTACCTTCTTAATATAACTTTATTAAACAAACATAAATATTGTTATTTTTCAATAAATAATGCTTAATTATGCGCTAAATTGCTGTTTATATCAAAACAATGAGATAAGAAAACATATAGAAACAAATCAAATTTTTATTTCATGTATGAACAGTAAGTAGGTCCTTAGGACTTATTTCCTTAATAAGTATTAACATAAATATTGTTTATTGAAGTTAAATTATGCGTAAATATGCCTTAATTTGGTTATTTGACCTTATGCGATTACAACCTAACTCTATTATAAACGTAAAAATAAAATATTATTATTTTGCCTTAAATAATGCGTAACTATGCCTTAAATTGATATTTATATCGAAACAATAAGATAAGAAAACACATAGAAACAAGTCAAATTTTCATTTTAAATATCAACAGTATGTCATTAGGACTTACCTTCTTAATATAACTTTATTAAACAAACATAAATATTGTTATTTTTCAATAAATAATGCCTAATTATGCGCTAAATTGCTGTTTATATCAAAACAATGAGATAAGAAAACATATAGAAACAAATCAAAGTTTTATTTCATGTATGAACAGTAAGTAGGTCCTTAGGACTTATTTCCTTAATAAGTATTAACATAAATATTGTTTATTGAAGTTAAATTATGCGTAAATATACCTTCATTTGGTTATTTGACCATATGCGATTACAACCTAACTCTATTATAAACGTAAAATTAAAATATTATTATTTTGCCTTAAATAATGCGTAACTATGCCTTAAATTGATATTTATATCGAAACAATAAGATAAGAAAACACATAGAAACAAGTCAAATTTTCATTTTATATATCAACAGTATGTCCTTAGGACTTATTTCCTTAATAAGTATTAACATTAATATTGTTTATTGAAGTTAAATTATGCGTAAATATGCCTTAATTTGGTTATTTGACCATATGCGATTACAACTTAACTCTATTATAAACGTAAAAATAAAATATTATTATTTTGCCCTAAATAATGCGTAACTATGCCTTAAATTGATATTTATATCAAAACAATAAGATAAGAAAACACATAGAAACAAGTCAAATTTTTATTTTATATATCAACAGTATGTCCTTAGGACTTACCTTCTTAATATAACTTTATTAAACAAACATAAATATTGTTATTTTTCAATAAATAATGCTTAATTATGCGCTAAATTGCTGTTTATATCAAAACAATGAGATAAGAAAACATATAGAAACAAATCAAATTTTTATTTCATGTATGAACAGTAAGTAGGTCCTTAGGACTTATTTCCTTAATAAGTATTAACATAAATATTGTTTATTGAAGTTAAATTATGCGTAAATATACCTTCATTTGGTTATTTGACCATATGCGATTACAACCTAACTCTATTATAAACGTAAAAATAAAATATTATTATTTTGCCTTAAATAATGCGTAACTATGCCTTAAATTGATATTTATATCGAAACAATAAGATAAGAAAACACATAGAAACAAGTCAAATTTTCATTTTATATATCAACAGTATGTCCTTAGGACTTACCTTCTTAATATAACTTTATTAAACAAACATAAATATTGTTATTTTCCAATAAATAATGCTTAATAATGCGCTGAATTGCTGTTTATATCAAAACAATAAGATAAGAAAACATATAGAAACAAATCAAATTATTATTTCATGTATGAACAGTAGGTCCTTAGGACTTATTTCCTTAATAAGTATTAACATTAATATTGTTTATTGAAGTTAAATTATGCGTAAATATACCTTCATTTGGTTATTTGACCATATGCGATTACAACTTAACTCTATTATAAACGTAAAATAAAATATTATTATTTTCCCTTTGATAATGCGTAACTATGCCCTAAATTGCTATTTATATCGAAACAACAAGATAATAAAACACATAGAAACAAGTCAAATTTTCATTTTAAATATCAACAGTATGTCCTTAGGACTTACCTTCTTAATATAACTTTATTAAACAAACCTAAATATTGTTATTTTCCAATAAATAATGCTTAATTATGCGCTAAATCGCTGTTTATATCAAAACAATGAGATAAGAAAACATATAGAAACAAATCAAATTTTTATTTCATGTATGAACAGTAAGTAGGTCCTTAGGACTTATTTCCTTAACTAGCTGACCCGGCGAACTTCGTACCGCCTAAAAGTGAATGAATGCCATGTTACAGATTAGCTTAAGTTGTGAATTGAGAAAATTAATATATTTGTTTCTCTTTATACATAATACAATATAGGTTTTTAAGCGATATATTTTTACTGACATGCCAAAACGTACAATTTGTTTTTATTTCTCAACATCCTCCCAGCAAAGAAAAGAAACAAATGTATATCTTTTATTTCTTGCAAGTTGTATATCAAAATAAAATAAATGTCTTCTTAAATCTATTTTCGGAGGTGCTCTCATAATGCGTCCATTTCTCGTTGCAGATAATGCATTCAAAACCTATAATTATAATGTACCATCTGATATGTAAATAATAGTTCGTTATTTACAGGTAATTTCATGTTGCTCTCTTATAGGGATATTTCAATCAATCAAATTGTCACGCCTTTTTCCCACAGGGATAGGCAGAGACAATGGAGTGCCACTTACCACGATCCTTACACAGCTCCCTTGCTTCCTTCACATCCACAATTCTCTTCATACAGGCTCTGTGGTTATGGATATTTAAAACTATTAATCTCGTCACTAAGAATTAGTTTGAACTTTCAACAAACCGTCTTTGTAAACGTTAATTACATCAGTTCTTTTATCCAATTTTTGGCAGATTAAAATGATGCTTGCCATTATTGGTGTTTGAAAAATTATGAAGGTCACTTCACTTTGTCGTTTTCTCTTATTCGTAACACAGAGCATGCCTTTTTTTAGGCCTGTTTATTAATTTCAGCAATAGTTTATTCTTTATACTGATTGACTGATATGCCAAAATTGACAATATGTTTTTTTTTATTTCTCAACATCAAGTAGCTTGAGATATTTACCGTAGTCACCACAAAATAAATTTCTGAACGCACACATAAATTTTGTATGGGATAATGTTTTATCTTTGTTGAAAGTTTGTGAGCATGGATCCATCCATCCATACTCAAAAACTTTCACGTTTATAATAAAGGTAATGAGTAAGGATAATATAATAATTTGTTTTCAATTCTCAACAGCTTGATATATTTTATTTAGTTTACCCAAAATAACGCAATTTCTGAACGCATGTATTTTGTATGGGAAAATGTTTTTTATTTTATTTTATTTATTATTCACACAATATGTTTATATAAATTATAGCCTATGTGTTATTCTGATGTATAAGCTATATTATTGTAAAGTTTTATTAAAATCCATTCATTAAAATTCCATCCATCCATACATAAATGTTATTTTATTATTTTATTTATTATAAAAGAATTTTTCCAAAATAAACATAGCCTAAGTTACTCCTTATTATATCAGCTACCTGCCAATAAAAGTCCCGTCAAAATCGGTCCATCCATTTAAAAGATTAGCGGGAACAAACAGACAGACAGACAGACAGACAGACAAAAATTTTTTTAAATGTTATTTTGGTGTATGTACCGTATATATATTCATATACATGTATTAAAAAATGGTTATTTTAATATTACAAACAGACACTCCAATTTTATTATATGTATAGGTAAGTATTAACATAAATATTGTTTATTGAAGTTAAATTATGCGTAAATATACCTTCATTTGGTTATTTGACCATATGCGATTACAACCTAACTCTATTATAAACGTAAAAATAAAATATTATTATTTTGCCTTAAATAATGCGTAACTATGCCTTAAATTGATATTTATATCGAAACAATAAGATAAGAAAACACATAGAAACAAGTCAAATTTTCATTTTAAATATCAACAGTATGTCCTTACGACTTACCTTCTTAATATAACTTTATTAAACAAACATAAATATTGTTATTTTCCAATAAATAATGCTTAATTATGCGCTAAATTGCTGTTTATATCAAAACAATGAGATAAGAAAACATATAGAAACAAATCAAATTTTTATTTCATGTATGAACAGTAAGTAGGTCCTTAGGACTTATTTCCTTAATAAGTATTAACATAAATATTGTTAATTGAAGTTAAATTATGCGTAAATATACCTTCATTTGGTTATTTGACCATATGCAATTACAACCTAACTCTATTATAAACGTAAAAATAAAATATTATTATTTTGCCTTAAATAATGCGTAACTATGCCTTAAATTGATATTTATATCGAAACAATAAGATAAGAAAACACATAGAAACAAGTCAAATTTTTATTTTAAATATCAACAGTATGTCCTTAGGACTTACCTTCTTAATATAACTTTATTAAACAAACATAAATATTGTTATTTTCCAATAAATAATACTTAATTATGCGCTAAATTACTGTTTATATCGAAACAATGAGATAAGAAAACATATGGAAACAAATCAAATTTTTATTTCATGTATGAACAGTAGGTCCTTAGGACTTATTTCCTTAATAAGTATTAACATTAATATTGTTTATTGAAGTTAAATTATGCGTAAATATACCTTCATTTGGTTATTTGACCATATGCGATTACAACCTAACTCTATTATAAACGTAAAAATAAAATATTATTATTTTGCCTTAAATAATGCGTAACTATGCCTTAAATTGATATTTATATCGAAACAATAAGATAAGAAAACACATAGAAACAAGTCAAATTTTCATTTTAAATATCAACAGTATGTCCTTAGGACTTACCTTCTTAATATAACTTTATTAAACAAACATAAATATTGTTATTTTCCAATAAATAATGCCTAATTATGCGCTAAATTGATGTTTATATCAAAACAATAAGATAAGAAAACATATAGAAACAAATCAAATTTTTATTTCATGTATGAACAGTAGGTCCTTAGGACTTATTTCCTTAATAAGTATTAACATTAATATTGTTTATTGAAGTTAAATTATGCGTAAATATGCCTTAATTTGGTTATTTGACCTTATGCGATTACAACCTAACTCTATTATAAACGTAAAAATAAAATATTATTATTTTGCCTTAAATAATGCGTAACTATGCCTTAAATTGATATTTATATCGAAACAATAAGATAAGAAAACACATAGAAACAAGTCAAATTTTCATTTTGTATATCAACAGTATGTCCTTAGGACTTACCTTCTTAATATAACTTTATTAAACAAACATAAATATCGTTATTTTCCAATAAATAATGCTTAATTATGCGCTGAATTGCTGTTTATATCAAAACAATAAGATAAGAAAACATATAGAAACAAATCAAATTTTTATTTCATGTATGAACAGTAGGTCCTTAGGACTTATTTCCTTAATAAGTAATAACATAAATATTGTTTATTGAACTTAAATTATGCGTAAATATACCTTCATTTGGTTATTTGACCATATGCGATTACAACCTAACTCTATTATAAACGTAAAAATAAAATATTATTATTTTGCCTTAAATAATGCGTAACTATGCCTTAAATTGCTGTTTATATCAAAACAATGAGACAAGAAAACACATAAAACAAGTCAAATTTTCATTTCATGTATTAACAGTAGGTCCTTAGGGCTATTTCCTTAATAAGTAATAACATTAATATTGTTTATTATAGTTAAATTTTTCGTAAATATGCCTTTAATTGCTATTTATATCGAAACAATAAGATTAGAAAACACATAGAAACAAGTCAAATTTTCATTTTATATATCAACAGTATGTCCTTAGGACTTACCTTCTTAATATAACTTTATTAAACAAACATAAATATTGTTATTTTCCAATAAATAATGCCTAATTATGCGCTAAATTGCTGTTTATATCAAAACAATAAGATAAGAAAACATATAGAAACAAATCAAATTTTTATTTCATGTATGAACAGTAGGTCCTTAGGACTTATTTCCTTAATAAGTATTAACATTAATATTGTTTATTGAAGTTAAATTATGCGTAAATATGCCTTAATTTGGTTATTTGACCTTATGCGATTACAACCTAACTCTATTATAAACGTAAAAATAAAATATTATTATTTTGCCTTAAATAATGCGTAACTATGCCTTAAATTGATATTTATATCGAAACAATAAGATAAGAAAACACATAGAAACAAGTCAAATTTTCATTTTAAATATCAACAGTATGTCCTTAGGACTTACCTTCTTAATATAACTTAATTAAACAAACATAAATATTGTTATTTTCCAATAAATAATACTTAATTATGCGCTAAATTACTGTTTATATCGAAACAATGAGATAAGAAAACATATAGAAACAAATCAAATTTTTATTTCATGTATGAACAGTAGGTCCTTAGGACTTATTTCCTTAATAAGTAATAACATAAATATTGTTTATTGAACTTAAATTATGCGTAAATATACCTTCATTTGGTTATTTGACCATATGCGATTACAACCTAACTCTATTATAAACGTAAAAATAAAATATTATTATTTTGCCTTAAATAATGCGTAACTATGCCTTAAATTGATATTTATATCGAAACAATAAGATAAGAAAACACATAGAAACAAGTCAAATTTTCATTTTAAATATCAACAGTATGTCCTTAGGACTTACCTTCGTAATATAACTTTATTAAACAAACATAAATATTGTTATTTTCCAATAAATAATGCCTAATTATGCGCTAAATTGCTGTTTATATCAAAACAATAAGATAAGAAAACATATAGAAACAAATCAAATTTTTATTTCATGTATGAACAGTAGGTCCTTAGGACTTATTTCCTTAATAAGTATTAACATTATTATTGTTTATTGAAGTTAAATTATGCGTAAATATGCCTTAATTTGGTTATTTGACCTTATGCGATTACAACCTAACTCTATTATAAACGTAAAAATAAAATATTATTATTTTGCCTTAAATAATGCGTAACTATGCCTTAAATTGATATTTATATCGAAACAATAAGATAAGAAAACACATAGAAACAAGTCAAATTTTCATTTTGTATATCAACAGTATGTCCTTAGGACTTACCTTCTTAATATAACTTTATTAAACAAACATAAATATCGTTATTTTCCAATAAATAATGCTTAATTATGCGCTGAATTGCTGTTTATATCAAAACAATAAGATAAGAAAACATATAGAAACAAATCAAATTTTTATTTCATGTATGAACAGTAGGTCCTTAGGACTTATTTCCTTAATAAGTAATAACATAAATATTGTTTATTGAACTTAAATTATGCGTAAATATACCTTCATTTGGTTATTTGACCATATGCGATTACAACCTAACTCTATTATAAACGTAAAAATAAAATATTATTATTTTGCCTTAAATAATGCGTAACTATGCCTTAAATTGCTGTTTATATCAAAACAATGAGACAAGAAAACACATAAAACAAGTCAAATTTTCATTTCATGTATTAACAGTAGGTCCTTAGGGCTATTTCCTTAATAAGTAATAACATTAATATTGTTTATTATAGTTAAATTTTTCGTAAATATGCCTTTAATTGCTATTTATATCGAAACAATAAGATTAGAAAACACATAGAAACAAGTCAAATTTTCATTTTATATATCAACAGTATGTCCTTAGGACTTACCTTCTTAATATAACTTTATTAAACAAACATAAATATTGTTATTTTCCAATAAATAATGCCTAATTATGCGCTAAATTGCTGTTTATATCAAAACAATAAGATAAGAAAACATATAGAAACAAATCAAATTTTTATTTCATGTATGAACAGTAGGTCCTTAGGACTTATTTCCTTAATAAGTATTAACATTAATATTGTTTATTGAAGTTAAATTATGCGTAAATATGCCTTAATTTGGTTATTTGACCTTATGCGATTACAACCTAACTCTATTATAAACGTAAAAATAAAATATTATTATTTTGCCTTAAATAATGCGTAACTATGCCTTAAATTGATATTTATATCGAAACAATGAGATAAGAAAACACATAGAAACAAGTCAAATTTTCATTTTAAATATCAACAGTATGTCCTTAGGACTTACCTTCTTAATATAACTTAATTAAACAAACATAAATATTGTTATTTTCCAATAAATAATGCCTAATTATGCGCTAAATTGCTGTTTATATCAAAACAATAAGATAAGAAAACATATAGAAACAAATCAAATTTTTATTTCATGTATGAACAGTAGGTCCTTAGGACTTATTTCCTTAATAAGTATTAACATTAATATTGTTTATTGAAGTTAAATTATGCGTAAATATGCCTTAATTTGGTTATTTGACCTTATGCGATTACAACCTAACTCTATTATAAACGTAAAAATAAAATATTATTATTTTGCCTTAAATAATGCGTAACTATGCCTTAAATTGATATTTATATCGAAACAATAAGATAAGAAAACACATAGAAACAAGTCAAATTTTCATTTTGTATATCAACAGTATGTCCTTAGGACTTACCTTCTTAATATAACTTTATTAAACAAACATAAATATCGTTATTTTCCAATAAATAATGCTTAATTATGCGCTGAATTGCTGTTTATATCAAAACAATAAGATAAGAAAACATATAGAAACAAATCAAATTTTTATTTCATGTACGAACAGTAGGTCCTTAGGACTTATTTCCTTAATAAGTAATAACATAAATATTGTTTATTGAACTTAAATTATGCGTAAATATACCTTCATTTGGTTATTTGACCATATGCGATTACAACCTAACTCTATTATAAACGTAAAAATAAAATATTATTATTTTGCCTTAAATAATGCGTAACTATGCCTTAAATTGCTGTTTATATCAAAACAATGAGACAAGAAAACACATAAAACAAGTCAAATTTTCATTTCATGTATTAACAGTAGGTCCTTAGGGCTATTTCCTTAATAAGTAATAACATTAATATTGTTTATTATAGTTAAATTTTTCGTAAATATGCCTTTAATTGCTATTTATATCGAAACAATAAGATTAGAAAACACATAGAAACAAGTCAAATTTTCATTTTATATATCAACAGTATGTCCTTAGGACTTACCTTCTTAATATGACTTTAATAAACAAACATAAGTATTGTTATGTTCCAATAAATCATGCTTAATTATGCGCTTAATTGCTGATTATATCAAAACAATGAGACAAGAAAACACATAGAAACAAGACAAATTTTCATTTTATATATCAACAGTATGTCCTTAGGACTTACCTTCTTAATATAACTTTATTAAACAAACATAAATATTGTTATTTTCCAATAAATAATGATTAATTATGCGCTAAATCACTGTTTATATCGAAACAATGAGATAAGAAAACACATAGAAACAAGTCAAATTTTCATTTTATATATCAACAGTATGTCCTTAGGACTTACCTTCTTAATATAACTTTATTAAACAAACATAAATATTGTTATTTTCCAATAAATAATGCTTAATTATGCGCTAAATTGCTTTTTATATCAAAACAATGAGATAAGAAAACATATAGAAACAAATTAAATCTTTATTTCATGTATCAACAGTAGGTACTTAGGACTTATTTTCTTAATAAGTATTAACATTAATATTGTTTATTGAAGTTAAATTATGCGTAAATATGCCTTAATTTGGTTATTTGACCTTATGCGATTACAACCTAACTCTATTATAAACGTAAAAATAAAATATTATTATTTTGCCCTAAATAATGCGTAACTATGCCTTAAATTGATATTTATATCGAAACAATAAGATAAGAAAACACATAGAAACAAGTCAAATTTTCATTTTAAATATCAACAGTATGTCCTTAGGACTTACCTTCTTAATATAACTTTATTAAACAAACATAAATATTGTTATTTTCCAATAAATAATACTTAATTATGCGCTAAATTACTGTTTATATCGAAACAATGAGATAAGAAAACATATAGAAACAAATCAAATTTTTATTTCATGTATGAACAGTAGGTCCTTAGGACTTATTTCCTTAATAAGTATTAACATTAATATTGTTTATTGAAGTTAAATTATGCGTAAATATACCTTCATTTGGTTATTTGACCTTATGCGATTACAACCTAACTCTATTATAAACGTAAAAATAAAATATTATTATTTTGCCCTAAATAATGCGTAACTATGCCTTAAATTGATATTTATATCGAAACAATAAGATAAGAAAACACATAGAAACAAGTCAAATTTTCATTTTATATATCAACAGTATGTCCTTAGGACTTACCTTCTTAATATAACTTTATTAAACAAACATAAATATTGTTATTTTCCAATAAATAATGCTTAATTATGCGCTAAATTGCTTTTTATATCAAAACAATGAGATAAGAAAACATATAGAAACAAATCAAATCTTTATTTCATGTATCAACAGTAGGTACTTAGGACTTATTTTCTTAATAAGTATTAACATTAATATTGTTTATTGAAGTTAAATTATGCGTAAATATGCCTTAATTTGGTTATTTGACCTTATGCGATTACAACCTAACTCTATTATAAACGTAAAAATAAAATATTATTATTTTGCCCTAAATAATGCGTAACTATGCCTTAAATTGATATTTATATCGAAACAATAAGATAAGAAAACACATAGAAACAAGTCAAATTTTCATTTTATATATCAACAGTATGTCCTTAGGACTTACCTTCTTAATATAACTTTATTAAACAAACATAAATCTGTCGGTAAAATTCATACGTGGCCAAATCCACAATAAATTAAACTGTAGAAATTATGCTTTTTCTTTATTGTACATTTCGAAAGACTTATTACTCTTTTTTTGACATTTAATATAATAGTTTAATGTATAATTAATATTTAAACAACCTCAGTAGTTATATATGGTCTAGTTTTAGTAAATTATTTATATTATTTTTGGAGATGGCAAGATTTGATTTGAACCTAAAGAATTTGACTAGTTTTGATTTAACTGACAGTGGACATGGACAAATTTGAAATGAAAAAGCAGTGATGACGTAATCAGGGTTGACACAAGTAAAAGTAGGTAGGAGTAATGGCTAAAGGTGTACTTTAATAAAATAAGTTTTTAAATACCTATTCTATTAAAGTACATTGTTAGCCAAACTAGATTGTTTGGCGAGTCGTATTTTTGTGGATTTATCGCCAAGTAGAATGTTTTACGCACCTATTTTACACCTCTTCCTATACCCTTGGATCGTTCAAGCGGAGCATAAAGAAACACCTTAGGTCGGCATAGTGAAGGCGGCTGAGACGAACGTAGTACTGACTCGGTCTTTTCAGCCGTCAACACTCGTAAACTTTCCCTTGTTTACCATCAATTAAGTCACATGCTGCGTTACAATAAAAGAAGTGAAACTATTTTTAGACCTAAAATTATTAATTTATGTATAGGTAAATACAGGGCCGTCTTAAGCATATTCAGCGCCGGGGTGCGAAAGTGTGTTTAAAGAGTGGTAGGCAGTGGTACACCCAGTCTGCCGATCCGGGGTAGTACCACCACTTACAAGTATACAGACCGTGAAGTGATTTGGTCACGTTTCGGGATCAGCTTGTAAGTTGCCGGTTCCATCTAGGCCGGCATAGTGGATGTGATTGCTACTCACAGTTATTGAATTGTAGTAGCAGTGACATTCATTCATGGACCACACTTTGGCTTAACATCAAGCGAAGTGCTGTCATATGTCGAGTCACAATAAAAAAAAAAGTCAAGGCTCCGCTCGCGTGGTCTCAGTATAGTAGGTACCTATCGAAATTTATGACGGTCGGCATGCGCCCCCTAGGACTCTGCGCCCGGGTGCACTGCACCCCTTGAACCCCCGGGTAAAGACGTCCCTGGGTAAATATAAGAAAACAAAATGAAATGTCAAACTTCAAATGAAAATTTTAATACTCATTTTTTTTCACAGTCTTGTCCATACAAAAGTATATCTATACAGTTAAATTGATTGTTTATTATTTTTTTGTTAACTTCAAACTCATTTTATTTATATGTTTGTAAGTCAACAAACAGTCACACAATGAATAGCACGACAATTCGCGGCGACCAGCTCCCGCAAACCCTGCGATCTACAATTGTACATTTTTACGAGCGTGCGATTGTCGGGCGATTTATGTCGTTCGTGAGCACGGCTACGACAATCGCAGGGACCGAAATCGTGTCGAGAGTTCTATAAGACTAATTTTAACATACATTATTACATTCTACGGCAGTCATAGAATGCTTTGCCAGCGCAAGTGTTCTCTCCATCCTATAACCTTGGATCCTTCAAGCGAAGCGTGAAGAAGCACCTTTGGCTAGCATATTGACGGCGACTGGGGCAGCCGTGAACTAACTCGGTTTTTTCAGTCGTCGTCACTTTTAGACTTTCTCTTGCTTATCATCAGACGGGTCGTCGTCAAATGACGTGTCACAATTTTAAAAACAATCACGAGCCCGAAATCCCCGAACCGCCGCGGGCCCGACACAATATCTTACCGTGAGTTCTTAGCCAATGTGTTACAGTTTGCGGATTTATATTTTTTACTTGTTTTGGCTCATAGAATTTTCTCAGATTTTGCGCGAACATTATTTAATTAGTAGTTTTTACTTAAGTTAGATTACTTTTATTTATAAAAATAATTCCACTTTGCACCGATAATAAAAGCAGGTTTACATCTTGCAACACCCACAACCATTTGAATTTGCAATCCAACAATTATACATTTGACAACCCTGGTGATATCTAAAGTAACATACGAAAAGGATCAAATGAAAAAATAAAATCGTAATTATTTATTAATAATATATTATTATTTAATTATTTTAAATACTAGTATTTAATTTCCGTTTTATGATTTTCTTCAATATTGTTTTCTTTCTAGTTTTTCCTGAAGGTAATATTTCTGTTTTACTATGCATTTTTCCTATTTAAATATTATAAAATCTTTACGGAGTACTTATTAATTAATGTAAAAAATGACATTTTATAATCAAATCAACATAAACCCTGCGTTATGATTGGTCGAAATTGATATAGCGCGTTATGTTCTAGGGATATGGCCACGTTTGAACTAAAATGAGATAAAACGTTTGCATTTTGTACCATTTTTGGGTGGATTTAAACAATTTTGAATTCATTCAGTCCTTTTATGTACTTTTATCTATTTAATAAATGTAAAATGTGAATATCAAAAGTGAGGTGGATATGGCCACGTTTGAATTTTAACGACACAAATATTGTTATTTTCCAATAAATAATGAAAAATTATGCGCTAAATTACTGTTTATATCGAAACAATGAGATAAGAAAACACATAGAAACAAGTCAAATTTTCATTTCATGTATCAACAGTAGGTCCTTAGGACTTATTTCCTTAATAAGTATTAACATAAATATTGTTTATTGAACTTAAATTATGCGTAAATATGCCTTAATTTGGTTATTTGACCTTATGCGATTACAACCTAACTCTATTATAAACGTAAAAATAAAATATTATTATTTTGCCTTAAATAATGCGTAACTATGCCTTAAATTGATATTTATATCGAAACAATAAGATAAGAAAACACATAGAAACAAGTCAAATTTTCATTTTATATATCAACAGTATGTCCTTAGGACTTACCTTCTTAATATAACTTTATTAAACAAACATAAATATTGTTATTTTCCAATAAATAATACTTAATTATGCGCTAAATTACTGTTTATATCGAAACAATGAGATAAGAAAACATATAGAAACAAATCAAATTTTTATTTCATGTATGAACAGTAGGTCCTTAGGACTTATTTCCTTAATAAGTATTAACATTAATATTGTTTATTGAAGTTAAATTATGCGTAAATATACCTTCATTTGGTTATTTGACCATATGCGATTACAACCTAACTCTATTATAAACGTAAAAATAAAATATTATTATTTTGCCTTAAATAATGCGTAACTATGCCTTAAATTGATATTTATATCGAAACAATAAGATAAGAAAACACATAGAAACAAGTCAAATTTTCATTTTATATATCAACAGTATGTCCTTAGGACTTACCTTCTTAATATAACTTTATTAAACAAACATAAATATTGTTATTTTCCAATAAATAATGCTTAATTATGCGCTAAATTGCTGTTTATATCAAAACAATGAAATAAGAAAACATATAGAAACAAATCAAATTTTTATTTCATGTATAAACAGTAAGTAGGTCCTTAGGACTTATTTCCTTAATAAGTATTAACATAAATATTGTTTATTGAACTTAAATTATGCGTAAATATACCTTCATTTGGTTATTTGACCATATGCGATTACAACCTAACTCTATTATAAACGTAAAAATAAAATATTATTATTTTGCCTTAAATAATGCGTAACTATGCCTTAAATTGATATTTATATCGAAACAATAAGATAAGAAAACACATAGAAACAAGTCAAATTTTCATTTTATATATCAACAGTCTGTCCTTAGGACTTACCTTCTTAATATAACTTTATTAAACAAACATAAATATTGTTATTTTCCAATAAATAATGTCTAATAATGCGCTGAATTGCTGTTTATATCAAAACAATAAGATAAGAAAACATATAGAAACAAATCAAATTATTATTTCATGTATGAACAGTAGGTAGGTCCTTAGGACTTATTTCCTTAATAAGTATTAACATAAATATTGTTTATTGAAGTTAAATTATGCGTAAATATACCTTCATTTGGTTATTTGACCATATGCGATTACAACCTAACTCTATTATAAACGTAAAAATAAAATATTATTATTTTGCCTTAAATATGCGTAACTATGCCTTAAATTGATATTTATATCGAAACAATAAGATAAGAAAACACATAGAAACAAGTCAAATTTTCATTTTATATATCAACAGTATGTCCTTAGGACTTATTTCCTTAATAAGTATTAACATTAATATTGTTTATTGAAGTTAAATTATGCGTAAATATGCCTTAATTTGGTTATTTGACCTTATGCGATTAGAACCTAACTCTATTATAAACGTAAAAATAAAATATTATTATTTTGCCCTAAATAATGCGTAACTATGCCTTAAATTGATATTTATATCGAAACAATAAGATAAGAAAACACATAGAAACAAGTCAAATTTTCATTTTATATATCAACAGTATGTCCTTAGGACTTACCTTCTTAATATAACTTTATTAAACAAACATAAATATTGTTATTTTCCAATAAATAATGAAAAATTATGCGCTAAATTACTGTTTATATCGAAACAATGAGATAAGAAAACACATAGAAACAAGTCAAATTTTCATTTTATATATCAACAGTATGTCCTTAGGACTTCCTTCTTAATATAACTTTATTAAACAAACATAAGTATTGTTATTTTCCAATAAATAATGCTTAATTATGCGCTAAATTGCTGTTTATATCAAAACAATGAGACAAGAAAACACATAAGACAAGTCAAATTTTCATTTCATGTATCAACAGTAGGTCCTTAGGGCTATTTCCTTAATAAGTATTAACATTAATATTGTTTATTGAAGTTAAATTATGCGTAAATATGCCTTAATTTGGTTACTTGACCTTATGCGATTACAACCTAACTCTATTATAAACGTAAAAATAAAATATTATTATTTTGCCTTAAATAATGCGCAACTATGCCTTTAATTGCTATTTATATCGAAACAATAAGATTAGAAAACACATAGAAACAAGTCAAATTTTCATTTTATATATCAACAGTATGTCCTTAGGACTTACCTTCTTAATATAACTTTATTAAACAAACATAAATATTGTTATTTTCCAATAAATAATACTTAATTATGCGCTAAATTACTGTTTATATCGAAACAATGAGATAAGAAAACATATAGAAACAAATCAAATTTTTATTTCATGTATGAACAGTAGGTCCTTAGGACTTATTTCCTTAATAAGTATTAACATAAATATTGTTTATTGAAGTTAAATTATGCGTAAATATACCTTCATTTGGTTATTTGACCATGTGCGATTACAACCTAACTCTATTATAATCGTAAAAATAAAATATTATTATTTTGCCTTAAATAATGCGTAACTATGCCCTAAATTGCTATTTATATCGAAACAACAAGATAAGAAAACACATAGAAACAAGTCAAATTTTCATTTTAAATATCAACAGTATGTCCTTAGGACTTACCTTCTTAATATAACTTTATTAAACAAACCTAAATATTGTTATTTTCCAATAAATAATGCTTAATTATGCGCTAAATTGCTGTTTATATCAAAACAATGAGATAAGAAAACATATAGAAACAAATCAAATTTTTATTTTATATATCAACAGTATGGATATATATATATATATATATATATATATATATATATATATATATATATATATATATATATATATATATATCAAGTCACGGATGGCTGTTCATAATGCGGTGCTTGTTCCTACATTAATGTATGGAAGTGAAGGTTGGGTATGGCAGAAGAAGCATGAGAGTAGAATTAACGCTGTAGAAATGCGGTCGTTAAGGAGTATATGTGGAGTGACGATAGCGGATAGAATAAGGAATAGCACACTGCGTGATAGATGTGGTTTGAAAGAAGATGTAGTGACAAGGATTGACAAAGGAATGCTTCAATGGTTTGGGCACATGGAAAGGATGAGTGAAAGTAGATTGACGAAAGGAATTCATAAATCGGATGTGGATGGATGCGTTAAACAAGGCAGGCCCAGGAGAGTGTTTTCCGACCAAATCGGAGACATCCTTAAGAAAGCTAAATTGCCTAGTGCCCATAACCACAGGGCCTGTATGAGGAGAATTGTGGATGTGAAGGAAGCAAGGGAGTTGTGTAAGGATCGTGGTAAGTGGCGCTCCATTGTCTCTGCCTATCCCTGTGGGAAAAAGGCGTGACAATTTGATTGATTGATGTCTTTAGGACTTACCTTCTTAATATAACTTTATTAAACAAACATAAATATTGTTATTTTCCAATAAATAATGCTTAATTATGCGCTAAATTGCTTTTTATATCAAAACAATGAGATAAGAAAACATATAGAAACAAATCAAATCTTTATTTCATGTATGAACAGTAGGTCCTTAGGACTTATTTCCTTAATAAGTATTAACATAAATATTGTTTATTGAAGTTAAATTATGCGTAAATATGCCTTAATTTGGTTATTTGACCTTATGCGATTACAACCTAACTCTATTATAAACGTAAAAATAAAATATTATTATTTTGCCTTAAATAATGCGTAACTATGCCTTAAATTGATATTTATATCGAAACAATAAGATAAGAAAACACATAGAAACAAGTCAAATTTTCATTTCATGTATCAACAGTATGTCCTTAGGACTTACCTTCTTAATATAACTTTATTAAACAAACATAAATATTGTTATTTTCCAATAAATAATGCTTAATTATGCGCTAAATTGCTGTTTATATCAAAACAATGAGATAAGAAAACATATAGAAACAAATCAAATTTTTATTTCATGTATGAACAGTAAGTAGGTCCTTAGGACTTATTTCCTTAATAAGTATTAACATAAATATTGTTTATTGAAGTTAAATTATGCGTAAATATACCTTCATTTGGTTATTTGACCATATGCAATTACAACCTAACTCTATTATAAACGTAAAAATAAAATATTATTATTTTGCCTTAAATAATGCGTAACTATGCCTTAAATTGATATTTATATCGAAACAATAAGATAAGAAAACACATAGAAACAAGTCAAATTTTCATTTTAAATATCAACAGTATGTCCTTAGGACTTACCTTCTTAATATAACTTTATTAAACAAACATAAATATTGTTATTTTCCAATAAATAATACTTAATTATGCGCTAAATTACTGTTTATATCGAAACAATGAGATAAGAAAACATATAGAAACAAATCAAATTTTTATTTCATGTATGAACAGTAGGTCCTTAGGACTTATTTCCTTAATAAGTATTAACATTAATATTGTTTATTGAAGTTAAATTATGCGTAAATATGCCTTAATTTGGTTATTTGACCTTATGCGATTACAACCTAACTCTATTATAAACGTAAAAATAAAATATTATTATTTTGCCTTAAATAATGCGTAACTATGCCCTAAATTGATATTTATATCGAAACAATAAGATAAGAAAACACATAGAAACAAGTCAAATTTTCATTTTAAATATCAACAGTATGTCCTTAGGACTTACCTTCTTAATATAACTTTATTAAACAAACATAAATATTGTTATTTTCCAATAAATAATGCTTAATTATGCGCTAAATTGCTGTTTATATCAAAACAATGAGATAAGAAAACATATAGAAACAAATCAAATTTTTATTTCATGTATGAACAGTAAGTAGGTCCTTAGGACTTATTTCCTTAATAAGTGTTGCGACCTTTTTTATAACAACTTGATTGACATGTAAAAATGAGATGTTAGATGACGTTCTGCCAAGACGAGAATAAAATGTGATTTTTATTATTGTGCTTTATTTTCACCAAGACGAAACAAAGTGGTCCTTCGAGTAATCTGAACAGCACCGTGGAGACATCACACGACGTAATATGCTCACCAGGAGTAAGACACGACAAAATTTCGACATGAATTTTGTACCGCCCGCGCCGCCGTTGTCGACGGAACAACCGCAGCCGCGAACCTCGCGGCCGACTTCGCCGCATCACTCACATTCCACATCAAGACAATTATCACCCAGGTCAGTCATTTCTTGTTCAAGCTCCAGAGGTAGTACAATTCAAAGACAAAGTTTATTAAAAGCTAAAATAGACATTACTGAGCAACTAGCGCAGTTAGAACTGCAAAAAATCGAGGAAACGTACATCGCCAAAAAGCGATTACTTGAAAATAAGTTACTCATACAGTCAGCTATGTGTGATGAAGACGAGGCTGCTGAACCGCCTTTTGACATAAGGCACGACTTGGCGCCCGGCGAAAGACATTCCCCACGCGACACGCATAGCTTGCATTTTGACCGCCATCCGAGTATCGCAAATGCTCAAAACTCCTCAAATGTACGTAATGTGTCATCATCAGAACAATTTAATGCTCAAGTCATGACAAGATTTTTAGCTCGCCAGACGTCGAGTAAAGACCTGCCAAGCTTCAGTGGAGACCCAGAGGACTGGCCGCTGTTCTACAGTCAGTTTCAAACGACAAGTCGCGTATGTGGATATAATGACGACGAGAACATTGCTCGACTTGAAAAATGCCTGAAGGGTAAAGCCCGCGACGCGGTGAAAATATTATTAGTCAGGTCAGTAAATATATCCAAAATTATTGACACATTGCGACTTAGATTTGGACGGCCAGAAATGATCATAGATAATATGCTATGCCGACTTAGAAGGATGCGTGATGTACACCAAGATGACGTCAACTACTTGATAGAGTATGCGACATATGTGCAGAACATTGTTGAGACAATGAAATGTGAGAAGGAGACAGGGCATTTGTCTAACCCTACCCTGACACGGGGAATTATTTCCAAGTTGCCGTCGTCACTGAAATTTGAATGGTGTTTTCATCTGAAAAGACATAATATTACGACAATTAATTTAACACATGTGTCAGATTGGCTCATGGACGTAGCTATGGCTGTTACACGTATTTCATATCAGACAACAAGTCGCCCATTTCACGACAATTCTAGAGACACTAGACCACAACAGATACGACAAGCTGTTTTCAATACGTCTAAACCAGAGAGACGTTGCCCATTATGCAAGGAGTACTTTAATCATCTCAAGGATTGTAATAAGTTTGTTGCAATGGACATTAATGAGAGATGGACCTATGTGACTCATAATAAATTATGCTTTTCATGCTTATCGACGAGACACCGACTTTTCAAGTGTACGCGCAAGATCGAGTGCCGAGAGCCGAACTGCCGCCGACTGCATCATAGTCTGTTGCACACTACGTCGAGACCAGGACAAGACAATGATGACGTAACTGACGTGCATGTTAATAATTTCAACTACGCCAATCAAACCGTTTTGCTGAAGGTAATACCTATTATTATTTCTGGGAAAAATGGTGACTACGAGTCCGCAGCCTTATTAGACGAGGGGTCGTCTGTCAGTTTGATCGACGCTGGACTCGCTGAACGTGCTGGTATCACCGGGCCGAGGCAGCAATTGCGCATTTCTGGTGTGAATGGTATGTCAACAGTAGACACCACGTCAAAAATGGTAAACTTTAAAGTGCGCGGTATTCATAGTGATAGTGTGTATAATATGTGTAATGTACGAACTGTAAATAATTTATCTTTGCCTGTAAAATCTTTTAATTGTAAAAATATTGTTAAGACTTATGACTACTTACGTGACTACGAAGAGTACTGCGTCGACACTAAGAAAAAGATAGACATATTAATTGGACAAGATAATATTGACTTGATAATTTCCCGACAGATCATTGAGGGTCCGACAAATGATTCTCCGATGATTTCTGAGACGAAATTGGGGTACGTAATTCATGGTAAACTGTCTTATCCTTCATTAGTGACGGATTCCACGATTTTCCACTCGTGTTGTGATGCTATTGACGAAACGATCAAGCGTAGTTTCACCACCGAAGACTTTGATACTAAGCCTGTACATATCACGCCACGTTCTCGACAAGACATAAGGGCGATTGACATTATGGAAAAGACTACTCAATTACGTAATGACAGATGGGTGACTGGTTTACTATGGAAAAATGATACTGATATTCTTCCAGGTAGCTACGAGCAAGCGCGACTACGTCTGCGTGGCATTGAACGTAAGATGAATAGAATGCCTGAGTTTGCCGCGCGCTATCAAGAAAAGATTGACGATTACATTCGAAAAGGTTACATTTCGAAATTATTAGTAGACAAGACCGACCGTACTGACAAGACTTGGTATTTGCCGCATTTCGCGGTTTTTAATCCGAACAAACCCAATAAACTGCGGTTTGTTCTTGACGCCGCTGCCAAGTCTTATAATAAGTCATTAAATGATTTTTTAATGCCTGGACCTGACTACCTAAATTCTTTACCTGGACTTTTATTAGGGTTTAGGACACATAAAATTGCTTTAACCGGTGACATCCAAGAAATGTTTCACCAGATACTTATCCAGGAGAGTGACAGAGACGCTCAACGTTTTCTTTGGAAAAATGACATATATGTAATGAACGTAATGATGTTTGGTGCAATATGTTCACCTTCGTCTGCACAATATGTTAAAAATGTTAATGCCGAGAGATTTATCGAGACATATCCATTAGCCGTTGACGCGATTGTAAATAGACATTACATGGATGATTTTATTTATTCAATTGATGATGAAACTTCTGCTTGTCAATTGATTGACGATATTATTAATATTTACAAACGAGGGGGATTTAATATGACGAATTTTATGTCAAGTTCAAAATTTGTACTGTATCATTTACCGCGAGACAAAGTAGCACCAGGTTGTGTCAAAATAATTACAGACTGCAAAGATACTGTGTCAGAAAGAGTGCTTGGAATGCATTGGTCTCCTGTCAATGACGAATTTATTTTTACATTACATTTTCACAACGTGTCAGACGATATTAAGACAGGACTGAAAAGACCTACTAAACGAGAAATATTAAAATTAATTATGTCCGTTTTTGATCCGCATGGATTTTTATCGAATATAACTATTAAAGGGAGAATTTTTCTTCAAGACGTTTGGAGGAGTAAAATAGGATGGGACGACGAAATAGACACAAATTCGTTTACTAAATGGAAATATTGGTTGACTTTAATCCACGACTGTACAAATGTAAAAATATCGAGATGGTTATTAAAGCCTGACTATGACAGAAATACACCTTTGCAAATTCATGTGTTTTGCGACGCAAGCGCACAGGCATTTGCTTCCGTAGCCTACTTACGTGCTAAGACAACATCAGGTGATTACCATGTTTCTTTTTTAATGGCTAGAGCGAGGGTAGCGCCAATGAAGACACTAAGTATCCCTAGACTTGAGCTCCAGGCTGCAGTCATGGGTGCTAGAATGTCTAATGTTTTAAGACAGTACATTGACCTATCTATTGGTCAGATATTTTATTGGTCTGATTCAAAGACAGTTCTAAGTTGGATTAGGTCTGACTCTGGTAGGTTTAAACCATTTGTTAGTCATCGCATTGGTGAAATCTCTGAGCTTACTAATGTCGCTGCTTGGCGATGGATACCTACACATTTAAATACAGCTGATGAAGCGACACGTGATATTAAGACAGACAAAGACAGTTGTTGGCTTAAAGGTCCTGAATTTTTGAGAGAAAATGAAGACATGTGGCCTGCCGAACAAGACTTGACAATTACTGCTGACCAGAATGATCCTGAAATTAAATTAGTTTGCTTTACTATGCCGGACAACAATGACGGTTTACCAGATTGCGACAGATTTTCATCTTACTGGAGATTAGTGAGATCGACTGCTTGGTTGTTGCGATTTATTGCAAAGCTTAAAAATGACAATGACTTGATAGGTGAGTTACATTCGGACGAAATTATAAAAGCAGAGATATTATTAATTAAAGATAGTCAAAGACGCAGTTTTTGGAAGGAGATTAATACTATAAAGACTGGACAGCCTATTCACAAAGACAGTAATATTTATCAACTGACGCCGTTTACTGACGATAATGGGGTTCTTCGCGTTGGTGGACGAATAAATAGGGCAAATGTAGACGATGACGTTAAATACCCAATAATTTTAAATCCTAAAGACAAGTACGTACGACTTTTAATAATGAGATATCACAAGAACAATGCGCATATCGGACGAGAGGAGGTATACAATAATTTAAGACAGAAATATTGGATATTGAATGGACGTAACGCTGTAAAAAGTTCTTGGAATGAATGTCAATTTTGTAAGAATAAGAGAGCAAGACCAGTACCACCACTGATGGGACAACTGCCGATTCCCAGATTGACGACAAATAATAAAGTATTTACGTATACTGGGCTTGACTATTTTGGACCGATGACAATTAAAATAGGAAGACGACATGAGAAGCGCTATGGAGCATTGTTTACTTGCTTGACGGTAAGAGCAATCCACATAGAAATTGTAAGTGACCTGACGACTAGTAGTACGATCATGGCTTTAAGACGTTTTATTTCGCGACGAGGAGTTCCTAAGCAAATATTTAGTGATAATGCGACTAACTTTAGAGGAGCCGACAAGGAACTGACTAAATCGATCGCAAATATTGACAAGGACTCTATTTTACGATTTTGTAGTATCCACCAAATAGACTGGCAGTTTATTGCTCCTAATGCACCACACATGGGTGGGTGTTGGGAAAGACTCGTGCGCTCAGTGAAGACAGCACTTAAAGTTGTATTAAAAGAGACTACTCCGACTGACCAAACTTTGAGCACTGTTATCGCGGAGACCGAGTACATGATTAATAATAGGCCTCTGACACACGTGCCTATAGACTGCCATGACCAGACTCCACTGACACCTAACCATTTTATATTTGGACAAAATGTATTAGCACCAATGGGTTCTTTTGACGACGGAGATTTAATACGGCATAGCTGGCGAACATCCCAGCGACATTCTGATCACATATGGAAGCGTTGGGTAAAAGAATACTTACCTACACTGACTAGGAGAACAAAATGGTTTAGGACTACACAACCATTGCTGGTAGGTGATGTTGTGATTATAGTTGACGAACAAATGCCTCGGAACCTGTGGCTCAAAGGACGAATCACTAAGACATATGGGGCAAGAGACGGACAAGTGAGAATTGCTGACGTGCAGACCACCTTTGGAATTTACAAAAGACCTGTGACCAAGTTGTGCAGACTTGACTTACAACCTTCTACAGACGACTAATTGACATAGATCAGACTTTTCACCAGACTGAGTATTGACTTTCAATACTATGGGTGGGAATGTTGCGACCTTTTTTATAACAACTTGATTGACATGTAAAAATGAGATGTTAGATGACGTTCTGCCAAGACGAGAATAAAATGTGATTTTTTATAATTGTGCTTTATTTTCACCAAGACGAAACAATAAGTATTAACATAAATATTGTTTATTGAAGTTAAATTATGCGTAAATATACCTTCATTTGGTTATTTGACCATATGCAATTACAACCTAACTCTATTATAAACGTAAAAATAAAATATTATTATTTTGCCTTAAATAATGCGTAACTATGCCTTAAATTGATATTTATATCGAAACAATAAGATAAGAAAACACATAGAAACAAGTCAAATTTTCATTTTATATATCAACAGTATGTCCTTAGGACTTACCTTCTTAATATAACTTTATTAAACAAACATAAATATTGTTATTTTCCAATAAATAATACTTAATTATGCGCTAAATTACTGTTTATATCGAAACAATGAGATAAGAAAACATATAGAAACAAATCAAATTTTTATTTCATGTATGAACAGTAGGTCCTTAGGACTTATTTCCTTAATAAGTATTAACATTAATATTGTTTATTGAAGTTAAATTATGCGTAAATATACCTTCATTTGGTTATTTGACCATATGCGATTACAACCTAACTCTATTATAAACGTAAAAATAAAATATTATTATTTTGCCTTAAATAATGCGTAACTATGCCTTAAATTGATATTTATATCGAAACAATAAGATAAGAAAACACATAGAAACAAGTCAAATTTTCATTTTATATATCAACAGTATGTCCTTAGGACTTACCTTCTTAATATAACTTTATTAAACAAACATAAATATTGTTATTTTCCAATAAATAATGCTTAATTATGCGCTAAATTGCTGTTTATATCAAAACAATGAGATAAGAAAACATATAGAAACAAATCAAATTTTTATTTCATGTATAAACAGTAAGTAGGTCCTTAGGACTTATTTCCTTAATAAGTATTAACATAAATATTGTTTATTGAACTTAAATTATGCGTAAATATACCTTCATTTGGTTATTTGACCATATGCGATTACAACCTAACTCTATTATAAACGTAAAAATAAAATATTATTATTTTGCCTTAAATAATGCGTAACTATGCCTTAAATTGATATTTATATCGAAACAATAAGATAAGAAAACACATAGAAACAAGTCAAATTTTCATTTTATATATCAACAGTCTGTCCTTAGGACTTACCTTCTTAATATAACTTTATTAAACAAACATAAATATTGTTATTTTCCAATAAATAATGTCTAATAATGCGCTGAATTGCTGTTTATATCAAAACAATAAGATAAGAAAACATATAGAAACAAATCAAATTATTATTTCATGTATGAACAGTAGGTAGGTCCTTAGGACTTATTTCCTTAATAAGTATTAACATAAATATTGTTTATTGAAGTTAAATTATGCGTAAATATACCTTCATTTGGTTATTTGACCATATGCGATTACAACCTAACTCTATTATAAACGTAAAAATAAAATATTATTATTTTGCCTTAAATATGCGTAACTATGCCTTAAATTGATATTTATATCGAAACAATAAGATAAGAAAACACATAGAAACAAGTCAAATTTTCATTTTATATATCAACAGTATGTCCTTAGGACTTACCTTCTTAATATAACTTTATTAAACAAACATAAATATTGTTATTTTCCAATAAATAATGAAAAATTATGCGCTAAATTACTGTTTATATCGAAACAATGAGATAGGAAAACACATAGAAACAAGTCAAATTTTCATTTTATATATCAACAGTATGTCCTTAGGACTTCCTTCTTAATATAACTTTATTAAACAAACATAAGTATTGTTATTTTCCAATAAATAATGCTTAATTATGCGCTAAATTGCTGTTTATATCAAAACAATGAGACAAGAAAACACATAAGACAAGTCAAATTTTCATTTCATGTATCAACAGTAGGTCCTTAGGGCTATTTCCTTAATAAGTATTAACATTAATATTGTTTATTGAAGTTTAATTATGCGTAAATATGCCTTAATTTGGTTACTTGACCTTATGCGATTACAACCTAACTCTATTATAAACGTAAAAATAAAATATTATTATTTTGCCTTAAATAATGCGCAACTATGCCTTTAATTGCTATTTATATCGAAACAATAAGATTAGAAAACACATAGAAACAAGTCAAATTTTCATTTTATATATCAACAGTATGTCCTTAGGACTTACCTTCTTAATATAACTTTATTAAACAAACATAAATATTGTTATTTTCCAATAAATAATACTTAATTATGCGCTAAATTACTGTTTATATCGAAACAATGAGATAAGAAAACATATAGAAACAAATCAAATTTTTATTTCATGTATGAACAGTAGGTCCTTAGGACTTATTTCCTTAATAAGTATTAACATAAATATTGTTTATTGAAGTTAAATTATGCGTAAATATACCTTCATTTGGTTATTTGACCATGTGCGATTACAACCTAACTCTATTATAATCGTAAAAATAAAATATTATTATTTTGCCTTAAATAATGCGTAACTATGCCCTAAATTGCTATTTATATCAAAACAAAAAGATAAGAAAACACATAGAAACAAGTCAAATTTTCATTTTAAATATCAACAGTATGTCCTTAGGACTTACCTTCTTAATATAACTTTATTAAACAAACCTAAATATTGTTATTTTCCAATAAATAATGCTTAATTATTTATATCGAAACAACAAGATAAGAAAACACATAGAAACAAGTCAAATTTTCATTTTAAATATCAACAGTATGTCCTTAGGACTTACCTTCTTAATATAACTTTATTAAACAAACCTAAATATTGTTATTTTCCAATAAATAATGCTTAATTATGCGCTAAATTGCTGTTTATATCAAAACAATGAGATAAGAAAACATATAGAAACAAATCAAATTTTTATTTTATATATCAACAGTATGGATATATATATATATATATATATATATATATCAAGTCACGGATGGCTGTTCATAATGCGGTGCTTGTTCCTACATTAATGTATGGAAGTGAAGGTTGGGTATGGCAGAAGAAGCATGAGAGTAGAATTAACGCTGTAGAAATGCGGTCGTTAAGGAGTATATGTGGAGTGACGATAGCGGATAGAATAAGGAATAGCACACTGCGTGATAGATGTGGTTTGAAAGAAGATGTAGTGACAAGGATTGACAAAGGAATGCTTCGATGGTTTGGGCACATGGAAAGGATGAGTGAAAGTAGATTGACGAAAGGAATTTATAAATCGGATGTGGATGGATGCGTTAAACAAGGCAGGCCCAGGAGAGTGTTTTCCGACCAAATCGGAGACATCCTTAAGAAAGCTAAATTGCCTAGTGCCCATAACCACAGGGCCTGTATGAGGAGAATTGTGGATGTGAAGGAAGCAAGGGAGTTGTGTAAGGATCGTGGTAAGTGGCGCTCCATTGTCTCTGCCTATCCCTGTGGGAAAAAGGCGTGACAATTTGATTGATTGATGTCCTTAGGACTTACCTTCTTAATATAACTTTATTAAACAAACATAAATATTGTTATTTTCCAATAAATAATGCTTAATTATGCGCTAAATTGCTTTTTATATCAAAACAATGAGATAAGAAAACATATAGAAACAAATCAAATCTTTATTTCATGTATGAACAGTAGGTCCTTAGGACTTATTTCCTTAATAAGTATTAACATAAATATTGTTTATTGAAGTTAAATTATGCGTAAATATGCCTTAATTTGGTTATTTGACCTTATGCGATTACAACCTAACTCTATTATAAACGTAAAAATAAAATATTATTATTTTGCCTTAAATAATGCGTAACTATGCCTTAAATTGATATTTATATCGAAACAATAAGATAAGAAAACACATAGAAACAAGTCAAATTTTCATTTTAAATATCAACAGTATGTCCTTAGGACTTACCTTCTTAATATAACTTTATTAAACAAACATAAATATTGTTATTTTCCAATAAATAATGCTTAATTATGCGCTAAATTGCTGTTTATATCAAAACAATGAGATAAGAAAACATATAGAAACAAATCAAATTTTTATTTCATGTATGAACAGTAAGTAGGTCCTTAGGACTTATTTCCTTAATAAGTATTAACATAAATATTGTTTATTGAAGTTAAATTATGCGTAAATATACCTTCATTTGGTTATTTGACCATATGCAATTACAACCTAACTCTATTATAAACGTAAAAATAAAATATTATTATTTTGCCTTAAATAATGCGTAACTATGCCTTAAATTGATATTTATATCGAAACAATAAGATAAGAAAACACATAGAAACAAGTCAAATTTACATTTTAAATATCAACAGTATGTCCTTAGGACTTACCTTCTTAATATAACTTTATTAAACAAACATAAATATTGTTATTTTCCAATAAATAATACTTAATTATGCGCTAAATTACTGTTTATATCGAAACAATGAGATAAGAAAACATATAGAAACAAATCAAATTTTTATTTCATGTATGAACAGTAGGTCCTTAGGACTTATTTCCTTAATAAGTATTAACATTAATATTGTTTATTGAAGTTAAATTATGCGTAAATATGTCTTAATTTGGTTATTTGACCTTATGCGATTACAACCTAACTCTATTATAAACGTAAAAATAAAATATTATTATTTTGCCTTAAATAATGCGTAACTATGCCTTAAATTAATATTTATATCGAAACAATAAGATAAGAAAACACATAGAAACAAGTCAAATTTTCATTTTAAATATCAACAGTATGTCCTTAGGACTTACCTTCTTAATATAACTTTATTAAACAAACATAAATATTGTTATTTTCCAATAAATAATGCTTAATTATGCGCTAAATTGCTGTTTATATCAAAACAATGAGATAAGAAAACATATAGAAACAAATCAAATTTTTATTTCATGTATGAACAGTAAGTAGGTCCTTAGGACTTATTTCCTTAATAAGTATTAACATAAATATTGTTTATTGAAGTTAAATTATGCGTAAATATACCTTCATTTGGTTATTTGACCATATGCAATTACAACCTAACTCTATTATAAACGTAAAAATAAAATATTATTATTTTGCCTTAAATAATGCGTAACTATGCCTTAAATTGATATTTATATCGAAACAATAATATAAGAAAACACATAGAAACAAGTCAAATTTTCATTTTAAATATCAACAGTATGTCCTTAGGACTTACCTTCTTAATATAACTTTATTAAACAAACATAAATATTGTTATTTTCCAATAAATAATGCTTAATTATGCGCTAAATTGCTTTTTATATCAAAACAATGAGATAAGAAAACATATAGAAACAAATCAAATCTTTATTTCATGTATCAACAGTAGGTACTTAGGACTTATTTTCTTAATAAGTATTAACATTAATATTGTTTATTGAAGTTAAATTATGCGTAAATATGCCTTAATTTGGTTATTTGACCTTATGCGATTACAACCTAACTATTATAAACGTAAAAATAAAATATTATTATTTTGCCCTAAATAATGCGTAACTATGCCTTAAATTGATATTTATATCGAAACAATAAGATAAGAAAACACATAGAAACAAGTCAAATTTTCATTTTATATATCAACAGTATGTCCTTAGGACTTACCTTCTTAATATAACTTTATTAAACAAACATAAATATTGTTATTTTCCAATAAATAATGAAAAATTATGCGCTAAATTACTGTTTATATCGAAACAATGAGATAAGAAAACACATAGAAACAAGTCAAATTTTCATTTCATGTATCAACAGTAGGTCCTTAGGACTTATTTCCTTAATAAGTATTAACATTAATATTGTTTATTGAAGTTAAATTATGCGTAAATATGCCTTAATTTGGTTATTTGACCTTATGCGATTACAACCTAACTCTATTATAAACGTAAAAATAAAATATTATTATTTTGCCTTAAATAATGCGTAACTATGCCTTAAATTGATATTTATATCGAAACAATAAGATAAGAAAACACATAGAAACAAGTCAAATTTTCATTTTATATATCAACAGTATGTCCTTAGGACTTACCTTCTTAATATAACTTTATTAAACAAACATAAATATTGTTATTTTCCAATAAATAATACTTAATTATGCGCTAAATTACTGTTTATATCGAAACAATGAGATAAGAAAACATATAGAAACAAATCAAATTTTTATTTCATGTATGAACAGTAGGTCCTTAGGACTTATTTCCTTAATAAGTAATAACATAAATATTGTTTATTGAACTTAAATTATGCGTAAATATACCTTCATTTGGTTATTTGACCATATGCGATTACAACCTAACTCTATTATAAACGTAAAAATAAAATATTATTATTTTGCCTTAAATAATGCGTAACTATGCCTTAAATTGATATTTATATCGAAACAATAAGATTAGAAAACACATAGAAACAAGTCACATTTTCATTTTATATATCAACAGTATGTCCTTAGGACTTACCTTCTTAATATAACTTTATTAAACAAACATAAATATTGTTATTTTCCAATAAATAATGCTTAATTATGCGCTAAATTGCTGTTTATATCAAAACAATAAGATAAGAAAACACATAGAAACAAGTGAAATTTTCATTTTATATATCAACAGTATGTCGTTAGGACTTACCTTCTTAATATAACTTTATTAAACAAACATAAATATTGTTATTTTCCAGTAAATCATGCTTAATTATGCGCTAAATTGCTGTTTATATCAAAACAATAAGATAAGAAAACATATAGAAACAAATCAAATTTTTATTTCATGTATGAACAGTAGGTCCTTAGGACTTATTTCCTTAATAAGTATTAACATTAATATTGTTTATTGAAGTTAAATTATGCGTAAATATACCTTCATTTGGTTATTTGACCATATGCGATTACAACATAACTCTATTATAAACGTAAAAATAAAATATTATTATTTTGCCTTAAATAATGCGTAACTATGCCTTAAATTGATATTTATATCGAAACAATAAGATAAGAAAACACATAGAAACAAGTCAAATTTTCATTTTAAATATCAACAGTATGTCCTTAGGACTTACCTTCTTAATATAACTTTATTAAACAAACATAAATATTGTTATTTTCCAATAAATAATGCCTAATTATGCGCTAAATTGCTGTTTATATCAAAACAATAAGATAAGAAAACATATAGAAACAAATCAAATTTTTATTTCATGTATGAACAGTAGGTCCTTAGGACTTATTTCCTTAATAAGTATTAACATTAATATTGTTTATTGAAGTTAAATTATGCGTAAATATGCCTTAATTTGGTTATTTGACCTTATGCGATTACAACCTAACTCTATTATAAACGTAAAAATAAAATATTATTATTTTGCCTTAAATAATGCGTAACTATGCCTTAAATTGATATTTACATCGAAACAATAAGATAAGAAAACACATAGAAACAAGTCAAATTTTCATTTTGTATATCAACAGTATGTCCTTAGGACTTACCTTCTTAATATAACTTTATTAAACAAACATAAATATCGTTATTTTCCAATAAATAATGCTTAATTATGCGCTGAATTGCTGTTTATATCAAAACAATAAGATAAGAAAACATATAGAAACAAATCAAATTTTTATTTCATGTATGAACAGTAGGTCCTTAGGACTTATTTCCTTAATAAGTAATAACATAAATATTGTTTATTGAACTTAAATTATGCGTAAATATACCTTCATTTGGTTATTTGACCATATGCGATTACAACCTAACTCTATTATAAACGTAAAAATAAAATATTATTATTTTGCCTTAAATAATGCGTAACTATGCCTTAAATTGCTGTTTATATCAAAACAATGAGACAAGAAAACACATAAAACAAGTCAAATTTTCATTTCATGTATTAACAGTAGGTCCTTAGGGCTATTTCCTTAATAAGTAATAACATTAATATTGTTTATTATAGTTAAATTATGCGTAAATATGCCTTTAATTGCTATTTATATCGAAACAATAAGATTAGAAAACACATAGAAACAAGTCAAATTTTCATTTTATATATCAACAGTATGTCCTTAGGACTTACCTTCTTAATATAACTTTATTAAACAAACATAAGTATTGTTATGTTCCAATAAATCATGCTTAATTATGCGCTTAATTGCTGATTATATCAAAACAATGAGACAAGAAAACACATAGAAACAAGTCAAATTTTCATTTTATATATCAACAGTATGTCCTTAGGACTTACCTTCTTAATATGACTTTAATAAACAAACATAAGTATTGTTATGTTCCAATAAATCATGCTTAATTATGCGCTTAATTGCTGATTATATCAAAACAATGAGACAAGAAAACACATAGAAACAAGTCAAATTTTCATTTTATATATCAACAGTATGTCCTTAGGACTTACCTTCTTAATATGACTTTAATAAACAAACATAAGCATTGTTATGTTCCAATAAATCATGCTTAATTATGCGCTAATTGCTGATTATATCAAAACAATGAGACAAGAAAACACATAGAAACAAGACAAATTTTCATTTTATATATCAACAGTATGTCCTTAGGACTTACCTTCTTAATATAACTTTATTAAACAAACATAAATATTGTTATTTTCCAATAAATAATGATTAATTATGCGCTAAATTACTGTTTATATCGAAACAATGAGATAAGAAAACACATAGAAACAAGTCAAATTTTCATTTTATATATCAACAGTATGTCCTTAGGACTTACCTTCTTAATATAACTTTATTAAACAAACATAAATATTGTTTTTTTCCAATAAATAATGCTTAATTATGCGCTAAATTGCTTTTTATATCAAAACAATGAGATAAGAAAACATATAGAAACAAATCAAATCTTTATTTCATGTATCAACAGTAGGTACTTAGGACTTATTTTCTTAATAAGTATTAACATTAATATTGTTTATTGAAGTTAAATTATGCGTAAATATGCCTTAATTTGGTTATTTGACCTTATGCGATTACAACCTAACTCTATTATAAACGTAAAAATAAAATATTATTATTTTGCCCTAAATAATGCGTAACTATGCCTTAAATTAATATTTATATCGAAACAATAAGATAAGAAAACACATAGAAACAAGTCAAATTTTCATTTTATATATCAACAGTATGTCCTTAGGACTTACCTTCTTAATATAACTTTATTAAACAAACATAAATATTGTTATTTTCCAATAAATAATGAAAAATTATGCGCTAAATTACTGTTTATATCGAAACAATGAGATAAGAAAACACATAGAAACAAGTCAAATTTTCATTTCATGTATCAACAGTAGGTCCTTAGGACTTATTTCCTTAATAAGTATTAACATTAATATTGTTTATTGAAGTTAAATTATGCGTAAATATGCCTTAATTTGGTTATTTGACCTTATGCGATTACAACCTAACTCTATTATAAACGTAAAAATAAAATATTATTATTTTGCCCTAAATAATGCGTAACTATGCCTTAAATTGATATTTATATCGAAACAATAAGATAAGAAAACACATAGAAACAAGTCAAATTTTCATTTTATATATCAACAGTATGTCCTTAGGACTTACCTTCTTAATATAACTTTATTAAACAAACATAAATATTGTTATTTTCCAATAAATAATGCTTAATTATGCGCTGAATTGCTGTTTATATCGAAACAATGAGATAAGAAAACATATAGAAACAAATCAAATTTTTATTTCATGTATGAACAGTAGGTCCTTAGGACTTATTTCCTTAATAAGTATTAACATAAATATTGTTTATTGAACTTAAATTATGCGTAAATATGCCTTAATTTGGTTATTTGACCTTATGCGATTACAACCTAACTCTATTATAAACGTAAAAATAAAATATTATTATTTTGCCTTAAATAATGCGTAACTATGCCTTAAATTGATATTTATATCGAAACAATAAGATAAGAAAACACATAGAAACAAGTCAAATTTTCATTTTAAATATCAACAGTATGTCCTTAGGACTTACCTTCTTAATATAACTTTATTAAACAAACATAAATATTGTTATTTTCCAATAAATAATGCCTAATTATGCGCTAAATTGCTGTTTATATCAAAACAATAAGATAAGAAAACATATAGAAACAAATCAAATTTTTATTTCATGTATGAACAGTAGGTCCTTAGGACTTATTTCCTTAATAAGTATTAACATTAATATTGTTTATTGAAGTTAAATTATGCGTAAATATGCCTTAATTTGGTTATTTGACCTTATGCGATTACAACCTAACTCTATTATAAACGTAAAAATAAAATATTATTATTTTGCCCTAAATAATGCGTAACTATGCCTTAAATTGATATTTATATCGAAACAATAAGATAAGAAAACACATAGAAACAAGTCAAATTTTCATTTTATATATCAACAGTATGTCCTTAGGACTTACCTTCTTAATATAACTTTATTAAACAAACATAAATATTGTTATTTTCCAATAAATAATGCTTAATTATGCGCTGAATTGCTGTTTATATCAAAACAATAAGATAAGAAAACATATAGAAACAAATCAAATTTTTATTTCATGTATGAACGGTAGGTCCTTAGGACTTATTTCCTTCAATCAATCAATCAAATTGTCACGCCTTTTTCCCACAGGGATAGGCAGAGACAATGGAGCGCCACTTACCACGATCCTTACACAGCTCCCTTGCTTCCTTCACATCCACAATTCTCTTCATACAGGCTCTGTGGTTATGGGCACTAGGCAACCTAGCTTTTATTTAACTTATTTCCTTAATAAGTAATAACATAAATTTTGTTTATTGAACTTAAATTATGCGTAAATATACCTTCATTTGGTTATTTGACCATATGCGATTACAACCTAACTCTATTATAAACGTAAAAATAAAATATTATTATTTTGCCTTAAATAATGCGTAACTATGCCTTAAATTGCTGTTTATATCAAAACAATGAGACAAGAAAACACATAAAACAAGTCAAATTTTGATTTCATGTATTAACAGTATGCCTTAAATTGATATTTATATCGAAACAATAAGATAAGAAAACACATAGAAACAAGTCAAATTTTCATTTTATATATTAACAGTATGTCCTTAGGACTTACCTTCTTAATATAACTTTATTAAACAAACATAAATATTGTTATTTTCCAATAAATAATACTTAATTATGCGCTAAATTACTGTTTATATCGAAACAATGAGATAAGAAAACATATAGAAACAAATCAAATTTTTATTTCATGTATGAACAGTAGGTCCTTAGGACTTATTTCCTTAATAAGTATTAACATAAATATTGTTTATTGAACTTAAATTATGCGTAAATATGCCTTAATTTGGTTATTTGACCTTATGCGATTACAACCTAACTCTATTATAAACGTAAAAATAAAATATTATTATTTTGCCTTAAATAATGCGTAACTATGCCTTAAATTGATATTTATATCGAAACAATAAGATAAGAAAACACATAGAAACAAGTCAAATTTTCATTTTGTATATCAACAGTATGTTCAAAATTCAAAATTCAAAATCAAAATTATTTATTTTTTCAAGTAGGCTGAATTCAGCACTTTTGAACGTCATAATATTACAGCAACAATAATATGTACAAATTCAATTACCAAATTATTTAACAAGGTAAATTAATTAATAAGAAGCTGCTGTAAAGAGGCATTGTCAACTTAAAATTATTAAATGAGTGGCTGCTGTAAAAGGCATTGTCAACTTAAAATTATGTAATAAGTAGCTGCTGTAAAGAGGCATTGTCAATTTAGGAAACTAAAATATTAAATATAATACTATGTTCAAATAGAAAGAAAATTACCCTAAACTTAAAATTATAATCTATTGTGTTAAACTGGAACACCACACCTCTTTATCATTAATATAGTTGTCTAAAGAGTAATATGCTTTTTTACATAATATTTGTTTAATACATTTTTTAAATTTGTGTTCTGCTAGATCTAATATCTCTTTAGGTAATTTGTTATAAAAACGGACGCAGTCTCCCATAAATGATTTACTAACTTTTGTTAGTTTAAAATTTGGCAAAACAAACTTATTTTTGTTCCTAGTATTAAGCTTATGTACTTCGCAATTTCTCCGCAGTGTATTTTCATTTTTCCTAGCGTACATAATATTTTCGTAAATGTACTGGCTTGGTACGGTTAATATATTTATTTCCTTGAATAATTCTCTTAAGGAGTCGCGACTACGTAGATTATATATAGCCCTTATGGCTCTTTTCTGTAGTACAAATATTGATTGTATATCAGCGGCTCGACCCCACAGTAAAATGCCATAAGACATTACACTGTGGAAATAACTAAAATACACAAGTCTCGCTGTAAATACATCTGTCAGTTGTCTGATCTTCCTAACAGCATAAGCAGCAGAACTCAGGCGTCCAGACAAGGCCTTAATATGAGGACCCCATTGAAGTTTAGAGTCTAGTGTCAACCCTAAAAATACTGCATTATCCGTGATCTCTAGTTTTTCAGAATTCAAATAAACATTATGTGCATCTGTTTTGCCATTACGTAAAATAAATTTAATACATTTGGTTTTTTTGGCGTTAAGTGCTAAATTATTTTTGCTAAACCAGTCATGAATTTTTTTTAAGGTGTCACTTACTTCCTGTAAGTTCTGCTTAACCCTATCAAGTTTAAAAATTAAAGAAGTGTCATCTGCAAATAGCACGATCTTTGATGAGTTTTCTAACATATATGGTAAATCATTTACATACACCAAAAACAGAAACGGTCCTAATATGGATCCTTGAGGAACTCCAAATTTTATTAGAGAACCAAAGGACTTTGTATCATTAATTTGAACTTTCTGTATTCTGTTACTCAAATATGATTTAATGATACAAAGGGCTTTGTTTCTAATACCGTAGTGTTTCAGTTTTTCAATTAAAATATCATGTTGCACGCAATCAAATGCTTTCGATAAATCACAGAATATACCGATAGCATACTGGGATTGTTCCCATGCACTAAAAATATGTTTTATTAGAGCAACTCCAGCGTCAATTGTGGAACGTCCTTTTCTAAAACCAAATTGTTCATTATGTAACAAGTTATATGCATTAAAGTGACATAAAACTTGATTCAGTATTATTTTTTCGAAAATCTTACTTAGAACTGGTAAAACTGAAATAGGTCTAAAATTACCAGGATCATTTTGATCACCTGATTTAAATAGTGGAGTGACTTTACTATCTTTCATAAGATCTGGAAAAACTCCTTGGTCTACACATTCATTAAAAATGAAAGCAAGATGTGGTGCTAAAGTATTTACAATAGACGCACAAACTTTAACAGACATTCCCCATAAGTCTTCTGTGGATTTTAATTTTATTTCTTTAAAAGTTTTTATAATGATGTTGGAAGTAACGCGATGAAATTTAAAATGAGCATTGCAAACTGGTACATTTGCCTTAAGGAGTGAAGTAGATGCTAACTGCGACGATTCTAGATGCTCAGTCGTTTGAAAAGGTATGTTAGTAAAAAAATTTTCGAACTCTTGAGCCACGTCTAAATTAGAGTTTACGGGTCCACGCATAGTATTGAGCGTGTATTCATTTTGAAGTTTTTTCTTTTTACCAGATTCTATGTTTATCATGTTCCATACTTCTTTTATTTTGTTATCAGCTGATTTTATTTTCGAGCTTATATAATTTGCCTTGGCAGCCATACACACTCTTTTGAATTTTTTGGAGTATTGTTTGACATATTCACGAAACGTACTGCTTGTGTTATAATTCTTTATTTCGTAAAGTTGGAATTAATTGTCCCTACTCTTACGAATGCCCTGAGTAGCCCAGTCGCTAAACTCAAATTTAATATTAACATTCCTTTTCTTAGTCGGAAATATATTATTGTAATGTGTACGTACTACTGTGAAAAAAGTTTCGTAAATACTATTAATGTCAGTTGAATTATAATTTAATGTCGGTAATATATCTAGTAAGTTATTATTAAGTTTTTTTATTCTACCCACAGTTATTGGTCTCGATTTGATTTCAATTTTGTCTATGGACTTATTAGCTAAAAAACTAATATATTGTCCGGTGTGGTCAGATTGAATACCGTTTATAATTATTTTATCTATACAGTCAATATCGCAAAATATATTGTCAATGCAAGTTGCAGAAGTTTGTGCTATTCTAGTAGGCTCAAGAAAAATATTAAATAAATTATATGACTTAAACTTAAATCAGTTTAAGTCATATAAAAATTATTTGAAATTGTATTATGTAATAATATGTCCACATTGAAGTCACCACAAATTATGACAGATTTGTTTTTGTTAGAGACAAATTTTAACACATCCTCCATAACAGACTCGTATAAATGATAGTTATGAGGTTTTGGTGGCCTGTATACGCACACCACGATATGTTGTTCCAGTTCAACACAAGACAACTCAATCGTCATTTCAATCGACAATCCAACTATATCAGCACGTTCTTTGGCTTTTATATTATTTTTAAGTAGTATTAACGAACCGCCGTGTGAATTGGACCTTCGACTAAAATTACTGCCAACATAATAATTTTTATAATTTAATAACAATTGATTTTGTTTATGCCAGTGTTCTGTAAGGCAGACAATGTCATATTTGTTATTTTCTAAATACAGTTCTAGTTCTAACTGTTTGTTACATAAGCCTTGAATGTTTTGATGATACAATTTTATAATATTTTGTTTTCCTTTAACTAAACAATTAGAATTCTTGCCAGAAACGGTTGTTAAATTAGTGTTTATACATTTATAACTACGAACCGCTTCTTTTGTCGAACTATTTAGTTTAAAGAGATGATAGCCTTATTAACCTGGCTCATATTATAGGTAACCGGGTTAATTATATTATATGCTATCAGTCTAGCAATTTGCCTTTTAAACTTATTTGTCAGGTACATCGATCTCTGAGTTAATGAATAATTATGAATAAATTTATTAATGTCAAAATGTATAATTATGTCACTATGACTACATGAAAGATTATACAGTTGTAAATTGATCCTATAAGTACGCTTGTTTTGGGCTTCTGACAGATCTGATAAATATGGAAACGCGCACAAGATCAATCTACAACCAGTTCTAATCGTAAGATTTTTGAGCATTTCAGTACTCTCGTCCATGTACTTAGGACTTACCTTCTTAATATAACTTTATTAAACAAACATAAATATTGTTATTTTCCAATAAATAATGCTTAATTATGCGCTGAATTGCTGTTTATATCAAAACAATAAGATAAGAAAACATATAGAAACAAATCAAATTTTTATTTCATGTATGAACAGTAGGTCCTTAGGACTTATTTCCTTAATAAGTAATAACATAAATTTTGTTTATTGAACTTAAATTATGCGTAAATATACCTTCATTTGGTTATTGGACCATATGCGATTACAACCTAACTCTATTATAAACGTAAAAATAAAATATTATTATTTTGCCTTAAATAATGCGTAACTATGCCTTAAATTGCTGTTTATATCAAAACAATGAGACAAGAAAACACATAAAACAAGTCAAATTTTCATTTCATGTATTAACAGTAGGTCCTTAGGGCTATTTCCTTAATAAGTATTAACATTAATATTGTTTATTATAGTTAAATTATGCGTAAATATGCCTTTAATTGCTATTTATATCGAAACAATAAGATTAGAAAACACATAGAAACAAGTCAAATTTTCATTTTATATATCAACAGTATGTCCTTAGGATTACCTTCTTAATATAACTTTATTAAACAAACATAAGTATTGTTATGTTCCAATAAATCATGCTTAATTATGCGCTTAATTGCTGATTATATCAAAACAATGAGACAAGAAAACACATAGAAACAAGTCAAATTTTCATTTTATATATCAACAGTATGTCCTTAGGACTTACCTTCTTAATATGACTTTAATAAACAAACATAAGTATTGTTATGTTCCAATAAATCATGCTTAATTATGCGCTTAATTGCTGATTATATCAAAACAATGAGACAAGAAAACACATAGAAACAAGACAAATTTTCATTTTATATATCAACAGTATGTCCTTAGGACTTACCTTCTTAATATAACTTTATTAAACAAACATAAATATTGTTATTTTCCAATAAATAATGATTAATTATGCGCTAAATTACTGTATATATCGAAACAATGAGATAAGAAAACACATAGAAACAAGTCAAATTTTCATTTTATATATCAACAGTATGTCCTTAGGACTTACCTTCTTAATATAACTTTATTAAACAAACATAAATATTGTTATTTTCCAATAAATAATGCTTAATTATGCGCTAAATTGCTTTTTATATCAAAACAATGAGATAAGAAAACATATAGAAACAAATCAAATCTTTATTTCATGTATCAACAGTAGGTACTTAGGACTTATTTTCTTAATAAGTATTAACATTAATATTGTTTATTGAAGTTAAATTATGCGTAAATATACCTTCATTTGGTTATTTGACCATATGCGATTACAACCTAACTCTATTATAAACGTAAAAATAAAATATTATTATTTTGCCTTAAATAATGCGTAACTATGCCTTAAATTGCTGTTTATATCAAAACAATGAGACAAGAAAACACATAAAACAAGTCAAATTTTCATTTCATGTATTAACAGTAGGTCCTTAGGGCTATTTCCTTAATAAGTATTAACATTAATATTGTTTATTATAGTTAAATAATGCGTAACTATGCCTTTAATTGCTATTTATATCGAAACAATAAGATTAGAAAACACATAGAAACAAGTCAAATTTTCATTTTATATATCAACAGTATGTCCTTAGGACTTACCTTCTTAATATAACTTTATTAAACAAACATAAGTATTGTTATGTTCCAATAAATCATGCTTAATTATGCGCTTAATTGCTGATTATATCAAAACAATGAGACAAGAAAACACATAGAAACAAGACAAATTTTCATTTTATATATCAACAGTATGTCCTTAGGACTTACCTTCTTAATATAACTTTATTAAACAAACATAAATATTGTTATTTTCCAATAAATAATGATTAATTATGCGCTAAATTACTGTTTATATCGAAACAATGAGATAAGAAAACACATAGAAACAAGTCAAATTTTCATTTTATATATCAACAGTATGTCGTTAGGAATTACCTTCTTAATATAACTTTATTAAACAAACATAAATATTGTTATTTTCCAGTAAATCATGCTTAATTATGCGCTAAATTGCTGTTTATATCAAAACAATAAGATAAGAAAACATATAGAAACAAATCAAATTTTTATTTCATGTATGAACAGTAGGTCCTTAGGACTTATTTCCTTAATAAGTATTAACATTAATATTGTTTATTGAAGTTAAATGATGCGTAAATATACCTTCATTTGGTTATTTGACCATATGCGATTACAACATAACTCTATTATAAACGTAAAAATAAAATATTATTATTTTGCCTTAAATAATGCGTAACTATGCCTTAAATTGATATTTATATCGAAACAATAAGATAAGAAAACACATAGAAACAAGTCAAATTTTCATTTTAAATATCAACAGTATGTCCTTAGGACTTACCTTCTTAATATAACTTTATTAAACAAACATAAATATTGTTATTTTCCAATAAATAATGCTTAATTATGCGCTAAATTGCTGTTTATATCAAAACAATAAGATAAGAAAACACATAGAAACAAGTGAAATTTTCATTTTATATATCAACAGTATGTCGTTAGGAATTACCTTCTTAATATAACTTTATTAAACAAACATAAATATTGTTATTTTCCAGTAAATCATGCTTAATTATGCGCTAAATTGCTGTTTATATCAAAACAATAAGATAAGAAAACATATAGAAACAAATCAAATTTTTATTTCATGTATGAACAGTAGGTCCTTAGGACTTATTTCCTTAATAAGTATTAACATTAATATTGTTTATTGAAGTTAAATGATGCGTAAATATACCTTCATTTGGTTATTTGACCATATGCGATTACAACATAACTCTATTATAAACGTAAAAAAAAAATATTATTATTTTGCCTTAAATAATGCGTAACTATGCCTTAAATTGATATTTATATCGAAACAATAAGATAAGAAAACACATAGAAACAAGTCAAATTTTCATTTTAAATATCAACAGTATGTCCTTAGGACTTACCTTCTTAATATAACTTTATTAAACAAACATAAATATTGTTATTTTCCAATAAATAATGCCTAATTATGCGCTAAATTGCTGTTTATATCAAAACAATAAGATAAGAAAACATATAGAAACAAATCAAATTTTTATTTCATGTATGAACAGTAGGTCCTTAGGACTTATTTCCTTAATAAGTATTAACATTAATATTGTTTATTGAAGTTAAATGATGCGTAAATATACCTTCATTTGGTTATTTGACCATATGCGATTACAACATAACTCTATTATAAACGTAAAAATAAAATATTATTATTTTGCCTTAAATAATGCGTAACTATGCCTTAAATTGATATTTATATCGAAACAATAAGATAAGAAAACACATAGAAACAAGTCAAATTTTCATTTTAAATATCAACAGTATGTCCTTAGGACTTACCTTCTTAATATAACTTTATTAAACAAACATAAATATTGTTATTTTCCAATAAATAATGCCTAATTATGCGCTAAATTGCTGTTTATATCAAAACAATAAGATAAGAAAACATATAGAAACAAATCAAATTTTTATTTCATGTATGAACAGTAGGTCCTTAGGACTTATTTCCTTAATAAGTATTAACATTAATATTGTTTATCGAAGTTAAATTATGCGTAAATATGCCTTAATTTGGTTATTTGACCTTATGCGATTACAACCTAACTCTATTATAAACGTAAAAATAAAATATTATTATTTTGCCTTAAATAATGCGTAACTATGCCTTAAATTGATATTTATATCGAAACAATAAGTTAAGAAAACACATAGAAACAAGTCAAATTTTCATTTTGTATATCAACAGTATGTCCTTAGGACTTACCTTCTTAATATAACTTTATTAAACAAACATAAATATTGTTATTTTCCAATAAATAATGCTTAATTATGCGCTGAATTGCTGTTTATATCAAAACAATAAGATAAGAAAACATATAGAAACAAATCAAATTTTTATTTCATGTATGAACAGTAGGTCCTTAGGACTTATTTCCTTAATAAGTAATAACATAAATATTGTTTATTGAACTTAAATTATGCGTAAATATACCTTCATTTGGTTATTTGACCATATGCGATTACAACCTAACTCTATTATAAACGTAAAAATAAAATATTATTATTTTGCCTTAAATAATGCGTAACTATGCCTTAAATTGCTGTTTATATCAAAACAATGAGACAAGAAAACACATAAAACAAGTCAAATTTTCATTTCATGTATTAACAGTAGGTCCTTAGGGCTATTTCCTTAATAAGTATTAACATTAATATTGTTTATTATAGTTAAATTATGCGTAAATATGCCTTTAATTGCTATTTATATCGAAACAATAAGATTAGAAAACACATAGAAACAAGTCAAATTTTCATTTTATATATCAACAGTATGTCCTTAGGACTTCAAATTCAAATTCAAATTTATTTATTAATCAAGTAGGCTGCATTGCAGCACCTTTGAACGTCAAACATTATTAATTTACATTAAAAAAACATGAATATTATAATTACATTAAAAATTATTAAAGGTAATGTCAAAACAGAGTAGATGTTAATAGCTGCTGTAAAGAGGCATTGTCAACTTATATAATATACAAATAATACTAACAATGTACATATTAGTAGCTGCTGTAAAGAGGCATTGTCAACTTATATAATATACAAATAATAGTAACAATGCTATTAATAATCGCTGCTGTAAAGAGGCATTGTCAACTAATATAATATAAGTAAAGGAATATATAATATAATTAGTAGCTGCTGTAAAGAAGCATTGTCAACTTATACTAGGTGACAGCTATATCCAGGGTCTTTTGTCATCAATATATTCATTAACATTGTAGTACACTTTTTGACATAATTTATTTTTTATGAAAGTTTTAAATTTACTATCCGAATAATTTAAAATGTCATCAGGGATTTTATTATAAAATTCAACACAAGACCCCATAAAAGTTTTTTTTACTTTGGTTAATCTAAATCGAGGCATCAATAAACCACTCCTGTGACGTAGGTTTGATGGACAACTATCACTCCGTTTGGTAAAACTTGCTGCATTTTTCCTTACATACATAATATTTTCATAAATATATTGGCTAGTTACTGTAAGAATGTTTATTTCTTTAAATTTGTCTCTGAGCGATGTCCTAGAGGAGAGTTGATAAATGGCTCGTATGGCGCGTTTTTGTAGAACAAAAATTGTATTGATGTCAGCTGCTCTTCCCCACAATAGGATACCGTATGACATCACACTATGAAAATAACTAAAATAGACAAGCCTAGCTGTCTTAATGTCAGTTAGTTGTCGTATTTTTTTTACAGCATATGCAGCTGAACTTAGCTTGGTTGCCAGTTTATCGATATGAGGTGTCCATTGCAATTTTGAATCAACAGATAAGCCAAGGAAGACAGTATTGTCTAACAAATCCAATCTATTGTTATCTAATATTATTTCTGTTTTACACTGCTTAACGTTGGGTAGGCAAAACTTTATGCATTTAGTTTTACTAGAATTTAATAATAAATTATTAGCTGTAAACCAATTCAGCACAGATTCGAGAGTTTTGTTTAAACCAATTAAGTTATCGTCATGGCGTTTAACTTTGAATAAAAGGGAAGTGTCATCAGCGAATAATATAATGTCAGATTGTTTTTCTACCAAATATGGTAAGTCATTTACATACGTTAAAAATAGAAAAGGCCCTAGTATAGATCCCTGCGGAACACCAATATCCACAGAAGCACCAGAAGAAAGAGTCTCATTTATTTTAACTGTCTGAGTTCTATTTGATAAATATGATCTCAGCAGATCCAGCGCCGAATCTCTAATGCCATAGTGCTCTAATTTAACTAGAAGCGTCTGATGATCCACACAGTCGAAAGCCTTAGATAGATCGCAAAACACTCCAATTGCATCCTGCGATCCCTCCCAGGCATCAAAAATTATTTTCATAAGAGCACTGGCAGCATCGGTCGTAGACCTACCCTTAGTGAAACCAAATTGATTTCTATGCAGTACTCCAGTTTCATTAAAATGATCACGTAATTGTTGCAAGATGATCTTTTCGTAAATCTTGCTAAGCACTGGCAGTACAGATATAGGCCTATAACTTGATGGATCCTCCTTGTCGCCACCTTTAAACAATGGTGTGAGTTTACTGTGCTTCATTAGATCTGGAAAGATGCCGGTGTCAATACAATTGTTAAATATTGTGGCCAAATATGGCGCAACAATATGAATAATAGATCCAATGAAGCTTACAGACATACCCCACAAATCCTCAGTTTTCTTCAAGTTCAAAGATTTAAAACATTTTACAATACCATCCGCATTAACAAAAGAGAAACTGAATGTGCTTGTCACTAAAGGTATATTAGTAGACAGATATTGGTAAGCCAAGACGCTCGAAGACTCCAAGGCTGAAGTTGTAGTAATTGTAATATTCTTAAAAAAACTTTCAAATGTATTTGCTATATCTTTATCCGAAGTTAAGATCTCATTATTTATTTTTAGATTGATACTGGACTCATGTGAAGCTTTTTTACCAGTTTCCTGATTAACTATATTCCAAATTGTTTTTATTTTATTTGAGGAATTTTCAATACGCCCTTTGATATACAATGATTTTGCTGCGTTGCACACTGACTTAAAAATCTTAGAGTATCGCTTGACATGTTCAACGAATTGACGATGTGTATTATATGTTTTTTCCTCTAGCAGGTAATATAACATATCTCTACTCTTGCGAATTCCAGGTGTCGCCCATTGACTAAAATTTATTTTATTTGGAACTCTGATCTTTTTAGCAGCAAAATGTTTGCCAAATTCGTCATGTAAGGTATTAAAAAGATGTCCATAAATATCATTAGGGTCCGTTTTCTGTAGATTAATTCGGGGTAATTTTTCAATAATTTTTAGTTTAAAATTCTCAATATTTTTTTTTGTCATTTTCCTACTAATTCTAATGTCTATTGATTCCAGGCCTTTATTCTTAATTATAGAGACCATCTGTCCACTATGATCAGAAGTTAGATTATTTATAATTTTATGGTCAGTAAAATCTGTATTACAATAAATGTTATCAATACAAGTCGCTGATTTTTTTGTAGTCCTTGTTGGAACAAGAAAAATAGGGTACAAGTTAAATGACTGAAATAATAATTTAATTTTCTTTTGTAATGCAGTATGAGCAAGGAGATCAATGTTGAAGTCTCCACATAAAACTATTTTCTTATTACTTTTATATGCCAGATTAATAACATTCTCCATTACATCTTCAAAGATTGAGAAATCTCCAGAAGGTGGCCTATACACACAGATATAAATGTGTTTATCAATTTCCACACAAGATATCTCAACATGCATTTCAACTGAATGATTTACGACGTCATTCCTTGGCTTAAACTTAATTGCATTTTTAACTAAAATTAAAGATCCGCCATGACAGTATTTTTTTCTGTTGAAAAAACTAGCTAGTTTATAATTTACTATATTAAATCCCATTTTACTGTCATTAAGCCAATGTTCAGTTGCACAAAATATGTCAATATTAAATTTTTCCAAAAATAATTCAATTTCAAGAATTTTGCAGGCAAAACTTTGTATATTTTGATGTACAAGTAAGAATATACATTGATCTGCCTTTGTCTTTAATTTTAATTTAAATTACTTGAGTTTATAGAAAGGTAATTGTTATTATCATTATATTTGGGATCATTTAAAATGTTATACGCTAATAAAGATGCTAACTGTATTTTACAATGACGCGGCAAATGCAAAGAATTATTTGTCAATTTAAATTTAAATATAAAGTTATTAATGTCAAAGAATGTGATATTGTCAACGTAGCATGTCATTTTATAAATTAAATTATTTAATTTATGCACATAGGTATTGTGCCTTTGGCTAAGTGAAGAGGAATAGGGGAAAGCACAAAAAATTATATTTCTTACCTTGAGCAATAATAATGCCTCAAAATATTTAATTAAATCTTTATGCCTTACATCCAAACTATTACCTAGTAATATTATTATTGTGGTATTAATATTAAAATTGCTCTTAAGAATGGTGTCAAGAATATGGGTGTAAGGAGCATCGGGCATACATATATTAATTGTTGCCTTGTTTGGTAATTTGTGGTTTAGAAGACTGCCTATGTCAATACCAATTTTATCTGAATATACAATTGTTTCAGTTGATACATGCTCACTGAGGTTCTTATCAGAGCTGATCATTGGCAGTATTGTTTGATTATGTACATGCTCAGAAGTACCCGAGTTGGTTATAATATCAATTGGAGGTATTGAATGTGTTGATAAGCATGTACAAGTATGGTTATTTACTAACGAGTCAAATCTTTCAGCATTATACTGACTTAATTCTAAAATCTTGTCTATACTTAATATTCTTACCTTCTTAATATAACTTTATTAAACAAACATAAGTATTGTTATGTTCCAATAAATCATGCTTAATTATGCGCTTAATTGCTGATTATATCAAAACAATGAGACAAGAAAACACATAGAAACAAGACAAATTTTCATTTTATATATCAACAGTATGTCCTTAGGACTTACCTTCTTAATATAACTTTATTAAACAAACATAAATATTGTTATTTTCCAATAAATAATGCCTAATTATGCGCTAAATTGCTGTTTATATCAAAACAATAAGATAAGAAAACATATAGAAACAAATCAAATTTTTATTTCATGTATGAACAGTAGGTCCTTAGGACTTATTTCCTTAATAAGTATTAACATTAATATTGTTTATTGAAGTTAAATTATGCGTAAATATGCCTTAATTTGGTTATTTGACCTTATGCGATTACAACCTAACTCTATTATAAACGTAAAAATAAAATATTATTATTTTGCCTTAAATAATGCGTAACTATGCCTTAAATTGATATTTATATCGAAACAATAAGATAAGAAAACACATAGAAACAAGTCAAATTTTCATTTTGTATATCAACAGTATGTCCTTAGGACTTACCTTCTTAATATAACTTTATTAAACAAACATAAATATTGTTATTTTCCAATAAATAATGCTTAATTATGCGCTGAATTGCTGTTTATATCAAAACAATAAGATAAGAAAACATATAGAAACAAATCAAATTTTTATTTCATGTATGAACAGTAGGTCCTTAGGACTTATTTCCTTAATAAGTAATAACATAAATATTGTTTATTGAACTTAAATTATGCGTAAATATACCTTCATTTGGTTATTTGACCATATGCGATTACAACCTAACTCTATTATAAACGTAAAAATAAAATATTATTATTTTGCCTTAAATAATGCGTAACTATGCCTTAAATTGCTGTTTATATCAAAACAATAAGACAAGAAAACACATAAAACAAGTCAAATTTTCATTTCATGTATTAACAGTAGGTCCTTAGGGCTATTTCCTTAATAAGTATTAACATTAATATTGTTTATTATAGTTAAATTATGCGTAAATATGCCTTTAATTGCTATTTATATCGAAACAATAAGATTAGAAAACACATAGAAACAAGTCAAATTTTCATTTTATATATCAACAGTATGTCCTTAGGACTTACCTTCTTAATATAACTTTATTAAACAAACATAAGTATTGTTATGTTCCAATAAATCATGCTTAATTATGCGCTTAATTGCTGATTATATCAAAACAATGAGACAAGAAAACACATAGAAACAAGACAAATTTTCATTTTATATATCAACAGTATGTCCTTAGGACTTACCTTCTTAATATAACTTTATTAAACAAACATAAATATTGTTATTTTCCAATAAATAATGATTAATTATGCGCTAAATTACTGTTTATATCGAAACAATGAGATAAGGAAACACATAGAAACAAGTCAAATTTTCATTTTATATATCAACAGTATGTCGTTAGGAATTACCTTCTTAATATAACTTTATTAAACAAACATAAATATTGTTATTTTCCAGTAAATCATGCTTAATTATGCGCTAAATTGCTGTTTATATCAAAACAATAAGATAAGAAAACATATAGAAACAAATCAAATTTTTATTTCATGTATGAACAGTAGGTCCTTAGGACTTATTTCCTTAATAAGTATTAACATTAATATTGTTTATTGAAGTTAAATGATGCGTAAATATACTTTCATTTGGTTATTTGACCATATGCGATTACAACATAACTCTATTATAAACGTAAAAATAAAATATTATTATTTTGCCTTAAATAATGCGTAACTATGCCTTAAATTGATATTTATATCGAAACAATAAGATAAGAAAACACATAGAAACAAGTCAAATTTTCATTTTAAATATCAACAGTATGTCCTTAGGACTTACCTTCTTAATATAACTTTATTAAACAAACATAAATATTGTTATTTTCCAATAAATAATGCTTAATTATGCGCTAAATTGCTGTTTATATCAAAACAATAAGATAAGAAAACACATAGAAACAAGTGAAATTTTCATTTTATATATCAACAGTATGTCGTTAGGAATTACCTTCTTAATATAACTTTATTAAACAAACATAAATATTGTTATTTTCCAGTAAATCATGCTTAATTATGCGCTTAATTGCTGATTATATCAAAACAATGAGACAAGAAAACACATAGAAACAAGACAAATTTTCATTTTATATATCAACAGTATGTCCTTAGGACTTACCTTCTTAATATAACTTTATTAAACAAACATAAATATTGTTATTTTCCAATAAATAATGATTAATTATGCGCTAAATTACTGTATATATCGAAACAATGAGATAAGAAAACACATAGAAACAAGTCAAATTTTCATTTTATATATCAACAGTATGTCCTTAGGACTTACCTTCTTAATATAACTTTATTAAACAAACATAAATATTGTTATTTTCCAATAAATAATGCTTAATTATGCGCTAAATTGCTTTTTATATCAAAACAATGAGATAAGAAAACATATAGAAACAAATCAAATCTTTATTTCATGTATCAACAGTAGGTACTTAGGACTTATTTTCTTAATAAGTATTAACATTAATATTGTTTATTGAAGTTAAATTATGCGTAAATATGCCTTAATTTGGTTATTTGACCTTATGCGATTACAACCTAACTCTATTATGAACGTAAAAATAAAATATTATTATTTTGCCCTAAATAATGCGTAACTATGCCTTAAATTGATATTTATATCGAAACAATAAGATAAGAAAACACATAGAAACAAGTCAAATTTTCATTTTATATATCAACAGTATGTCGTTAGGAATTACCTTCTTAATATAACTTTATTAAACAAACATAAATATTGTTATTTTCCAGTAAATCATGCTTAATTATGCGCTTAATTGCTGATTATATCAAAACAATGAGACAAGAAAACACATAGAAACAAGACAAATTTTCATTTTATATATCAACAGAATGTCCTTAGGACTTACCTTCCTAATATAACTTTATTAAACAAACATAAATATTGTTATTTTCCAATAAATAATGATTAATTATGCGCTAAATTACTGTTTATATCGAAACAATGAGATAAGGAAACACATAGAAACAAGACAAATTTTCATTTTATATATCAACAGTATGTCCTTAGACTTACCTTCTTAATATAACTTTATTAAACAAACATAAATATTGTTATTTTCCAATAAATAATGCTTAATGATGCGCTTAATTGCTTTTTATATCAAAACAATAAGATAAGAAAACATATAGAAACAAATCAAATTTTTATTTCATGTATGAACAGTAGGTCCTTAGGGCTATTTCCTTAATAAGTGTTGCGACCTTTTTTATAACAACTTGATTGACATGTAAAAATGAGATGTTAGATGACGTTCTGCCAAGACGAGAATAAAATGTGATTTTTATTATTGTGCTTTATTTTCACCAAGACGAAACAAAGTGGTCCTTCGAGAAATCTGAACAGCACCGTGGAGACATCACACGACGTAATATGCTCACCAGCAGTAAGACACGACAAAATTTCGACATGAATTTTGTACCGCCCGCGCCGCCGTTGTCGACGGAACAACCGCAGCCGCGAACCTCGCGGCCGACTTCGCCGCATCACTCACATTCCACATCAAGACAATTATCACCCAGGTCAGTCATTTCTTGTTCAAGCTCCAGAGGTAGTACAATTCAAAGACAAAGTTTATTAAAAGCTAAAATAGACATTACTGAGCAACTAGCGCAGTTAGAACTGCAAAAAATCGAGGAAACGTACATCGCCAAAAAGCGATTACTTGAAAATAAGTTACTCATACAGTCAGCTATGTGTGATGAAGACGAGGCTGCTGAACCGCCTTTTGACATAAGGCACGACTTGGCGCCCGGCGAAAGACATTCCCCACACGACACGCATAGCTTGCATTTTGACCGCCACCCGAGTATCGCAAATGCTCAAAACTCCTCAAATGTACGTAATGTGTCATCATCAGAACAATTTAATGCTCAAGTCATGACAAGATTTTTAGCTCGCCAGACGTCGAGTAAAGACCTGCCAAGCTTCAGTGGAGACCCAGAGGACTGGCCGCTGTTCTACAGTCAGTTTCAAACAACAAGTCGCGTATGTGGATATAATGACGACGAGAACATTGCTCGACTTGAAAAATGCCTGAAGGGTAAAGCCCGCGACGCGGTGAAAATATTATTAGTCAGGTCAGTAAATATATCCAAAATTATTGACACATTGCGACTTAGATTTGGACGGCCAGAAATGATCATAGATAATATGCTATGCCGACTTAGAAGGATGCGTGATGTACACCAAGATGACGTCAACTACTTGATAGAGTATGCGACATATGTGCAGAACATTGTTGAGACAATGAAATGTGAGAAGGAGACAGGGCATTTGTCTAACCCTACCCTGACACGGGGAATTATTTCCAAGTTGCCGTCGTCACTGAAATTTGAATGGTGTTTTCATCTGAAAAGACATAATATTACGACAATTAATTTAACACATGTGTCAGATTGGCTCATGGACGTAGCTATGGCTGTTACACGTATTTCATATCAGACAACAAGTCGCCCATTTCACGACAATTCTAGAGACACTAGACCACAACAGATACGACAAGCTGTTTTCAATACGTCTAAACCAGAGAGACGTTGCCCATTATGCAAGGAGTACTTTCATCATCTCAAGGATTGTAATAAGTTTGTTGCAATGGACATTAATGAGAGATGGACCTATGTGACTCATAATAAATTATGCTTTTCATGCTTATCGACGAGACACCGACTTTTCAAGTGTACGCGCAAGATCGAGTGCCGAGAGCCGAACTGCCGCCGACTGCATCATAGTCTGTTGCACACTGCGTCGCGACCAGCACAAGACAATGATGACGTAACTGACGTGCATGTTAATAATTTCAACTACGCCAATCAAACCGTTTTGCTGAAGGTAATACCTATTATTATTTCTGGGAAAAATGGTGACTACGAGTCCGCAGCCTTATTAGACGAGGGGTCGTCTGTCAGTTTGATCGACGCTGGACTCGCTGAACGTGCTGGTATCACCGGGCCGAGGCAGCAATTGCGCATTTCTGGTGTGAATGGTATGTCAACAGTAGACACCACGTCAAAAATGGTAAACTTTAAAGTGCGCGGTATTCATAGTGATAGTGTGTATAATATGTGTAATGTACGAACTGTAAATAATTTATCTTTGCCTGTAAAATCTTTTAATTGTAAAAATATTGTTAAGACTTATGACTACTTACGTGACTACGAAGAGTACTGCGTCGACACTAAGAAAAAGATAGACATATTAATTGGACAAGATAATATTGACTTGATAATTTCCCGACAGATCATCGAGGGTCCGACAAATGATTCTCCGATGATTTCTGAGACGAAATTGGGGTACGTAATTCATGGTAAACTGTCTTATCCTTCATTAGTGACGGATTCCACGATTTTTCACACGTGTTGTGATGCTATTGACGAAACGATCAAGCGTAGTTTCACCACCGAAGACTTTGGTACTAAGCCTGTACATATTACGCCACGTTCTCGACAAGACATAAGGGCGATTGACATTATGGAAAAGACTACTCAATTACGTAATGACAGATGGGTGACTGGTTTACTATGGAAAAATGATACTGATATTCTTCCAGGTAGCTACGAGCAAGCGCGACTACGTCTGCGTGGCATTGAACGTAAGATGAATAGAATGCCTGAGTTTGCCGCGCGCTATCAAGAAAAGATTGACGATTACATTCGAAAAGGTTACATTTCGAAATTATTAGTAGACAAGACCGACCGTACTGACAAGACTTGGTATTTGCCGCATTTCGCGGTTTTTAATCCGAATAAACCCAATAAACTGCGGTTTGTTCTTGACGCCGCTGCCAAGTCTTATAATAAGTCATTAAATGATTTTTTAATGCCTGGACCTGACTACCTAAATTCTTTACCTGGACTTTTATTAGGGTTTAGGACACATAAAATTGCTTTAACCGGTGACATCCAAGAAATGTTTCACCAGATACTTATCCAGGAGAGTGACAGAGACGCTCAACGTTTTCTTTGGAAAAATGACATATATGTAATGAACGTAATGATGTTTGGTGCAATATGTTCACCTTCGTCTGCACAATATGTTAAAAATGTTAATGCCGAGAGATTTATCGAGACATATCCATTAGCCGTTGACGCGATTGTAAATAGACATTACATGGATGATTTTATTTATTCAATTGATGATGAAACTTCTGCTTGTCAATTGATTGACGATATTATTAATATTTACAAACGAGGGGGATTTAATATGACGAATTTTATGTCAAGTTCAAAATTTGTACTGAATCATTTACCGCGAGACAAAGTAGCACCAGGTTCTGTCAAAATAATTACAGACTGCCAAGATACTGTGACAGAAAGAGTGCTTGGAATGCATTGGTCTCCTGTCAATGACGAATTTATTTTTACATTACATTTTCACAATGTGTCAGACGATATTAAGACAGGACTAAAAAGACCTACTAAACGAGAAATATTAAAATTAATTATGTCCGTTTTTGATCCGCATGGATTTTTATCGAATATAACTATTAAAGGGAGAATTTTTCTTCAAGACGTTTGGAGGAGTAAAATAGGATGGGACGACGAAATAGGAACACAAATTCGTTTACTAAATTGAAATATTGGTTGACTTTAATCCACGACTGTACAAATGTAAAAATATCGAGATGGTTATTAAAGCCTGACTATGACAGAAATACACCTTTGCAAATTCATGTGTTTTGCGACGCAAGCGCACAGGCATTTGCTTCCGTAGCCTACTTACGTGCTAAGACAACATCAGGTGATTACCATGTTTCTTTTTTAATGGCTAGAGCGAGGGTAGCGCCAATGAAGACACTAAGTATCCCTAGACTTGAGCTCCAGGCTGCAGTCATGGGTGCTAGAATGTCTAATGTTTTAAGACAGTACATTGACTTATCTATTGGTCAGATATTTTATTGGTCTGATTCAAAGACTGTTCTAAGTTGGATTAGGTCTGACTCTGGTAGGTTTAAACCATTTGTTAGTCATCGCATTGGTGAAATCTCTGAGCTTACTAATGTCGCTGCTTGGCGATGGATACCTACACATTTAAATACAGCTGATGAAGCGACACGTGATATTAAGGCAGACAAAGACAGTTGTTGGCTTAAAGGTCCTGAATTTTTGAGAGAAAATAAAGACATGTGGCCTGCCGAACAAGACTTGACAATTACTGCTGACCAGAATGATCCTGAAATTAAATTAGTTTGCTTTACTATGCCGGACAACAATGACGTTTTACCAGATTGCGACAGATTTTCATCTTACTGGAGATTAGTGAGATCGACTGCTTGGTTATTGCGATTTATTGCAAAGCTTAAAAACGACAATGACTTGATAGGTGAGTTACATTCGGACGAAATTATAAAAGCAGAGATATTATTAATTAAAGATAGTCAAAGACGCAGTTTTTGGAAGGAGATTAATACTATAAAGACTGGACAGCCTATTCACAAAGACAGTAATGTTTATCAACTGACGCCGTTTACTGACGAAAATGGGGTTCTTCGCGTTGGTGGACGAATAAATAGGGCAAATGTAGACGATGACGTTAAATACCCAATAATTTTAAATCCTAAAGACAAGTACGTACGACTTTTAATAATAAGATATCACAAGAACAATGCGCATATCGGACGAGAGGAGGTATACAATAATTTAAGACAGAAATATTGGATATTGAATGGACGTAACGCTGTAAAAAGTTCTTGGAATGAATGTCAATTTTGTAAGAATAAGAAAGCAAGACCAGTACCACCACTGATGGGACAACTGCCGATTCCCAGATTGACGACAAATAATAAAGTATTTACGTATACTGGGCTTGACTATTTTGGACCGATGACAATTAAAATAGGAAGACGACATGAGAAGCGCTATGGTGCATTGTTTACTTGCTTGACGGTAAGAGCAATCCACATAGAAATTGTGAGTGACCTGACGACTAGTAGTACGATCATGGCTTTAAGACGTTTTATTTCGCGACGAGGAGTTCCTAAGCAAATATTTAGTGATAATGCGACTAACTTTAGAGGAGCCGACAAGGAACTGACTAAATCGATCGCAAATATTGACAAGGACTCTATTTTACGATTTTGTAGTATCCACCAAATAGACTGGCAGTTTATTGCTCCTAATGCACCACACATGGGTGGGTGTTGGGAAAGACTCGTGCGCTCAGTGAAGACAGCACTTAAAGTTGTATTAAAAGAGACTACTCCGACTGACCAAACTTTGAGCACTGTTATCGCGGAGACCGAGTACATGATTAATAATAGGCCTCTGACACACGTGCCTATAGACTGCCATGACCAGACTCCACTGACACCTAACCATTTTATATTTGGACAAAATGTATTAGCACCAATGGGTTCTTTTGACGACGGAGATTTAATACGGCATAGCTGGCGTACATCCCAGCGGCTTTCTGATCACATATGGAAGCGTTGGATAAAAGAATACTTACCTACACTGACTAGGAGAACAAAATGGTTTAGGACTACACAACCATTGCTGGTAGGTGATGTTGTGATTATAGTTGACGAACAAATGCCTCGGAATCTGTGGCTCAAAGGACGAAGCACTAAGACATATGGGGCAAGAGACGGACAAGTGAGAATTGCTGACGTGCAGACCACCATTGGAATTTACAAAAGACCTGTGACCAAGTTGTGCAGACTTGACTTACAACCTTCTACAGACGACTAATTGACATAGATCAGACTTTTCACCAGACTGAGTATTGACTTTCAATACTATGGGTGGGAATGTTGCGACCTTTTTTATAACAACTTGATTGACATGTAAAAATGAGATGTTAGATGACGTTCTGCCAAGACGAGAATAAAATGTGATTTTTATTATTGTGCTTTATTTTCACCAAGACGAAACAATAAGTATTAACATTAATATTGTTTATTATAGTTAAATTATGCGTAAATATGCCTTTAATTGCTATTTATATCGAAACAATAAGATTAGAAAACACATAGAAACAAGTCAAATTTTCATTTTATATATCAACAGTATGTCCTTAGGACTTACCTTCTTAATATAACTTTAATGAACAAACATAAGTATTGTTATGTTCCAATAAATCATGCTTAATTATGCGCTTAATTGCTGATTATATCAAAACAATGAGACAAGAAAACACATAGAAACAAGACAAATTTTCATTTTATATATCAACAGTATGTCCTTAGGACTTACCTTCTTAATATAACTTTATTAAACAAACATAAATATTGTTATTTTCCAATAAATAATGATTAATTATGCGCTAAATTACTGTTTATATCGAAACAATGAGATAAGGAAACACAAAGAAACAAGTCAAATTTTCATTTTATATATCAACAGTATGTCGTTAGGAATTACCTTCTTAATATAACTTTATTAAACAAACATAAATATTGTTATTTTCCAGTAAATCATGCTTAATTATGCGCTAAATTGCTGTTTATATCAAAACAATAAGATAAGAAAACATATAGAAACAAATCAAATTTTTATTTCATGTATGAACAGTAGGTCCTTAGGACTTATTTCCTTAATAAGTATTAACATAAATATTGTTTATTGAACTTAAATTATGCGTAAATATGCCTTAATTTGGTTATTTGACCTTATGCGATTACAACCTAACTCTATTATAAACGTAAAAATAAAATATTATTATTTTGCCTTAAATAATGCGTAACTATGCCTTAAATTGATATTTATATCGAAACAATAAGATAAGAAAACACATAGAAACAAGTCAAATTTTCATTTTGTATACCAACAGTATGTCCTTAGGACTTACCTTCTTAATATAACTTTATTAAACAAACATAAATATTGTTATTTTCCAATAAATAATGCTTAATTATGCGCTGAATTGCTGTTTATATCAAAACAATAAGATAAGAAAACATATAGAAACAAATCAAATTTTTATTTCATGTATGAACAGTAGGTCCTTAGGACTTATTTCCTTAATAAGTATTAACATAAATATTGTTTATTGAACTTAAATTATGCGTAAATATGCCTTAATTTGGTTATTTGACCTTATGCGATTACAACCTAACTCTATTATAAACGTAAAAATAAAATATTATTATTTTGCCTTAAATAATGCGTAACTATGCCTTAAATTGATATTTATATCGAAACAATAAGATAAGAAAACACATAGAAACAAGTCAAATTTTCATTTTGTATACCAACAGTATGTCCTTAGGACTTACCTTCTTAATATAACTTTATTAAACAAACATAAATATTGTTATTTTCCAATAAATAATGCTTAATTATGCCCTAAATTGCTTTTTATATCAAAACAATAAGATAAGAAAACATATAGAAACAAATCAAATCTTTATTTCATGTATGAACAGTAGGTCCTTAGGACTTATTTCCTTAATAAGTAATAACATAAATATTGTTTATTGAACTTAAATTATGCGTAAATATACCTTCATTTGGTTATTTGACCATATGCGATTACAACCTAACTCTATTATAAACGTAAAAATAAAATATTATTATTTTGCCTTAAATAATGCGTAACTATGCCTTAAATTGCTGTTTATATTAAAACAATGAGACAAGAAAACACATAAAACAAGTCAAATTTTCATTTCATGTATTAACAGTAGGTCCTTAGGGCTATTTCCTTAATAAGTATTAACATTAATATTGTTTATTATAGTTAAATTATGCGTAAATATGCCTTTAATTGCTATTTATATCGAAACAATAAGATTAGAAAACACATAGAAACAAGTCAAATTTTCATTTTATATATCAACAGTATGTCCTTAGGACTTACCTTCTTAATATAACTTTATTAAACAAACATAAGTATTGTTATGTTCCAATAAATCATGCTTAATTATGCGCTTAATTGCTGATTATATCAAAACAATGAGACAAGAAAACACATAGAAACAAGACAAATTTTCATTTTATATATCAACAGTATGTCCTTAGGACTTACCTTCTTAATATAACTTTATTAAACAAACATAAATATTGTTATTTTCCAATAAATAATGCCTAATTATGCGCTAAATTGCTGTTTATATCAAAACAATAAGATAAGAAAACATATAGAAACAAATCAAATTTTTATTTCATGTATGAACAGTAGGTCCTTAGGACTTATTTCCTTAATAAGTATTAACATTAATATTGTTTATTGAAGTTAAATTATGCGTAAATATGCCTTAATTTGGTTATTTGACCTTATGCGATTACAACCTAACTCTATTATAAACGTAAAAATAAAATATTATTATTTTGCCTTAAATAATGCGTAACTATGCCTTAAATTGATATTTATATCGAAACAATAAGATAAGAAAACACATAGAAACAAGTCAAATTTTTATTTTGTATATCAACAGTATGTCCTTAGGACTTACCTTCTTAATATAACTTTATTAAACAAACATAAATATTGTTATTTTCCAATAAATAATGCTTAATTATGCGCTGAATTGCTGTTTATATCAAAACAATAAGATAAGAAAACATATAGAAACAAATCAAATTTTTATTTCATGTATGAACAGTAGGTCCTTAGGACTTATTTCCTTAATAAGTAATAACATAAATATTGTTTATTGAACTTAAATTATGCGTAAATATACCTTCATTTGGTTATTTGACCATATGCGATTACAACCTAACTCTATTATAAACGTAAAAATAAAATATTATTATTTTGCCTTAAATAATGCGTAACTATGCCTTAAATTGCTGTTTATATCAAAACAATAAGACAAGAAAACACATAAAACAAGTCAAATTTTCATTTCATGTATTAACAGTAGGTCCTTAGGGCTATTTCCTTAATAAGTATTAACATTAATATTGTTTATTATAGTTAAATTATGCGTAAATATGCCTTTAATTGCTATTTATATCGAAACAATAAGATTAGAAAACACATAGAAACAAGTCAAATTTTCATTTTATATATCAACAGTATGTCCTTAGGACTTACCTTCTTAATATAACTTTATTAAACAAACATAAGTATTGTTATGTTCCAATAAATCATGCTTAATTATGCGCTTAATTGCTGATTATATCAAAACAATGAGACAAGAAAACACATAGAAACAAGACAAATTTTCATTTTATATATCAACAGTATGTCCTTAGGACTTACCTTCTTAATATAACTTTATTAAACAAACATAAATATTGTTATTTTCCAATAAATAATGATTAATTATGCGCTAAATTACTGTTTATATCGAAACAATGAGATAAGGAAACACATAGAAACAAGTCAAATTTTCATTTTATATATCAACAGTATGTCGTTAGGAATTACCTTCTTAATATAACTTTATTAAACAAACATAAATATTGTTATTTTCCAGTAAATCATGCTTAATTATGCGCTAAATTGCTGTTTATATCAAAACAATAAGATAAGAAAACATATAGAAACAAATCAAATTTTTATTTCATGTATGAACAGTAGGTCCTTAGGACTTATTTCCTTAATAAGTATTAACATTAATATTGTTTATTGAAGTTAAATGATGCGTAAATATACTTTCATTTGGTTATTTGACCATATGCGATTACAACATAACTCTATTATAAACGTAAAAATAAAATATTATTATTTTGCCTTAAATAATGCGTAACTATGCCTTAAATTGATATTTATATCGAAACAATAAGATAAGAAAACACATAGAAACAAGTCAAATTTTCATTTTAAATATCAACAGTATGTCCTTAGGACTTACCTTCTTAATATAACTTTATTAAACAAACATAAATATTGTTATTTTCCAATAAATAATGCTTAATTATGCGCTAAATTGCTGTTTATATCAAAACAATAAGATAAGAAAACACATAGAAACAAGTGAAATTTTCATTTTATATATCAACAGTATGTCGTTAGGAATTACCTTCTTAATATAACTTTATTAAACAAACATAAATATTGTTATTTTCCAGTAAATCATGCTTAATTATGCGCTTAATTGCTGATTATATCAAAACAATGAGACAAGAAAACACATAGAAACAAGACAAATTTTCATTTTATATATCAACAGTATGTCCTTAGGACTTACCTTCTTAATATAACTTTATTAAACAAACATAAATATTGTTATTTTCCAATAAATAATGATTAATTATGCGCTAAATTACTGTATATATCGAAACAATGAGATAAGAAAACACATAGAAACAAGTCAAATTTTCATTTTATATATCAACAGTATGTCCTTAGGACTTACCTTCTTAATATAACTTTATTAAACAAACATAAATATTGTTATTTTCCAATAAATAATGCTTAATTATGCGCTAAATTGCTTTTTATATCAAAACAATGAGATAAGAAAACATATAGAAACAAATCAAATCTTTATTTCATGTATCAACAGTAGGTACTTAGGACTTATTTTCTTAATAAGTATTAACATTAATATTGTTTATTGAAGTTAAATTATGCGTAAATATGCCTTAATTTGGTTATTTGACCTTATGCGATTACAACCTAACTCTATTATGAACGTAAAAATAAAATATTATTATTTTGCCCTAAATAATGCGTAACTATGCCTTAAATTGATATTTATATCGAAACAATAAGATAAGAAAACACATAGAAACAAGTCAAATTTTCATTTTATATATCAACAGTATGTCGTTAGGAATTACCTTCTTAATATAACTTTATTAAACAAACATAAATATTGTTATTTTCCAGTAAATCATGCTTAATTATGCGCTTAATTGCTGATTATATCAAAACAATGAGACAAGAAAACACATAGAAACAAGACAAATTTTCATTTTATATATCAACAGAATGTCCTTAGGACTTACCTTCCTAATATAACTTTATTAAACAAACATAAATATTGTTATTTTCCAATAAATAATGATTAATTATGCGCTAAATTACTGTTTATATCGAAACAATGAGATAAGGAAACACATAGAAACAAGACAAATTTTCATTTTATATATCAACAGTATGTCCTTAGACTTACCTTCTTAATATAACTTTATTAAACAAACATAAATATTGTTATTTTCCAATAAATAATGCTTAATGATGCGCTTAATTGCTTTTTATATCAAAACAATAAGATAAGAAAACATATAGAAACAAATCAAATTTTTATTTCATGTATGAACAGTAGGTCCTTAGGGCTATTTCCTTAATAAGTGTTGCGACCTTTTTTATAACAACTTGATTGACATGTAAAAATGAGATGTTAGATGACGTTCTGCCAAGACGAGAATAAAATGTGATTTTTATTATTGTGCTTTATTTTCACCAAGACGAAACAAAGTGGTCCTTCGAGAAATCTGAACAGCACCGTGGAGACATCACACGACGTAATATGCTCACCAGCAGTAAGACACGACAAAATTTCGACATGAATTTTGTACCGCCCGCGCCGCCGTTGTCGACGGAACAACCGCAGCCGCGAACCTCGCGGCCGACTTCGCCGCATCACTCACATTCCACATCAAGACAATTATCACCCAGGTCAGTCATTTCTTGTTCAAGCTCCAGAGGTAGTACAATTCAAAGACAAAGTTTATTAAAAGCTAAAATAGACATTACTGAGCAACTAGCGCAGTTAGAACTGCAAAAAATCGAGGAAACGTACATCGCCAAAAAGCGATTACTTGAAAATAAGTTACTCATACAGTCAGCTATGTGTGATGAAGACGAGGCTGCTGAACCGCCTTTTGACATAAGGCACGACTTGGCGCCCGGCGAAAGACATTCCCCACACGACACGCATAGCTTGCATTTTGACCGCCACCCGAGTATCGCAAATGCTCAAAACTCCTCAAATGTACGTAATGTGTCATCATCAGAACAATTTAATGCTCAAGTCATGACAAGATTTTTAGCTCGCCAGACGTCGAGTAAAGACCTGCCAAGCTTCAGTGGAGACCCAGAGGACTGGCCGCTGTTCTACAGTCAGTTTCAAACAACAAGTCGCGTATGTGGATATAATGACGACGAGAACATTGCTCGACTTGAAAAATGCCTGAAGGGTAAAGCCCGCGACGCGGTGAAAATATTATTAGTCAGGTCAGTAAATATATCCAAAATTATTGACACATTGCGACTTAGATTTGGACGGCCAGAAATGATCATAGATAATATGCTATGCCGACTTAGAAGGATGCGTGATGTACACCAAGATGACGTCAACTACTTGATAGAGTATGCGACATATGTGCAGAACATTGTTGAGACAATGAAATGTGAGAAGGAGACAGGGCATTTGTCTAACCCTACCCTGACACGGGGAATTATTTCCAAGTTGCCGTCGTCACTGAAATTTGAATGGTGTTTTCATCTGAAAAGACATAATATTACGACAATTAATTTAACACATGTGTCAGATTGGCTCATGGACGTAGCTATGGCTGTTACACGTATTTCATATCAGACAACAAGTCGCCCATTTCACGACAATTCTAGAGACACTAGACCACAACAGATACGACAAGCTGTTTTCAATACGTCTAAACCAGAGAGACGTTGCCCATTATGCAAGGAGTACTTTCATCATCTCAAGGATTGTAATAAGTTTGTTGCAATGGACATTAATGAGAGATGGACCTATGTGACTCATAATAAATTATGCTTTTCATGCTTATCGACGAGACACCGACTTTTCAAGTGTACGCGCAAGATCGAGTGCCGAGAGCCGAACTGCCGCCGACTGCATCATAGTCTGTTGCACACTGCGTCGCGACCAGCACAAGACAATGATGACGTAACTGACGTGCATGTTAATAATTTCAACTACGCCAATCAAACCGTTTTGCTGAAGGTAATACCTATTATTATTTCTGGGAAAAATGGTGACTACGAGTCCGCAGCCTTATTAGACGAGGGGTCGTCTGTCAGTTTGATCGACGCTGGACTCGCTGAACGTGCTGGTATCACCGGGCCGAGGCAGCAATTGCGCATTTCTGGTGTGAATGGTATGTCAACAGTAGACACCACGTCAAAAATGGTAAACTTTAAAGTGCGCGGTATTCATAGTGATAGTGTGTATAATATGTGTAATGTACGAACTGTAAATAATTTATCTTTGCCTGTAAAATCTTTTAATTGTAAAAATATTGTTAAGACTTATGACTACTTACGTGACTACGAAGAGTACTGCGTCGACACTAAGAAAAAGATAGACATATTAATTGGACAAGATAATATTGACTTGATAATTTCCCGACAGATCATCGAGGGTCCGACAAATGATTCTCCGATGATTTCTGAGACGAAATTGGGGTACGTAATTCATGGTAAACTGTCTTATCCTTCATTAGTGACGGATTCCACGATTTTTCACACGTGTTGTGATGCTATTGACGAAACGATCAAGCGTAGTTTCACCACCGAAGACTTTGGTACTAAGCCTGTACATATTACGCCACGTTCTCGACAAGACATAAGGGCGATTGACATTATGGAAAAGACTACTCAATTACGTAATGACAGATGGGTGACTGGTTTACTATGGAAAAATGATACTGATATTCTTCCAGGTAGCTACGAGCAAGCGCGACTACGTCTGCGTGGCATTGAACGTAAGATGAATAGAATGCCTGAGTTTGCCGCGCGCTATCAAGAAAAGATTGACGATTACATTCGAAAAGGTTACATTTCGAAATTATTAGTAGACAAGACCGACCGTACTGACAAGACTTGGTATTTGCCGCATTTCGCGGTTTTTAATCCGAATAAACCCAATAAACTGCGGTTTGTTCTTGACGCCGCTGCCAAGTCTTATAATAAGTCATTAAATGATTTTTTAATGCCTGGACCTGACTACCTAAATTCTTTACCTGGACTTTTATTAGGGTTTAGGACACATAAAATTGCTTTAACCGGTGACATCCAAGAAATGTTTCACCAGATACTTATCCAGGAGAGTGACAGAGACGCTCAACGTTTTCTTTGGAAAAATGACATATATGTAATGAACGTAATGATGTTTGGTGCAATATGTTCACCTTCGTCTGCACAATATGTTAAAAATGTTAATGCCGAGAGATTTATCGAGACATATCCATTAGCCGTTGACGCGATTGTAAATAGACATTACATGGATGATTTTATTTATTCAATTGATGATGAAACTTCTGCTTGTCAATTGATTGACGATATTATTAATATTTACAAACGAGGGGGATTTAATATGACGAATTTTATGTCAAGTTCAAAATTTGTACTGAATCATTTACCGCGAGACAAAGTAGCACCAGGTTCTGTCAAAATAATTACAGACTGCCAAGATACTGTGACAGAAAGAGTGCTTGGAATGCATTGGTCTCCTGTCAATGACGAATTTATTTTTACATTACATTTTCACAATGTGTCAGACGATATTAAGACAGGACTAAAAAGACCTACTAAACGAGAAATATTAAAATTAATTATGTCCGTTTTTGATCCGCATGGATTTTTATCGAATATAACTATTAAAGGGAGAATTTTTCTTCAAGACGTTTGGAGGAGTAAAATAGGATGGGACGACGAAATAGGAACACAAATTCGTTTACTAAATTGAAATATTGGTTGACTTTAATCCACGACTGTACAAATGTAAAAATATCGAGATGGTTATTAAAGCCTGACTATGACAGAAATACACCTTTGCAAATTCATGTGTTTTGCGACGCAAGCGCACAGGCATTTGCTTCCGTAGCCTACTTACGTGCTAAGACAACATCAGGTGATTACCATGTTTCTTTTTTAATGGCTAGAGCGAGGGTAGCGCCAATGAAGACACTAAGTATCCCTAGACTTGAGCTCCAGGCTGCAGTCATGGGTGCTAGAATGTCTAATGTTTTAAGACAGTACATTGACTTATCTATTGGTCAGATATTTTATTGGTCTGATTCAAAGACTGTTCTAAGTTGGATTAGGTCTGACTCTGGTAGGTTTAAACCATTTGTTAGTCATCGCATTGGTGAAATCTCTGAGCTTACTAATGTCGCTGCTTGGCGATGGATACCTACACATTTAAATACAGCTGATGAAGCGACACGTGATATTAAGGCAGACAAAGACAGTTGTTGGCTTAAAGGTCCTGAATTTTTGAGAGAAAATAAAGACATGTGGCCTGCCGAACAAGACTTGACAATTACTGCTGACCAGAATGATCCTGAAATTAAATTAGTTTGCTTTACTATGCCGGACAACAATGACGTTTTACCAGATTGCGACAGATTTTCATCTTACTGGAGATTAGTGAGATCGACTGCTTGGTTATTGCGATTTATTGCAAAGCTTAAAAACGACAATGACTTGATAGGTGAGTTACATTCGGACGAAATTATAAAAGCAGAGATATTATTAATTAAAGATAGTCAAAGACGCAGTTTTTGGAAGGAGATTAATACTATAAAGACTGGACAGCCTATTCACAAAGACAGTAATGTTTATCAACTGACGCCGTTTACTGACGAAAATGGGGTTCTTCGCGTTGGTGGACGAATAAATAGGGCAAATGTAGACGATGACGTTAAATACCCAATAATTTTAAATCCTAAAGACAAGTACGTACGACTTTTAATAATAAGATATCACAAGAACAATGCGCATATCGGACGAGAGGAGGTATACAATAATTTAAGACAGAAATATTGGATATTGAATGGACGTAACGCTGTAAAAAGTTCTTGGAATGAATGTCAATTTTGTAAGAATAAGAAAGCAAGACCAGTACCACCACTGATGGGACAACTGCCGATTCCCAGATTGACGACAAATAATAAAGTATTTACGTATACTGGGCTTGACTATTTTGGACCGATGACAATTAAAATAGGAAGACGACATGAGAAGCGCTATGGTGCATTGTTTACTTGCTTGACGGTAAGAGCAATCCACATAGAAATTGTGAGTGACCTGACGACTAGTAGTACGATCATGGCTTTAAGACGTTTTATTTCGCGACGAGGAGTTCCTAAGCAAATATTTAGTGATAATGCGACTAACTTTAGAGGAGCCGACAAGGAACTGACTAAATCGATCGCAAATATTGACAAGGACTCTATTTTACGATTTTGTAGTATCCACCAAATAGACTGGCAGTTTATTGCTCCTAATGCACCACACATGGGTGGGTGTTGGGAAAGACTCGTGCGCTCAGTGAAGACAGCACTTAAAGTTGTATTAAAAGAGACTACTCCGACTGACCAAACTTTGAGCACTGTTATCGCGGAGACCGAGTACATGATTAATAATAGGCCTCTGACACACGTGCCTATAGACTGCCATGACCAGACTCCACTGACACCTAACCATTTTATATTTGGACAAAATGTATTAGCACCAATGGGTTCTTTTGACGACGGAGATTTAATACGGCATAGCTGGCGTACATCCCAGCGGCTTTCTGATCACATATGGAAGCGTTGGATAAAAGAATACTTACCTACACTGACTAGGAGAACAAAATGGTTTAGGACTACACAACCATTGCTGGTAGGTGATGTTGTGATTATAGTTGACGAACAAATGCCTCGGAATCTGTGGCTCAAAGGACGAAGCACTAAGACATATGGGGCAAGAGACGGACAAGTGAGAATTGCTGACGTGCAGACCACCATTGGAATTTACAAAAGACCTGTGACCAAGTTGTGCAGACTTGACTTACAACCTTCTACAGACGACTAATTGACATAGATCAGACTTTTCACCAGACTGAGTATTGACTTTCAATACTATGGGTGGGAATGTTGCGACCTTTTTTATAACAACTTGATTGACATGTAAAAATGAGATGTTAGATGACGTTCTGCCAAGACGAGAATAAAATGTGATTTTTATTATTGTGCTTTATTTTCACCAAGACGAAACAATAAGTATTAACATTAATATTGTTTATTATAGTTAAATTATGCGTAAATATGCCTTTAATTGCTATTTATATCGAAACAATAAGATTAGAAAACACATAGAAACAAGTCAAATTTTCATTTTATATATCAACAGTATGTCCTTAGGACTTACCTTCTTAATATAACTTTAATGAACAAACATAAGTATTGTTATGTTCCAATAAATCATGCTTAATTATGCGCTTAATTGCTGATTATATCAAAACAATGAGACAAGAAAACACATAGAAACAAGACAAATTTTCATTTTATATATCAACAGTATGTCCTTAGGACTTACCTTCTTAATATAACTTTATTAAACAAACATAAATATTGTTATTTTCCAATAAATAATGATTAATTATGCGCTAAATTACTGTTTATATCGAAACAATGAGATAAGGAAACACAAAGAAACAAGTCAAATTTTCATTTTATATATCAACAGTATGTCGTTAGGAATTACCTTCTTAATATAACTTTATTAAACAAACATAAATATTGTTATTTTCCAGTAAATCATGCTTAATTATGCGCTAAATTGCTGTTTATATCAAAACAATAAGATAAGAAAACATATAGAAACAAATCAAATTTTTATTTCATGTATGAACAGTAGGTCCTTAGGACTTATTTCCTTAATAAGTATTAACATAAATATTGTTTATTGAACTTAAATTATGCGTAAATATGCCTTAATTTGGTTATTTGACCTTATGCGATTACAACCTAACTCTATTATAAACGTAAAAATAAAATATTATTATTTTGCCTTAAATAATGCGTAACTATGCCTTAAATTGATATTTATATCGAAACAATAAGATAAGAAAACACATAGAAACAAGTCAAATTTTCATTTTGTATACCAACAGTATGTCCTTAGGACTTACCTTCTTAATATAACTTTATTAAACAAACATAAATATTGTTATTTTCCAATAAATAATGCTTAATTATGCGCTGAATTGCTGTTTATATCAAAACAATAAGATAAGAAAACATATAGAAACAAATCAAATTTTTATTTCATGTATGAACAGTAGGTCCTTAGGACTTATTTCCTTAATAAGTATTAACATAAATATTGTTTATTGAACTTAAATTATGCGTAAATATGCCTTAATTTGGTTATTTGACCTTATGCGATTACAACCTAACTCTATTATAAACGTAAAAATAAAATATTATTATTTTGCCTTAAATAATGCGTAACTATGCCTTAAATTGATATTTATATCGAAACAATAAGATAAGAAAACACATAGAAACAAGTCAAATTTTCATTTTGTATACCAACAGTATGTCCTTAGGACTTACCTTCTTAATATAACTTTATTAAACAAACATAAATATTGTTATTTTCCAATAAATAATGCTTAATTATGCGCTAAATTGCTTTTTATATCAAAACAATAAGATAAGAAAACATATAGAAACAAATCAAATCTTTATTTCATGTATGAACAGTAGGTCCTTAGGACTTATTTCCTTAATAAGTAATAACATAAATATTGTTTATTGAACTTAAATTATGCGTAAATATACCTTCATTTGGTTATTTGACCATATGCGATTACAACCTAACTCTATTATAAACGTAAAAATAAAATATTATTATTTTGCCTTAAATAATGCGTAACTATGCCTTAAATTGCTGTTTATATTAAAACAATGAGACAAGAAAACACATAAAACAAGTCAAATTTTCATTTCATGTATTAACAGTAGGTCCTTAGGGCTATTTCCTTAATAAGTATTAACATTAATATTGTTTATTATAGTTAAATTATGCGTAAATATGCCTTTAATTGCTATTTATATCGAAACAATAAGATTAGAAAACACATAGAAACAAGTCAAATTTTCATTTTATATATCAACAGTATGTCCTTAGGACTTACCTTCTTAATATAACTTTATTAAACAAACATAAGTATTGTTATGTTCCAATAAATCATGCTTAATTATGCGCTTAATTGCTGATTATATCAAAACAATGAGACAAGAAAACACATAGAAACAAGACAAATTTTCATTTTATATATCAACAGTATGTCCTTAGGACTTACCTTCTTAATATAACTTTATTAAACAAACATAAATATTGTTATTTTCCAATAAATAATGCCTAATTATGCGCTAAATTGCTGTTTATATCAAAACAATAAGATAAGAAAACATATAGAAACAAATCAAATTTTTATTTCATGTATGAACAGTAGGTCCTTAGGACTTATTTCCTTAATAAGTATTAACATTAATATTGTTTATTGAAGTTAAATTATGCGTAAATATGCCTTAATTTGGTTATTTGACCTTATGCGATTACAACCTAACTCTATTATAAACGTAAAAATAAAATATTATTATTTTGCCTTAAATAATGCGTAACTATGCCTTAAATTGATATTTATATCGAAACAATAAGATAAGAAAACACATAGAAACAAGTCAAATTTTCATTTTGTATATCAACAGTATGTCCTTAGGACTTACCTTCTTAATATAACTTTATTAAACAAACATAAATATTGTTATTTTCCAATAAATAATGCTTAATTATGCGCTGAATTGCTGTTTATATCAAAACAATAAGATAAGAAAACATATAGAAACAAATCAAATTTTTATTTCATGTATGAACAGTAGGTCCTTAGGACTTATTTCCTTAATAAGTAATAACATAAATATTGTTTATTGAACTTAAATTATGCGTAAATATACCTTCATTTGGTTATTTGACCATATGCGATTACAACCTAACTCTATTATAAACGTAAAAATAAAATATTATTATTTTGCCTTAAATAATGCGTAACTATGCCTTAAATTGCTGTTTATATCAAAACAATGAGACAAGAAAACACATAAAACAAGTCAAATTTTCATTTCATGTATTAACAGTAGGTCCTTAGGGCTATTTCCTTAATAAGTATTAACATTAATATTGTTTATTATAGTTAAATTATGCGTAAATATGCCTTTAATTGCTATTTATATCGAAACAATAAGATTAGAAAACACATAGAAACAAGTCAAATTTTCATTTTATATATCAACAGTATGTCCTTAGGACTTACCTTCTTAATATAACTTTATTAAACAAACATAAGTATTGTTATGTTCCAATAAATCATGCTTAATTATGCGCTTAATTGCTGATTATATCAAAACAATGAGACAAGAAAACACATAGAAACAAGACAAATTTTCATTTTATATATCAACAGTATGTCCTTAGGACTTACCTTCTTAATATAACTTTATTAAACAAACATAAATATTGTTATTTTCCAATAAATAATGCTTAATGATGCGCTTAATTGCTTTTTATATCAAAACAATAAGATAAGAAAACATATAGAAACAAATCAAATCTTTATTTCATGTATGAACAGTAGGTCCTTAGGACTTATTTCCTTAATAAGTATTAACATAAATATTGTTTATTGAAGTTAAATTATGCGTAAATATGCCTTAATTTGGTTATTTGACCATGTGCGATTACAACCTAACTCTATTTTAAACGTAAAAATAAAATATTATTATTTTGCCTTAAATAATGCGTAACTATGCCTTAAATTGATATTTATATCGAAACAATAAGATAAGAAAACACATAGAAACAAGTCAAATTTTCATTTTGTATATCAACAGTATGTACTTAGGACTTACCTTCTTAATATAACTTTATTAAACAAACATAAGTATTGTTATGTTCCAATAAATCATGCTTAATTATGCGCTTAATTGCTGATTATATCAAAACAATGAGACAAGAAAACACATAAAAACAAGACAAATTTTCATTTTATATATCAACAGTATGTCCTTAGGACTTACCTTCTTAATATAACTTCATTAAACAAACATAAATATTGTTATTTTCCAATAAATAATGATTAATTATGCGCTAAATTACTGTTTATATCGAAACAATGAAATAAGGAAACACATAGAAACAAGTCAAATTTTCATTTTATATATCAACAGTATGTCGTTAGGAATTACCTTCTTAATATAACTTTATTAAACAAACATAAATATTGTTATTTTCCAGTAAATCATGCTTAATTATGCGCTAAATTGCTGTTTATATCAAAACAATAAGATAAGAAAACATATAGAAACAAATCAAATTTTTATTTCATGTATGAACAGTAGGTCCTTAGGACTTATTTCCTTAATAAGTATTAACATTAATCTTGTTTATTGAAGTTAAATGATGCGTAAATATACCTTCATTTGGTTATTTGACCATATGCGATTACAACATAACTCTATTATAAACGTAAAAATAAAATATTATTATTTTGCCTTAAATAATGCGTAACTATGCCTTAAATTGATATTTATATCGAAACAATAAGATAAGAAAACACATAGAAACAAGTCAAATTTTCATTTTAAATATCAACAGTATGTCCTTAGGACTTACCTTCTTAATATAACTTTATTAAACAAACATAAATATTGTTATTTTCCAATAAATAATGCTTAATTATGCGCTAAATTGCTGTTTATATCAAAACAATAAGATAAGAAAACACATAGAAACAAGTGAAATTTTCATTTTATATATCAACAGTATGTCGTTAGGAATTACCTTCTTAATATAACTTTATTAAACAAACATAAATATTGTTATTTTCCAGTAAATCATGCTTAATTATGCGCTAAATTGTTGTTTATATCAAAACAATAAGATAAGAAAACATATAGAAACAAATCAAATTTTTATTTCATGTATGAACAGTAGGTCCTTAGGACTTATTTCCTTAATAAGTATTAACATTAATATTGTTTATTGAAGTTAAATGATGCGTAAATATACCTTCATTTGGTTATTTGACCATATGCGATTACAACATAACTCTATTATAAACGTAAAAATAAAATATTATTATTTTGCCTTAAATAATGCGTAACTATGCCTTAAATTGATATTTATATCGAAACAATAAGATAAGAAAACACATAGAAACAAGTCAAATTTTCATTTTAAATATCAACAGTATGTCCTTAGGACTTACCTTCTTAATATAACTTTATTAAACAAACATAAATATTGTTATTTTCCAATAAATAATGCCTAATTATGCGCTAAATTGCTGTTTATATCAAAACAATAAGATAAGAAAACATATAGAAACAAATCAAATTTTTATTTCATGTATGAACAGTAGGTCCTTAGGACTTATTTCCTTAATAAGTATTAACATTAATATTGTTTATTGAAGTTAAATTATGCGTAAATATACCTTCATTTGGTTATTTGACCATATGCGATTACAACATAACTCTATTATAAACGTAAAAATAAAATATTATTATTTTGCCTTAAATAATGCGTAACTATGCCTTAAATTGATATTTATATCGAAACAATAAGATAAAAAAACACATAGAAACAAGTCAAATTTTCATTTTAAATATCAACAGTATGTCCTTAGGACATACCTTCTTAATATAACTTTATTAAACAAACATAAATATTGTTATTTTCCAATAAATAATGCCTAATTATGCGCTAAATTGCTGTTTATATCAAAACAATAAGATAAGAAAACATATAGAAACAAATCAAATTTTTATTTCATGTATGAACAGTAGGTCCTTAGGACCTATTTCCTTAATAAGTATTAACATTAATATTGTTTATTGAAGTTAAATTATGCGTAAATATGCCTTAATTTGGTTATTTGACCTTATGCGATTACAACCTAACTCTAATATAAACGTAAAAATAAAATATTATTATTTTGCCTTAAATAATGCGTAACTATGCCTTAAATTGATATTTATATCGAAACAATAAGATAAGAAAACACATAGAAACAAGTCAAATTTTCATTTTGTATATCAACAGTATGTCCTTAGGACTTACCTTCTTAATATAACTTTATTAAACAAACATAAATATTGTTATTTTCCAATAAATAATGCTTAATTATGCGCTGAATTGCTGTTTATATCAAAACAATAAGATAAGAAAACATATAGAAACAAATCAAATTTTTATTTCATGTATGAACAGTAGGTCCTTAGGACTTATTTCCTTAATAAGTAATAACATAAATATTGTTTATTGAACTTAAATTATGCGTAAATATACCTTCATTTGGTTATTTGACCATATGCGATTACAACCTAACTCTATTATAAACGTAAAAATAAAATATTATTATTTTGCCTTAAATAATGCGTAACTATGCCTTAAATTGCTGTTTATATCAAAACAATGAGACAAGAAAACACATAAAACAAGTCAAATTTTCATTTCATGTATTAACAGTAGGTCCTTAGGGCTATTTCCTTAATAAGTATTAACATTAATATTGTTTATTATAGTTAAATTATGCGTAAATATGCCTTTAATTGCTATTTATATCGAAACAATAAGATTAGAAAACACATAGAAACAAGTCAAATTTTCATTTTATATATCAACAGTATGTCCTTAGGACTTACCTTCTTAATATAACTTTATTAAACAAACATAAGTATTGTTATGTTCCAATAAATCATGCTTAATTATGCGCTTAATTGCTGATTATATCAAAACAATGAGACAAGAAAACACATAGAAACAAGACAAATTTTCATTTTATATATCAACAGTATGTCCTTAGGACTTACCTTCTTAATATAACTTTATTAAACAAACATAAATATTGTTATTTTCCAATAAATAATGATTAATTATGCGCTAAATTACTGTTTATATCAAAACAATGAGATAAGGAAACACATAGAAACAAGTCAAATTTTCATTTTATATATCAACAGTATGTCCTTAGACTTACCTTCTTAATATAACTTTATTAAACAAACATAAATATTGTTATTTTCCAATAAATAATGCTTAATTATGCGCTAAATTGCTTTTTATATCAAAACAATAAGATAAGAAAACATATAGAAACAAATCAAATCTTTATTTCATGTATGAACAGTAGGTCCTTAGGACTTATTTCCTTAATAAGTATTAACATAAATATTGTTTATTGAAGTTAAATTATGCGTAAATATGCCTTAATTTGGTTATTTGACTATGTGCGATTACAACCTAACTCTATTTTAAACGTAAAAATAAAATATTATTATTTTGCCTTAAATAATGCGTAACTATGCCCTAAATTGCTATTTATATCGAAACAACAAGATAAGAAAACACATAGAAACAAGTCAAATTTTTATTTTAAATATCAACAGTATGTCCTTAGGACTTACCTTCTTAATATAACTTTATTAAACAAAACTAAATATTGTTATTTTCCAATAAATAATGCTTAATTATGCGCTAAATTACTGTTTATATCAAAACAATGAGATAAGAAAACATATAGAAACAAATTAAATTTTTATTTTATATATCAACAGTATGTCCTTAGGACTTACCTTCCTAATATAACTTTATTAAACAAACATAAATATTGTTATTTTCCAATAAATAATGATTAATTATGCGCTAAATTACTGTTTATATCGAAACAATGAGATAAGAAAACACATAGAAACAAGTCAAATTTTCATTTTATATATCAACAGTATGTCCTTAGGACTTCCTTTTTAATATAACTTTATTAAACAAACATAAGTATTGTTATTTTCCAATAAATAATGCTTAATTATGCGCTAAATTGCTGTTTATATCAAAACAATGAGACAAGAAAACACATAAAACAAGTCAAATTTTCATTTCATGTATCAACAGTAGGTCCTTAGGGCTATTTCCTTAATAAGTATTAACATTAATATTGTTTATTATAGTTAAATTATGCGTAAATATGCCTTAATTTGGTTACTTGACCTTATGCGATTACAACCTAACTCTATTATAAACGTAAAAATAAAATATTATTATTTTGCCTTAAATAATGCGTAACTATGCCTTAAATTGATATTTATATCGAAACAATAAGATAAGAAAACACATAGAAACAAGTCAAATTTTCATTTTATATATCAACAGTATGTCCTTAGGACTATCCTTCTTAATATAACTTTATTAAACAAACATAAATATTGTTATTTTCCAATAAATAATGCTTAATTATGCGCTAAATTGCTGTTTATATCAAAACAATGAGATAAGAAAACACATAGAAACAAGTCAAATTTTCATTTTATATATCAACAGTATGTCCTTAGGACTTTTTTCCTAATATAACTTTATTAAACAAACATAAATATTGTTATTTTCCAATAAATAATGCCTAATTATGCGCTAAATTGCTGTTTATATCAAAACAATAAGATAAGAAAACATATAGAAACAAATCAAATTTTTATTTCATGTATGAACAGTAGGTCCTTAGGACTTATTTCCTTAATAAGTATTAACATTAATATTGTTTATTGAAGTTAAATTATGCGTAAATATGCCTTAATTTGGTTATTTGACCTTATGCGATTACAACCTAACTCTATTATAAACGTAAAAATAAAATATTATTATTTTGCCTTAAATAATGCGTAACTATGCCTTAAATTGATATTTATATCGAAACAATAAGATAAGAAAACACATAGAAACAAGTCAAATTTTCATTTTGTATATCAACAGTATGTCCTTAGGACTTACCTTCTTAATATAACTTTATTAAACAAACATAAATATTGTTATTTTCCAATAAATAATGCTTAATTATGCGCTGAATTGCTGTTTATATCAAAACAATAAGATAAGAAAACATATAGAAACAAATCAAATTTTTATTTCATGTATGAACAGTAGGTCCTTAGGACTTATTTCCTTAATAAGTAATAACATAAATATTGTTTATTGAACTTGAATTATGCGTAAATATACCTTCATTTGGTTATTTGACCATATGCGATTACAACCTAACTCTATTATAAACGTAAAAATAAAATATTATTATTTTGCCTTAAATAATGCGTAACTATGCCTTAAATTGCTGTTTATATCAAAACAATGAGACAAGAAAACACATAAAACAAGTCAAATTTTCATTTCATGTATTAACAGTAGGTCCTTAGGGCTATTTCCTTAATAAGTATTAACATTAATATTGTTTATTATAGTTAAATTATGCGTAAATATGCCTTTAATTGCTATTTATATCGAAACAATAAGATTAGAAAACACATAGAAACAAGTCAAATTTTCATTTTATATATCAACAGTATGTCCTTAGGACTTACCTTCTTAATATAACTTTATTAAACAAACATAAGTATTGTTATGTTCCAATAAATCATGCTTAATTATGCGCTTAATTGCTGATTATATCAAAACAATGAGACAAGAAAACACATAGAAACAAGACAAATTTTCATTTTATATAACAGTATGTCCTTAGGACTTACCTTCTTAATATAACTTTATTAAACAAACATAAATATTGTTATTTTCCAATAAATAATGATTAATTATGCGCTAAATTACTGTTTATATCGAAACAATGAGATAAGGAAACACATAGAAACAAGTCAAATTTTCATTTTATATATCAACAGTATGTCGTTAGGAATTACCTTCTTAATATAACTTTATTAAACAAACATAAATATTGTTATTTTCCAGTAAATCATGCTTAATTATGCGCTAAATTGCTGTTTATATCAAAACAATAAGATAAGAAAACATATAGAAACAAATCAAATTTTTATTTCATGTATGAACAGTAGGTCCTTAGGACTTATTTCCTTAATAAGTATTAACATTAATATTGTTTATTGAAGTTAAATGATGCGTAAATATACCTTCATTTGGTTATTTGACCATATGCGATTACAACATAACTCTATTATAAACGTAAAAATAAAATATTATTATTTTGCCTTAAATAATGCGTAACTATGCCTTAAATTGATATTTATATCGAAACAATAAGATAAGAAAACACATAGAAACAAGTCAAATTTTCATTTTAAATATCAACAGTATGTCCTTAGGACTTACCTTCTTAATATAACTTTATTAAACAAACATAAATATTGTTATTTTCCAATAAATAATGCTTAATTATGCGCTAAATTGCTGTTTATATCAAAACAATAAGATAAGAAAACACATAGAAACAAGTGAAATTTTCATTTTATATATCAACAGTATGTCGTTAGGAATTACCTTCTTAATATAACTTTATTAAACAAACATAAATATTGTTATTTTCCAGTAAATCATGCTTAATTATGCGCTAAATTGCTGTTTATATCAAAACAATAAGATAAGAAAACATATAGAAACAAATCAAATTTTTATTTCATGTATGAACAGTAGGTCCTTAGGACTTATTTCCTTAATAAGTATTAACATTAATATTGTTTATTGAAGTTAAATGATGCGTAAATATACCTTCATTTGGTTATTTGACCATATGCGATTACAACATAACTCTATTATAAACGTAAAAATAAAATATTATTATTTTGCCTTAAATAATGCGTAACTATGCCTTAAATTGATATTTATATCGAAACAATAAGATAAGAAAACACATAGAAACAAGTCAAATTTTCATTTTAAATATCAACAGTATGTCCTTAGGACTTACCTTCTTAATATAACTTTATTAAACAAACATAAATATTGTTATTTTCCAATAAATAATGCCTAATTATGCGCTAAATTGCTGTTTATATCAAAACAATAAGATAAGAAAACATATAGAAACAAATCAAATTTTTATTTCATGTATGAACAGTAGGTCCTTAGGACTTATTTCCTTAATAAGTATTAACATTAATATTGTTTATTGAAGTTAAATTATGCGTAAATATGCCTTAATTTGGTTATTTGACCTTATGCGATTACAACCTAACTCTATTATAAACGTAAAAATAAAATATTATTATTTTGCCTTAAATAATGCGTAACTATGCCTTAAATTGATATTTATATCGAAACAATAAGATAAGAAAACACATAGAAACAAGTCAAATTTTTATTTTGTATATCAACAGTATGTCCTTAGGACTTACCTTCTTAATATAACTTTATTAAACAAACATAAATATTGTTATTTTCCAATAAATAATGCTTAATTATGCGCTGAATTGCTGTTTATATCAAAACAATAAGATAAGAAAACATATAGAAACAAATCAAATTTTTATTTCATGTATGAACAGTAGGTCCTTAGGACTTATTTCCTTAATAAGTAATAACATAAATATTGTTTATTGAACTTAAATTATGCGTAAATATACCTTCATTTGGTTATTTGACCATATGCGATTACAACCTAACTCTATTATAAACGTAAAAATAAAATATTATTATTTTGCCTTAAATAATGCGTAACTATGCCTTAAATTGCTGTTTATATCAAAACAATGAGACAAGAAAACACATAAAACAAGTCAAATTTTCATTTCATGTATTAACAGTAGGTCCTTAGGGCTATTTCCTTAATAAGTATTAACATTAATATTGTTTATTATAGTTAAATTATGCGTAAATATGCCTTTAATTGCTATTTATATCGAAACAATAAGATTAGAAAACACATAGAAACAAGTCAAATTTTCATTTTATATATCAACAGTATGTCCTTAGGACTTACCTTCTTAATATAACTTTATTAAACAAACATAAGTATTGTTATGTTCCAATAAATCATGCTTAATTATGCGCTTAATTGCTGATTATATCAAAACAATGAGACAAGAAAACACATAGAAACAAGACAAATTTTCATTTTATATATCAACAGTATGTCCTTAGGACTTACCTTCTTAATATAACTTTATTAAACAAACATAAATATTGTTATTTTCCAATAAATAATGATTAATTATGCGCTAAATTACTGTTTATATCGAAACAATGAGATAAGGATACACAAAGAAACAAGTCAAATTTTCATTTTATATATCAACAGTATGTCGTTAGGAATTACCTTCTTAATATAACTTTATTAAACAAACATAAATATTGTTATTTTCCAGTAAATCATGCTTAATTATGCGCTAAATTGCTGTTTATATCAAAACAATAAGATAAGAAAACATATAGAAACAAATCAAATTTTTATTTCATGTATGAACAGTAGGTCCTTAGGACTTATTTCCTTAATAAGTATTAACATAAATATTGTTTATTGAACTTAAATTATGCGTAAATATGCCTTAATTTGGTTATTTGACCTTATGCGATTACAACCTAACTCTATTATAAACGTAAAAATAAAATATTATTATTTTGCCTTAAATAATGCGTAACTATGCCTTAAATTGATATTTATATCGAAACAATAAGATAAGAAAACACATAGAAACAAGTCAAATTTTCATTTTGTATACCAACAGTATGTCCTTAGGACTTACCTTCTTAATATAACTTTATTAAACAAACATAAATATTGTTATTTTCCAATAAATAATGCTTAATTATGCGCTGAATTGCTGTTTATATCAAATTCAAATTCAAATTCAAATTCAAATTATTTATTCAGCAAATAGGCTGTACACAGCACTTTTACACGTCAATTTTATAAACATAAGCAAATAAAAGAAAAAAAAATTCAGCATGTTGAAATAGAAAGAAAAAAAAAAATTTGAACAATTGATTACAAGTATCACTGTTAGTAATTATCAGTGGTTCATTAGCTGCTGTAAAAAGGCATTGTCAAATTATAAACTAGATATACAGAAAAAATGTCAACTTAATTAATTATGATTATACGATAGCTGCTGTATATGGGCATTGTCAACTTATAGCTAAATACTAATGTCACAATTTACTAAAAGTGGCTGCTGTAAATGGGCATTGTCAACTTATAGCTAAATACTAATGTCACAATTTACTAAAAGTGGCTGCTGTAAATGGGCATTGTCAACTTACATACTAACATAAATAATAATGGATTATGTCCACGCTTTTTTGTCAGTTAGATACTCATCCAATGTGTAGTAAGCCTTCTCGGTTAGTCTAGACTTGACGACTCTTTTAAATTTATTCAGAGGAAGGCTAATTACTTCGTCAGGCAGCTTATTATATGCACGTAGACTGATTCCCATAAAAGAACGACTTGTTTTGCTTAGTCGGTAATAACGTAAATGTAATTTATTACTGTTACGCGTAATTCTATTGTTTACGTCACTATTTTTTGGAAAAAGCTCTTTATTTTTGTGGACATATAAAAGATTTTCATAAATATATTGTGAAGCAGTAGTTAATATGTTATATTTGCTAAATTTGTCTCTTAAAGTAGTACGTGCACCCAGGTTATAGATAGATCTGACAGCTCTCTTTTGTAAAACAAAAATAGTGTTGAAATCAGCAGCATTACCCCAAAGCAAGATGCCATAAGACATCAGAGAATGGAAATATGCAAAATATACTAATCTGGCCGTGTTGACATCAGTTAGATGTCTTATCTTTTTAACCGCATATGCTGAAGAACTCAGTCTAGATGCTAATGACGTTATGTGTGCGCCCCATTGCAATTTAGAATCAATTGTGATCCCTAAAAAAGTTGTTTTTTGCACTAGTTCCAGACTCTGACCACCCAACTTTACTATAGGCTTTGTGTCATTTTTGTTCGATAAAGAGAAATTTATACACTTAGTTTTTGTTGCGTTAAGCTGTAAATTGTTCGAACTAAACCATTGAGCGATCCGGAACAAAACATGATTTATTTCATTAAATTCATCTTGGTTTCTGTTAGTCTTGAAGATTAGGGAAGTATCATCCGCAAACAATACCATATCACAGACATCCTGAACTGAGTAGGCAAGATCATTGATGTACACCAGAAATAAAAAAGGTCCTAATATTGAACCCTGTGGTACACCCATTGAAACAATGCAGCCATTAGAATGAGTTCCGTTAACATCCACCTTTTGTGTACGATCGCAGAGATAAGATCTCATTAGATCTAAGGCAATATTATGAACTCCATAGAATTTAAGTTTATTTATGAGTATGTCATGGCTTACGCAGTCAAACGCCTTGGATAGATCGCAAAAGATACCAATGGTGTTCCGCGAATCCTCCCAGGCATCCAGCACATAACTTATAAGCCTGACACCTGCATCTGTTGTGGACTTGCCTTTGGTAAAACCAAACTGACTAGTGTGTAAGATTTTGTTTATAGTAAAATGTGAAAGCAGTTGGCTTAAGATAATTTTTTCGAATATCTTACTAAAGGCAGGAAGTATTGATATTGGTCGGTAGTTATTGGGATCCGATTTTTCGCCCTTTTTAAATATGGGAATAGTCTTACTGGCTTTCATGAGATTAGGAAATATGCCTTGATCAATGCTTTTGTTAAATATAGCTGCCAAAAATGGAGCTGACATGTCTATTATATGGTCCATAATCTCAACTGATATTCCCCAGAGATCCTCAGTTTTCTTTTTACATAAAGACTTAAAAGTTTTAATAATTGCAGTAGCATCGACATGAGAAAAACTAAAGGGGGCATAAGTTACTTTTAAATTTATTTTTAGAAATGTGTTCGACTTATCGGGAGAAGATTTTAAAGATTTGGTGGTCTGAATTGCAATCTTTGAGAAAAAACGCTGAAACTCCTCGGCCACATCTTTATCTGATCTATAAATTTTACCATCTGTATTTAATTTGTAATTATTACTTAGGTTTTTTAATTTCCCACATTCTTTATTAATAATACCCCATGTAGCCTTTATTTTATTATCAGCTTTAGTTATTATATTTTTTAAATGTATGGTTTTAGCTATATGACACACCTGCTTAAATATTTTGGAGTAGTTTTTAACATATTTTAGAAAACTTTCGCTTTTATTATAAGCCTTTTCGCTGTATAGGTCATAAAGTTTCTGTCTGCTCTTGTAAATACCCACAGTAGCCCAATTATTGAAATTTGACTTATTTTTTATCTGTACAGTTTTTTTTGTAAATATTGTTGAAAATTGTTTACTAATACACTCAAAAAATTGATTGTATAATTCATTTGAATTATCACCAGGGTATCTAAGGCTATTGAGTTCAGAGCTAACACTTGAAATAAATTTATGAATTCGTGTATTGTTATAATATCTAAATGTAAAATTCTGATTATGTTGTAAAATATTCATATTAATGTCAAAAGTAGCTAATTGGCCATAATGATCAGATGTCAAGTTGTGCATTATTGATTTATATGTCGGTTTATAATTAGTGAAAATATTGTCAAGGCAAGTGCCTGTCGTCAAGGATATTCTAGTTGGCTCTAGAAATAAGTAATCTAAGCCATACGACTTCATAAGGTTGAGAAACCGTGTTGTTGTTGAGGAGCTTTCTAAGATATTGATATTGAAGTCTCCACACAATATTATACTTTTGTTTGATTTGCTGACCTTACCAAGAATATCTTCTAAAGTGATTTCGAAATTGTTATAATCACTAACCGGTGGTCTATATATGCATACAATAATAAACTGCCCGACTTCGGCGCATGCAACTTCTATAGTGCGCTCAATAGACATTTGAGAAATGTCATACCTTTCTTTACATTTAATATTATTTTTTATTAAAATAAGAGAACCACCATGCTTTGCTTTAGACCTGGAAAAAGAACTTACAATATTATACTGTTGTATATTAATCGTTTCATGCTTCTTAAGCCAATGTTCAGTTATACACATTACATGAATATCAAACTTTTCAAGAAATAAACTAATTTCTAAAACTTTATTAGTTATAGCCTGTATATTTTGATGAAATATATTAATCTTTTTAATCTTATTATTATATATAGGACATTGGCATGTACTTGTTGTATTTACCAATGCTTGTCCATGATTATTATATGTAACAATTTTATTATTATATAATGTATTATTATTAGTGCTGCAGACATCAGGAGTATGCTGCTTGCTGATGTCATGCATTGTCCTAGAAGTTAGTTTAAACTAACTGGAGTGTTGCTGCTATTTCGTACTTTCACTTTTAGATTATCAATATTATATGCAATCATTTTAAGAACATATTTTAATGTTTTTTGTGAAAAAATAGACCTATTGCTATATTTGTTAATATCAAAGTAAAATATATCCCTATCATAGCATGTACCATTATATAATAAACAGTTATGATTATGTATAGATTTATTAAACTGTTTTGAGTTGTCGAAAGGAAGCCCACATAGATAAATTTTTAAAATACCTTGATTAGAAATGTGTCTTAATGTCTTAATCAAAGTAATTAAGTCATTTTTATTTACATTTTTGTTTCCTAATATAATAATTAATATTGTATTTAAGTCATACTTGCAGTTATTAATTTTATTCGTGATTACACTAAGTGGGGTTCCCTGGTAACAATTATTAACCACCTTGCAATCTGTGTACATGGACATGGATGCTCCCGCGCCGGTTCCTAGTTCATCTGAGAATATTACAATTTTAGGAGCCTCCATTGAGTTGCCTAACTGTTTTGTGAGCGAGAGTGGGGACGCTTGCTGGCTACGCGATAGATGCAGCTCGTTGTCCTCCTCAGTAGAAACTGTAATAATGTTGCGGGCGGATGCGTTCGTAGCACAGGTGCATATGTTCCTGGATGATTCCAGTGATTGGAAACGCTGCAAGTTGTATTCACCTAGTTCTATGATGTTATCCATGGAGCGAACATATTCATCTATGTTTCCCTGCGCGTCACTAAGTTTTGTGCGCAATAAATCACATTCATAGTTCTTCTTTTTTAAATGTTGTTTGTAGTGATCTATGCGCCTGACTAGTGTTATATTATTTCTAATTATTTTTGTCGATTTTGAGTGCTGCTTTAATTGCCTTTTGCACCTTTTAATGATTTTATTAAACTTAATATATTTCTTTATTTTGTTGGTGCCTATAAGGTAAGTTTGTTTTGCGGTATTAGGTAATAATTTGTCATATATATCTAGTGTTTGCCTTAGATCATTTTGCGCATTGGTTTTATTAATTAGTTCTAGTTTGGAATTGGAAAAGTGTAGTTGCTTTTCCAGGTCCCAAACTTTGTCCAAGGAGTGTGTATAGGTCTCCTGGCAAACTTGATAATCGTTTATTGTTTGTCGCTGTTTATCACACTCATATCGCATATCCTCCAATTCTTCGTTCATTCTTGTTAGTTCCTTCTTGAGTGTGGTATTTTTGTTGATAATTATCCTGATCTCATCCTCACTTTCTTGTCTTTCACGTAATAAGTTTTGACATAATTCCCTCGACTCCTCCAATTCCTCAAGTGAATTTTTTAGCTTTATTTCTAAACTTAGGCTTTTGTGTGAGCGGATGGTTACATTATCCATTCTTATTTATCAATTTAAAGCTAAAGTTCAAATACCTTAACTGTGAAAATATGTAAAGGATTGTACCTCACACGACGCAGACAACTCAATTGTTTTAATTATTTGTGTACACACACATACTTATAAAGCACATAATCCTTAATTAAAATACTGTAATTACACTAACTACACACTAATAATAATAATATAATTTTAGAAACATCTTATGAGAACCGCACCATAGACAATCCTTAATACCTAATTCAAAACAAAACAATAAGATAAGAAAACATATAGAAACAAATCAAATTTTTATTTCATGTATGAACAGTAGGTCCTTAGGACTTATTTCCTTAATAAGTATTAACATAAATATTGTTTATTGAACTTAAATTATGCGTAAATATGCCTTAATTTGGTTATTTGACCTTATGCGATTACAACCTAACTCTATTATAAACGTAAAAATAAAATATTATTATTTTGCCTTAAATAATGCGTAACTATGCCTTAAATTGATATTTATATCGAAACAATAAGATAAGAAAACACATAGAAACAAGTCAAATTTTCATTTTGTATACCAACAGTATGTCCTTAGGACTTACCTTCTTAATATAACTTTATTAAACAAACATAAATATTGTTATTTTCCAATAAATAATGCTTAATTATGCGCTAAATTGCTTTTTATATCAAAACAATAAGATAAGAAAACATATAGAAACAAATCAAATCTTTATTTCATGTATGAACAGTAGGTCCTTAGGACTTATTTCCTTAATAAGTAATAACATAAATATTGTTTATTGAACTTAAATTATGCGTAAATATACCTTCATTTGGTTATTTGACCATATGCGATTACAACCTAACTCTATTATAAACGTAAAAATAAAATATTATTATTTTGCCTTAAATAATGCGTAACTATGCCTTAAATTGCTGTTTATATTAAAACAATGAGACAAGAAAACACATAAAACAAGTCAAATTTTCATTTCATGTATTAACAGTAGGTCCTTAGGGCTATTTCCTTAATAAGTATTAACATTAATATTGTTTATTATAGTTAAATTATGCGTAAATATGCCTTTAATTGCTATTTATATCGAAACAATAAGATTAGAAAACACATAGAAACAAGTCAAATTTTCATTTTATATATCAACAGTATGTCCTTAGGACTTACCTTCTTAATATAACTTTATTAAACAAACATAAGTATTGTTATGTTCCAATAAATCATGCTTAATTATGCGCTTAATTGCTGATTATATCAAAACAATGAGACAAGAAAACACATAGAAACAAGACAAATTTTCATTTTATATATCAACAGTATGTCCTTAGGACTTACCTTCTTAATATAACTTTATTAAACAAACATAAATATTGTTATTTTCCAATAAATAATGCCTAATTATGCGCTAAATTGCTGTTTATATCAAAACAATAAGATAAGAAAACATATAGAAACAAATCAAATTTTTATTTCATGTATGAACAGTAGGTCCTTAGGACTTATTTCCTTAATAAGTATTAACATTAATATTGTTTATTGAAGTTAAATTATGCGTAAATATGCCTTAATTTGGTTATTTGACCTTATGCGATTACAACCTAACTCTATTATAAACGTAAAAATAAAATATTATTATTTTGCCTTAAATAATGCGTAACTATGCCTTAAATTGATATTTATATCGAAACAATAAGATAAGAAAACACATAGAAACAAGTCAAATTTTCATTTTGTATATCAACAGTATGTCCTTAGGACTTACCTTCTTAATATAACTTTATTAAACAAACATAAATATTGTTATTTTCCAATAAATAATGCTTAATTATGCGCTGAATTGCTGTTTATATCAAAACAATAAGATAAGAAAACATATAGAAACAAATCAAATTTTTATTTCATGTATGAACAGTAGGTCCTTAGGACTTATTTCCTTAATAAGTAATAACATAAATATTGTTTAATGAACTTAAATTATGCGTAAATATACCTTCATTTGGTTATTTGACCATATGCGATTACAACCTAACTCTATTATAAACGTAAAAATAAAATATTATTATTTTGCCTTAAATAATGCGTAACTATGCCTTAAATTGCTGTTTATATCAAAACAATGAGACAAGAAAACACATAAAACAAGTCAAATTTTCATTTCATGTATTAACAGTAGGTCCTTAGGGCTATTTCCTTAATAAGTATTAACATTAATATTGTTTATTATAGTTAAATTATGCGTAAATATGCCTTTAATTGCTATTTATATCGAAACAATAAGATTAGAAAACACATAGAAACAAGTCAAATTTTCATTTTATATATCAACAGTATGTCCTTAGGACTTACCTTCTTAATATAACTTTATTAAACAAACATAAGTATTGTTATGTTCCAATAAATCATGCTTAATTATGCGCTTAATTGCTGATTATATCAAAACAATGAGACAAGAAAACACATAGAAACAAGACAAATTTTCATTTTATATATCAACAGTATGTCCTTAGGACTTACCTTCTTAATATAACTTTATTAAACAAACATAAATATTGTTATTTTCCAATAAATAATGCTTAATGATGCGCTTAATTGCTTTTTATATCAAAACAATAAGATAAGAAAACATATAGAAACAAATCAAATCTTTATTTCATGTATGAACAGTAGGTCCTTAGGACTTATTTCCTTAATAAGTATTAACATAAATATTGTTTATTGAAGTTAAATTATGCGTAAATATGCCTTAATTTGGTTATTTGACCATGTGCGATTACAACCTAACTCTATTTTAAACGTAAAAATAAAATATTATTATTTTGCCTTAAATAATGCGTAACTATGCCTTAAATTGATATTTATATCGAAACAATAAGATAAGAAAACACATAGAAACAAGTCAAATTTTCATTTTGTATATCAACAGTATGTACTTAGGACTTACCTTCTTAATATAACTTTATTAAACAAACATAAGTATTGTTATGTTCCAATAAATCATGCTTAATTATGCGCTTAATTGCTGATTATATCAAAACAATGAGACAAGAAAACACATAAAAACAAGACAAATTTTCATTTTATATATCAACAGTATGTCCTTAGGACTTACCTTCTTAATATAACTTCATTAAACAAACATAAATATTGTTATTTTCCAATAAATAATGATTAATTATGCGCTAAATTACTGTTTATATCGAAACAATGAAATAAGGAAACACATAGAAACAAGTCAAATTTTCATTTTATATATCAACAGTATGTCGTTAGGAATTACCTTCTTAATATAACTTTATTAAACAAACATAAATATTGTTATTTTCCAATAAATAATGATTAATTATGCGCTAAATTACTGTTTATATCGAAACAATGAAATAAGGAAACACATAAAAACAAGACAAATTTTCATTTTATATATCAACAGTATGTCCTTAGGACTTACCTTCTTAATATAACTTCATTAAACAAACATAAATATTGTTATTTTCCAATAAATAATGATTAATTATGCGCTAAATTACTGTTTATATCGAAACAATGAGATAAGGATACACAAAGAAACAAGTCAAATTTTCATTTTATATATCAACAGTATGTCGTTAGGAATTACCTTCTTAATATAACTTTATTAAACAAACATAAATATTGTTATTTTCCAGTAAATCATGCTTAATTATGCGCTAAATTGCTGTTTATATCAAAACAATAAGATAAGAAAACATATAGAAACAAATCAAATTTTTATTTCATGTATGAACAGTAGGTCCTTAGGACTTATTTCCTTAATAAGTATTAACATTAATATTGTTTATTGAAGTTAAATGATGCGTAAATATACCTTCATTTGGTTATTTGACCATATGCGATTACAACATAACTCTATTATAAACGTAAAAATAAAATATTATTATTTTGCCTTAAATAATGCGTAACTATGCCTTAAATTGATATTTATATCGAAACAATAAGATAAGAAAACACATAGAAACAAGTCAAATTTTCATTTTAAATATCAACAGTATGTCCTTAGGACTTACCTTCTTAATATAACTTTATTAAACAAACATAAATATTGTTATTTTCCAATAAATAATGCTTAATTATGCGCTAAATTGCTGTTTATATCAAAACAATAAGATAAGAAAACACATAGAAACAAGTGAAATTTTCATTTTATATATCAACAGTATGTCGTTAGGAATTACCTTCTTAATATAACTTTATTAAACAAACATAAATATTGTTATTTTCCAGTAAATCATGCTTAATTATGCGCTAAATTGTTGTTTATATCAAAACAATAAGATAAGAAAACATATAGAAACAAATCAAATTTTTATTTCATGTATGAACAGTAGGTCCTTAGGACTTATTTCCTTAATAAGTATTAACATTAATATTGTTTATTGAAGTTAAATGATGCGTAAATATACCTTCATTTGGTTATTTGACCATATGCGATTACAACATAACTCTATTATAAACGTAAAAATAAAATATTATTATTTTGCCTTAAATAATGCGTAACTATGCCTTAAATTGATATTTATATCGAAACAATAAGATAAGAAAACACATAGAAACAAGTCAAATTTTCATTTTAAATATCAACAGTATGTCCTTAGGACTTACCTTCTTAATATAACTTTATTAAACAAACATAAATATTGTTATTTTCCAATAAATAATGCCTAATTATGCGCTAAATTGCTGTTTATATCAAAACAATAAGATAAGAAAACATATAGAAACAAATCAAATTTTTATTTCATGTATGAACAGTAGGTCCTTAGGACTTATTTCCTTAATAAGTATTAACATTAATATTGTTTATTGAAGTTAAATTATGCGTAAATATACCTTCATTTGGTTATTTGACCATATGCGATTACAACATAACTCTATTATAAACGTAAAAATAAAATATTATTATTTTGCCTTAAATAATGCGTAACTATGCCTTAAATTGATATTTATATCGAAACAATAAGATAAGAAAACACATAGAAACAAGTCAAATTTTCATTTTAAATATCAACAGTATGTCCTTAGGACATACCTTCTTAATATAACTTTATTAAACAAACATAAATATTGTTATTTTCCAATAAATAATGCCTAATTATGCGCTAAATTGCTGTTTATATCAAAACAATAAGATAAGAAAACATATAGAAACAAATCAAATTTTTATTTCATGTATGAACAGTAGGTCCTTAGGACCTATTTCCTTAATAAGTATTAACATTAATATTGTTTATTGAAGTTAAATTATGCGTAAATATGCCTTAATTTGGTTATTTGACCTTATGCGATTACAACCTAACTCTAATATAAACGTAAAAATAAAATATTATTATTTTGCCTTAAATAATGCGTAACTATGCCTTAAATTGATATTTATATCGAAACAATAAGATAAGAAAACACATAGAAACAAGTCAAATTTTCATTTTGTATATCAACAGTATGTCCTTAGGACTTACCTTCTTAATATAACTTTATTAAACAAACATAAATATTGTTATTTTCCAATAAATAATGCTTAATTATGCGCTGAATTGCTGTTTATATCAAAACAATAAGATAAGAAAACATATAGAAACAAATCAAATTTTTATTTCATGTATGAACAGTAGGTCCTTAGGACTTATTTCCTTAATAAGTAATAACATAAATATTGTTTATTGAACTTAAATTATGCGTAAATATACCTTCATTTGGTTATTTGACCATATGCGATTACAACCTAACTATATTATAAACGTAAAAATAAAATATTATTATTTTGCCTTAAATAATGCGTAACTATGCCTTAAATTGCTGTTTATATCAAAACAATGAGACAAGAAAACACATAAAACAAGTCAAATTTTCATTTCATGTATTAACAGTAGGTCCTTAGGGCTATTTCCTTAATAAGTATTAACATTAATATTGTTTATTATAGTTAAATTATGCGTAAATATGCCTTTAATTGCTATTTATATCGAAACAATAAGATTAGAAAACACATAGAAACAAGTCAAATTTTCATTTTATATATCAACAGTATGTCCTTAGGACTTACCTTCTTAATATAACTTTATTAAACAAACATAAGTATTGTTATGTTCCAATAAATCATGCTTAATTATGCGCTTAATTGCTGATTATATCAAAACAATGAGACAAGAAAACACATAGAAACAAGACAAATTTTCATTTTATATATCAACAGTATGTCCTTAGGACTTACCTTCTTAATATAACTTTATTAAACAAACATAAATATTGTTATTTTCCAATAAATAATGATTAATTATGCGCTAAATTACTGTTTATATCGAAACAATGAGATAAGGAAACACATAGAAACAAGTCAAATTTTCATTTTATATATCAACAGTATGTCCTTAGACTTACCTTCTTAATATAACTTTATTAAACAAACATAAATATTGTTATTTTCCAATAAATAATGCTTAATTATGCGCTAAATTGCTTTTTATATCAAAACAATAAGATAAGAAAACATATAGAAACAAATCAAATCTTTATTTCATGTATGAACAGTAGGTCCTTAGGACTTATTTCCTTAATAAGTATTAACATAAATATTGTTTATTGAAGTTAAATTATGCGTAAATATGCCTTAATTTGGTTATTTGACTATGTGCGATTACAACCTAACTCTATTTTAAACGTAAAAATAAAATATTATTATTTTGCCTTAAATAATGCGTAACTATGCCCTAAATTGCTATTTATATCGAAACAACAAGATAAGAAAACACATAGAAACAAGTCAAATTTTTATTTTAAATATCAACAGTATGTCCTTAGGACTTACCTTCTTAATATAACTTTATTAAACAAAACTAAATATTGTTATTTTCCAATAAATAATGCTTAATTATGCGCTAAATTACTGTTTATATCAAAACAATGAGATAAGAAAACATATAGAAACAAATTAAATTTTTATTTTATATATCAACAGTATGTCCTTAGGACTTACCTTCCTAATATAACTTTATTAAACAAACATAAATATTGTTATTTTCCAATAAATAATGATTAATTATGCGCTAAATTACTGTTTATATCGAAACAATGAGATAAGAAAACACATAGAAACAAGTCAAATTTTCATTTTATATATCAACAGTATGTCCTTAGGACTTCCTTTTTAATATAACTTTATTAAACAAACATAAGTATTGTTATTTTCCAATAAATAATGCTTAATTATGCGCTAAATTGCTGTTTATATCAAAACAATGAGACAAGAAAACACATAAAACAAGTCAAATTTTCATTTCATGTATCAATAGTAGGTCCTTAGGGCTATTTCCTTAATAAGTATTAACATTAATATTGTTTATTATAGTTAAATTATGCGTAAATATGCCTTAATTTGGTTACTTGACCTTATGCGATTACAACCTAACTCTATTATAAACGTAAAAATAAAATATTATTATTTTGCCTTAAATAATGCGTAACTATGCCTTAAATTGATATTTATATCGAAACAATAAGATAAGAAAACACATAGAAACAAGTCAAATTTTCATTTTATATATCAACAGTATGTCCTTAGGACTATCCTTCTTAATATAACTTTATTAAACAAACATAAATATTGTTATTTTCCAATAAATAATGCTTAATTATGCGCTAAATTGCTGTTTATATCAAAACAATGAGATAAGAAAACACATAGAAACAAGTCAAATTTTCATTTTATATATCAACAGTATGTCCTTAGGACTTTTTTCCTAATATAACTTTATTAAACAAACATAAATATTGTTATTTTCCAATAAATAATGCCTAATTATGCGCTAAATTGCTGTTTATATCAAAACAATAAGATAAGAAAACATATAGAAACAAATCAAATTTTTATTTCATGTATGAACAGTAGGTCCTTAGGACTTATTTCCTTAATAAGTATTAACATTAATATTGTTTATTGAAGTTAAATTATGCGTAAATATGCCTTAATTTGGTTATTTGACCTTATGCGATTACAACCTAACTCTATTATAAACGTAAAAATAAAATATTATTATTTTGCCTTAAATAATGCGTAACTATGCCTTAAATTGATATTTATATCGAAACAATAAGATAAGAAAACACATAGAAACAAGTCAAATTTTCATTTTGTATATCAACAGTATGTCCTTAGGACTTACCTTCTTAATATAACTTTATTAAACAAACATAAATATTGTTATTTTCCAATAAATAATGCTTAATTATGCGCTGAATTGCTGTTTATATCAAAACAATAAGATAAGAAAACATATAGAAACAAATCAAATTTTTATTTCATGTATGAACAGTAGGTCCTTAGGACTTATTTCCTTAATAAGTAATAACATAAATATTGTTTATTGAACTTAAATTATGCGTAAATATACCTTCATTTGGTTATTTGACCATATGCGATTACAACCTAACTCTATTATAAACGTAAAAATAAAATATTATTATTTTGCCTTAAATAATGCGTAACTATGCCTTAAATTGCTGTTTATATCAAAACAATGAGACAAGAAAACACATAAAACAAGTCAAATTTTCATTTCATGTATTAACAGTAGGTCCTTAGGGCTATTTCCTTAATAAGTATTAACATTAATATTGTTTATTATAGTTAAATTATGCGTAAATATGCCTTTAATTGCTATTTATATCGAAACAATAAGATTAGAAAACACATAGAAACAAGTCAAATTTTCATTTTATATATCAACAGTATGTCCTTAGGACTTACCTTCTTAATATAACTTTATTAAACAAACATAAGTATTGTTATGTTCCAATAAATCATGCTTAATTATGCGCTTAATTGCTGATTATATCAAAACAATGAGACAAGAAAACACATAGAAACAAGACAAATTTTCATTTTATATAACAGTATGTCCTTAGGACTTACCTTCTTAATATAACTTTATTAAACAAACATAAATATTGTTATTTTCCAATAAATAATGATTAATTATGCGCTAAATTACTGTTTATATCGAAACAATGAGATAAGGAAACACATAGAAACAAGTCAAATTTTCATTTTATATATCAACAGTATGTCGTTAGGAATTACCTTCTTAATATAACTTTATTAAACAAACATAAATATTGTTATTTTCCAGTAAATCATGCTTAATTATGCGCTAAATTGCTGTTTATATCAAAACAATAAGATAAGAAAACATATAGAAACAAATCAAATTTTTATTTCATGTATGAACAGTAGGTCCTTAGGACTTATTTCCTTAATAAGTATTAACATTAATATTGTTTATTGAAGTTAAATGATGCGTAAATATACCTTCATTTGGTTATTTGACCATATGCGATTACAACATAACTCTATTATAAACGTAAAAATAAAATATTATTATTTTGCCTTAAATAATGCGTAACTATGCCTTAAATTGATATTTATATCGAAACAATAAGATAAGAAAACACATAGAAACAAGTCAAATTTTCATTTTAAATATCAACAGTATGTCCTTAGGACTTACCTTCTTAATATAACTTTATTAAACAAACATAAATATTGTTATTTTCCAATAAATAATGCTTAATTATGCGCTAAATTGCTGTTTATATCAAAACAATAAGATAAGAAAACACATAGAAACAAGTGAAATTTTCATTTTATATATCAACAGTATGTCGTTAGGAATTACCTTCTTAATATAACTTTATTAAACAAACATAAATATTGTTATTTTCCAGTAAATCATGCTTAATTATGCGCTAAATTGCTGTTTATATCAAAACAATAAGATAAGAAAACATATAGAAACAAATCAAATTTTTATTTCATGTATGAACAGTAGGTCCTTAGGACTTATTTCCTTAATAAGTATTAACATTAATATTGTTTATTGAAGTTAAATGATGCGTAAATATACCTTCATTTGGTTATTTGACCATATGCGATTACAACATAACTCTATTATAAACGTAAAAATAAAATATTATTATTTTGCCTTAAATAATGCGTAACTATGCCTTAAATTGATATTTATATCGAAACAATAAGATAAGAAAACACATAGAAACAAGTCAAATTTTCATTTTAAATATCAACAGTATGTCCTTAGGACTTACCTTCTTAATATAACTTTATTAAACAGACATAAATATTGTTATTTTCCAATAAATAATGCCTAATTATGCGCTAAATTGCTGTTTATATCAAAACAATAAGATAAGAAAACATATAGAAACAAATCAAATTTTTATTTCATGTATGAACAGTAGGTCCTTAGGACTTATTTCCTTAATAAGTATTAACATTAATATTGTTTATTGAAGTTAAATTATGCGTAAATATGCCTTAATTTGGTTATTTGACCTTATGCGATTACAACCTAACTCTATTATAAACGTAAAAATAAAATATTATTATTTTGCCTTAAATAATGCGTAACTATGCCTTAAATTGATATTTATATCGAAACAATAAGATAAGAAAACACATAGAAACAAGTCAAATTTTTATTTTGTATATCAACAGTATGTCCTTAGGACTTACCTTCTTAATATAACTTTATTAAACAAACATAAATATTGTTATTTTCCAATAAATAATGCTTAATTATGCGCTGAATTGCTGTTTATATCAAAACAATAAGATAAGAAAACATATAGAAACAAATCAAATTTTTATTTCATGTATGAACAGTAGGTCCTTAGGACTTATTTCCTTAATAAGTAATAACATAAATATTGTTTATTGAACTTAAATTATGCGTAAATATACCTTCATTTGGTTATTTGACCATATGCGATTACAACCTAACTCTATTATAAACGTAAAAATAAAATATTATTATTTTGCCTTAAATAATGCGTAACTATGCCTTAAATTGCTGTTTATATCAAAACAATGAGACAAGAAAACACATAAAACAAGTCAAATTTTCATTTCATGTATTAACAGTAGGTCCTTAGGGCTATTTCCTTAATAAGTATTAACATTAATATTGTTTATTATAGTTAAATTATGCGTAAATATGCCTTTAATTGCTATTTATATCGAAACAATAAGATTAGAAAACACATAGAAACAAGTCAAATTTTCATTTTATATATCAACAGTATGTCCTTAGGACTTACCTTCTTAATATAACTTTATTAAACAAACATAAGTATTGTTATGTTCCAATAAATCATGCTTAATTATGCGCTTAATTGCTGATTATATCAAAACAATGAGACAAGAAAACACATAGAAACAAGACAAATTTTCATTTTATATATCAACAGTATGTCCTTAGGACTTACCTTCTTAATATAACTTTATTAAACAAACATAAATATTGTTATTTTCCAATAAATAATGCCTAATTATGCGCTAAATTGCTGTTTATATCAAAACAATAAGATAAGAAAACATATAGAAACAAATCAAATTTTTATTTCATGTATGAACAGTAGGTCCTTAGGACTTATTTCCTTAATAAGTATTAACATTAATATTGTTTATTGAAGTTAAATTATGCGTAAATATGCCTTAATTTGGTTATTTGACCTCATGCGATTACAACCTAACTCTATTATAAACGTAAAAATAAAATATTATTATTTTGCCTTAAATAATGCGTAACTATGCCTTAAATTGATATTTATATCGAAACAATAAGATAAGAAAACACATAGAAACAAGTCAAATTTTCATTTTGTATACCAACAGTATGTCCTTAGGACTTACCTTCTTAATATAACTTTATTAAACAAACATAAATATTGTTATTTTCCAATAAATAATGCTTAATTATGCGCTGAATTGCTGTTTATATCAAAACAATAAGATAAGAAAACATATAGAAACAAATCAAATTTTTATTTCATGTATGAACAGTAGGTCCTTAGGACTTATTTCCTTAATAAGTATTAACATAAATATTGTTTATTGAACTTAAATTATGCGTAAATATGCCTTAATTTGGTTATTTGACCTTATGCGATTACAACCTAACTCTATTATAAACGTAAAAATAAAATATTATTATTTTGCCTTAAATAATGCGTAACTATGCCTCAAATTGATATTTATATCGAAACAATAAGATAAGAAAACACATAGAAACAAGTCAAATTTTCATTTTGTATACCAACAGTATGTCCTTAGGACTTACCTTCTTAATATAACTTTATTAAACAAACATAAATATTGTTATTTTCCAATAAATAATGCCTAATTATGCGCTAAATTGCTGTTTATATCAAAACAATAAGATAAGAAAACATATAGAAACAAATCAAATTTTTATTTCATGTATGAACAGTAGGTCCTTAGGACTTATTTCCTTAATAAGTATTAACATTAATATTGTTTATTGAAGTTAAATTATGCGTAAATATGCCTTAATTTGGTTATTTGACCTCATGCGATTACAACCTAACTCTATTATAAACGTAAAAATAAAATATTATTATTTTGCCTTAAATAATGCGTAACTATGCCTTAAATTGATATTTATATCGAAACAATAAGATAAGAAAACACATAGAAACAAGTCAAATTTTCATTTTGTATATCAACAGTATGTCCTTAGGACTTACCTTCTTAATATAACTTTATTAAACAAACATAAATATTGTTATTTTCCAATAAATAATGCTTAATTATGCGCTGAATTGCTGTTTATATCAAAACAATAAGATAAGAAAACATATAGAAACAAATCAAATTTTTATTTCATGTATGAACAGTAGGTCCTTAGGACTTATTTCCTTAATAAGTAATAACATAAATATTGTTTATTGAACTTAAATTATGCGTAAATATACCTTCATTTGGTTATTTGACCATATGCGATTACAACCTAACTCTATTATAAACGTAAAAATAAAATATTATTATTTTGCCTTAAATAATGCGTAACTATGCCTTAAATTGCTGTTTATATCAAAACAATGAGACAAGAAAACACATAAAACAAGTCAAATTTTCATTTCATGTATTAACAGTAGGTCCTTAGGGCTATTTCCTTAATAAGTATTAACATTAATATTGTTTATTATAGTTAAATTATGCGTAAATATGCCTTTAATTGCTATTTATATCGAAACAATAAGATTAGAAAACACATAGAAACAAGTCAAATTTTCATTTTATATATCAACAGTATGTCCTTAGGACTTACCTTCTTAATATAACTTTATTAAACAAACATAAGTATTGTTATGTTCCAATAAATCATGCTTAATTATGCGCTTAATTGCTGATTATATCAAAACAATGAGACTAGAAAACACATAGAAACAAGACAAATTTTCATTTTATATATCAACAGTATGTCCTTAGGACTTACCTTCTTAATATAACTTTATTAAACAAACATAAATATTGTTATTTTCCAATAAATAATGATAAATTATGCGCTAAATTACTGTTTATATCGAAACAATGAGATAAGGAAACACATAGAAACAAGTCAAATTTTCATTTTATATATCAACAGTATGTCGTTAGGAATTACCTTCTTAATATAACTTTATTAAACAAACATAAATATTGTTATTATCCAGTAAATCATGCTTAATTATGCGCTAAATTGCTGTTTATATCAAAACAATAAGATAAGAAAACATATAGAAACAAATCAAATTTTTATTTCATGTATGAACAGTAGGTCCTTAGGACTTATTTCCTTAATAAGTATTAACATTAATATTGTTTATTGAAGTTAAATGATGCGTAAATATACCTTCATTTGGTTATTTGACCATATGCGATTACAACATAACTCTATTATAAACGTAAAAATAAAATATTATTATTTTGCCTTAAATAATGCGTAACTATGCCTTAAATTGATATTTATATCGAAACAATAAGATAAGAAAACACATAGAAACAAGTCAAATTTTCATTTTAAATATCAACAGTATGTCCTTAGGACTTACCTTCTTAATATAACTTTATTAAACAAACATAAATATTGTTATTTTCCAATAAATAATGCCTAATTATGCGCTAAATTGCTGTTTATATCAAAACAATAAGATAAGAAAACATATAGAAACAAATCAAATTTTTATTTCATGTATGAACAGTAGGTCCTTAGGACTTATTTCCTTAATAAGTATTAACATTAATATTGTTTATTGAAGTTAAATTATGCGTAAATATACCTTCATTTGGTTATTTGACCATATGCGATTACAACATAACTCTATTATAAACGTAAAAATAAAATATTATTATTTTGCCTTAAATAATGCGTAACTATGCCTTAAATTGATATTTATATCGAAACAATAAGATAAGAAAACACATAGAAACAAGTCAAATTTTCATTTTAAATATCAACAGTATGTCCTTAGGACATACCTTCTTAATATAACTTTATTAAACAAACATAAATATTGTTATTTTCCAATAAATAATGCCTAATTATGCGCTAAATTGCTGTTTATATCAAAACAATAAGATAAGAAAACATATAGAAACAAATCAAATTTTTATTTCATGTATGAACAGTAGGTCCTTAGGACCTATTTCCTTAATAAGTATTAACATTAATATTGTTTATTGAAGTTAAATTATGCGTAAATATGCCTTAATTTGGTTATTTGACCTTATGCGATTACAACCTAACTCTAATATAAACGTAAAAATAAAATATTATTATTTTGCCTTAAATAATGCGTAACTATGCCTTAAATTGATATTTATATCGAAACAACAAGATAAGAAAACACATAGAAACAAGTCAAATTTTCATTTTATATATCAACTGTATGTCCTTAGGACTTACCTTCTTAATATAACTTTATCAAACAAACATAAGTATTGTTATTTTCTAATAAATAATGCTTAATTATGCGCTAAATTGCTGTTTATATCGAAACAATGAGATAAGAAAACACATAGAAACAAGTCAAATTTTCATTTCATGTATCAACAGTAGGTCCTTAGGACTTATTTCCCTAATAAGTATTTACATAAATATTGTATATTATAGATAAATTATGCGAAAATATGCCTTAATTTGGTTATTTGACCTTATGCGATTACAACCTAACTCTATTATAAACTTAAAAACAAAATATTAATATTTTGCCCTTAATAATGCGTAACTATGCCCCAAATTGCTATTTATATCGAAACAGCAAGATAAGAAAACGCATAGAAACAAGTCAAATTTTCATTTTATATATCAACAGTATGTCCTTAGGACTTACCTTCTTAATATAACTTTATTAAACAAACATAAGTATTGTTATTTTCCAATAAATAATGCTTAATTATGCGCTAAATTGCTGTTTATATGAAAACAATTAGACAAGAAAACACATAGAAACAAGTCAATTCATGTATCAACAGTACAACCTAACTCTATTATAATCGTAAAAATAAAATATTATTATTTTGCCTTAAATAATGCGTAACTATGCCCTAAATTGCTATTTATATCGAAACAACAAGATAAGAAAACACATAGAAACAAGTCAAATTTTCATTTTATATATCAACAGTATGTCCTTAGGACTTACCTTCTTAATATAACTTTATTAAACAAACATAAGTATTGTTATTTTCCAATAAATAATGCTTAATTATGCGCTAAATTGCTGTTTATATCAAGGCTGCTCAACCCCAGGCCCGCGGGCCACAGTATGGCCCGCGAAAGATTTATAAGTGGCCCGCGCAAGTATGGTTTGAAAACACGCACCAAATTAAAAAAAAAAACGCCGCGCACAGGAGTGCAATTCTCTAAGCGTCACATCACTGATGTAAACAGCGACGAGCTCATGAATGTAACATCCTACATATCGCCGTTGTTCGCATCGTTGTTTTTTTTGGTATTCACTAAGTGTCAACAACTCGCCGTCGATCTCTCGGATGCGTGAGCGCAACGTTGTACGCTAGGATGTTGTAGAGACGTGCAAAAGCATTCATTTAACAATCGATACAATTTCGACTACGACATTACGTCTTATTATGGGTCTTTTTTGATAAAATAATAATTATTTACCTATTGTTAGGCATAATAAAATAACACTAACATATTATATCAAAAATAGACGTGAAAATATGTGAAATATTCGTTACGTTGGCAGAATGTTTAAATACCTTTGACATATTATTCGGCCAAGTTTTTTTGTTGATAAACATAAACAGTAAAATGTGTTGGTTGCGTCGTTCGTGTTTTATTTTCGAAACCTCAAGTGGTTACTATGAAAACAAAGAATCTAAAAAATCAAGTGGTGCCTGGCGTCGCGTCGTTCGGGTTCAGTTTTAGGAATCAGAAATTAGTAAGTACACGAGTTCAATTTTATATTGTTAACTACAATTGTGTTATCATGCTAAATTCTTTCACAACTTTCAGTGTCTTGTAATGCAGCACCCTCTCAAGTGGAGAGAAACTAGTCACTCTACTAGAAACCCAAAGGTGGTTTGCCACAGGGGCACTCTCGTACGGCCAACGCTCGTCAGCGAAGTAACAAGCCTTCTTATGGAGCTAATAAATGCATGGTAATTTAAACATATAGTATGCATTAGTATTGTATATAGTATATTAGTATGTATACATTTCCTCTACTTTGTAATATGTATAAAATATATAGTATGTTATGTAATAAATGTGTACGTGATAGTAAGGTAGTACTTTTTACAGGAGGTTCCAGAAAAGTGTATACCTAACGAAGGTCCATCATCACCTATGAATGAGAGTGGACAAGAAACCAACACATTAAGTATGTAACAACTGCATTCATACATGTTGACATTATGATATTACATGTTGACAGGGAAATTTGAATACTTTCGTATTTTCAAAAACGCAGCTCCTACGCAACAACAGAAAATATTATCGGTCGCGTCCCGCCGCATCCCTTGCCATTCTCCTGCGACCGTATGCCGCCAACGGCAGACGCAGCACTAGTCAGCTGCACGCCATCGTCTCCTACGCCGCTCCCCTCCTTCTCATCGATGCTCTGAGATAGTGAGCCCAACGGAGCGGCTTATCGCTATTGAGGAAAAGTGTTCCAAAGCAGAGCTAATTACAGCCCGAGCGCAAGAATCATTTGCGCAGGGCCAACAGACCTTGGCCGCGTCGGTGTTGCAGCTCGCCCAATCTTGGGCTTCGCATGCTGAAGCAATGAACACTATTATAGAAGTATTTGTAAAGAAACAATCACATTATTTAAGAAAAGCTTTATTGTTGCTTTATTTGTTTACTATATTTCATTAAATCCTTAATAAATAATGTTTTGAGAGTACTATTTTATAAATATATAAGCTAGAATCAAACAAATGTTAAGCCTTTTTTCCCACAGGGATAGGCAGAGCTAATAGAGTGCCACTTGCCACGAACCTTTTTTTTTTTTTTTTTTTATCGCAGGAGAATCCCTTCGGATACCCCGCCACCAAAAGGGGAGTGACGGGGTTATGTGGTGCGCACTAAACTCCTGCGGCGACCATCTCGGCGCTTATACGAAGGGGGGCCCGGGAGTACCTGTAAGGCTTTCTACGGATCACCCCCTCCACGCCAGCTATTAAGCTCCGCCTACTTAAGAGAAGGAAAACCGCCTGTTTTCCTTCTCTTTTACGGCAGCGCTATGATCGCACTGCGCTGCCGTCCTCTCGGGGCCGTGTTTCCGGGTGTGCAGCGCCCCTACACGTAAACAGACAGACACACGAGGAGGTAGTCTGACTTAGCACCCCACTTGCCACGAACCTGACACAACTCCCTCGCTTCCTCCACATCCACAATTCTCTTCATACAAGCTCTATGGTTATGGGCACTAGGCAACCCAGCTTTCTTGAGGATGTGTTTGATTTGTTCAAAAAACACCCTGTCACCTGTCAATACTTATTAGTGCAATACACGATGAACTAAAAAACACCTAAATTTACATTTTAACACACCAATAGATATCTCTCAACACTATTCCCTGCTGTGCTGTGTAGGTTATTATAATATTCTTCAGGTCATTATAACTATCTTGATCTGGATTACTGCAGGGTGTCATTACATATAGTCTCTGAGCATACCCAGAATCACCTGGAAATAATTTTTGTATAAATTATTGTATACTGATGAAGATTTTTAACAAAATAATTATAGTTAATTTACAAACCAAGCAAATATACAGTTCCTCCAGTGTTGTACAGTTGTTCTAGATGATAAAATTGTCATGGGTAGCTTCTCCAAAAGTAGCATCTACATGCAGAATATTTAAATCACTGTCATTTATCTGAAAAGGTAATAAGAAATAAAATGTGTACGGACATAACTCATAGGCACAATTGAATAAAAAATATTGATAAGAAATAGTCATAGCTTTAAAATTTAGGTACACTTACTATAAGAACATTCCTTGCATGGTAACCTTTTCTACAAAATATGACTTCACTTTCTTTTGGTCGAACCATTGGAACACAGTGGTGAATCAAAAGTGCCATCAATGCAGCCTATTACAGCTCTGTGTTAATTACTCGCTGAAAGCGTGTTTCACGCGCTTGACGCTTTTTTCTAACTGGTCACTTCTATTTGCTTCTTCCAATAAGAATAAAATGCAAGACAACCTAGCAGCCATAGTAAATTGTCAGAATCACTTTAACTTCACTAATTATCACAAAATTTTGCAAATTATATGAACTCGCCCGAGAGAAAAGCTATACGTTTAGTAGCTTTTGAGTTGACAGATTAAATCGAAGATGTTGTCTAAGATGTAGGGAAAAACAACGATGTATTCGTCGATGTTTACTTAGAGAATGCCAATTACAAGATCAATTGTCAGAAAGTAGTACCAACTCACGCCGTCTGCATCGTTGCGGCGCTAGCATCGAGAAATAACTTACGTGAATACCAAATCATCTGCTCGCCGATGTTTCAACGACGAGTTTAAGGTTGTAACGATGTTTGCGCTTAGAGAATTGCATAGCAGTACAGCCCGTAACTAACGCTAATACTTCTCATTGGCGTTAGATGAAACTTTAATGAGTAAATCTCAGTTGGCTAAAATTGACGAAAATTAGAATGTGCAAGATTTATTAGAAGTCTGTCAGCTAGAAAGTACAACCCAAGGAAAAGACATTAAGAAAAGACAAAAGACATCCTTAATTTTCAAAAATATATTTAATGCATTAATATAAATATAAGGAATGCAATAAAAAAGCGTTTATCGTGGGACAAATTGATATCTATTTGCACTGATGGTGCATTAGCAATGATTGGAAAAACCAATGGTTGTGTGGCTTTGTTACAGCATTTCTTAGGTCGAAATTTATTTTCGTATTATTGCATTATCCACCAGGAAGCCTTGTGTCTTTGCACACAAGGCTTTGGAGTTGAATGACATTATGGATCCAGTAGTACGATGCATAAATAACATACGTGCAAAAGCTCTTAACAGACGTCAATTCAGACTATTATATGAAGAAGAAATCAGAGAATATGGAGAGTTACAACTGTACTGTGCTGTGCGATGGCTTTCAAGGGGCAGCATGTTGAAACATTTCTTCAACTTGCGAGAACAGGTGTTGCAATTTTTAGAGCAGAAAGAAAGAATTTCTGGAAATTGGTACCAAAAGGAGAATTTCCAGCAATAACTGACCTGGCGTTGCAGTTTTTAAGTAGTTTTGGATTAACATATCTATGTGAAAAGGTTATTTCAGATCTTAATTATGTAAAAAATAAATAGCGCACATCCTTAACTGAGCAACATACGAGTATTTGTGACTTGTTGTAACTGTCATCGTTTCTTAATAATTGAGTTTTTATTGCGCTTGTCCTGAAAGTAACTAAAATAGCTTTCCTGTTTGTGGCCCGTCATTAACAACTGAATCCACCGTTTGGCCCGACTCCTCAAAAGGTTGAGCAGCCTTGGTTTATATCAAAACAATTAGACAAGAAAACACATAGAAACAAGTCAATTCATGTATCAACAGTACAACCTAACTCTATTATAATCGTAAAAATAAAATATTATTATTTTGCCTTAAATAATGCGTAACTATGCCCTAAATTGCTATTTATATCGAAACAATAAGATAAGAAAACACATAGAAACAATATATTTAATAATATTAAATATTACAAATATTTGGTAATAAAAAAAAGTGATGGAAATTTGCTTCGGGTCTGGTTTTCAAAGAGTGGTAGGCAGTCTGCCGATCCGGGGTAGTACCACCACTTACAAGTATACAGACCGTGAAGTGATTTGGTCACGTTTCGGGATCAGCTTGTAAGTTGCCGGTTCCATCTAGGCCGGCTAATGTGATTGCTACTTACAGTTGTAGTAGCAGTGACATCCATTCATGGACCACACTCCAGCTTAACGCCAAGCGGGGTGGTGTCATATGTCGAGTCACAATAAAATAAATATACTAGAGTACACAGGGAAAGAGGAGAAATATACAGAGGAAAAGAGAGGTACAAACAGAGGGAAAAGGGAAATTGCTTAAATCCATACTGTGGTAATATAATAATAATTATTATTATAACATTGTTCTTGCAAAAATGTTGATTTTTATGGTGATCATTATGATATGTAACATTGTAGATGGCATAACAAAATCATTTATAAAAGTTTTTTAACTGTGCTATTCGTAAATAATACGTTAATAATTCTAATAATGTCAGTAACATTATTATTGACATTGAAAATACAATTCAGGCGTGCAAAGCCCGTGCGGGGCGGGTGGCTAGTTATAAAATAAAATATAATATAACCATTAATATCATGCATCAAAAAATCCCACAGTGATAGGCAGGCAGATACAACGGAGCGCGACTTTTCCCGATTCTGACACAACTTTCTTGCTTCTTTCACTTCCTTAATTCTTTTCATACAGACTCCATGGTTAGGCACTGCTGCGGTTTCTATTATTTTAAAATGTCCCCGATTCCATTAATTATAACATCTATACATACATATAATAAAATTGGAGTGTCTGTTTGTAATATTGAAATAACCGGTTTTTAATTCATGTATAATGAATATACTGTATTTTGGTACATACACCAAAATAACATTTTTTAAAATTTTTGTCTGTCTGTTTGTTCCGGCTAATCTCTGAAATGGCTGGACCGATTTTGACGGGACTTTTATTACGTTAGGTAGCTGACGTAATAAGGAGTAACTAAGACTACGTTTATTTTAGAAAAAATCTTTTATTACAAATAAAAGTTATGAAACAAATATTTGCTCCGACCGAGAATCGAACTCGGGACTTTACGCGCAACAAACCAATCGCCAACCGTTCGTCCATCTGGGTTGATATTATAATAAAAATCAGGAGCACCTGATGATGGACCATGGGGACGATTTTCCTGTCATGTTCTCACATTGCGATTACAGTTTATAAACGCGGGTGAAACCGCGGGGAACAGCTAGTAATATAATATATTGGGTACAATTTATACATACACACACAAATATAATATAAAATACTAGTGACATCTATCAACAAATAAACCAACTAAATACAGCTTTTTAGTGGCATACATAGCGCCTTTCAATTTTAAAACTTGAAATAGTTCCACTGTATTCAAATAGATGTCGCGTTAGCTAAGTAAAGTCTGCTTTCGCTTTAACGTTAAACATTTTTATACGAAAACAGGAAGTTCATGATTTTTTTATAAAAAGGTAATATTATAATAATGCAATTTAGTATTCATGCTTGACACTAGTATTTTATGAAATTATTGCGGCGTTTATTAACTCGCATTTATTAACTTGACTTGTAGGATGTATGTAACTATTCACCCACTTACAGAGGTCTGAATAATTTGAAAATTTGTACACGTATTAAGAACCGATGACAATACAATAATTATATTTATTTTTTGGTCGGCATAGTGACGGCGGTTGGGGCAACCCTCGGGTTTTTCAGTCGTCGGCACTCTAGATTCTCCTCTTGCTTACCATCAGATGGGTCGTGTTCAGATGTAGAGTCACAATAAATTTTACACACTCTACTGTGAGGTGTCGATGTGGGACAAGCGAACGGGGGGAGCCAGATGGCGCCCAACTACCCCGTAGTATAATATTTTTTAGAAGAAACGTGGCGACCATGCCGCGGAAAAAAAAGGATTGACTCGTCAGACTATGTTGAACAAATTCAATTAAATCCAGTACTACAAATGCACAGCTCGCACGCACAGTTGGTACAGTGCGGCTGTCTGTTCACCATCGTCATCATCAAAGATGATGATTAAGCCAGAAGATGTCCACTGCTGAACATAGGCCTCTCACTTAGAACGCCATTTCAAACTACAAGATGCCAGTTGCATCCATCGGTTATTCATAACTCTCACTATGTCGTCAGTCCACCTAGTGGGAGCCCTACCTACGCTGCGTCTTCCGGTTCGTGGTCTCCACTCTAGAACCTTTCTTCCCCATCGCTTGTCGATTCTTTGAGCGATGTAGGCAGCCCATTGCCACTTTAGCTTGCAAATCCTACAAGCTACGTCAGTATCTCTGGTTCTTTGGCAAATATCCTCGTTCCAGATTCTATCGCGCAAAGATACTCCAAGCATAAGCTCTCTCCATTGCCCCCTGCGAGACTCTTCTCCAACAGGCCTACAGTTAAAGACCACGTCTCAGTGCCATACGTCATCACTTCAACACACTTGTTGAAGTTCCTTGTCCTTAAGCGCTGCGGGATGTTTGACGAGACTATATGACATGATTCCGAGTCCTCTTTGTCGAAGTTAGACCTTCATATACCTAACTGGACAATCTGCCCGAGATAATTTTTACGGTCAACAAGTTCGAGAATATCGTTTCCAACGACTACCGGTACGGGCACAACATGTATGCTTAGCCCACAACATGATGGGATCAGCTGATTATGCTGCATCGGCTGAGCCCATCATGTTGTGGTTCATGTTCGATAAGTATGCTATGTATGTATTAAGTATGCTGTATAATCTTTGTATCAGGCACTTTTACATGCCTCCCTACCTCATAAAGACTATGGTGGTTCTTATTGTAATTGAATAAAATTCCTATTGTTATGCTGATAATCTCGGGCTAAAATATAACTGCAAGAAGAGTAAGGTATTTGCATCTCGTAGCAGCTCTCCGAGTTATGTACCTCCTATCAAACTGTATGGTCCCCACCATACAGCTTGCGAAAGTAAACAGCTTTAAGTACAAGTACTTAAGTAAAGTTGTAATGTTTCTCTCTAGAGTGGGAAAGGACACTTCGGGTGCATTTCTCAGCTGGTTGTAATTACCACCCTATACAGAAGCAAATCCCCTCCACAGTGACCACGTCGCGTTTGGGAACAAGTTTGTGTAGCACCAGTTGCATTGGGGGTTGTGGATGCGGTTTGGGACAGTGGCATCCAGCTGACCTGCTGTACAGTACAAGGGCCTGAGCCCACCGTTCACCACTGTCATCTAGCCGATTGGTGTTCGATTATGGGGTTCAGGCGATCAGTTCTAGCGCTTGTGCTTAAAACGTGTGCAGCTGAATTTACTTCCGTCTTGACGAGGCTATATCGGCTCTCATACTTGTCATTTAGCATTTTTCAAAAATAGGCCTGTAAGGGTAAACGCACATCTGGCCGCATACATGCGCCGCATTCAGATTCTTCGTATGAAGTTTTATGAAACCCCGCACACCTACACGCACTGCACTCGCCGCATTACCCGCAACACCTGAATCGCCCTGATGACGTAATTAGGATCGGTGCATTCGATGCGTCCCGCTGCGGATGACGTCACTCGCATTCACCGGCTTTCACATTAGGCATTTGAAAAAAACTATATTTTGTGTTTATATTTTAGCGCGGAGGTTGTGTCAGGATCGTGGCAAGTGGTGCTCCATTGTCTGAAAAAAGGCGTGACTATTTGATTGATTGAAATCGTATACGTAGACCAATTAGATTTCTAGAAAGAGACAACTAACTAATTTACATCATACCAGTTGTTTACTATCTAAAATATGACTTTTGTGTATTAAAATATTCATAAAAATTTCATACACAATTTTAAACTTATAGATAAGGAGGTAATTTTCAATAGTAGTCAAGTCCACTTTTTTACAAAAAGGGAAACTGTGACTTTTTTATTTCTTTCTTATTTGCATTTAAAGAATTTTTTAGTTTTATATGACATACATAATAAAATATTAAAAACTGATTTTGTTTGTAGAAATATAGGATTTGCCTAATTTTGTGTATTAATATAGATTCGTCTTGTTTTGTATTTGAATATAAGCACAATGGATTTAACCAATTTTGATTACTACTTGTTAGGATTCGACTACTTTTGTTTAAACAAAGATTTGATTTAAATATTTTAATTAAATTATTTAAATAAAATATTTAATTATTATAATAAATATTTCATAATTAATATAATTTAATTAATAAATTGAATTTGATAATTCTTTATTTACAATATAGTTCAAATAAGGTTCAAGTTAATTTGCCTTAATTAAATTGATACTTTGTACCCTGTTATAACAAGTAACTACTAATTAAAATATTAAAGTTATAACCAGTATAAATCGAAATTATTAATTTAAATAAAATGTTTATTCCGTTGACCGAAGCAATGGAACTGTTTCATCGATGATACAATTGCTCTTCTGTGGCCCTTACACCCACAGTGTCCGCAATCTGTAAACTCTCTTACATCGCACATTAAACCCATGGCGCCATCTTATATACAAACTTCATAATTTTAGGTTTTTTACTCGTTAATTTTAGTTGAACATCAGTATCTGTTTAATTAACTAACATGATATTAAGTCTGGATAAATCATACATCTAAAATCGTGTTCTATTATTTTATCGTGTAGGTTGTGAAAATAGGTTGTGTTACCAATACTTCACGTTATACTTCATGTTGTAATAATAAAATAATAGTTCATGTTACCAATAGTAAAATAATATTACTACCTACTGCATTGTATTATTGTTCTAACAATCAAGCTGCTGAAATATGAAATATACTCCGAACAGTGATTTCGTAATATTACGTTCCTGTTCTATCGTTTGATAAAATTTCAATACAATCTTCGGCGCTCAATTTAAAACAAGACTTTGCTTTTCTTGAACAATTTCTCTTTAGGAATATTTCATGTTCCTAACCTTTCAATGTTTCCGAAAAGTTTTTCGAATAATTTGTCAGATAACATTGAAAAGTAGATATTTATTGAATTACAATACAATTTAATAAGAATAAATTAAAAAAATAATGAGAGTAATAATAAAGAAATATCGAGTAAGAATACTCGCGTAGAAAAAACGTTGTCTGCTTACCTTTCAAAACTACGAGTATTAGTAAGACAATGAAATGAATATTGACAGTTATTTAAAAGTTAATATCAACCCTTTATACTTTTTAGAAGTTTAAACTTATATACTCAAGGGATGATGATATTTTATATATTATATTTATAATTTGCGCAATACAATTTGAACCTTTCGTGACATACGCACAAATGTCAATTTTAAGTAGTCTCATACCCAGTTAGTAGGCTTTTATAAAGAAAAAGACACATCGTCGGTTTAAGGGTAAAACTCACTAAGTGACATTTCTGTTCAAAATAACTTTTCACACTCTTAGTATTAAAATTAAGAAATGTACTGTGGTAAAAATCTCTTAGGGCATATTGTGTGTATTTACGAAGATATTTTTTCGTCAGACTCATTAAATGAATGTAAAAATGTTATATTAAAGAGGTAAAAATCATTATCTTATCATTAATATGAATCCGCAGACCAGACTAAAAAAAATCAGAATTGGATATCAAGTAGGTACTCAATTTACATAATCAAAATAAAAATGAATGCAATACAGCTAAAGAGAATAATAAAGTACGATGTAGTTATGCTACAAGTTTTGATCCACAACCGACGACATTATCCCTAAAATGATTTGTTAACAAGTTTTACATTGGAGTGTATAAGATATTTTCTTGTATCTGGGTTAATATTATGAACTTGTACCTTCATAAGTTTTTTTAGTGTTATTGTTAGCTATTTGAAGATGTTGATATATGAGTATACTCGTATTAATTGATATAACTTGGTTTCATGCATAATAACTAAAGCGCTATTTAATAACGTCACAAAATTTGCGTTACCATTAATATATGATTCTAGGATCAGGTTAAAGACGAGAGCTAAAATACAATGCTGAACTATTAAAGTTTGTGAGCTCATCTCAATTAAAAGGCATAGTTAGAGGTAAGTGGTTACTTGGAATAGTTTGGAGTTGGAGCGTAATGACATCGGGTGGCAATCGGAGGACACTTTCAAATTAAGTTTAATCGCCGACAAGTGAGGGGGGTCAGTTAAAAAAGAGAGACGCTGGCCTAATCAGCTCCGCGTGAGCACGCGTTACGCACTTACATAATGAAAGGGGAGCCGGGGGTGTTGCAGGAGGTGTGCGGGTATGGGCACGGGGCCGTCATCTGCGTACTCCCTGTCCGGCGGCCCCGATCGATACCTATACGTGTGGACTTTATGTAAAAAGCCTCCTGCACACCCGGAGGACGCCGACCATAAGTGTCGAGAAACGAGTCGCCCCCGGGGAGGCACGCACAAAATATCTTCAATTTTCGAGAGAAAATTTTCCAATGCGGGGGCGAAGGCCCGCAGCGGAAGGGTGAGCTGCACCGTCGCCTCGCTTCGGTCCTCGTGTCCGAAAAATGTGCCCCCTTAATTGAATTTCGAGATTTGCGTTTAGGAACGCACGCCCTAACTTTACGTTTTAAATGAAACACACGTAGGCAGTCGTAAACTAAGTATGGAATATAAATGTACACAATTTTTTTATTCCATTCTATTACAGAACAATGCGCATGACAATTTAAATGGTAAACTTTATCCATCAATATCTAACACATTTCATAATGTAATGGACACAACCAAACCAATAATATGCACAATCTTATGAAAGCTCTAAAATTGTATAAGGCTGAAACTGAACCTTATGGTTTGATGATAAGGTTCAATTCTGTTTACACTTCCTTCTACCTTAATTTTTCAGATTTTTTAATGTCGCCAGGACATTATGATTGTATACCACCAAATTTTAAGAAGTTTGGTTTTAGATGTAACTGACGTCGCCACAAATAAACATCCACACACGGAAGTTGCATCCATTATACGTGCCTATCTGAATTTCGGCAACTAAGTTCTTTACTACAGTTATTTACAAAATGAGACTTACTACTGGGCAAATTATTGTGAATAATTCATTGCAATTGTTATTTTCATAATAATGATATGTATGAATTAATCATAAGAAGATGACACAATTTATTTTCCTAATATGCAATAATCAATCAATCACAATGTCACGCCTTTTTCCCACGGGGATAGGCAGAGACAATGGAGCGCCACTTGCCACGATCCTGACACAACTCCCTCGCTTCCTTCACATCCACAATTCTCTTCATACAAACTCTAAGTTAATATGCAATAAGTTCTTTAATAAATTATTTGATATAGTTTACATATAAACTGAAAGAATCGTGACATTTTATTAGAAAAATATACGAAAAGTTATAACCTAATTTTATATTCTTACTGGTTGATAAAAGCGCTTCGCTTTTAAATTTAGCGTAAATTTGACATTTATTCAAAAAATATATGATAAAAATGAAAACCGTTTTTCACCACTTGTTAACTCAGGACCAAGCTGTTTTATGTCGCACTGTATTTGTAATCACAAAACAAGTAATTATGTAATTTCAACTCAAGTTTCTCTGAATTAAAGTTCAAAATAGAACACGAAACAATGGCCAAACGAAAAAGTTGTTACTTGTGAACACAAATAAAAGAATCTATGTTCAAATGCATTGTATGATGTATACGACAAAATGCAGTAAGGCTTGTTGCAGAGAAGAGTCATTAATCAGCAACCCCCTTTATATTAATCCATAAATAATTATTTTTTAGCTATTTTAATAAACATAAATTTCAGGGAGGTTGGATATTTTGTTTTAAAAGAATATACTCGTCCTGTATCATGTTAAGCAAGAGTATGGTGCTTAAATGGTAATTCTTCCCACAGGAATAGGCAGAGACAATGGACCGCCACTTACCACGATCCTTACACAACTCCCTTGCTTCCTTCTCTTCATTCTCTTCATACAGGCTCTGTGGTTATGGGCAATAGGCAACCCAGTTTTCTTGAATATGTCTCCGATTTGATCGGAAAACACTCTCCTGGGCCTGCCTTGTTTAACGCATCCATCCACATCAGATTTACAAATGTGCTACTACAGTAGGTATAATAATTGCAGTTAGCACTTAAATCCACTATGTGTGGTACGGTGAAGTAACGCGACTAAATTTTACTTTTAAAGCACTACTTCGGATTATCAGACGCGTTTTGTTTAGAAAGGATGGTGTCAGATTAAGCAAATTCTTAGGTACTGCATACATTTTTATTATTATGAGTGACATGGCCATAGTCAGTGAAATTTAGTTGACTTTGAAGTGACTGTCGCATTACGGAATCATGATTGTAAGTTACCGTTTCTAACTAAACCTGGATAGCGTTGCAACTGTTGCATGCAGTTATTTAACTTTAGTAGCAGTCGCCTATTAGCAAAACTCCAATATATGTAGCAGTAATGTTAATATGAATAGTTAGAAAAACGCAATAAAATATCAATCACACAATCAAACAAGTATACAAAACTGTATACTTACAAGTATACAGACCGTGAAGTGATTTGGTCCATCAGCTTGTAAGTTGCCGGTTCTATCTAGGCCGGCATAGTGGATGTGATTGCTACTCACAGTTATTGAATTGTGTTAGCAGCGGGGTGCTGTCATATGTCGAGTCACAATAAAAAAAAAAGCAGTGACTGTAGTAGTATAAGTAAATAAATCTAATAATAGAATATTTATAAATAAATTTACTTTGTTTTATTACCAATAAGTAAACATCGCTCGAAAAACCGACAACCGATGGGGAAGAAAGGTTCTAGACTGGAGAGAGACCACGAACCGGCAGACGCAGCGTAGGTAGGCCTCCCACAAGGTGGACTGAGTGATAGTCCCGAATTACCAGTGGATGCATCTGGCATCATGTTGTTCGAAATGACATTCTAAGGGAGATACCTATGTTCAGCAGTGATGATGATGATAAAACAAGTCTATAAAAGCAAGTTCCTCAAAAAGAAATTCTGTTTTTAATCGGGTTATCTAAAAATATTAACTTTGTTTTTTAGGTAACCCGTTTGTTTTTAAATTTTAACATGATTTTCTCCAATTCTACTACGCAAAAAAAATTCATTTTTTATTGGCGTTAAACCTGAACAGTAAACATACCTAAATATTATTTTAAATAACCTAAGTTGACATAAATATCCTATGATGTATAAATATCCTGCATTCTTTTATGCTAGTCACAGTATCGCAGCGATATTGACGTGAAGCTGTTGCTATAGCCGATTGTTGAGCCGACATGCCGACATGCGTAGCAAATCTTGGTTTCAATTTCTATATAACAATAAATGTCATAAATATAACAGTGCGCGAAAGATATTATTTAAATACTCGTATCTTGGTTTTAAGGCGATAAAAACTGGTACAAAAATTGAAAATAGTTCTCTCAAGGAGGACATATTCTGAAACACTAAATTCTTATTACCTATGCCTTAAGAGTTATATTCGCATAAGAATTTTATTATCGTAGCACATTTGAAACTTTAAATTTCAAGGATGGAGAGGTTGACATATATTTTATGGTTAAAGTTCGTTTATTCATCGTGCAGGGCGCATACTTGTATGTAATGCATCTGCAGCAAAACATCTTACTGCATATACAAAAATATCCTTACTTAGTTTCTAGTGCATAGAATCATAGTAAATCCGCGAATTCTGCACAGTTATTGCATGCTAGCTACCAGGAGAATACGAAATCTAGACAGTGAACGCAAAATGAAAATAAATTGTTTACAGGTTTGTATGCACTGCAGTCAGGAAGAGGAAATGAGTCTTTATTCTAGACTGATAGGATTCACATTTGTGCGCTAAATCGCCTAGGCTATCTAAACATAACTTCCAATTGAATGCGCATGGTACTCTCACTTTCATTTATGCCACCACCCCTTTTATCGATTTGCAGTAGTGGCGGGAAAACTCTTTCACTTTTATGTATTCCTGGTAGCAATCACTAGTTGTAGTTGTAGTAAACTAGCGATGTCAGCGCTTCATTAAGACAAACCTATATTTCACACAATATCACAGATATAGTTTATGTTGCCTTGTCTTTAGGTTTTCTAAAGTAGTTACCATTAATATTTATTATTGTAAGCCCAGGCCAAGTATTACAGCTATAACGACAGTTTATTTTAAACTTAATTACCAATATTCATTAATTACATAAAAACTTCTAACCCTGTGTAAGTGTATCATTGAACCGCGCGGGTCTGATCAGTTGAGGTCCCTCTGAATTTTGAATACAGGTATTATTAGTTAAGTAATTGTTATTATTATTATTTAAGGCCTGTCTATGTATGTGATATAACTTTGACAGTAATTTGAACAGTATTTTGTTATTATTAATAAAAAATATAGGTAGGTATAATAGTAAAATATATATTTTATTAAAATAACCTAAACTAAATCATTGTTTTTTCTTTTCTTGGTAACAACACAACAAGGAATATAACCTACAGTAAAGAATGTATAAAAAACAAATTATTTTTACTATTTAGTTATCTATACAGAATGCTTTTACATACTTTGTGGTTTCAATAATCCAAACTGGCCCATGGTTTAATTTAGTGCAATTCAGACCTCAGTCAAATGAAAATTTGAAACTAATATATTTATACTAAACTTGATTAAGCATGTACCTAAATTAGATAATAAAAATATTAGTTGAAAATATAAGTACTACAACAGCAAAAATGTTCTATAAAACAAAATATCGAAAGTGCTTGTTATAAGAAGTACCAAAAACAAAACACTTAATCGAAACTGGTGGAAAGTGTGAGACTTTAAGCAAATTGTAGTTGAGAAAATCGAGAGTGTTCCATTTCCCGGGCACACACGAGGCCTTACAAAATGTATTCAACGTCGCCGTTGGAAACCTATTTCGACTGCCCTACCTACCAATACCTAACACCGGCACCTATAGCACACGCACATGTAAAATAGACGCGACCGACAAAAAGTATGCTCGACTTCTTTTAATTTTAATTGATTAAAATTTGTAAATTTGAAATCTATGTTTTTTGAACATCGTGTAATGGTATTTTTATTGTGACATGTTATTTTTATAATTATGTTCTCATGTGGTTCGCCTAATGTCAGCACCTCGCCTGTTGTTAAGCTGACGTTAAGGGTGGTCCATGAAAAAAGGTGACTGCTACTACAGCTAAATAACCGCAAGTGGAAGTCGCATCCACTATGCTGGCCTAGTTAGAACCGGCAATTTTACGCCGATATGTGAAAATCAACAACGAGTATTTTACTCATATTTGCCACCTATAAATAAATCATAGGAAGTATCACTGTGAAGCGTAATTTGTAAATACCAGTAAAACAAACATATTATACAATTACAAATAAATCAATCCCATTGTCACACCTTTTTTCCACAGGGATAGGCACAGACGTTGGAGCGCTACTTGCCACGATCCTGACACAACTCCCTATTAAATCAACATAAGCTTAATCAAGGGTATTTTTTTTATTGTGACACGACATCTGACCTCGACCCGCCTGATGATAAGCAAGAGAAGGTCCAAAAGTGACGACAACTGAAAAAAACGAGTTAATTTACGGCTGCCTCAGTCGCCGTCACTAGAATAATATTTATATATGTATATTAATATATATGTGCTATTCAGTTTATTGGTCAGAGTGATGGCTTATTAAAAAACCGACGCCGGGTTCGATCCACTGTCATAGTTTAATGATGTGAGTTTTTTCTATCAAATTTTCAATGATAATTTACAGTCAAATGAAATAAATCAAAATAACTTATAAGCACGGGCATTTTCTTAGCATGCATTTGTTCATCGTCAGACATTACCATGGCTTCGGAAAGTCATATGACAAGAAGAAGTCCACAAGAAACTCGTCAATTGAAGCCTAACTTTCGCAAACAATATTTATTACATTTCACTATATGTTATGACATTATGTTATAATATTTATTACATTTCACTATATATTATGACATCATGTTATAATATTTATTACATTTCACTATATGTTATGACATTATGTTATAATATTTATTACATTTCACTATATGTTATGACATTATGTTATAATATTTATTATATTTCACTATATGTTATGACATTATGTTATAATATTTATTATATTTCACTATATGTTATGACATTATGTTATAATATTTATTTTTCATGTCATTACTTTAATCCTTACATTTATTAAAAATAATATTTTTCTTACATATAATTTGTTGTGTTAAATGTTCATAATTATTATAATATATATCATAACATTATATTGTAATGCTGTTAACATTTTTAAATTAATAAACAAAAGTAAATATCAACTTCACCTATTTAAAGAAAAATATGAAAAATCTTAAAAGTTTATGTAGAGTATATTTTTAGTCGAATCGACTATAAGCTACGTTGTGGGGCTACTTCTCTGTTATATCTGCCCGCCCAAGATACATGCCTCGCATAGGCGCACTCGTGTTACCGTCCGCGGCCTCCTGGCCAGCGAGGGACGCAGACTCTTCTCGCCCCGCACACACCCTTCGCCCCCGCACCCCCAAAAGTGGGGTATTCAGCAAGTTCACCCTCGCGACCCACAAGGCTCACTACTGCCACCCGCTAGGGTTAATTCAAACTATTTCACTATTTTGAATATTTTAAATTTTTATATATTTTTAAAATTTTGTTAAATTTTGCTACATTTGTGAATGAGGTAATCAGGGATGTCAAATTATATTGTTTAAGAGCAATTAAACTAGGCTCAGATTCTCTTAATTAAATGACAGCGAAATGACTTGGTAACCAACTTGCATCGATATTGCATTGATCGTAGTTATCCAGTCAACGTAGTTACCATTTGATTTGTTATACCTACGATCAGTGTAAGTTCGTTGCACGTAATTTCGCTGTCATGTATTAGGAGAATCGGGACCCTGGTATATTTTTCTAATATTTAAACTAAGTTTTATGTAAATTAGTACTAGGTATATCAAGGATATAAATTATGTTGGCAAAAATAATTTAATGTTATGTTAATGCATTCTATAATTAGTTTTCGATTTTCATAAGACATAATAATTAAATGTATGTAATTTCAAATATTGCTGTAGATATTTTAATAAGAAAAAATAACCTTTAAAAACGTAGGACGTAAATAAAACAAGAAGAAAACTATGTCTATGTAGCTTCATGTGCGAAACTTTTTAGGGTTCCGTATCGCAGCGGAACTTATTCTTTCTAAATATATACATTATTATTATGTTAACATTATTAACATATAATATTAACATTATTAATTTACTTTTTTTCACTTTTTTAATAGGATTATAATAAAACAGTTCAATCGTATGTTTAAATTAGTCATTAAAAACACATATACAAATACACATTCTATACTAGTATTATGAATACAATTGTAACTCTGTCTGTTTGTTCTCTTATTGCAAACTAAATCAATTATGTGGGAAAGAACGTACAACGTGAGTGTATTTAATTACATATCTAATAGAAGTATAATAAAGTAAGACCTGTAAAAGTTCCAAGACAAAGAAATGAGGTCCTTATTAATTTAGTTGAACTGTCGATTCGGTCGATAGAATACGGATGCTAACTCGTAGTAGTAGAAAGACGAGCTACCTCATTCCTAAACAACATTTATTTACCCAATATATTTACCCAACATGTATTTTCGTGTACGAAGCCGCAGGTACACAGCTAGTATATTAATAATTTAAAATTAAAATTGAAGGAAATTCTTTTTTCCTATATTTTTTTCCTTTTTTCATTTTGTAGATTATCGATATTTAAAACCATAAAATAAGAAAATGAAAGCAATATTTGTCACAACCACCCGATTGCATTAAACATACTGACCCATTAAGGATTCCATGTGGTGCTTCGATATTTTATAGAACTGTATAAAATATATATATGCGTCAGCCCTGAATGTCCAGCTAGCAGCCCTGGATTGTGGCTGAAGCGGCGTGCCTGGCGCGTTCTAAACAGCCTTCCCTCTCGTATGTATGTCGGGCGGATGGACGAGCCACCCAGATGCCTCCGCCCGTTCCCCGCATAACCCCAACATAAAGGGGTGGCCCTGCTTCTTCCTTGTGCCTCCTTGTGCAAATTCCCCTGACGATGGAAATGTGCTCGGCCACATTTTATACAATTTCTAGTCCAGCGGTGACGCTGTAAACTCTGTACGCACGTTCTCCAGCACTGGCATATATTAACATTCCTTATTATTAAATTGCGTAATTCGGATTCCGTTTAGTTTTCCAACTTTGACGAAGATTAGGAAGTCTTATGAATGGCTTTCCTCGAGTTATTAATGTTGTTACAAACAATTAACCGGCCGTTGACTTTTACTTTCATTCGAAAATTAACACTTTGTTTTTTATAATATATAATTTAAGGAATCATATATTTACTTCATAATTTATAATTACACATATTTATTTAGACATTTTATTAATAGGACACTATTTGATTTTATTACATACTTAACTAAATTATTTATTACATTCGGCAGAAATTGTTTATTATTTCTTTCAGAACTTAATTTTTTAACTTTATATTAACTATCCGATGTGAAATTAGGCTATTATTTACTTATCAGTACAAAATTTGTACATTTAAACAAAGATTTTTTAAGTTAGGGACCTGAATGTCCAGCTTAAAAAAGGTTTTCCCTCGCTCTCAAAATTACAATCAAATATTTTTTCAAATTTAGTCCTTATTTTTGATCACATTAAAGTCCAATTTAGATTAGCAACATTATTTCGTATTATATGTTTCCTTTTCATAGGTGATGCCGACTTTGATGCCACTTTATAAGTTGAGTAACATACTCGTTTCATTAAAGCATTGGGACGATATTTTCGGAGACTAATTATCTTATAAAAGTTTTCATTAACATTCTTTCTTATAACTTAATTGTAAACTATTTTTGTATAAAATGCTTTAGCACTTTAGTCTAGTTAAAATAATACTATTTTGCTTATCTATTAAACATCAAAAAACACACACTATCTGTAAAATATCAATAATAATTAGGAAATTATTTAAGATAGATTTGAATTATAATCTAATTTTGATTTTGATTTAATTTACTAGCCAGCATAATGACGGCGACTAAGGCAAATGTAGGTCTCAATACTCTCACTGCTTAAAATTGAGGTCAGATGTCAATATAAAAATATAAATATATTGTATTTTGTATTTTAGTGAACACTTATTTAATTAAGATCTTCTCGTTTCGTTTCTACATGACTGCATCCCTAATACGATGGACCTTTATCCAGTCCTTTTTGAAAGTTGTACAATAATAATTATGTAATTATACTTAATTTCATTAGAAATATCTTCGGTCGATAGTTTTGTTTGATGTCAATATTAAGCTTTACAGAATGGTAAACAGTGGTGCCCAATCTGTCGATCAATCGACAGAAGGCGAATGCTTTCTTCAACCTGGAATACTTTATGGGAGTAAAAATACAAAGTTAAGAAGCTCCTCAAAACATTCTCCGTGGTATAAGTGATAAAGGATGCATAGAGTAATATTGTGAAATTGTAGAAACATCAACTGTACCTACCTATCGGAGTAGTCAGCAAGTCAGGAAAAACTTCGCAAATAAATTATACGATTCGTTTGACCTCTTTTAGTTTGTTGTCATAAATTCATTACGAAAAGAGTCGTTGTCATTTTCAAAATTTATATTGTATATTTCCATTATTTGTTTTTTATACGTGAATTTTTTATAAGCAACTCTTCTTTCAACTCTATTTGAATATATTTCTCTGCAACTTCTTGTCTAGTCAAATGTAAGACTAGGTGGCTTGTAATGTAAGCTTACACTTTGTTCAGTTTGCTGGTTTCGCTTGTTTTCGACGGTTCCATAATTTGACAGCTTACCAAAATAGACTAATGATTATGTAAGAAAAGAGAGGGCAGCTTACTCATTGACCCATTAGCTGTCAAATTATTGCACGAACATTTTCAACACCGTCACCTCGAACGAGAGGATTAATAATAAAAGACTATACTTTTGCCGGAAATTATAGCGCATTTTATTATGATAATAACATACCAACAAAACCTTATACTTATATAAATAGCACATAAAAATAATACAACAATATAAAACACTCATCTACATACGAGTACCAATTTAAATACATACTCTATATTTTGATGGGCGTCGGTCATATTGCGTAGCAAACTAAAATACTTGTCATGTACAGAATTGCTCAGCTTTTAATTAAAGCAGAAGTAATTTAGCTCAGTCAGGGCCGGCATACATATAACCATATATAAGCTTAGGTATGTTAAGCTAGTCGCATGCATACTCATTTGGAAATGTTTAAACAGTGAGGTACTTGGGTGGTGGGGAGATCGGGTAGCCGAAGAGGCAAGGGGTAGGCCGGGCGATGGTTAGTTCTCCGCTACAGATAAATTAATAACGTACCCTGGATAAGTATGGGTGGATATACAGCCACGCATGTTTCTAAGCACCAGATACGTAAAGCTATATAGGGTGTTCAGTAACATTTAATTTGAATCTCAGTTTAAATTAAAATATAATTTAAATAATAATATTTTATGGTGACCGTGGGAAAATGGTTATGAATTATTATCACAAATCCATTTACCGATACTAATATATCTTTGGTATAAGTAGTTTAATTGCTCAGTGTCTATAATAGTGGATCTGCGTTTTTTAATTTAGCATAATATGGACACGTAAAAAATATTGTTAAAATGTGTTAAAGAATTAATTGTGCAATATAATAAACTTTAATATATAAGCATAGTTATACAAAATGCAACCTTGTTACTAAACAGAAATATTTATAGAGGTTCAATAAATGAAACGCATTAATAAAGCGTGTAACTTCATGTTTTATATACATGTTATATATGTAGATATATGTATACACTGTTATCATGTTATATATATATGTAGATACTAACTGTACCCCGCGTATATAAACTGTATGGGTGTATATCGACTCTTGAGTACATAACAGGACCACTTGCGTCCCTGTAGTCCATTATAAAGTACTCCAGAGTGTTAATGTCATATCAGCCCAGGTATAAACTAATAGTAAGAAACAATTTCAGTTTCATCACCATAGTTACATCTTCTATATATTACTCATGGTCATCATCAAGTACCCCAGGTCTTTAATTTGATAAAAGCCCAGGTAAAGGCGCATAGTATGAAACATTGTAAATCAAAGCACCATCGTTATATCCTTAACATTTTGTCGTTAACATAAAAAGGAGAAAAAAACTTAATTATGTATGTGTTAAATATCTTGATACACACATAATATTTTATTATATACGTCATGATCATAATACGAAAAAGTAATTATAAGATTTAAAATATTAAAATGGAGCACGCTGTATAGAAGAGATGTGAGATGTAAAATTTGAGCGGAGAACGGACGCGTACAGCTATTATGAAATTTGTGGCGCACACATGGAAACGGGCTACTTCGACTCTGGACTTAGCTGGCGATCGGGGGCGGGCGTGTTCCGAATTTTCGCCGCGAACTTCTCTCCCGAGCGGCTAAAATTCACGTATTAATATGTATCTCTTTTGGCCAGGATTTGGGGCGAGCTTCGGTGTGTCCTGTAATTATGTGGGTAACGCGGAAGCCTTGTTAAATGCTGTGAAAAATATAATGAACTGCTAACGTTTACAATTTTAGATATGCCTGAGATTTTTATAATCATTAAATGAAATACGTGAATCATTATAATCTTTAACGAGTTGAAATTTAAATACGGCTACATTTGAAGCTACAAAATTAATTATATTACTACGTACACCACCTATAATTAACGAAACCCCTTGTCTTGCATATTTACATTGAATTTTATAAATTAATTATATTTATTTGTTTTTTTTTTTATTGTGACTCGACAACTGACTTCGACCTTCCTGATGGTAAGCATGATGGGGGTCCAAGAGTACCGACCTAGACCTGTGCGGGCGTTACAGTTGTAAAAGACAAGGTAGGAGCTCCTCGAAACATTATTCGTAGTATAGGCGATATAGTCCATAGAGTTCGCGTGATCTTCTTTATCTCGGACAGCTCAGCGCTGCAAAGTCGCTGCGAGTGACATCGGCGAGTCGCCCAAGATATCTTGTCTGTCCGAAGTACCAAGGGAGGTGTTACAAAGAGTATGAAAGGGGTAAGCAGGATTTTTTTTCGTGAAGAACGCGCACCCCAGAGTATTATCGGCGTTAAAATGCACTAGGTTCTCATCGCCACAGAGGGTAATGCGCTCAAGAATCCAGTCCAGCTACGACGGATCATCCTGGCTACATCCTGTTTAAAAAATATAATTTTTCTGGGGAGCATCAAAACCCAACTTGCAAACAAATATAAAGGCACCCTGTCCTACGTAAGTTGAAGTGCAGTCCATGAGTAGACGTGACTGCTACTATATAGTAGCAGTAGCAAATATTTACATAATATTCTACTGAATTATTATTATAGATATGTACATTTTCAATCATAATAATTTTAATAATAATGAGGAATATCACAGTGCGCGATTAGATGTAATTTGAAAAATTAAGAAATTAACTTTTTGCAAAAAGTTTACGGCTGATCTTATTGACATTTAGTGTGCATGATATTGCATAGGAAAAACTTTTTTTTTCAAAATATTGAAATACAATACAACTCGAGCTATGAATTATTACCGAATAAACGGTCAAAGACTGTTTTAAACAAATACTCGTAACTTTAAAACTACTACACCGATCTGGGCTGAACTAAGCTAATTCTACTCATCTTTTTACTGCGCATAAAACCAATATTCCGTCAAATGCAGTTATTTACGTGAAAACGCAAAAAATCGTTCTTGACGATTTTTCCAATTTTTAAGACCGTTTTTCAGACACTAGATTTGCGCTGAAACATGGTTCTGCTATTTTGAACCTTATTGTCTCACGAAAAAAAATTAAAACCCAAATAATCAATTATGTTTTCGATTATGCAAATTCTATTCGACTATTTGGGATCTTTAAAGCGTCTGGCGGAAATTATGGCCGACAGGAAGTGTCTGGGAGTATTGAGTGTTACTTTGTAATCATATTCTACATAATATATATAAATATCTGATTTTAGAATTTAGCCCTATTTATTCTCAACGTTCTCACTTTGCACCTGTAAATTGGCCTCCTACCTAACTTAGCGGGTATGCAGGTATTAAAAGTACATACAAACACTACATTATACGCCAACTTTTGTCCTCAAGAAAATCAGTTATGTCTGGGGGTCCAGGAATCTTGGACTATAAGTATTTAACCTTTCAAACGTATGAATAAGAAACAATGTTTTTTTAATTTCATTTTCAATCTGATAGTAAGACTATGGATGTAGGTTTGATCCAAATAAGCATTAAAAGATTTTTCATGTATACCACATATCCAATTAAATTTCAACGATGTACTTATATGTTAAATAAATAAAAGAGATTTTTTATGTTTTGTTTTGAACTCGTAATATTTGCCACGATTTCTACTTGCGTCTAAATTAAGGAATTTTCATTAATAATTAATTGTCTCAAAAAGGGTTGTCAAGCTGGGGTTTGGTCCTGGACAGTGATGCAACCCACATTTCTATCGTGTAATTGAAAAGGGTAGCCTACTGGTTAAAAATTCAATAGCCTAAAATCGGTGCGCGTCATTGTCGTTCTCATTAGAACACTGCTTGATGGGGTTTAAAAAAATGCCTTACGTCTGTTGTTACTGACCACTGATATATAATAATTATTATTTATGCTCAATAAAGATTATAAGTTTGTTTATTATAAAATACGTGTTATTTGACTTGTGTCAACCTTTATGTTTAAACAAATAAATATATAATATAGTTAGTATTTCTACTTTTATTATTTATTATTAACTTGTATAACAAATAAATTTATTAAAAATTAATGGAATGAATTCAATTTGCCTATTAATTAAGAGCTTTGAATATGCGTGATGAATGTGATGATACACCTAATTATATTTATATAATTAGGTGTATCATCTACTACAATCTACTTTCACTCATCCTTTTCATGTGCCCAAACCATCGAAGCATACCTTTAAGGATCCCTACATCTTCTTTCAAACCACATCTATCGCGCACTGTGCTATTCCTCATTCTATCCTCTATCGTCACTCCACATACACTCCTTAAGGACCGTATTTCTACTCCCATGCTTCTTCTGTCACACCCAACATTCATCTCTATACATTAATGTAGGAATGTAATGGAAATCAACATTATAAATTTAGACTACCGAACTTTACATCCATATTGGCGTTATCAATATTACATCCATATAGCAATTTTAAAATGTCTAGAAATTATTATTAAATTTTCGATTGTTAAAAAAAATGCAATTTATACAGATTCCAAATCTTGTCTTATTGCACTGAATACATTGACGGATTCCCTCATTCAAGAAATTCAGCAATTATTGATAATACTTTTATTGAATGGATACTCTATTACTTTAGTATGGATACCAATTACATATATTATTAGATTGTAAAGGTTACAGTTTACAAAGAGACAAATATAAATTACAGAAATATTGCTTAAAAAAGATAATTATACAAATGTACTTTTTTTTTTAATTCATAGATATATTTGATGAAGAGTATTTTTTTTTAATTCTATATACTCACTGTAAGATTTCACTACAGTTGGATGTCCGATGTTGGAGCGACCTAAAATAAATTAATAAAAAATAAAATAAAAAATTAATTGATATTAATATTAATTGTGATAAACTAAAACGTCTGTAAATTATATGGTGCTTTTGGTGTAAACAACAAAGATAATTGGCGAGTTGACTTTATTATTAGATTACATATTTGTTAGAGCTAAATTTCAATTAAAGCAAAGTTTACAAGATAAGCATTCAAATAAACAAATAAAGAGAATTATAATAATAAATGAAGTTTTATATGACAGTGTAATAATTTTAAAATCCACTATACAATAATTAACATCACTATAGTCGGTTATAATCTCCTATGTTAGAATGGCATAATTTAAAAAAATAAAATAATGATAATAACTGGATCTTGCTTGATATAACAAAATATATCATGCGTATATTATACAACAAAATACCAATAATCAAATAATATAAATAAGTAAAAGTATCAGATATCCTGCCAAAAGAATCCTTATTCTCTCGACCTTTTTAGTAAAGATCGCTTACCAAGAAAACGCAATTTTTATTTTTTTCGTGAAAAAGTTTTATTTTTCTCAGACTAGAAGTTTTAATAGGCCTCAATTTATTAAAAAGTTTTATAAGTTCTGTAGTTAAAATAGTTTTTTTTTTCTTGAATAAAATTTCATTTCGTTAATACATATTTGGAGATCTTTTATACACAACGAATGGAATCATATTTAATAAAATTTAAAATTTCCTTTACGCTAAATATAATGTAATACTAACATTTTAAGAGTTTGTGAGACATTTCTCTCGAAAGTATACTATATTTATAATTTTGCATCTATACACATAATTAGATGGGGAGGCCAGGCCAATCTACGTAGGAACATTAATGCGAGTGCCTTCGATGTAGGTGTGCTGTGTGGAGACTGTTCGAATCCATTTACTGCTCTAAATTATGCGTAAAACGTCCATTTGACGCTCTCCCTCTTCCCTCTTATCGCCTGGACAGGAACGGACGGGAGCCTCGGGCGGGGTGCCGGACTAGGGCAAATTGGGGGGTTTAGAACCCCCCTGAAGAGAGGGAGTCCGAAGTCCACCTCACCCTTTGGCTCCCCTGAAGTTCCATCTCTCACACCTATAAATTCGGCACACACATTTCACCCCTTCGGGAGGGGTGGTGCGTAACATCCCAATCCTTTCGTTCAGCTGTGTCACACTAGCACTGAAGCTCTGGGACTTGCCTCACTACAAATTAATATTCAGAAACGTTTTGCTGCCGATCGTTAATCATTGGCTCTACTCTGCTTTTGATCTCGCCGCGGTCACAGCTTGTGTTCTCGCTATATTGGCAAGGGGGCCAACTTTAATGCATGCCACTTATTTTTGTATGCTTTATAGGTGTAAAATATTTTTCTTAACTCATTGCTTTTATTCAAGTTTGTAACTCGTATTTGCAATTAACTATTTGAAAAAAGGAAAAGATGTTTAAAATTTTGATTTTAAAATTTTATGTTTACACTATAATTATAGTTTAAATAAGCCCGCGCATAGGTAAAGACACGAATGTCGCCGTAATTCAATGAAGTCTGCACGCTATCTAAACCGCAGTAATTAAGTTAACGAAAACTTCCATAACTTTTAACTGTTGGAAGAAGGCAATACACTTTGTACTTTTAATAATGTTTACGTTACAATATTATCATTATTATAATTAGGTGAATATTATTCTTGCAAAAAAGTCAATCAATCAAACTGTCACGCCTCTTTCTCATGGGGACAGACAGAGACAATGGAGCGCCACTTGCCACGATCCTGAGACAACTTCGTCGCTTCCTTCACATCCACAATTCTCTTCATACAAGCTTATGGGCACTAGACAACCTAGCCTTCTTAAGGATGTCTCCGATTTGATCGGAAAACACCCTCCTGAAAAAGTAGTGTTGAATAAATCAGACTAAGACTTCTTTTTTAAACTGTATAAAATATAAAACTATTATGATTCTTTAATGTTGTAGTTTCCTAATATAATATTAGTGTTAAAATATTTATTATTATCAACTAACGACCTATATTAAAAGGAATAGAATTAGATTTTTTGTTTCATCTATTTTAAAGATAAATGGTTTTATATACATGAAAATTGATCATGTAGCATACGTACCCACACACTACTCGTTAATCACAGCTTGCGTAAATTTTACCTCTCCCATTTTTTTCTATTTAGCAGGTGTTCTCAAACTTTATACATCTATTTGTGATTATATTTAAACAATTTCAAGTATCATAATATTATTATTAGAAATAATATAGAAAAAATATGTATTTTGGTTATTTAAACTGTATTAATATTATGCATTATCGTGATAAATATTGTTCATGATTTGTAACTGAAAATTTATATAAAGTTTGAAATGCTTTGTTAGTTAATGGCGCCAAGGTGACGCGCGTACTCAGGTAGATTTTCAAAAACTCCAATGTCCAGGTTTTTGTTCTCTAAACTACGATGCAAACTTTTTTTGTTAATTACACTTTATCTATTATCGACACTGTTACTAATACAAAATAATATGAATAAATATTTATTTCCTGTGAGAGTTGATTTTTTTAGATTTGTTTACAACGTTAGATCGATTTGCTAATGTAAAAGTTTTACATAGTAATGTAACTTTAGAACCACTACCCACATTTTGATCTAATGATTTTACTGTGCTCGTTAATAGATATTTATTAGCAAAATTATTATTTCTTAGATTTTGGGTAAGCTTAATTTTTTCTGTGCAGTCCTTTTTTTCGTCACCAGATGTAATCGATGAAGCAGTAGAAACATTGTTGCAAACAACATCAACTCTTATTACTTGTATTGTTTCAGGGCTTTGTGCCCTGGATATTGTAAGACTCTTCCGTTTGCCAACATTATGAAAACTTATTTTTGTATCCACCCCTGCGTCATCATTCGTCTTTTTTTCAGTTTTCTTATTTATAAGCGATGTGGACCCGTCAGTTTTTAATTTATTTTGATCCGAGTCTACTTGAACGGCTTTGTTTTCCTTTCCAAATCTATTAAAGTTAATACTAGACTTTCCGGTTGAAGGCCTTGATTCTGATCTGTTTATTATGTAAGAAACATAGTCGTCTAAATAGAAGTTGGGATCAACGGATAGGCGGCTTTCTTCGAGATCATCTTCCTCTACAACTTGCTTCATAAACATTCGATTATGTTTATTACCTTTATTGGGTTTACTCGTATATTTGAAACAAGACCGAGAGCGTTTGGGTTGTTGTACGCTACCCGGGAACTGAAGATTTAACACTGACAAGAATTGTTCTTCATAATTAATTGTCTCCTTTGTCGCTTCAAAGGTGGCATCTTCTTCTGGTTCTTGATAACGAAACCTGGAGTCATAAATATATATTAAATAAATATAAATATTGTATATATTTGTGCAATTTTGAAATAAATACCTCTCAAGAGCCGCCTCAGACCATCTTGGATCTTCTTCATGATCAGGGTTAACCATCCTTTTTTGGCAATAGCGCCGTGGTTGTTCCATTTTTAATTCATTGCGAGGTTCACGGCGAGCTGTCCTAACCCTCTCGGCTAACTTCAGGCGAGTGCATTTCATTATTTTCAACTATAAATAAATTACAAGTTATTAAGGATATCTGAGGTGAAACATAAAAACCGTGGTAGTGATATGGTCACGCTAACCAAGGGTTACTCGGTTTAAAACCCATATATAAAAGATACGTTGGCCAGTACCAACGTATCTTTCATAATAGGCTTTGGTCTCCATTGTACAAGTACTTTAGTATATAAATGTAAAATAAACTAAAAATAAAAAGTAGATTTTTGCAGTTTAAGTCGCGAGGACGCTACAGACGCCGAATTAAAATAAATAAAACAAACGCGACAGTAAGCTGCAAAAATCATTATAATCATTAATAGTCTTTTGAGGAAAACATTTGAGCTTGTTTATTATGATTTTTATAAACTCAGTTTTAAATATTTTTTACAGCTGTAGCAATTTTGCTTTAAGCAAGACAAAGTGGAAAGTTGCATTGTTTATTCACTATTCATTCTAAAAGCAATTATGTTTGGTGAAGATACTAGTGTGCTATCTGTCTCACTCTTTCCTTGACGTTTCTAGGGGTGCGTTAGAAAGAGAAGATACATTTAAAAAGACTTTTTTTCATAGTATTGATAGAAGAAGCACAATGGAGGACGGATGCTGTGTCAACGTAGCGGTTCACATGTTCTTGGGAATAGCTTGACTGCGATGCCAAAAAACTTTTCTATGAAATTATATGTTAATTTTCAAATGTTGATACTTTGTGTCAATATGAATTTTAATTCGTTACTACTAAATTTATTCACGTTCTTCCTTATAGTTTATGACATATGTGACGATGAGATATGAATTTAGTATTTTATATCCCTATAAATAGGTATCAATACATAATTGCTATTGGATGGAAAAGTCGCCATTTTTATTTAGGCGTGATACATTTTACGTAAATGTTCTAGTGTCACGCTAACGTCTACATTATGTCTATATTTAACCTAATTTTAAAGAAAAAATCACACACAGGGGATTGTTCCTTTGAAAGTTGTATTTATATGGTTACATAATTAAAACACATATTAATAGTATTTCGAGTAGGAATATGTCAAATTGTATCTGTACAATTATCAAAATATTGATTTCTACTATATTTACTTATGCACACTATGTCAAAATAATTTCAACATCTGCTGGGTTGTTCTGTGTAGTTGTATAGACGCACGCACACATTCACGTGTATACAAAATGCAGGCGCACGGTGCATCATAAGAAAAAAAGATGCATTATTATTATCCTGGAATGAGGATAACTAAATATAGCAAGCGAATCTCCACCTTATTCTCTGTGCTACAAGGGCTGGATTACCATACAATTGATAACAATAGCGATTAACTTGGATTTCAACATTTCCTTTTATTCAATTTCAAACGTTAACGTCGAGATTTTTGAGACTATTTTACATTAGTTATGTGGGTGGAATTCAACTTTAATAATACTAAAAAAACGCAACGCGTTAGGCGCCGAATGCACTTCGTGATACACCTACGCGTCTCTACGAGTTTTGTGAATAGAGTAATATTTGAAATCAAGGTTATTTTGTTATACGTATATAAAATAATTTCACCTTAGAATTAAATAATGAGTTGTTAAAAGTCTACTTTAAGATCTAAGACTATAATCGTATTTACCCGTAAGCCGTAAAGATGACTTTAGAAAATGTTCAGTTCTCGGGTAAAGCTTGGAGTTTACAACAATGGCGTTGGACAGTCTAAATAGCTTTGAGTCTATAGGGTTCTTAATTGTTTATTTTAAAAATAACTTTGTTAAGGAGCTTAATTATATCACATATAATTTTATATCTTTTTAGGTTATATCTTTTTCTTAAATGCTGAAAAATATACTTTTTGTGTGTAAATTGTTTTATTTTATAAAAGAACTTAAAAAAACTATTTTTTATTTGCATAACTTAATATAGTATATATATATTAATATTAATATATATATATATATATATATATATATATATATATATATATATATATATATATATATATATATATATATATATATATATATATATATATATATATAATTTTACGCTAAGGACATCGGTCGTTACGTTACCTATACATTGTTATTTTATTAATATATTCAAGACCCTCGTAAAGAACCAGAATTTATACAAAGTGTTTAATAAAATACAAGTGCCATTATTATAGGGGTAGCCACATAACCGCAGTTCAATAGGTAACCTGTTGTAGGGTCAAAATCTAGAAATGGGTCATAATATCACTTACACTTCCGTGACCGCTTTCCGAATCCTTATTGTTGCGATCTGTTCACAACAGAAAAGAATGACCCCTACTGAGTCTGACAAAAAAATAATGCATCTACAACCACGCCTCGAAAAGTCCGTAAAACTTTTCGGCAAATTTGATTTACTAGCAGGTTATACATTATTTTTCATTTTAGTGATTAACAGTGGAATTTTGTGTTTTGTCGGTAAATTTTATTTTATGGCATTTGCCTTTTGTGCTAAGAACAATAATTAATGCACACAATCTCCATAGTGTCTTTTTTAAATTGTGACTCGACATTTTACCTTGATTATGTTTGGTAAAGATACCAGTGTGCTATCTGTCCCACTCCTTCCTTGACGTTTCTAGGGGTTCGTTAGAAAGAGAAGTTACATTTAAAAATACTTTTTTTCACAGCATTTATAGAAGAAGAAGATAAGAGTGCCGATCACTGATAAACTCAGTTTACGGCCGCCTCAGTCGCCGTGACTATGCCGGGCAGAGGTACTAATTCACGTTTTACTTGCAGGATCCAGAGTTATGTTGGCAAAGTATACCGCTTATCGATTGTTCGACAAAGAAACTATGCGTCGAACCGTCGATTCGGTTGATAGAATGTAGATACTTTTCCCCGACTTAATCACGGGAGTAAAAACATGAGGTATAGTGGTATAGACAATAATTTGAATTTTATTTAACTACAAGTATAGATGTAGCTAAATACATATACCTATTATGCAAATTATTTTATGTGTAGGGCTATTAAATTATATTCATTTTAAATAGAGCACCAACACAATAAGCATGATCAAAAATAATAAACGGTTATTAACGGTAGACGGAAATTTTAAAAGAACAACACATGTGCTTTATAAAATTTGAACTCTTTCTTACAACTTCATAGTTATGCCAAAGCCCCCTCGAAGAAATCTATCATTGAACACACAAAAGCTGTGCGAATATAACCAAAGTGTTACAGGGCAACGAATAAATAAATGAAGGGATGATATATATACATGTATATTGTGAAGGTTGATGTGATTAAAAAAACATTTCCCTTAGTGCTGTCAAGGTGCATTCGAATAGGGTTGGACTACGTCAATTAAATACTAAGTAAAATATCGATTAAATATAAAACGATCCTAATTATTATTTGTATAATAAATATAGAATGATATTTTGACTTTGTCTCAAAGGTTGGCTTGTAGAGAAAGCTAACTAGCATTAAGCATTCATACACCATAGTAGTGCAAGTTATAAATAAACAAATAAATATTAGTTACTTTATTTCATTAAAAGAGTAAATTCATCGTAATTATCTAAGTAGAAAAAACTCACCTTTAAAAATATAATCATCGGATACACACATCTTGATTTATCGACTATCTAACAGGCCTATGATATTTTTTACAACACTAACATCCCTCAGGTGAAGGTAATCGTTGTGGGAACTATTATAGGCTATCTCACACAACCCCTATTTCTTTCCCATTCGGGAATTCTTCGTTAGACAAGCTGTTAATGCTACACAAAGTAATAAAATGCATTCGGGATATGAACGTTAGTAACTCCGTATAAAAATACATTATACACGAATAGAGTATTGCGAACTAGTTTAATACATACATTGTTATACATTCGCAATATCAATTTATTCATCAATAAAGCTATTGTTTGCATTCTAGGTAATAATAAATAATAGGTAGGTACTGATATATTTTTAGGAATTAAAAATACTAAAAATAATATAGAATAGTTTAACTTTAAAATTCTATTTTTTTCCTTTTAAAAAATAATTACTCATAGGCAGTTAATATAGATAGCTCTATATTGACGAAGAATCAAACAATGCATGTACTAAACATTTTTTTGTAACAATAAATACATAATTACTTCAGTGCAATACTTTAACGGCCTCTAGTTTCTAAACAATAAAGCGTTTTATCAGTTTTGAATGGTTGTCCTTTTTGCATTGGTTATTGTTATCGGCAACTTTGTCGGTCCCTTTGTAAACATCAAAGGGACCGACGACGTTCAAGCAATTTACAAGCAAACCATGTGTTTTTTTGTAAATTCATTTCCACCTGTGTTAAGTAAACTTGTCTAGCGCAAAGGAGCAAAGTTGATGAATTTGCGGAAGTTAATACGTATTCAATAGAATGTTGTAACACTTTGTCACATGACCTAACAAACTTTTCAAATTGTTATCCAAGCGGCTACCCTGTGATCGTATTATGTAGGTTTCGTTGCCTCTGTCCTTCAGAAAGCAAAGGGAAATTCAACATTGTGGTAAGAAATTATTCACCTAGAAAGTATTTTCTTTAAAACTAAAAATGGAAGCATTGTTAAAACAATATACGTACAAAAAATATTTGTACTAAAATATTGTAGTTATGTTGCGGTTTTAATATTAGCGAAATGTGTGATTTAAGCAGCGTGTAAATGATACATAATGTAGTAGCTACTAAAAGTGTTATAGGCTATAAAATATTCCAAATTTAGTGCGCGTTTAATATTAAAAATTTCACCGTTCAAATCGAGAAAAGTTGCCTCGGGAAAATCGGGGTATATCGTAGAGCCCACCGCTTCGTTGCCGACCTACACGCTACTGTATTAGAAGAGCTTCCACCGCCTCTTATTTGATACTATTAATGTGACCACCTACAATTGCCTTAATGAAGACTAATTTTTATATTTGAAAATTAATAAACCCTTTTTTATTATAACCTATTACCAAATGCATTAATGTACTATGTTATTATTACCAAGTTGTAAAGGTATCTTTAAAAAAATCCAAAGTTGTTACAGATATAACATATAGTATTTTAGGCGTAATCGAGCTAAAACATTTAGGATCGAAATTATCCCTAATTTCATGGCTTGAAATATGGACATTTTACTTATGATATAATAATAACCTTTGACTCGTACAATGCGTGCCGGCACAACAACCCAACACTCGTTCATTCGCCAAAAGGTGTCCTACTTGTCTCTTGGGAGTTTACTTATGTTTTTATATCTTTCTCATTTCCGATCGACTAGAGTTCTTATTATATCAATTGCGACCCTAACTTTCTTTAGCTTTTACTATATCAAACTTGTTTTAAAGATATTCTTTGTCACGCAATAAATCCTTTTGATAAGTACATACAATTGTTTTTAATTTCTATTTGATTTTTAAAGGGTAATTTTTAGACAGTATAAACTATAAACCATGTAATTTTTAAGGCACTATATTTGTTTAAATCTTGAATTATATGTACTATTATTTGTGAATATGAAGGAAGCGAGGGAGTTGTGACAGGATCGTGGCAAGTGGCGCACTTGACATTGTCTCTGCCTATACCTGTGAAAATTTGTTTTTATATACGAGTTTGAATCGACATCGACTATAAATCCTAAACAACAATTTACATATTATCAATTTATTCACAGGGTTGTTATCTATTTTCAAGGCCAAGTTAAACATGCTACAACCCGTGACGATAAACATTAACATCTAAAGGACTATCGCCTATGTAGGTACCTATGTATTGTATCTACGTACCTAATTTATATCAAAGGATTTACCTTCTCTAATGATTTGTCTCACGCAATTGAAAAACAAATAATATTATAACTTTATAAACATTCTTTTATTTTAGTATATTTTATTTAAAGTGCTTTTAGTGGATAAGTGGAGGACAATAAGCTTTGTTTATAAAGAAGATAAACGTGGTAAATGTCCATTAAAATAATATTGTAGTACAGTGGTACTACAAATATATGTTTTTTACAATTTTAATAGTAAAAAAACATAATTAATACAATAACAAAAGCATAAAGACTAGTTCTAACAAAATGCAACATTCTTAGCGAAACTCGGAAAGTTATGTTTGACTTCTCAACAAAACTATGTATTAAGTTATGAGGTGAATGTTCTACGAGCTGTTTCATATTTTTACTTAGATTTGCTTGATTTATGTCTAACAAAATAATTATGATTTTGTTATTATTTTCAGTTTATGTACTTATAATCTTCGATATTTACAAAGCCATAAAATTTCATTACTATATTACTTTTATCTGAACAATAGGGGTAGAAATCTATAATATAAATCGCAACTAAAAAAACTACGACCACCCATACAGCACAATATCTATGTCCCGCTTACGCTTATTTCAAAATCATTCTTTTTCATTCGCACTTTATCGCTTTTAAAATATTTGCTTGACTATTTCTTTAAATTTTTGTTGTTTAAGGGTGGTCTTTTGAGACTATGACATTGTATATTGATTGTGTCCTTGGAGTTATGAAATACCGAGAATTAAACTATGAAGTTTACTTAAAACATTAAAAGATTATTTTAAACATTTTAAAAATGTATTAACTTTCGTGTTTTTTATTATTGTGACGAGACATCTGACTTTGATTTTACTTGGCTCTGAGACCATCGACAACTGGATAAACCGACTTAGATTACCTCAGTCGCCGGAACTATGCTGGCAACGCTTCGCTTGAAAGATCTAAGGGTATAGGATGGGGAGAACAATAAGCTGTTAAAGCATTTCAATTGTTGATTTCGGAATAATGACAAGAAATGACGCACCGAACCCTTTGCTTCTCCTAACCTGTAAAAAGACGAGGTAGGAACAAGGTTTATGAGCTCCTCAGAACATTTTCTGTAGTAGGTACACAACGACGTATCTAGACCCAGGGCTATGCATCTAGAATAGATGATAGATATAGATGATAGGACACATCCTCAAGAAAGCTATCTTGCCTAGTGCCCATAATCGTAGAGCTTGTATGAAGAGAATTGTGGATGTGAAGGAAGCGAAGGAGTTGAGTCAGGATCGTGGCAAGTGGCACTACATTTTCTCTACATTTTCAAAAAGTGATTGATTGATTAGGAAAAGAGTTGCGAAGCCTATAGTCATAGCATTTGGCGAGCTTCATGTTTCCGTAAATAATTAGTCAACCGACAATTTTTTTTATTGCTGCTCGACTTGTCACGCTCCCCACCTGATGGTATGCTGAAGTGTAGTCCATGAATAGAGGCAACTGATTTTACAGTTAAATAACTACAGGTATCAGTCGCATCCACTATGCCGGCCTAATAGGAATAAACAACTTTCAGGCTACTGATTCACTTCGCGGTCTGTACACTTGAACGCGATGGTATTTACCCCAGACAAATGACCACCAACTGTCTAATTGCCACGTTACTCCATGATGGAGGCGACTGGAAAAGTTTTCAAATGTGAATATATTTTAATGAATTAAACAAATTTTATGCGGCTTACTATCGCGTTTATTTTGGTTATTAACGATTTTACATTTTTTTATTATTTCGACGTTTCGAGAGCTTTGCAGCCATCGTGGTCACGGAGAGACTGAGGTGTTGGTCGCCCTATTGGTTGATGCTGTTATTGTTTCCAAAACTACCCCGTTTGATGTTTTGATTTTGTTTTTCTGTTCCCGGTTTAATTTAATTTTTTGCAAAAATAATTGACGGTGTCATCTGGTTTGGCAGTGTGCTGGATTTGGGACCAGCACTTCAGTTTGTGTTTTATGGGGCCCCAGGTGTTTGATAATCTCGCCAACCACCTTCTCTATTGAAATTAGGATCCTGAAAGTACCATCCTGTCGACTTTCCACTACGTTGGTGTTTTATATCCTCGATATGTTCCCGTACACATGTGCATATATTTAATTTTGTCTGTCCTATAAACGCGATATTAAGCCGCATAAAATTTGTTTAATTCAAAATATTATATTCGCGCAAAATCTAACAAAATATTATACTATGAATATATTTTATTCTTTTCAATAAATTCCAAATACCTAATGTTCAAATAGACTTATAATAGTAGTTAATTACTTAGGGTGTAGGTGGTACGTAGGTTTATTCATAGTGCTGATGAGGTCGCGCCGGCTGCGGTTGGCACGGCGATGTTTCGCTATAAACTAACTACCTTATAGGGTGACTTTCGTTCATAAAAAAATATATCGATAATATTTACTTGCTTATATATTTTAATACTAGTTTATTTTGATTACCTACCTATATCGTGTGTAGATAGGTTATTATCGTCTGTAGGCTGGCTGAAAATAATCGCAAGCCCGCTGTCAATCAGTCAATCAAATTAATAGGCAAAGACAATAAAACGCCACTTTCCACGATCCTGACATAACCCCCAGTACCTAATTAAAATAAATAAGTATACTCGAATCAACGATTTTTTGGATTCGAATTTATTTCACGATTCATCGTTGCTAAAGTTTTAAATAAAGATACAAATTCCAAGTTTTATATCAAACATATTTAATTTATAATCGAACACTATTCAAAGTATATACTGAACATACAAAAACAACCAGCTCTAAGTCGATATTATTTATTATAATTACATATTCACATTGATAATACCGCGTGGAGTAATTTGTATACATTTGCATATCCTTTGTGTATTTGCAACTGACAAAATCTTTCTGATCTTTACAACCCCTGCGGAACGAGTAGAGGATATAAATGACCCCTCTAATACAGTTAAAAAGGATGACCTCGAAAGCGATACCTGTTATGCAAAAAACATATTAAAACTAAATAAGTAACTACTAATAGATTTTTAAAATTTGTACTATATCTATTTTTAATTTGTTTGTTTATTTACCTCTGATTGAAAGTTGACAGTTGTTCGTAATTTGTCCAGTAGGCTGAAATGGGGTAGTAAAGTTTCGGGAGACTGCTTACTAACGCAGACACGTTTAAAAGTTGAGCTTCAGAATGACGTTGAAGGCAAATTGCTGCTCGGAAACTTATGTCTATGAATTTTGCCCTTACTCATATAATATCGTACTTCATTGTAGTCCCTGAACACGGCTTGACTGCGGACGTCTAAAACAATAGAAATGTTATTTTATATTTAAAAAGCTGTTTAACTCGCGTTTATAAACGGTGACTCGTAACTTGAGTACATTAAAAGACCACTTGCATTCTTTTTGGTCCATCATAAAGTATTCCAGATCTTTAATGTTACATGAGCCCAGACTGCTGGGGACATAACAATTTCAGTTTAATCATTTTAGTTATGTCTATTACATATTCGCTTCAGCCTCATGGTTTATATTCACTTTATACTTTACTCCAAATCTACAGGTCAGTACTCCAGGTCTTCAATTTGATAACAGCACTATTAATACACACACAAACAAATGACATACTCTAAAAATTAACAATATAAAAACTTACCATCGATAATAAACAGTTTTATTTATATACACAGCGTTGCTCATTTATCAACCCCATGTACAAGGAAACAGGCATTGTATTGCGACCACAGCCTGTATATCTCTAGACAGCGCTTATGAAAGGAGCTTCGCTTTAAAAGTAACTGCGAAACGAGCAACACGTATTCGATGCTAATTACTCTAAATTTCGTAAACTGAAAATACCCTTTAGGTGACTAAAGTGTGATTAGTTATTAAGTGCAGTCAACAAACGGTTGTAAACTAAGAAGGTTGTTTGAATCATTAAACCTTTCACTAGTACAGTCAATTGATCTTTTACAGTCAATTAATATATTATTTTTGTTTCAAATATAAGATATAAACACCTACCTCATGTTTTATTACCCCTCTCCCAAAGGTTAGCTGGTAGAAAATACTATTTAGCATTAAGCTCGCCCATTGTATTGTTTTTACTGTGCAATAAAGAATTTTATTATTATTATTATTATTTTTTAAGGCTGTGGTGTAGTGGCAGTGCAATAGTTACGCAAACCAAGAGCACGGGTTCAAAACCACTTGCCGGTACCTTGAGGAATGCTTCGATGTTTTGGGCACATGGAAAGAATGAGTGAATGTAGATTGACGAAAGGAATTTATAAATCTAATTTGGATGGATGCGTTAAACGAGGCAGACCCAGGATGATGTTTTCTGACCAAATTAGTGATATCCTCAAGAAAGCTGGGTTGCCTAGTGCCAATAACTGTAAAGCGTGTATGAAGAAGAATATTGATGTGAGGGAAGCGAGGGAGTTATGTCAGGATCGTGGCAAGTGGGGCTTCATTATCTCTGCCTATCCCCGTGGAAAAAGGGCGTGACAAATTGATTAGTAAATTATATATACGACATATAGGATACCTTATTTATAATCTCTTGGACTTCCCCGTGCTTACCATCCAGAAAGTCAAGAACAGATGTCGTGTTTCGATAAAAAAAATGTGATTCGACAGATTCTGACTTTGACATTGAGCTTATCTGTAATTAATACGTTTATGCAAGGTCAAAGAGTAAGATCCAATTATAATAATAAATTTGCGAATTTTCTGTGTTGAATACAGAATTTAGTTTCAATGAGCCCGCATTATGCTTTAAGATTTGTCAAGGGTTTCATGATCGTACTAATGTGTTGACTTCGAATAACTTAAAGTATACCCTAACTTACTATAACTTAAAGTGGTGCCCAGTCTGCCGATCCGGGGTAATCCCAGTTATTGAATTGTTGTAGCAGTGACATCCATTCACGGACCACACTCCAGTTTAACATCAAGCCGTGTGCTGTCATATGGTGAGTCACAATAAAAAATAAAATAAAGTAAACCGTAGGAATTAGCTCTCCTTCGTTTGACATTTATAATGAACCAATATTTTGCATATTTTGTAATGTAACAAAGTCTACTTGTACGAGGTCTGTGATTGGGAGTTAAATCGACAAAATTAACGTATCTACCCATCCATTAAACCAAGCTTATGTATCTATTTACAGCAGACTCATTAATTTAAAAGATATTTATGCGGTAATATGAGTTTCAGACGCCTTTTTTTGATAACGTAAAATAACGCAGTAGGTAAAGTAACCATATTTGTTTTAACAATTTATTAGTTGCTTGTTCAATTATTTTACCTAAAGTCATCAGCTAATCTCAGCTTAAACAGTGAACGGATGGATCGATGTCATGTTCGAAGATCAGTGCAGTTACATGCTTTGACAAAACAAGTACTTATTTATAATAATATAAATTGAAATAATATTATAAATAACCGATGAGTCACAAAAATTATAGTAACCTGAGTTAAAAACATTAATACTCGTACTATAATTCATTAAATAAATATCATCCAGAGACGTGCCATCAAAGATAGTCCCAAGGACATGTCTCCTTTGTATATCGAGGCTAATATTGGCAGAAATAATTGCCAGCCATTTTGTCTCCAGACTGAAGTTTAGCTGAAGGAACCCAAGGGCCCACCGTCTGGACCCTAACTGCGTAATTGTTTGAAGTTCTTAGCAGAAATCGCCGCACTTCCCGCGCTTAACGAGGTTGCCTGGATGTGAGATGGGGCTAATGTCTACACATGTCGCATCCCACACCAGATTGTCAAGTTGCCACGGCTCAACGGTCATGCCGTCAGATCTCTTGCCATCGCTCCGCGCAATACTAGTACTAATTTTATAATAATGAGGCTACCGTGGTGTACTTACTGTAGTGCAATAGTTACGCGAACCGAAAGCACGGGTTCAAAACCCGGTATCAATGTATTTTTTATTGCACCCCGCCTGATGTTAAACTGGAGTGTGGTCGTCAAAATCTTTAGTACATGAATCTTTGATATATGTAGTTTGTTTGTCCTGCTTAATGTAAAATTCTAAATAATAATAAAAACTCAAATCCTCATGCCTCTTTTCCACAGGGATAGGCAGAGACAATGGAACGCTACTTGCCACGGTCCTGACATAACTCCTGGCTTACTTCACATCCACAATTCACTTTATGGTAAGGTCAATGGTAAGCTCTAGCACAGTGCGCGATAGATGTGATTTGAAAGAAGATGTTGTGACAAGGGTTGACAAAGGGATGGTCCGATGGTTTGGGCACATGGAAAGGATGAGTGAAAATAGATTGACGAAAGAAATTAATAAATCTGATGTGGATGGATACGTTAATCCAGGCAGTTAATAAAAATGACGCGGGCGTGAACGAACAGTTAGGTTTGTTGCGCGTATAGTCCCGGGTACGATTCCCGGTCAGAGCAAATATTTGTTTCATATTATTTGCAATATTTAATTATATTAAATATTGCAAATATTTGTTAATAAAAAAGAGGTGGATTAATCAAAAAGTGGAAGGCAATGGTACCCAGTCTGCCGATCCGGGGTAGTACCATCACTTACAAGTATACAGACCGTGAAGTGATTTGGTCACGTTTCGGGATTAGCTTGTAACTTACTGGTTCCAACTAGGCCAGGATAGTGGATGTGACTGCTACTTACAGATATTGAATTGTAGTAGCAGGGATATCCATTCATGGACCACACTTCAGCTTAACATCAAGCTGAGTGTTGACATATGTCGAGTCACTTATGTAAACATGAAACAAAATAATCAAACCATACTTTTATACTTTTAATTTTTACAATAAAATGGATTTGATTTTAATTTTGATGTGATTTCAAGTTTCAAAGTTAGTTTTGTTTAATAGACCTTATTAATTGGAACTTCATTATAATATATCTTTGTTAGCAATAAATGTGTGGTCCTTCGCATGTTATGCAAAGGAGGCGATGCCTTTGAAGACAAGTTTTTATATTTACGATCATTAAATCTTTAAACATTGTATTACATGCATAGTAATACATGCATAGTTAATCGTTTCCAAGTATTAATTAATTTATGTGTGAACTTATTAATCATTAAGTAGTCTTCTATTTCGCCTGCTACTATCATCATCATCAGCTAGAAGGCGTCCACTGCTGAACATAGGCCTCCCCCTTAGAACGCCATTTCGAACGACAAGATGCCAGTTGCATCCACCGGTTATTTGTGACTTTCACTATGTCGTCAGTCCACCTAGTGGGAGGCCTACCTACGCTACGCTGCGTCTTTCGGTTCGTGGTCTTCACTCTAGAACCTTCCCCATCGGTTGTCGGTTCTTCAAGCGATGTGGCCAGCCTACTGCCACTTCAGCTCGCAAATCCTTCGAGCTATGTCGATAACTCCGGTTCTTTGGCGAATATTCTTGTTCCGGATTCTATCGCGCAGAGACACACCAAGCATAGCTCTCTCCATTGCCCGCTGAGTGACTGAGCTTTTCTAACAGGCAAACATTTAAGGGCTACGTCTCAGTGCCATGTGTCATCACTGGCAACATACACTGGTCTTACATACAACAACATACACTCGTCTTCAGGCACTGTGGGATGTTTGACGAGAAGATATAACGCAATATCTTCTATTCTATTTTCCTACTTGTATAGGCTCAAATTCTTGCGCGGAGTACTGTCCGCACTTTTGGGATGGCTCTGCCCAAGATTCTGCTCCAGCTTAACATCAGGCGGAGTGCAGTCATATGTCGAGCCACAATAAAAAATAATGTAACTACGAAACTAATAAGGCGACCGTAGTGTAGTGGCAGTGCAATGGTTAGGCAAGCCGAGAACACGGGTTCGAAACCATTCACCAGTACCCAAGTATCTTGAATATATTGCATGAACTTTGGTTGTCCTGTTAGCATAGTATAGAAATGTAAAAATATCAATCAATCAATCAAATTGTCACACCCTTTTCCCATGGGGATAGGCAAAGACAGTGGAGCGCCACTATCCTGACACAGCTCCCTCGCTTCCTTCACATTCACAATTCTCTTCATACAAGCTCTATGGTTATGGGCACTGGGTAACCTAGCTTTCTTAAGAATGTCTCCGATTTGATTGGAAAACACCATGTAAACAAATATATAAAATTGGGTCTACATTTCACATTTTTACTCTAATTGAATTTATCTCAATAAGTTACATCCCAATAATACGACACCCTCTAAATGTCCTATGACTAATGTAATTGACCAGTGTTATTTGTTTTTATATTTGATACATACAAAAACACTATCCTCTTGTCATATTTAAGATATCTGTGGGTGGGCTATTTAATATGGATTATAAGAAATATTGTAGCTAGGTTGCCTAGTGCCCATAAACATAGAGCTTAGATGAAGACAATATGAATATGAAGGAAGCGAGGGAGTTGTGTCAGGATCCTGTCAAGTGGCGCTCCATTATCTCTGCCTATCCTTGTGGCGGAAGAAAAGGCGTGACAATTTGATTGATTGTAGCTCGACTAATGACTGCACCCCGTCTGATGTTAAGCTGGAGTGCGGTCAAAGAATGGAGGTAACTACTACCGCAGTTAAATAACTGTTAGCAGCAGTCACATCCACTATGCCGGCCTGATTGTAACCGGCAACTTACAAGCTGATCCCGAAACGCGACAGAATCACTTCACGGTCTGTATACTTGTAAGTGGTGGATCGGCAGACCGGACACCACTGCCTACCACTATTAATACTTACTAGTTAAACTGAAATGCATCCATAAAGGCGACTGCTACTACAGCAAACCGCGTCCACTGTAAAACTGGGTTTAATATCTTGTTTACATCCTTGACTGATGCTAAACTGGAGTTTTGAATAGTTCATAAATAGAGTATCTTCTGGATGCCCTAGATTCTTTGCAGCGCCGAGCTGTCCAAGAAGTTACGAGTTAGGAGAACTATGGACTCCTCAAGAGTCATAGCGGCTTTATGCGTCATTTATCGTCTAAACCACGGAAAATGTTCCGAAGAGCTTTTTAACCTTGTTCCTATCTGGTCTTTTTAGGCAGGTCGGGGAAAGCATTCACATTCTGTCGATCAATTTGAGACAGCGGTAAACTGACTTGTTTTTTTTAATCGTCAAAACTCTAGGAACTCCATCATGCTTTCCATAAGGCAGGTCGAGTTCCGATCTCGATTAAAATAAAAAAATAGTCGTTTTTCTTCATTGAATATAAGGTGAGTCATAAAGGTACCATTGTAAAAGATTTTAAAGGAAAATATCGTGATGATAGTACGGATGTGTACGGGCAATGAGAGTGTCCTAATACATCCTTGTCGCCATAATGTATCTTTGATATAATTATGTACTTTGGTCGTCCTGTTTCTACGATAGCATTCTATGATTCTGTTTCTAAGCACTTCGGTAGCTTAGTATAGAAATAGAAATTATAAAAAATATATACTCGTACCATACGTAGTCAAAAAGTTACTAAACATATTATGTATAGTCACTAGAAATTTTGAGATACGTGGCGCATTGGACCTCACCTGTCCGCTAAGCTTCCCAGTTTAGATTTTCTATCGAAGCAAATATTTGTTGCATATCATTTATTTTTAATATTAATTATTTAGATTGCCAATCAAATTGTCACGTCTTTTTCCCACAGGGATAGGCAGAGACAATGGAGCGCCACTTGCCACGATCCTTCCCTCCACAATTCTCTTCATACAAGCTCTACGATTATAAAATATTAGATTATATATTACAAATATTTGTCATTCAAAAAAAGAGGATTTGTTCAAACCAGTTATTTAAGAGTGGTAGGCAGGCAGTTGTTAATTTTCCCAGTCTGACGATCCACCACTTTTGCGATTTTCTTGGGATACGCAGTACCACCACTTTTAACTGTAAAGTGACTTATTCGCGTTTCGGGATCCCCTTAATAGTTGTAGGTTTTATTTTGATGCGTCTGTTACTTGCAGCTATTTAACTCGACTACCAGTCGCCTCCATTAATGGATCGCACTCGCAGTCCAGCTTAAATATTAGGCGGGGTGCTGTGGCGTGTCGAGCTACATTAAAACATAAAAATATATATAGGGTGTTAATCTATTCCACTTCGACTCAGGAAAAAGGGTGAATGACGTTATTAACAAAATACATAATACAATTTGCAATTAACTGGATAACTAGAAAAAAAAACTCTCGAGCCAAACCGAAGTTATAATTCATTTAGGACTGGTCAAGGTTTACTTTCAGTTTCTACGAAAATTTTATAAACTGGGTTGGTTGCAGTGGGAATAGAACTCACACGTTTAACTCGACTCTAACTTTTTATTTACATACATATAAATAATTTTAAATGTATGCATATATTGTGAAATATGAATGATTATCCTATGATATGGTCCTATACTACCATCCTATATACATGGTTCATAGGATGGTAGGATACTATGGAGTACTCGAACGTTATACCAATATCCTAACATGTTTTTTTTCTATCTATATATTCTATCTATATATCTATCTATATAAGTATTATATCTATATATTTGTGTATCTATATATAATATTTATTTGTCCAGGCTAATCGCCGAAATGACTGAACCGATTTTAACGATTTTTTAGTTAAAATATTTTTTTGAGATTAATCTAAAATCGTGGAATTCATTTCCTAGTTCTAAATGTATTATATCTTCCATAAACCACTAAATTAGAACAAAATGTTTTGGGCTGAACTGAATCCTTTTTTTCCGTCGTCGACACTTTAGACTTGCTTTTGACCTCGATTTGCTATTGTCAGATGTCAGGTCTCAATCAAAGAAATATACATAATATATATATGTACAGATTCTTATCTCAATAATAAAAAGTTTCATTATTTTTAAAAAACTTGACAATGAAGGAAGAGAATTGTGTCAGGAACGTGGCAAGAGGCGCTTTATTATTTCTGCCTGCTTCTCTAAGAATAGAGACGTGACACTCAGATTAATTGGTTTTAACTTTGGTTTAAATTTAATTAAATAATAAGTAGGTTTAGAAAAGTAGCATACCTAATAAAATTAAACATTTAATTGATTTTATTTATTCAAAACATAATAAGGCCAATTTTCATTGTACAAAGTATCATTGGAACCCAAATTCATTTAGGTGAGTCAAAAATACTTATAGTGTAAAACTGTTGTCAATTTTTTATTGTATGGAATGGATGTTGAAATAAACTAGAGTTCCCAGCAACTAACTGATAATCAATATGAAGAATGTTTCTAGTGAAATAGAAGAGTAACGCTGCAAGCTCGGAAGCTGTGGCATGGCACATCGCTGACGTCATCATTGAAGCTGTCTGACCAGTTTTTATTTCTCTTTTCTTGGCGTTTGATTCTTTATACATAACTCGCTCACAGTTGCCCTAAGGTCGTCTGCGCTTCAAGGACAACGCCCGCTTCAATATTAATTGCCGACTATCTGACTTCTAAATTTACTTTTGTTTCTTGTATGTATTTTAAATTATAATTTGTTTTCCGTTCTTCTAATGCACTACCACAAATTGCATTATTAATGTAGTTTATATATTATAGCGCGCAAACGAAGCTCGTGAAATTCAACGCTGCATCAAATTAAGCTGTTGAGCGTTCAGCAAGTTCTCTGGGGTTTTCAAAAACGGGGTTTGGTCAGATCTTTGACCGATGATCTACCCGTAATGTTCTATTGGGCGTACGGACACTTGGTTCCAACGAAACATAGGACGTGCTATGTTGGGAATAACTCTAAAGAAAAGTAAGAAATACTAACCGAAGTGTCACAAGTTATCCTGCGGAGGAAGTGATATTGAAAGGGCCATGACAGGTGCAGAATAAACGCTGGTAGCCAGGAAAGTGACCTTAAATGTCGGTCCTCGAGCAACGAGATGGACCTAGTTAGGCTGTTGCGGAGGTCATGGCGTGCAAATGAAAATACACTTAACAAAGGATATTCACAGGCTGATTATGATGTTTACATTTTTATTTTTAAATATATTTATTTAAAATATATTAGTAAATCTATATATATTTATAGTCGTACATATTATGGTCCGAACAGAATTAAGCGATAATTTTAAGTTCCCATTTATGCATTCCGAATTCCTTTAGACCTTTGCGTGTGGTTTAGTATTTGAGCGAAACAATAAAAATAAACGAAACGTTATGAATATTTTAAACTTCATTTGAAGTGTTATTATTAATAATAATGATTAATGTTGACTTGAGGTTACACTTATTTTAATTTACAGTCCAGAAAATACAATTTCCCTTAAAACATTTTCAATTCCTAATCCTTTCAGCTAGTCTTTTTAATTTCCTGGATAACCGTCAGTACAATCCGGACTGACTTACTTAGGTCTTTAAAACAGAAAGCCTAACAAGGTATCTATTTTTAAAGCCCCTGATTGTTACCGATATAACATATACTTTATAAATAAATACTTTTTTTTTAAACAATGAAAGGTCAATAAAATTTACATGGATATTTAATTCTCAAATCAACTTCTCAACCCTAATACGAAATGCAAATACTTCTGACAAAGAACAGCGCACCTGTCGCGGAAACCTCGGATTTGAAGAATGAATATGACTAGGCCCTGAATAAATACCGAAATCATCTGACTGGAAATGTACCTTATATTATTAACATATTACAATTATTTTTGCCAAATTATTCACTATCAATAAATTCTAATTTAATGTGTCATACAGGTGTCAAATTTATAGTGTCGAGGAATATAAGCGTCGCATGTATGCTTGGACGCGGGCTAATTTGGGTCAAGAGACTGGTCCCCTTGCAAACTCCTTGAACATACACGGCCAATCACCACCAACTCACGTGCAATAGTCTTTTTTCTTAAATCAAATCATTTTCATTTACGTATACTATATTATATGCAGTGACTGCATTTTGGTCAAATAACTTTGAGTTATCTGGACATCTGCAAGGACATATGTCTTTTATATCTAAGCATTAAATATTTACAAAACTAAATTACTTTTATGATACTTCATTGTCTTTAAAATTACTATTGGCACTATAAGTTTTTTTTTGTATTCGTAGTACCTATACAAGTTTGTAAAGTGCATACTGTAAGCAAGCGACATTGACCCTGTGGCAGCGCAGCCACATCTCAAGAACATGGGGTCATTTACCGTCACTTCGCGCGCAAATTGAATGTTGACATATTAATAAATTTCGCTTTATGGAGCGAGATCGGCAACTCATGCCGTGTTAATGTTTTATTTAGTACAAGTATATTAGAGTGAACACGTCTTTAGATATATTTCTATTCATGTAGAATGTAGGTATTATGTTTTGAAGTTCAACAGGCGTGGGCTGACCGGTGCAGTGGATGGGGATGATATAGGGGGTAAAGCGTAGCGGGTGCACGGTGGGCGGTTGAATGCAACGGCCAAGGTTACGCTACGTTGAAACAGATTTCTATATACGTATCTATGCGTAGGTACTCACTCTAACAACTTGTTGTAATCTTTGGTTACAGGGTTGCTTCCAAAAAAATATATTTTAATAAATGATAATTAAACTTTGAATTCACGGATTATTTTATTGGCCAATGAAGTAATCCGTTGTCTGTAACTCGTTTTCAAGTTACAGATAACGGAGTACACTCACCAGGAGAGTGTTTTCTTTTCTTTTTCTGTTTTGTTTGAATATTAAGGGATTTACGTTACAAAGAAATAAGTTTAACGCTCATCTCTTTAAGTACATATTCGTATATACTTCTATATTTGAATTGTTTTATTTTGTAGCCAAATCTGCCAAATTAAACTTAAAAACAAAAAATCTATAATGGAAAATATTGTCCCTATTTTTTTTTTGTTAGGCAACTCACTCCTACTACAAATTAAGAACTCTTAAATGTAAGACAAACTTATTTTGAAAATTAATAACAAGCATAAATAAAAATCGTTATAAAGTTTTATTGTAATTCAAGATGTGGAATCTTTGACCGCATCAAAGTGACCGCGAAGTCCACCTACACATAATAATTTATGTTATCAAATGTACTGACTTAACAACAGGAAATTGATCAGATTCTTATTAAATTACCTATAAGATTGCCTTGAATGATGTAAAATTAAGAATTTACGAACGGAAACAACTTGTAATGTTCTAATAAATATAAATCCCCTAGATATTATGTTTGTTTTATTTATAAGTGTCATTGTATTATAATATTATATATGGATGAAAGTGACTAGATTTAATTATTAGTTTTTGTAACACGTCTGTCCATACTAATATATTTTTTACCGAACATGCTTGTATCATAGAAACTGAGCGACTAAATATATGGTTCAAATAGTTTTAAAAACGGATGGTTCTTAGTTTTCGTCTTAGTTGCGGTCTTCACACATTTCATAAATAGCTTCCAACAACTGTAAGTAGTATGTATATTAAATAATTATGTTGTATTGGGTATATATATAAATTTTATGTGTATGTATATGTATTATTATTTATATGTATTATATTTTTACTACATTTTTAGTGTATACGCAAAAAAAGCCGGACTGGAGTTTCTTGAGTGTTCTTCTCAGTCTGTAGCCTTTCCGAACACTCGGTAGAGTCCCCTCACTCTTTCTTAATGACGTTTCTAATGAATAAATGACTTTGAATTTTGAATTTTTTGAATTTTCTCATTAATTATTATAAAGTATTTTATTTTGCACCTACCTCATACAAATAAAATGCTTTAAATTGTCCCTAAGGTAGGCTAGTAAGAATGCCTAGCGGTATTAAGTCTCCTTTGTAGCTAGTGCATAAAGTTTTTAAATAAATAAACATTTTACTACAACTAAACCATGGTCGCTTTATTTCTTTTTTTTTTTGTTGTGACACGACATCTGACCTCGATCCGCCTGATGATAAGCAAGAGGAGGTCTAAGAGTGACGGAGACTGAAAAAAACGAGTTTGTTCACGGCTGCCCCAGTTGCCGTAACTATGCCGGCCAAAGAAATATTGTTATCATGGATCAGTTTCAATTATAGGTAATGTATTGTTAAAGCATACGCAAAAAACTACCTATTTATGATAGGAAAGGGTGGAATCAATTACAGTGTTACAGTTTAATTAAATTATAGAGGAACATACTTTAGGCACCTTAATATAATAGTGATTCAGGAAGACAACCCTAATTAACCTAGATAGTCGAAAGTGAAATGTTCGGCCGGCGGCAACGTGAAATACGTATTGGTAAACGAGTTGATACGTCATTAACACTGATTCAGACTCGCTTGACCTTCAATCGAAAGCGAAACCGGTGTAGGTCGATGTGCTAAGATCCACTGGGTATAACACCACGACACAACCTCGAGAAATATCGACATTTCAATATAATACGCGAGATTTATTTAACAAAGAATGATATCCAGTCATTGCAAGACAATGCAATTCTCTTAGTAAAGGTAATTGACCTACACCAACCGGTTGAATTCCGATGTATTTACTTCATTACTGAATTGTCCTAACTCTTAGTTTTCAAGGAAATTTGTATAAATTTCAATTTAAATACGATTAAAGAACCTCATTCACTAAATTACAAAAAGCGTAACTATTAGAGGATTTGTTTTCTGTTTGCATGAAATATCTGAATAATTTAGTAACTCCAACAATTTTAATTGATGATTAATAGTATTGACTGACGCTTGCATGAGCGTGTAACAAACACTTATGACCGAAATTTAATAAAGATACCGCGCAAAACAACACCTGAACTAAAATTATCTTTATTTGAAGTGACGTTCGATAAAATTGCTACCACTTTTAAGATGTTAAAAGGAACATCTCATATTAAATAGAAATAGAATTCAACTAATAGATTAGAGAAAAGAATGTTTTTCCTTAAAATCTTACTCTGCTAGATTTTTAACTAAAATGTATTACACGCTTTTTGACAAAACGTTGGTTAAAAGTTTGGTTAAAAAATGTCTCACTACCGCTAAACACTAATGCTGCCTGCAGACGTTTTAGTTGTTTAAATACACTAAATGTTATTCAGCTGTTTAAAAGTGCTATTTAAAAACAATCAGTGGTTTTGTAAACACGGATTTTACTATCCAACTGTGTATCTTATGAAATTCATTATGATTGTTATGAAAATTTCGAAAAACCCTTTTTAAGGTGTTGCGAACCTCAGTAAATTAATTAATATGTAGTGTTTGTGTTTATCCCTAATCCCAAAGGTGGGAGTATGTTGCGAACCTGTACCCTTACGCAGCTCTAAAACTCTTTTCTAAGTGACATTTTATTTATATTTATGATGACAGAATATGTCTAAAATTGTGTTTTGAGTTTCACATTTTGATTTGTAATATATTGTTCGTAATAATAAAAGTGTTTGATAAAATGTGCATATCCGCGTCATCTCCTAGCTAGAATCCCAACATAAGGAGTGTTGCCTACATTATTATTTTCAACAGCATATTTTACTACGCGCTATGTATAATGTGTGTGTGTCTGTGTGTAGGCAAAAGGTGCCAACTAAGTATAGAAAGGGATTAGTTATACCTATTTAAAAAAATATCTTTGGGTAAAAAAAACTGACTTGTATTATTCGATACTTCATTCAAGACATAAATTGCTTTGCTTAATTTAAATATTTCTTTATATCATTTAATCGGTCCCAAGGACATCTTCATTACGTTTCATCTGACTTTTATACGTAGTATTTCTCGAGTATTGTTTAGTTGAAACCATGTGGTAAATATTAAACATATTTACCACATTCGTAAACATTCGAAGTAGTTAACATTCAGTGCAAGATTACATTCAGAGTTTGTACATTATATTAGCTACTATTTATTATCTCTATTATAATGTTTAATTACCTATCATCTCTTGGAAATATAGAATTCAAAGGAAAGAAATCCACTTTGAATAGATTATTTTTGCTTTAGAGTTTCGAAAAAAATAATTGAATGGCATTTCTCGAAATTTGCTACCTACTAGCAAGCAGGTAAGAAGAAACTTCATTGTGTTCCAAACTCTTGTAATTTTAAAATGTTCCTTATATTTTAAGAAAGTAGTTACTTTGTTTATGAACTTGTACACTTGTAGAGAATATTTTTTTTGTTAAAGTTTACATTTGTTACATTCTCTATTTAACACACAATAGACCTATTCTTTTTACTTTGTAATTTATATTTAAAATATATAAGTTACAAAGTATAAAGTTATTTAATTTTAATAGCTTATTAATGTCTTTTTGTTGTGGGATTTAATTTTGGCATCATTTTGACTTAAATATCTTACCATATTTTTATACTTATCTTTTAATATAGTTCAGCTGATGGTCCCGGAGTTACAGGAAAATCCATGAAGCACTGTAGATATTGCAGTTTCGTAATTACTAAATCATTTTAATCCATGTCCTAACTTAATACGATTAAAATGATACTAGCACGTGGTATTTTATACAAACTCTTTTACTAGCATATCCCTACTAAACTTGTATGAAATACATTTAACTGGAGAGCAAAAATAGAGATAACATACGAGAAACATAATTAATATTGTGATACCGTTTATAAATTATGTAGCTGAGAAGTAAATAGAATATTTTTATTAAATCGTATTTTTAGTTGATTATTTAACTTATTTTAATCTTATGAAAATCCCTAAAATATGATTTATTCAAAATACTCTTAAATTTTTGATAAAATGTATGAAACAAAATATAACTTATATTTCTGCTGAGAACCTCAAGTTGCGCAAATACGCTAACCTCGGTACTGGTTATGAATTTGCGCCGTTTGGGGTCGAGACGATGGGCCCTTGGGGACCTTCAGCTAAGCGCCTGGCCAAGGAGTTGTCCAGGCGGCTGACGGAGAAGTCTGGAGACAGGAAGGCTGGCAATTATTTCTGCCAACGTATTAGCCTTGCTATACAAAGGGGAAATGTTGCCAGTCTCCTTGGGACTATCTCTGATGCGACGTCTTTGGATGATATTTTTTACTTATAGTTTAATTATAGTTAATTATTACTTATAAATAGAATATAATATATAATAAATATAAAAATATAACTTTATTTATTTTTATCAATATATGTATTAAATGTATAAAATATCCGTTTAGTAGCTTATATACAGATGTAAATTATAACGATTAATATTAATAATTTCGAAATTACATTGTATTTGAAATTACTTTAATTTTTATCACAACTAAAATGATAAAAAAAATCTTTGTAACTACTTTTTGTACCTATCAAATGAAACAAAATATTTTAAATTTTCTTAGATTATGCGGGAATATTTTCTTTTTTTTATAACTTGCTCGGGTGTTACAAACTTTGTAACTATAATTTAATTAAATCCGTTTGAAGATCATGGGGTTTTTTTTAGTTAAAGGAATGTAAGAAAATATTACATCGACCTCATCGTTTAGAAATTTGGTGTCTAACCTTAACCTGATGTTATAGCCCAACATGAAATCTGCAGGATCCTCAACTCTACACCAAACACTAAAGTCATCTTAATATATTGAATGTATCTAGAAACCATCACTCCTTAAACTCAGGGGTTTCATATTATTTATTATGTATAATTATATTAGCTCATTTTTGGTCAATAAAATTATTTGCTTTATGGTCACCAAACAAACAGTTGCATATCTAATTATCTACAATCAATGGAATTTTGAGTAATGTTTTTATTGTGCTCGTATTATGGTAACACCCAGTCTGATGTTATGCTGAAGAGCGGTCCATTAATAGATGTGTCTACAACTTACAGTTAAATAACTGTGAGTAGTAGTCACATTGACTATGCCAGCCTAGGTGCAACCAGCAACTTACAAGCTGATCTCGAAACACGACTAAGTCACTTCACGGTATGTATACTACCCCGGATCGGCAGACTTGTGAATAATATACAAAAGGCGAAGTTAAAGTCGTGAGGCTTTCTCCGCCAATAATCATAGGGTGCTTATAGGGTAATAATTAAGTTTTTTCTAATTTATTCTCGTCATGCGCCTTTCCGAAATCATCGTTATGTCTGACAATACGCCGGAAGGGTCTGCGAAATAAATGATCTGATTATGATTGTGTTTTAAATTACATTCATAACTAAAATCATACAAATGGCTTTGGAACATATAAATTATAAAAATATGTCAGGTATCGATTGTTTTGTATGAACAAGTCATTCTTAAGTTTAATGCACTATTAGGGTAAATAGTGCATTCCTTGGTTTTATATTGTTAACCTTTTTGTCATACTTTGAATCCAAGAGTTCCTGTTCTTTTAATAAAGGTCCCCCCTCTATAAGACTATTTGTCAAATGGACGGATGTTTCACTTTAGAGTCACTTACTTCATCCCAATCAAAACACGTGAGAGTATATTGAAACTGAGCGACACTCGCAATTGCAAAGGTAATAAATATAATATAAATGAAACAACAATTTTCACATGAAATTTATTAAATGATTTAAACTGAAAATATATTTACCTAAAAACTTTCAATAATGTGACATTTGATTTCACCCACCTGTCACCACAATTGTCACTTTATAGTAAAAGTACAAAGCCGTTTCAATTATTTAGGATCAAAAATGAGAATTTGTTATAAATTTCGGTATATTATTCTTTATGTGAACTAATATCGCTGTTGGTAAGTACTCGTACTCGAGTACCTAGTATAGGCACAGCGATGGATCTCTTTAGAATTTTGATCACCGAGGTATGACAATCTAATTATTTATTGATCATTGAAAAGGCTTATACCAGTACATCTAATATCGCAAAGAATTTGAGATGACATGGATATTATTTGTGCAATATTTTTTAAATCAGCGCAAATCAAAATTGGCATAAAAATTAAAACCTAAATCTAAACTTAAAAGGAAACATTAAAATTATAATAATAATTTCTGCATAAAACAACGCGGTAAGGTAACAAAACAAATGGTAACAAATAAACACCAATATCCATCTCACCACGCTAGCTATAAATGATAATTCGCACTTTGCCGATAGGACAAACATTAGTAATGCCTTAACATAATGGTAATACTCTAATAATCACTTACACACTATTCTAAAACATTTAGACAAGGTTAGGAGATGCAATGTCTCATTCGGCCACTAGTTTGCCCACGTCCACGGTTCTCCTCTCCAAAAGATGAATTGCAACCCAAGTGTGAAGAACACCGCCACGCCTTGTCTAAATTGAAAAACGTTATTTTCCTAACTTATTTAAGTGTTACAAATGAAATAGTAAAAACTTCTACAGCTAATCCAAAATCTGGGTTTGGGAACAGTAAAAAGAAAACAACCCCTCATTAATATTTAACTTTTAAACTTTACTCAGTAAATTATAATAGACTATAACAGAAAAGTTCTGATAGGTAACTGAATTAAATACATAATTATCACAAAAAATATAAACTAAAATTAACCCTTATATTCTATTGTTTAAACATTTCTATGTTAATTTATTAAGAAAATTGATTGAAAATTAAAACACAAGTTAAATAACAAATTAATCCTAATATATACAATAATAGAGAACATTCAAAAGAACATTTTACCTATTATATTGATTGCTTGTGAAATTGATCAGTTAGCTAAAACTTAATCAAAAGCTCCAAGTCGCGTCGGCCGAAGCTGGATCTTTTTTACAAATCAAACTAATAATAATTTAGTTACTACAAGAAAAATACTATAAATAAACACTACAAAGAAATTCATCCAAAATGGCACTCGTGCAGACGCGACCCCCACAATACTTACATCTAAAATACTATGTATGTATATATTTTGAGGTAGTTTAGTTACATTCGTTAAAGTGCATTATTGCTATGTTAAACATTTCTGAATATCAACAGACTTTAAACAATTATAACAACATCATTTCTTTTTATTTATATATAAACGGATATCATTATAATTATACTGGCAGTCTGTTGGTAATATTAACAATATTCTGGCGTTCGAGTCCTATATCACATAGCAACAGTAACTCCTTAGTGGCAACAAGGGACTCGAACGTATATAACAATTCAATATAATTATGTGTATAATAATATCAATCATTTGTAACTAGGGGATAGATTGATAGGCCTTTTGGACCAATTAGTAACAATTTTAATGTATAAAATATTATGTAAATATATATATATCTATTTATTGCTTTCATTTTCATTATAATAATAGGCAATCATTTGAGGTAGATCGTCGTCATAGTAGGTGAGTGTATAAAAATACATTTGATATATTTAAGTTAACATTCAATACAATAAATATCAAAATTATGTATCAATGCGAAAATCACTATATAAATCCATAACCATGATCTGGATATGTGGATAATCTGGTGATATGAGAAAAGTCCGTGATAAACATTGCAGTAGATGTCAAATGATATGTTCAATTAAATTACAACATTTTCATATATTACTAATTATTATTAATTCATGTACATTGTACCTAAATTACTTAAATCATAGTAAATCAATTATAACCATTAGCTCTATTATACAAGAAAACATTTACACCACTATCATAAATTATTGCTAGAGAATTTTATTACTTTTTAAGCTATGAAATTAAAATCATAAAAAAAGTTAATATCGCAACTATTGGCGGTCATAATTTGGCAACGTTTAGGAAGACTACTTTCCTACACAAACTAAACAGGAATGATTTAAACTAAACACTTTAGAACAACATTACATACCTACTGGTAACTAAATATACTAACGTAATAAGAAACAAATACGCTATAAACAAATGGGCATCTAACTAACTAACTGTAAAATAGTTAAATAATGGTTAACATTTAACTTAAACATAATAGTGGAAGCACCGGAGCATAACGTTAAAACAATAACGAGAATAAACGTTGTAAACTTCTCTGAATAAAAAGAAAAAAAATGATACACAACTTAAACTATGAAAACGTTGTTCAGACTTCGTTTAAGAAATATTTCATATGCATAGAAAATGAAGCAAAATAGAGCCGTCTTTTTACTAATGACCAGTTTGTTTGTTTTATATCCTGTTTAATAAGTATATAATTCGGAATACTAATTAGACAATAGAGCGTATTGTAAGCTCTAAGATTATCCTGGTTTTAAACAATCTCGGAACGACTCTAACTAATTAAAAGGGGTTAATTATAAACTTCAATATTTAAGTACTTTTCAATCGTAAACATATTAAAGAAAAAGAAAAAATACCAACTCAAATAAAAGTATTTAAAGTATGTTTTACCTCAAATTCTTTTAAATATAAAAAAAACATCAGGGCAGGCATCGTACTCAATCAACAAAGATATATTTTCCCTAAATCTATATATTAATACAATGTATAATAAAATTGATAGAATAAAAAATTGTACTTTTGGCATCACTTCATTTTCAATGTTATTGCATTTTATACTCTGTAAATATTAATTATTAATTTTGTACCACATCATCATCAAGTTAAAAATATTCATCATAAAAATATTTATCTCATCAAACTATTTTAAAATTTGTATAAATATGTGTTATTACAATCTATGCAAACTTAACATTACAAGTATTTGTAGGTACCTCTTAAAATAATACTTGGCTATAAATCCCATTTTCATTTGTATGTACAAATATAATTATTCACCTTTAATTATAAGACGATAACAATGTCAAATTAAACTATACTGTTAACAAAATTATTGGTATAAAAGATATGTGCTCAAGACCAATATTCACTATAGTGACATAACAAAATGTCTAAAAAATTATTTTATCTATAGATATTTCTAACACAACACATAGTCGCATTTATAATGATATGGTGAATTCTAAATTAATTCGAAACGGTTATTATTCCGAATATTACTTTAACGTGTTGTAATTATATGTTTAGCGTCCAGACACCCAGGCATATAAAGTCACCTTGTGTCGAAACAAGGTTAGGTTGAATGAACAACAAAAAAACAACATCTTCTATATGAGCCGGCAAATAAATTTAATGCGATGACTGAATGAGAGTTCGCTTTTTGTCGCGGTTCTTCCGTTCGTATAATAAATGACCGATTTTTAATAACTTAGGAGATATGTATAAAGTGTACTCGTATGATATGTTTAAATAAAGTCCATATATAAAGTCAGCTTTGATATAAACGTCAGCTTTAATGAAAACATACTTTGAGAGTAATTTTATAAAATTCATTTATTTTTTTTCTTGTGTGTTTCGCAATGCTTCATCATATGATCTTTCCTTATAAAACCTTTGCCACAATGCTGGCATGGATGCGGTTTGTCACCCGAATGCAAACACATATGACGCCTTAGGTCCGTCTTATGATTGAAAGATTTTGGACACTCTGTACATTTATATGGTTTAACGCCTTCGTGTTTACTTAAATGCCGTTCGTAAGATACCCCATCAGGATATCTTTTTCCGCAACGCTCACATTTATATGGCTTCTCTCCAGAATGAAAAGATTTATTATGCTGGGTGAGATAACAAGCTTTATTAAATATTTTATCGCATTTGAAACATTTGTGAACATCTACAGCCCCTATCTTTGTAAGTGAGTTACTTTCGACTAATGGAGTGCTGGAAACAGTCGATGAAATTGATGGGGAGCCCCCGCTATCATCATCTGCTTTAGCACTTTCAGGACTAGCTGGCGATTTCATTTGACTCTCGTAGTTTTCTTTATTCGCGTAATCCATTATGTCTTCAATCTTCAAGATTTGAATGGCAGTGGATTCTGCGTGCAACCCGTGATCTGTGTCTTTTACAGTTTTTGGACCTAGTGCATAAGAAGTGTACTCAGGTATTTTATTGGTATTTACCTCTGTATAGTTTGGAATTACTTCTTTGTTATTTTTTGAAACTTGAGAATAATCAATAAATTCCGATTGGCCACTATTAACTCCGATAGAGTTATATTGCATAGAACCGTTGACGGGATCAAGAACTATGTAGCCCCCGGTCGCATCGTCTCCGGAAAATTGACCCCCCACGTTAGGTGATGTTAAATAGTTAGGAACCACAAAGCCAAATTTTTGGGATTGAATTTGATAAAAGCTAGGTAAAGGTCCACTAGCATTTCCCATCGGCGATTGTGTATCCATGGGTTCGGCTTCTTCTGGCAAAGTTTCACCAAAAGTAGCCGGACTGGCTATATGCAGATTGTTGATAGCCATATCCATAACGTGGGGGGCCATCCCGTTTGGGTAATTCGGTGCTATAGTCTGTTGAAAATTCTGACCCAAATATAATGGGGTGTGCGTGGGGTCCGGCACCGAAGGCCCCAAAGGATCCGTAGACCTCGGGCTGTACGGGTTGACCGCCAAATGACTGAACGGCGGCAGCGTGTGCGGTGTAAGCTGCGGTGTAGTCTGAGTTAGAACTGGCGTTGTAATATTGTTGGTTGAGACTGACAGCAGGCCCCTCAAATGATTTTGTGTAACAGAGGGACCTGCCTCCCCGTTTGGGGGATTTCCTGTCGACGAAATTGCTACTGATTTTGATGCTTGAAGATTAGCATCAGCCGGATTTCCTATACCCGGCGGTTGGCTACCTATATTAAGCGGATGAGAGCCTACTTGATGTGGCAAAGGGTGGTTAGCTAATGGATTATTACTCATAAAATTATTATCTATGTTACCCTGTTGAAGATGTGAGTATGGCGACTTAGACTGCATTGTGGCTGCCCTGTGTGATCGCTCGAAGCTCTGTGAAGGATACGGAGACTGCAGCGCTGCATCATCGACGCTGCGTCCATCTTCGGGCGGTACAGGACTTTGCGTGTTGTTTTCGGCAGCCTGTTGCGCTGCACGAGCTTGAAGTGCATCCCGGCTAGGATGATGATGACTGCTGATTGGCATCGTAGCAGGATCAGGCTGCCCCGATGATCTTACTGCATTTTTGTGAAGCGTCGTATTGTAATGTCTCTTTAGATGTCCTGAACTTGTAAACCACTTGTTGCAAGCTGTGCAATTATATGTTTTGGGACGTCTTGCTTCATTTGATTTCCAATTGGCTCCTTTACCCCCAATAGAAGGTAAAGCTGATGAAGTTGTATTTGCAGGCTGAGTACTACTAATCTGAGGCGTAGAAGGAGAATCATATGGCCTATATGGAGGCTTCATGTCTGGATTGTTAGCGCCCACTGCGCCAGGATATTCTGTTAACGGTGGAATGGCTTGGCCATGTACACCCGGATACATTTTTTGATCTGCGTGCATAAACGCTTTTTGGTCATGATGTACAAGAAATTTATCTTGCGTATATGCAAATTTTTGATCTGGATGAAACATTTTAGCATCTGGTGGAAATGGTTTCTGTTCGGAAAACATCTTCTGTTCTTTAAACAATGTAGAATCACCATTCATTTGAGGGCTGTTGTATAGTTTTTGTGTATCCCATGGAATCATTGGCACTGTGCGAGAACTCACGTCTCTTCCTTGATTTTGCGTCTGATCGAAATTTGCCCCTGGTGCATCTCCTTCGTTACTCGGGTAAACAACTTTTTGTGAATCTAAATCTAAGATATCGGAGGTCTCTTCGCTTTCTTCTTTATCTTTAATATTGTCGTTATGAAATCCTGTACTATATTTTGGTTGGAATTGTTGAAAAGAAGCAGAAGTGGTGGTACTGCTAGCGCCGGCATGAGCAGAGTTGCAGTGTTCATTTAATTGAACAGCAGATTCGCAAACAAATCCACATTTGTCGCATTGGTTAGGTGACGGTGAAGGTGTTGGTTGATTAAGTGGCTGTCCATATAAGGGACTAGATGATGATACTTGTGGGACCCGGTCCTGCATATTGTATGGATGGAATCTTGGTGATTTGTGATATTCTTGATTATACTGTGATTGATCCCAGCCCAATTGTTCGGAATGTTGACTTTGTTGAAAACCAGAATGAGTGAATTGTGTATTACCAAATTGTGCACCTGGAGAAAAGTTGGTCTGGTCCGGATTTTGATACGGCGACGGCGCGCTATGGTAGCTCTGTGGCGTAGCTGGATGCGGAAACTGTCCGGAGGTTTCCGGAGTGGCGCGCTGCTGGAACTCGGGACTAGGCTTGGTGATCATGTTGTCGCTGGAATCTGCTGGGGCCGACACAGTTGTTTCGTTTTTTATTTTTCCGTTATTATTTTCAGTGTCATTTTGAGAGTTTTGAGTACCCCATTTTAAATACAAATTCTCTTTGTGATATTGTAAATGGACTTCTAGTGACTCTACTGTATCTAAATACAAATCGCAGACCTTGCAATGATAATCTCTAGACGGCAAAGAAGACGATACTGCGTTACTGCTAGCCATTTAAACCATTGACCCAAGACAGCGGCCCTTTTCCTCCAATGAATAAAATAAAAATAAAAAAATAACACGTTTATTTACGTACATGAAGTCCACATTAGATGTTAGAGTCACATTTAACAGTCATTATCTCATTTTGTTGCTCACGACCTTCACATTAATCCATATAAATGTTGTGAAAGAAAGTTTTTCGCGGCATTTCCTCGCGGGTGGGTGGCGCGGTGTGGTGCGACGCAACCACGTGCGCGTTTGTAAACAAGCTTTGCACTGTCAACCAACTTTATTGTTCGGCATGTGATTACGTTAACACAATAAAAGTCACGATAAATTATTTCACTTATTATTTTATAAAGTTTTTTAAGTTTAAAATCACTAAGAGTCACAAAAAATAATACTAATAGATTAAAAAATAATGTAATCACAGCAATGTTTCACACACTTATTATTTTTAGTTCTCTTTAAATTTTATAATGTGGACGTGTGGTGGTCACGCGAATGAGTGAGGGACTTCCGCCCCTGTACGGACTCCGCAAACGTTTAATACCGACTGACAGCCTTCCCGTAGTCGCCTTCGGGGGCATGACTTCAATAACAATTCGCAACGTCGTCCCCCACCGGCCCATGCGTGCGAGTGAGAGCATCGTTCCGTGATGAAGTTATCGCTCTTACGTCCTTTTGTGCGTCGTCTGCGTGAGCAAGATGGCATCAAGAGGGGTGAGCGGGGTCGGCGAGGGGGTGTACTACTCTTTCTCAAAATTGAAATGCCCGGTCGAAATGTCCGGTGATGCTGTGTCCGAGTAGGACAGCGATATTACCCACCCTACTATGCGGGCGGCTAGGATACTGCGCTGAAATAAATTTTAAAGTTAAAATTTTAAAGGACAATTATATGTTAAAATAATTTCACGATTTTGTAATAGTAAACGTAATAGAATAAGTATAAAGTAAAACTAAATTCGTAAATTGAAACTTTTTTGGTACAACCGGCTGTAAGACTTGTTAACTAAACCTAAAGAAAATAGTGTACACAAAAATAATATTGTGTTAAAAATACATTTTCGTTCTATAAACCTAGAATATCAACTTTTTTCATAATATTCAGGATATCGATTGAATCTTTAATTATATTAAAATTACTTTATTATAAATGTAATAAAGTAATTTTAAACACACACATATTTATCAGGAGTTTAAACTAATAAAAAACATAAGTATCTAAAAATTGATATCATCTGACCATATACCTTATATACCTTATAGAAACCACCTTTAACAAAATCACGGAAAAATACTCAAATGTACAAATTCAGCTACAAATGCCGAAGGAACCAACGTTAAAAAATTCACGCTTTTATGACAATGTCAAGTTAAAAGTGTTTTTTTTTAATACATACAAAGATTTCGTTTAAGAGCGATATTAACTTTTCTCCGTTGATTTAAAGTGTTATTTTTTAATAGGCTTAAAATGAGATTAAATTGACAAAAAAAACTGTAAAGGATAAAGTGTGGGTACAATTAGTACTCACACTTATCCTTTTTTTAATTTTTTTATTGCTAGCAGTTTGTAAAGGTATTTCTTGTCAATCACCTAATTATAATTTTAAGCTTAATAAAAATAAACCCATTAAATCCACGAAAAGAATTCACATTTTATTCTGATTGTCATAAAAGCGTATTTTTTATATTTATTAATTATGTTCAAAATTTTAGTTTAAAAACTAAATTAAATTCTAAAGTAATAAGGAAACTTGAGTCTTAGCGTCTCATCCCCAAACGCATCACGGAATTCCTCAAAATTGCAGACCATATAGACATAGATGCCCGTGCCGCCGTGCCACTATATAGCAGCTTGGTCGGTTATACACCATTCTGCTCGTCCACTTTCATACACACCTAATAATTTAATTAATAATTTTTAAATATTAAGATTTTGATTTAGAGTGATAGGATTTTTTTCATTTGTTTAATGTGTTTTTAATTTATACCTTATCATTGCTTCACAGTAGAGAGTGTACTTTTTTAATATGACTCGACATTTGGTCTCAGAATGCTGACGACTAAAAAAATTGAGTCAGTTTATGGTTGCCTCAGTCGCCGAACAGTGTCGGTAAAAAAAAATGTTTTGTCATCGGTTTTTAATACGTGTATATATCGTAGATATATGTACAAACAGTAATTTAAAATAATACAGAAATCTAGAAATGGGTGAAGATTAATTTGTAAGATTCCGATACATAGTTACATACATACTAGTCAATCATACTCGGAGCCTAGACCCCTGTATTTACACGCTTTAGCTTTTTCAGCCGCTTCACAAGCCGCACTAGCTCTGTTGTTGGTTCCATGTAGATGGGAAGGGGCCAGCGTATAAAACATAACAATAAAGGGGCTCCAAAAATGTTTGTAAAAACCGTCAATAATCAATATTATTTATTTTCATTTAGCAATGTAATATACACCTAGATAATTCCTAATTAATCGTTCGAAATGTACGAGTATCTATCATCTTTGATGTTTGTCTCTTTATTAAGGGTATCCTTTGGTGTTTACAGAAAATTGTACATTTAGGTATTAATTTGTAGTTTGTTTAGGCACAACTCCATGTCACATACATTTTTTACTTTAATTTGCTAATAGTTAATCGTCTTTTGTACAGCTTTAAAATTTTAGACCTAAATAAACTTTTTATTGCTATTATTTATTCTTCTTTTGCACCTGGTTCCCTTACACATTTATAAATGCTTACACAAGAAAATATCTATAGTTAACAAAAAAGTAAAAAATTAACAAAAAAATATTAATTTAAATAAATATGCCAATAATAGTGACGATAAAAATGTGTAGCGGCGCAGTACTCCCAAAATTTTGCATCGCCAGGTGGACGGTCGAATGGGGCGAGAGGAAGAAGGACAGACGACGACGCTAGCAAACACACTTCCTTCAATTTTTCTAAACACATCGAGCGATTTTACCCGATCTCTACTCCGAATATCGGCCGGACACACAATCTCCATGCAAACTATATGAGGGTTGTTGCGTCACATCGATTTCATTTTTAATCTGAAACAAAATCTTCATATCTAAATATAAGCTTTTTATATATAAAAAAGTGGATAAACTATATTTTTTAATAGAATAAAAATATACAAGTACCAGAGGAAATAAATTTATATTAATTAATAATCTACATAATTAAATATGATATGAGCAAGCCCATTTAAAACTTATTTATGATAGATTTATAAAATAAATAAATTAGAAAAAACGTATTTTTTTTCAACTTTCGTCGTATTTGTGATATTAAGGTTAGACAATTAGTTAAGATATTATTGTAAATATCACCTGCTTATGAATAGTAATATTTTACTATTAAAATATAACAGTAAAAAACAACATAACAATAATAAGAAGAATGAAAGTAGAATTACCGCTGTAGAAATTGGACACTAGGCAACCCAACTTTCTTGAGGATGTCTCCGTTTTTACCTCGTTTAATGCATCCATTCACATTAGATATATAAATTCCTTTCGTCAATCTACTTTCACTCATCCTTTCCATGTGCCCAAACCATCGAAGTATTCCTTTATCAATCCTTGTCACTACATTTTCTTTCAAACCTAACCGCTATCGTCACTCCATATACACTCCTTAATAACCGCATTTCTACAGCATTAATAATTCTACTATCATGCTTCTTCTGTCACATCTAACAAAATAATACATAATACATGAACTCGCGAAATATTTATAGTGTTAATATATATAAATAGTTCTTATCGCAACTATTGTTTTTTACGAAAGTGGGCAAGCATAAGGTATACACAAGCTCCTAAAGATTATTGCTAAGTGTTCGAATTTTAAATAATTGTTACAAAATAAACAGATCTTTTATACAGACCGTGAAGTGAATTAGTCGCGTTTCGGTATCAGCTTGTAAGTTGCCAGTTCTAACTAGGCCGGCATAGTGGATGTGATTGCTACTTACAATTATTGAATTGTAGTAGCAATGGCATCCATTCATGGATCACACTACAGCTTAACATCAAGCGAGGTCCAGTCACAATACAATAAATAAACTGTTTGTTACTCCTTATTCTAAGGGACATGTTATAAATTCTTGAAGATAGGGTCCTATTAAGTGTTTTTTATCCAAACGTAAATTGAATTACGGTTACGTTTAATAATACTTGTAAATTTTTTGCTTGTTCCAACTACTCGTATGTACTACTATACGAGTAGTTATATTGCGACGTCTTGTTAAAATAGTATGAAAATACATTAAAATAATTATACTTGGGCTCTTATGTGATCAAGGTGCAATTACACAGCCCCTATTCTCTTCTATATAGATAAGTCTGTTTATATGACTAGGTGCATATACAGATATTTATATCAGCTCATTAAAGTGGTAGTTTTAAAGACTTTTCTTAATGTTCCTAAAAGTATTTATGCAAAAATATTTAAAAACAAAAACAAATTAAAAATAATATAAAACATGTTTACTGTGTTTGTTACGTTTAGTGGTTTAATGAAACTTACCTAGAAAACAAGTAAACACAAATTATAGTGTGTTCCCAGAAACCTGTTTTAGAGGGCGAAGTATCACAATTCAAAACTTTTCCGTTACTTTGCGATGTTTGTTTTTGAAACAATAGTAGGTACCCAAATATTACAATGATAATATTGGGCTGCTATTTCACTGCTTTGTGCGAACGCTTGAAACACGATATTTAGGGCCTTTGCAATATCTAAGGTTTTTTCGCTAACTTGTCCAATCTTTCGTTTTAGATATCGGGATTGCCAATCAGCCGCCCTAAGACTTCAGGCTATCCACATAATCACAAAAATATGGCGATTATAATTATTAAATTGTTATACTAAGTCGCCTATGCCTGTGTAATAAGAATACGTTGACATGGGCCGAAGTGTATGTAGTCCCCGAGGCAGTGAAGGCTGCGGGAGACACCAGTGGGTCACATTAAAATATGTCGAAATTGTAAGCTGAAAGAAAAGGGTTATTTATTAATAGAATATGATTGTGCAGACCTTTTTCAAGTTAGCACTCAAATTGATATAATGTCATTTTTAAACATCATTCATACTTTTTTTGTTTATATTCTGTTTGTGTCAAAATAAAAGTTAACAGTCTTCTTCTCAACTGGAGCGTTTCATTTTTCACGTCCTTGACCACGTAGCGTCAATTTGGTGACCCCGACGTGATAGAAGCCACCCCACGATGCTTGCCGACGTGATGATACCACGCAACCGACGACGTTGCGTAGTAGCTCCACTAAAGCAGCTCGCCACACGCCACAATCCCTTGTGCCTTGTACCTTGCAGGAGCTTAGTAACAGTTCTGAGGCACTACGCGTCACCTTGCAGCGACTCAACATCCCCCAGACCTATCCAGCCACCGACATTTCGTTTCGCCGCCTTCAAAGCGCAACACGATCTTTGTCACCCTGCTATAATGATTTCGAGAAAGCAAATTTCTACGAAATTTTTCTGGCCCTCTACGAACAGACACTTGGACTAAATCTTGCATCTCCTGCCAACGCTCCAAGATTCACTGTCATACTATTTCCCCACTAGCAGGGATTTCGCGGAGGACCGTATGTTTCGCTAGCACTAAAATTGTTATAATTCATTTTCAATAAAAAATAAATGCCATTTTCAAACATCATTTATTGTTATGTTTATATTTTGTTTGTGTCAAAAAAATATATAACGTTCTTCTCGATTTAAACTTGAGCGCTTCATTATTCACGTTTGACATTTTTCGCGTCAAATGGTATTAAATATATTTAGATCCATATCAAAGGAAAACATTGGTCAGGAAGAGTGAGAACAAAAGTTTATTAATTTTTAGCTTGGCTTGAACAAATGTTCTCATAATGCCCACAGGTGTGCCCCATGATGTTAAACGACGTTTACTTACCTAATGTTAGTCAGACAGATTGATAACATAAAGTGCCATGTGCCCACAGCATGCGCAAGTCGGATACCAGCCTAATTGAAGTAAAAATTTTATACAACTAAAGTTTTTGAAAGACATTTTATCACCTATGAAATCGCCTATATAAGTTTAGTTACAAGGAAAAGTGTGTAATTCAAATATTTAATTTTAATAATTGTTTTCGCCGACATCGCTTACGCTACATAATATCATTTATAATACACATTTTCTTTCTGTAACATAACAAAATAAAAATAATTTGTTAGTTTTTTACTTTGGCATTGGGAATGAAGCTAAGGTATTAAGTAAATTTTATCTCGGTAGTGCAGTTTTTGAGCCGATAGTGAACCATGTTGCCTCGAGTTATTTGATCTGATTTGATGGGGTCACCCTCAAACACACTGCCGAGACCTCTTTCTGCGAATAGAACAATATTTAGATTTAAACGCCGCTCAAACGTGTAATTATTTAACGATTACCTAAATCATTTTGATTAAAAAATGCACCACAGGCTAAGCGTGACTTTCATGTGACCCGCAGAACCGGTACACAATATGCGTCATAATATCACCTACACATGACAGTAGTAATAACAATATCTAAATACTCATGGGATATATAAAAGATAAAAGTAATAAAAGAACCGAAAAACACATATTATCCAAAATATAGGCCAAAACCATATAGCCAGAACCCATTGTTAGGCACATTAGCAAGAAAACTATAAAGATTGTAATAAAGGCTGTTGTGTGATAAATATTGTATGAAGTCTGTTGGTAGTAGGATACCTGGCGTTCATCAATAAAAAAAATTCTGCGTCGTTTTTGTCATCCACGTGGATATTGGATCATCAAAGACCAACATTTAGGTTCATGGAGGTTCTTCATCAAGACCGCTGCATACTGACCTCACCACAATGGATCTGAATAAAGAACTTCTTCAGACAAAGAAAGACGTGTATAACTAGTGCATACAAATCTTTATAAATATACGAATAAATAGACCATTGAAGCTGATACAATTTAAATACAATTAAAATTTTAAAAAATGGTTTTCCTAGTTTGTACCACTAGACCACGATCGCTTCGTTTTATTTTCCAATGAAGTTGCTCTATAATAAAACCTCAAATTCTCAATGCTACACAAGAAGACGTACAGTATGTGACAAAGATGTTCACATAATTACGAGTGTATTAAACCCCTTTAATACACCCCTTTAATACAACTAATTTAAAATGTATATGCAACTGTTAATACAAAATTAAGCCCAAGTCCCCATACAAAATGAATGATGTCCTTTATTAATAAGTACGAACAGATACTCGTTCGTATTTTTATGAGTAATAATATGCTTATTGTTTTTTTTAACTAAGCTAACTTTTATAGCACATTTTATGCACGTCTACATCATCGATGATACAGCCTTCGAATACAGATGATCTCAAACGTGTTGGTTTAACCAACCCTACGGCCACACACTCGACGAGTGGCGAGAGAAATAGCGAGGGAAATGGGCAGAGACATATTGTGGCTGCGTTATTCGTCCTGCTGCTCGTCATGCCCGGCGATCCATTTTTTGTCGGTTTTTTAGTGCGAGTCAAAGTTACAATGTTGTCGTCCATCGGACCAACGCGATGAATATCGCGAGTAGGGAAGTGTGTGGATGTTAGGGCAATTTTCACGGGAGCACGAGGAGCAACGCGAGAAGCAGTGCGAAGAGCATAGTGCGGCTGTAGCAACTGTGTGTGTCGCAGTGCACTTACTTACACACGAATTACAGACGACAGAGAATGATGTTTAAAATGTGATGATTTTGATTAACTTTAAAAGTACCTCGTTTTATAATGCCTAAAAAGTGTAAGGTCGAGTGTCGGAGTATTATAGGTGTCCAGTAGCAGCAAGCTTCCATTAAACCTTTGTGCTAGAGAAGGCAAACTAAGCAGTATTTTTGCTGTATTCTCTCGAACCACGCAGGACAGTACTGGGTTAGGTGGTTTTGCGTCTCTATTCTTATGTCTCTTATGAGGCGTAATTGTCTATGATTGTCGCTGTGTCGGTTTTTCGATCTTGAAAGGAAGATCGGCGATTCACTTTGTTTTCACACGTGCTTTTTTTACAAATACGAAATCATATAATTTTAAATACTTACCTAAGATGTCAGGACCGAGGTGGAGTAATGCAAAACTATTAAATTTATTGAATTGTACGAAAATAGAGTCGCAATTTGGAATTGTTATAATTCACTGTATAGTTAGCATGTATGGCATGTATAGTGTTTTAAAGTGGTAGGCAGACAGTTGGTGGTCATTAGCTCAGGCTGCCGAACCGGAGTAGTACCACCACTTTTAAGTGTACAGACTGTGAAGGAATAAGGCACGTGAACCCGGGAGCCCCTGCAACTACGCAGAAACATGACGGGCTTGTGCGTCCTTTATCGCCTATACCACAAGGAATGTTCTGAAGAGCTCTTTAACCTCGTCTTTTTACACTCGTAATACCCGCACATCTAGCATCCGCATTCATATCGACCTAATCGTTAGTCGAACTAAAATGTTCGTTGCATCTTTTCTTTGTAGAACAATTTACATGTGGAATGCTTTGCCAGCCCATGTGTTCTCTCCGTCCTATGACCTTGGATCCTTCAAGCGATGCGTTTGGCCGGCATAGTTACGTCGACTGAGGCAGCCGTGAACAATCCGTTTTTTTCGGTCGTCGTCACTCTTGTACTTTCTCTTGCTTATCATCAGGCGGGTCTAGGTCAGATATTGTGTCATAATAAAAAAGGTACTTTAGTCGTGTTTCGGAATCAACTTAATAGTTACCGGTTTAGGGCGGCTAAATAGATGCGACTGCTAAGTGCAGTTATGTAACTGTAGCAGCAGTCACCTCCATTCATGGATCGCACTCCAGCTTAACATATATCGAGGTACTGTCATATGTCGAACCACAATAGAAAAATACAGCGAACAAGTGTAGGATACACGATCGTGTGAACAGATGCGCAATGATGGTGATGATCATAACTATTTTTGTGATCGTCTATTTTAAGGTGTCTTACAAAAATTTTAGTCGGCCCAAACAATTCAATAAAGCTTTTGTTAAAAAAAATACCACGCTAACTAATTTACTAGTATTACGGGCTTTCCAAGATTAACAAAACTTCCAACATAACAAAGTACCATAAAAAATATTTAATTGTTGTTTTACAATTCTTTAGAATTTTTAACAATAGACCTAAATATAAATTTATCTCATAAACAAGTCTTTTTTTTATTTACATTTCTATACTAAGCTACTAAAGTGCTTGTATCATAGAAATAAGATAACCAAGTACATATATCAAAGATACCTTGGTACCAGCAAGTGGATTTGAACCCGTGCTCTCGGTTTGCGTAACCATTGCACTACCACTACACAACGGTCGCCTTATTTCTATTATTTTATAATTTAATAATACTTATAAACTTAATTGCTACATAAATAATAATGTTTAGGATTATTTAAAAGCAAAGATTTAACTAGGAACAAACAAACATTTTAGCTTGTGTATCGTGCACCAGAGGGGATGATAGGGTAACATCGGAATGTGGTTTAGTTAAAAAAAAACACGTTTTACAGTTATCCACCGCGGGTGGTGGTAAGGGTTGAAAAAATGCAACTCACGAACAAACTTTGATATTGTTAAGAAATTATACAACTTGTAACTCTTATAAGTTCTTTCCTAAATTACTTGTATTGTTTAATTATTTAATTAAAATTAAGTTTAAGAAAAGTTTACGGAAGTATTATTTTGTAATGTACAAGTTTTATTTTTTTTCTTTGTGTATTTAAATTCATTCTACTTAATTAACTTGGAGACATTCTCAAGATAGCTGGGTTGACAAGTGCCCATAACCGTAGAGCTTGTATGAAGAGAATTGTGGATATGAGGGAAGCGAGGAAGTTATGTCAGGATCGTGGCAATTAGCGCTCCATTGTCTCTGCCTATTGAAGACAGGCGTGGCGTATTGTGTAAGGTTCGATTCCCGGTCAGAGCAAATACTTTTTTCATAACTAGAATAAATATTACAATTAATCAATGAAATTGTTACGCGTTGTTCCCACAGGGATAGTCGGAGACAATGGAGCGCCACTTGCCACGATCCTGACACAACTCCCTCGCTTCCCTCTCATCCACACTCCCTCTCTTCCCTCTCATTCTCTTCATACCAACTCTATGGTTATGGGCACTAGGCAACCCAGCTTTCTTGAGGATGTCTCTGATTTCGTCGGAGAACACCCTCCTGAGTCTGCCTCGATAAACGCATCTATCCACATGAGAATAATAAATTTCTTTTATCAATCTACTTTCACTCATCCTTTCTATGTGCCCAAACCATCAAAGCAATCCTTTGTCAATCCTTGTCACTACATCTTCTTTTAAAACCGCGCACTGTGCTATTCGCTAAAATTCTGTTTAATACTAAATTTATCGTCAATTTTATTACTATTTTAAGTTTCTTAGAATAATATAATATTGAGAAGTATTCTTTCATTTTAATATAACTTATAAAATTACAAAATCCTTATATAAGACTAAGTAAAAATTAATCTCATAAAGGTATATCCTATCATCTCAAAACATTTTAATGCGAGTTCCCTTTTAAATTAAAATTTGTATCTCTACGTAGCAGGCTGGCTGGTCATCAATTTGCTACACGTCCAGAAGGGGGAAACGACGGGCGAGCTTAGCATCCACTAACCCCTTATTTTACATTTCACACTCCGGGAAAATCGTTAGAGAAATCTGCGTAACGTAGCTGGGGTCCGAGACATACACGCACACTACCCCACTCGGCCCTGCCTGCCGGCCTCGCCTCGCATATACGCATATCAACTACCAGTTAAGGAATACTGTTGTACCTTCTCTGCGATAAAACAATATGAGCGTCCCTTTTATGATTACAAAATGTATTTCAAACTCATTTACCTAAGTTTAAAAATCACTAGTATCATAACAACGCAATAAAATTAGTAATTGATTTACAGCATTTGTTCCTGTGGCGATAGATATTTCAGTAAACTTATCATAGTTTCAACGATCTACTAATCAATGATCTAAACATTACGATAAGTAATAAGACTCGAAATAAGTAGATCGATAAAACTGTGATAAGTTTACTGAAATATCTATCGCCACTAGTATTAAAGAGTATCTGGGCCCTGGTGTGACTTATGATTATTTTATTATATACTTAGACAGTATTTCTATAATTAAATAATACTGATAAGATTGACATTATTATACATTCGATTATAAATCAACGTTACGAACTAATGGATTTTCTCTTTGTTTATACACAATTTCAATTTATAGTCAAGTTTCTATTAGTATTGGAGCAAGAGGAGGCGCTGGGTGTGGACATAATAGGAGTGAACGTCGCATGGCTATTGAAAGATGTCGCCGCAGGGAGCCTAGCCGAGTGGTCACATACATTATTACCATACATTGTCACTATGCAAATGTATGTTGGAAGGCTTTGTGTGTACGCACTTACGCATACGGGGCGGGCGGGAGTAGCCTCCACATAATCCGAAGCTATCTCCCCGCCCGCCCGCCGGCATCTCGCCAAAGATGGTGCTACGCATGTGAGTGTACATACGCGGCACTTTCTCTTGAAGCTCGCCACTGGCTTTTAAAGAGGGTGGCAAGGGACGAAGGGCAGCGGGGCACGGGCGAACGTTCCGAACGGGTGACCACGGGGAGGTAGCTCGCGGCGCGTGTGTTGGATAGCCGCGTGGAAAGCATCTGACAAGTATATCGCACGCATCATAACTGACATTCCGCAAAATGCACAAGCTAACGATCAAGCTGAGATTCAGCAACAGGTTCCTGCCATTTGTTCAGTGGACAAAGCGAGATTCGCGACATAACCCGATGACAATAGAACCTTATCGCGCTGCCCGAGTTTCATAACCTGTTATTGGTTACTTGTCACTAAATCATTTCACGCTTTATAAAAATGTAGACATTTTATTTAGAAGTAGAAGTGTAATATGAATTAAATAGACGAACCCCAAAGCCGGCGGCGGTGAGCGGGGTCGGGGTACCGGTCTCGTTTAATTGAGTGTACTCAGCTCCCTCGCCAAATGATGCTCCTCTGTTCCTGAAATACCTGTAATAGATGTTAATTAGAGCAGCGTTCGCTCGACGCAAGAAAAAATTAATAATTTGAACAGGCCGTAATTAGAGATGTTTACAGAACTGTAAAACAAATATTTTGTTAATTTTTAATATTTTTTCCTTCCCTTAGTAGGGTCGGTTAAAGTATATTTATTTTACTTTAAATTACAGAATTAAAATGAAAAAATCACAAAATCACGTCTCAGACATTCCTTGTGGTACGTGAAGCCCTGGAAGAGTTTAAATGAGTTTAAACGTTTTGCTTGGTTTCTCGGCTAGGCTTCAGTATTTATTTTCTGGGGTAATGGGTTAGTCATCGTTGAATCTTATGCATTGAATCGCAAGAAATTGTGAGCGAATGATAAAATTCCTATAGAGTATCGAGGGTGCGGGGGCAGTCAGCTCGTTTGAATCGAACGCACGTCCGGACCCCACCGCTCGCCCCCCGGGGGTGTGTAGTGGACTTTTCGCTCGGCTTGATATATATTTTCCATTTCTCCCGATGTAGGGTATTGCGGCTGTAGGATGCGGGCTATCGTCTTCGTGAGTTGGCGACACAACCAGTCATTTACATACGCATTGATATAATCGATCGTTGATTTCGCAAGTAATCATTGCAATTTTTATTGTAGCTTAACATATGACTATACTCCGCCCGATGTTAAGCGGTATACGACTGAGTCACATCACAGTCTGTACAATTAAAATGGTGGTACTTCCCCGGGTCTGGCAACTGGGCAAATAACCACCACCAGTCTGCCTACCACTCTTAAAATGTCAGGTTTCGACCATTATCAATTTTTATTTATGGTTATTTTCTTGGTTATTTCCCCTTAATAATGTAGTATTTTAACCTCGAAGTACAGGTTCTCAATATATAAAATAACAAGAAAAAAATATTTATCTTAGACTTTATTTTTTGGTCATAATTTTTTATTAATTGTGGCTACATATATGTTGACTGCACCTCGCCTGGGCGCCACTACAGCGACAGCGCCATACTACAGCGAAATGATAGCGACAGCCCTATACTACAGCGACAGCGAAATGACTTGTCAACATAACTTTTATAGTATTATCTAACGACGAAATATTAGTTGATATTTAGTATTCTCGTAGTATTCTACCAACGAATAACAAATTACCAAATATCAATGTAAATTCACTGATGTTTCGTCGCAATAAATATTATTATTTAGATAATACTATAAAAGTCACGGTGGTCTTTACTGCAGTGCAAGTTCGTGGACATGTCATTTCGTTTCTTTTTTATATTGACACAACATCTGACCTCGTCCTGCCCGACAATAAGCAAGAGGAGGTCCAAGAGTGACGACGACTGAAAAAAAACGAGTTAGTTCACGGCTGCCTCAGTCGCCGTCACTATGCCGGCCAAAGGAATATTATTAGAATCCCTGAGGTCCTGATGTTAAACTGGAGTGCGATCTATGAATGGAGGTGACTGCTACTACAGTTACATAACTGCTGCAGTCGTTTCCACTATGCCGGCCTAGTTAGTACTGGCAACTTTTAAGCTAGGATGACAACCCACTTTTAACAACCAGAGCAAATATCTCCCTCTTTTTTTCTTTATTAATAATAACTAATATTTTTAATATACAATCTAATTATTTAACATTATCTACAAATAAAACCTATGAAAAAAAATATTTCCTTCAAATGAAAATCGAACCCGGTCATCATACTTAGTAAAAAAAAAAAGTGAAAATTATACAAATTTCTGTAACAAGGTTGTGTTATCTGACTTTATTGAATGTATGCTGTGATGTATAAGTATACCTATAATTAAAATTTTATTGTGGTGAGTAATTAATTTTATTTATTACCTAACAATATACTATATCGACGATGTGGGTTTTCTATAAATTGTGAATAATTTATAAACCCTAGCCCACAAACGCACACGTGAGGTTTACGGGGCGGGGTTTAAGCGCGCTATGAATGATACTCGTAGATAAAAAAATCTTAGAACCAGAATTAGCTAGAATTAATTTGGCGGCAGGCGTGGAGCATTGATTAGCGCACCAGTTCGTTACGTGTTAAGTTCCAGGTTCGATTCCCAGTCAGAGCAAATATTTATTTCAAAGCTTTGATTTTTAATCTTACTTCCTACTATTATTATAAATGTGTATGTGAGTTTGTTTGTTACGTTTTCACGCAACAACTACTTAACCGATCATCATGAAATTTTGCACACTATTTGGAATTATTCTATATTTATTTTTATTTTTGTCTGTCATTTTTATATGAGTTATCGAGTTATAAATACAAAAAAGGTATATACAATCGAATCGAGAACTTCCTCCTTTTTTAATGACAGTGTTATAAATATAAACCTAATTTTACGTGGGTGAAACCGCGGGCCAAGCAGTATTTAATAAAATTGCTTCGGGTTGTCCGTGTCGGGTGTGGTGATGGTCTGTGGAAACCAATCTGCCAAACCGGGGTAGTACCACCACATGCAAGTATATAGATCGTGAAGTGACGGCATGGTGGATGTGAATGCTACTTGTAGCTATTATTTAACTGTAGTAGCAGTCGCCTTTATTCAAATGACAGCACCCCGCTTGATGTTAAGACTGGAGTGTGGTCCATAAATAGATCTCATTGCTACTACAATTCAACAACTGTAAGTAGCAACCACTTCCAATATGCCGGCCCAGTTGGAACCGGCAACTTACAAGCTGATTCCGAAACGCGACCAAATCACTTTACAGTCTGTATACTTAAGTCTGTAAGTGTTGGTACTACCCCGGATCGGCAGACTGGGTACCATTAATCCTAACTCTTTGATTATACATCAGGAGGGGTGCTGTCATAATATGTCGAACTACAATAAATATACAAAACATGTACTAATATAATCTAATTCCCTTAAATTCCCTTGTAAAATCAACACCAAAATAAACGCGATAGTAAGCCCCATAAAATTTGTTTAATTCATTAATCAATGTTCGCGCAAAATCTAAGAAAATACTATCTAATTCCCTTGTCTTGCTTCTCTTCATGATAATTCTTTTGACAACTCTGAAAATCGTGTATCTTTCATTCCTGTTCATTATACAAACTTAGTCTCCAAATTTTTTAAATTTAAAGACTTAATATATAGAAAGTCCTCCAATATTGAAAGCCATTTAAATTGGCTTTAATGAAGATAAGAATCATTAATAATAATATTATCAGTCAACAATTATGTTTTCGCCATAATTTTACCGTGACTAATTCTAATAATAATAACAACTAATACATTGTTAAAACCGGTTTTCGGCAATTTGAATGAATTTCCATTAAAGTAAGACGTAGTGTTTATTAGAGAGAATTTTGTTTATCCTTAACATTGACTCAACCGATCGGTTTTTAAAATACAGGTTGATGAATTTATCAACCTTAATCAAATCTAATTGCTGGCTTTATTTTATTTTATTAAAGCAAGAAACTAACAATACACCTATTAGTATAAATAAATTTATTTATATAAATTTTATATATAGTATAAATAAATGCAAGTTATAATAAAACAAACAAATAATTGAGAAAAATGGATGTCGTCTATGAGATTTTTAAACGGACTTTAAATTGTAATCATCTGATCTGAGGACATAATAAACTGACTATTTCATTAAGAAACTGAAAAAGCAGGTTTGGGGTACCTGAAGAATCGTTGTGCCCTTACATAGAATTTCTATGTAAGTGGTCCTTACAAAGAAATGTTGCCGATCTTAGTAACTCAAATTCTCCTAGCTAAACTACGGCAATTTTTATGTAATCTTTAAAAACTATCATCATCATACACCTAACCGTACCGTGGAAACAAACATTCCAACATCAAATTCAATAAATATTATGATCTCACGAACGAGATGGATCAAAATGGTTTTAAAATGGTTTTTCGCAAAAAGTCGCCACCGTTAACTTTTATCGGAAAATACTGGTTATCAAATCAAATTTGTAGCTTAAAAAATTGCCTACAAAACACATATTAATCTTTTTGTTTTAACGGTTTTAAAGAAAATTCGATTTTAAAAGTTGTATATATAACCGTATCTGTGTGTCCAACGTCTAGTGCAGCTCGGCAACATTTATATCGTGCTTACTACCAAATGCAACTATGGCTTGGTAACGAACTTGACCCTCTAGACTGTCCATTACATTGCAAGATTAAATTTTGGAGCCAGTTAAAACTTTTCTTTCCCCTGCTCCTGATAGTCTACTCAACCATATTTTTTTTTATTACACCAAGAGCTGTACCTTAAACTGTGGTTGTAGAAAAGTCGAGTTATTCTGTTCACTAGATTGCAGTATTTGTCACGGTCAGGATTGTTTAAATGTATTATCCGGTGCGTTTAATAAGACTAAAAATGAACAAAAAGTGTTTCGTGACTAAAACTATAGATATACAGGAGACAGAAGATGATGAAGAGTTGTACATGGTAATGGAGTCAGAAGATGATATTTTGTTTGATCAATAAGGAATTAATCAATTTACTGTACTATAAAAAAAATGTTATACAATGTTGTAAAAATTCAGAAAAATGTATTAATAAACAAAAATTAATCTTATTTAAAATAAAAACAAAATTATTTGTAAACATGAGTAAATCATTAAAAATGTTTAATAATTTGTTTATTGTCTTTAGTAAGTAAATAATTAATAATTACAAATAAACGTGGATTTAGGGACTCAAAAAAAATCTTGTACTCAACTCCCTCCCTTGTGAAATGAGAAAAATAAACGTTACAAATTTTCTGAAAACCACAAATTTCACAATTTTTTACAAAAAAAGTAATAATATGTTTTATTTTGTAGGAAATTTCCTATGCTACAAATTTAATAACCAGTATTTTTGATAAAAGTTATCGTTAGCGAAATTTTTGCGAAAAACCGTTTATCTTGACCTTTGAATATTTTTGGCGGCCATGCATTAACAGGGAAATTTGAGATGTTGTTTAGAACCACAGATGGAAGCTTCATGCAAAAATTTAGCTTTTCTGAAGTTTGACCTGTTTTTTTATTTTGTTTTCAGAACTACAATTGCTATAAAACGATTATTTGCTTCGACCGGATTTTTCCAACAGAACTTTAAGCCCAGCGGACTTGTGTGTTGTCAAATGAGAAACGCGCTAAATGTGAAAGTGGTAGGTAGTACCAGTGACGGATTAGCCGCGTAGCAAGAGTAGCAAATGCTACGGGCTTCGCGAATTTGGGGGCCCTGCGCTCCAACGCCTGTCTGACCGTAATAATAAAATATTAATTTAGATAGGTGCGTAAAATATCTTGCATGCCTTAAACGCGTGATAATACTTTCACGATATTGAAAGTGTTAGTTATCTCTAAATTTGCCCATATTAAATTCAGTAAAGTTTATTTGTAACAGTTTTATTTAATACCCTAAACTTGAGAACCTAAGGCAAACCAAGGGCCCTTTGACAGGATATGCTATAGGCCCCGCGCTGGCTTAATTCGGCACTGGGTAGTACTCAAAATACTACCTTCCACTCTTAAATATCACAATGATTCTAAATAATAGAACTGTGATTGTGAAGAAAGCAAGGGAGTTGTGTCATGAATGTAACAAGCTGACTATAAGAAGGCGTGATAATTTCATTGATTGATTGATTGATTCTAAATAATATCAATATCAAATTACTAAGAGAGTAATAGAACGCGATAAATGAGGTTTGAAAGAAGAGATGTAGTGACAAGGATTAACAAAGGAATGCTTTGATGGTTTGGGCACATGGAAAGGATGAGTGAAAAGAATTTATAAATCTGATGTGGATAGATGCGTTAAACAAGAAAGACCCTGGATGGTGTTTTCCGACATGGGAGATATTCTAAAGAAAGCTGGGTTGCCTAGTGCCCCTAACCACAGAGCCTGTATGAAGAAAATGTTGGATGTGAAGGAAGCAAGGGAGTTGTGTAAGGATCGTGGCAAGTGGCGCTCTATTGTCTCTGCCTATCCCTGTGGTGAAAAGGCGTGACTGATTGATTGATTGACTAAGAGAGTTTTTTGCCGGTCCGGGTTAGTACAACCACTTCGCCCAGATCGCGTTTCGGGTTCAGCTTGAAAGATGCAGTCGTCTCCATTTATTAACCGCACTACAATGTAACATGGCGGGGTGCTGTCTTATGTCGAGCCATAATAAAAAAAGATGTAATTTTAATTTACTCAAATCATTTCCTTTTTTAGTATTATGAATCAAATAGATAAGACGTAACGGCAAGCTGCACTGTTGAGTATCTTGTTTGTAGGAAGGGTTATCGTAATATATGGGGAGGCTAGTTGGTTCATTGACCTCTTAACGATTGTTTTGTTAGCGAAATACATGGACTCTATTACTTCTGGTATCAAGGGGTGGACAAAACACTATTGTTATACGATGGATACATAATTCTTATAAATAGATACAAAACCCAGGTCTACGCAGTAGAAGACGATGCAAACCTTGTATCATCTTTTAAAGGACCTTGGCCCAACGCCAGTCGTAAGTAGAACAAATATCGAAGGCAGGTGGCGTTAGGGCCTACAATACTTGATTGGGTAGAGGGAAAAGTGAGTGCAGTGTAGGTGAGCGTTGACATGTCGTGAAGGCCTACCTTTCCAGTCGCATGTGCGGAGCACTGCCTCCACTTTTCCGCCTGCCACGCGATGATTATTTTGCAAATGAAAGATCAAATAAGTTGTAAATCCGCTTATAATATATTTTTTATTATTACTCGACATCTAACCGTTTTGTAGGGGTAATGCAATGGTCACGCAAATCAAGAGCATGGATTCGTCGTAACCACCTGCCGTCGGTACCAATGTAGCTTTGATATATCTTTGGTTGTCCTGTTTCCATGGTACAAGCACTTTAATATTCCAATATAGAAATATAAATAATAATAAAAAACTGAACTTGACCTGCCAAGAGCGCTCTGTTACATGGGTGGAAAAAAAAATAACAATGATTGTCTGTCTGCCTTAATCAGCTAATGTTATTAACATACGAACACTAACATTGACTTTGACATTGATTCGATCGAACTCTAAGCGTATTCTCGATTGACATTGCAACTTCATTAGATCCTTGTTTAGCTGTATATCTTCGTCGTGCTCCGGCAACTTTCAAGCTGATTGGGTAGTACTACATTAATGTGACAATAGAAAGAACCTATCGTTTCATCCGATTACGCATGAATCTCTAATTTAAAAAAAATCCTATATATTGTATTACATTTGTTGTGGATAATTAGAAATTAAACTGATTTATAAAGAGATTCACGACTGAAAAAAGCATACTAATAAAACATGTCACAAAAACGTTATAGGGGATCGTCCAAGGCCGAACTACATAGCGCCCAAAGGAAAACCTAATATGGGTTAAGTTTTGCACGATTTGGTCATAGACATTTGCGAACTTTTAAACCTTAGATTTATTTTAGCCTAAACCCTTAATTTATTTTAATTTTGTTTTTTGTTAAACTGTCGGCAGTTGTATCTTTGATATATATACTTTCGTCTTCCAGTTTCTATGAAACAAGCACTTTTAGTAGCTTAGTATAGAAATTAAGTAATTGTTGCGGAGTAAAACCCAATTAAGTTCACCTATTGAATAGCCAATAAAGTTTTTTATTATTCAGACGCGACATCTGACCTTGCCTTGCCCGAGGTACAAGGGCGCCGACGACTGACACAACCGTTCTGTTGTACGACTGTCACCATGCCGAAAAAACAAGTAAGAGTGACAATCTGGCAATGATTTTTTCTGGAAGGCTTATAAACTAGGAATAATATTAGGAATAATATTATCGTACATAGTGTGAAAATAATAAATAAAATGAATCATATAAAATATATTGTCGTCAAGCAATTTTGTAGTTTATTAGGAAATCTGATTATTTATATATCTTGGAAGACCGCGTTTATTAAATTAAGAAAACCGTCATCATGATGTCATTTATTCTTTACAAATGAGAAAATAAATAAAGCAAATTAACCATTTTGTTAATTAATTTGCTAAAACTCACTGAGCAGTAAGCTCACTACTACATTACTAATACTTACTACATTACATATCCAAGATAAGTACTTATATATAAAAGTACTTCTGAAACATCCAGATGGAACATTCGACTTCTCGGTGAGGGGAGAAGTCGTGGCTCGAGGATGGTGGGGCTGTATCTGCCTCTGTTCCCTACTGTGAACAACATATACCGGTGATTATGACAAAAAGATACATTCAAGAGCATGTGCCAGCATCGTCCAGGGTTGCCAATCTGCAACCGATACTCAAAAGAGAGTGAATATGTTTTGTAAAGTAATAGAGCGGATAAACTGAACGAGACCCTGCTCGTTATATCCGAGTGGGGACCGAGCGACCTCGTTCTGTTTACTTTTTAGAAGACGCAGGTATCGTATAAGTGTTTTCGTAGTGGGAGCATAGTACTACGAAAGTTCTAATTGTTGGAGCATCCACCGTATTCACCAGATTTGCCCCCTAGCGACTTCCATCAACAGATGGAACATCCAGACCTAAAAAAATCATGCGTGGAAAGCGTTTTTCATCAAACGAAAAACGCTTCTCGTTGGAACAAGTGTATTGATATTCAGAGAGACTATACTGAATAATGAAGTGTATTACAATCCATAAAATTATGTTTTTTTTATCGAACTGCAAAACTTATTGAACAACCCGATAAGAACCCCGAACCGCTGCAACTCCGCCGTGATCTAGCCTCTCTCTAGTCGCTTTACCACTGCTGAATGTCAGAGCTCCATTACCTTTTGTCCCAGTTTGGAGATATGGCAGAGGAGGTTGTAGTAGTTGTGGTGGTATTAATAAGTCTCAAGGAGCATTTTAAGTAAAGGACAAGGCCAAAGTGGTCAAAGTATAAGTCAAGGTACATTTCCTTTAAAAAATCAAATTTAATTTTGAATTTTTAATGATTTACATCTGCCAGGCGTCCCATGACGGCTCACTTTTTGGTATTACCGGTCCCCAAAAAGTTGCTGGTACCAGTGCTGCACGACTAGATGGAAACTTTCTGCGTGAACCTACATTATTCCTTTATCATGCCTGCTTTAACCACGATAGCTGTAAAACTATCATAGCGTCGGATTGAAACATTAAAAATAAACTATTTAAAAAATATATATTTTAAATAATTAAAAAGGCTTATTTAAATAAGCCACAAGAATCTTTTATTTTGTAAAGAATCAGTAAATACTATTTATATATTAGTATATTTGTTTTCTGGAATTATTTTGTTTATTTAGCTCGATAATAACTCAATAAGCCTAGCAGAATAACATCCGGAATATATGCTCCAATGAATTCGTATATGACCTTATAACAACATTATATTTCATATTTTCATTTAATATTTAAATAAAAACATAACGAATACTATCTAACTAAATATTTAATTGCGCGTTACATTAATATGTATGTATTCAATTTATTTATAACAGGTCATAGGAAGAATCATATTTGACGTAAGGGACTGAAAGGGCCTGATTCGGCTTTACCACTTGAATAATAATTATTTACCAATAACGCTCGATTGCCGCCTTTCAAATCCATTAAGATATTAAACTAGCTGCGTAACCCGGCGTTTCCCGTGTCAAAATACATCGCACCCTTAATGGTTATATAATCAGTTTTTCTCTTATGTATGTATACATGATCTTTGTATTAAACGTATGTTGTTGTATATAGTGTATATAAAATTGATTCAATAATTAATTTATCAAAATAAATAAAAATTAAATTCGAAAATAGTTTGTTATATTTAAAAATAAATGTTTTATTGCATATTCACATGCGTACACACATTCACATACATCACAATAAAGTAGAATTTACACGTACATAATAAGTCTTACTTATCAAACCGTTTATATGGATATGTATAAATATAATACCTATATCACCACTATATTCGATTCCACCCGTACTTTAACTTAATAATTTAATCAAAAACTGTTATGGAGGCTTAACTATAATAGTTAGGCATGTAGTCCTACAATTCTTTGTGAGTAATCAACTTTTATTTATACATAGAACACTATATAATATTTCGTTAATAGGTAACATTTTGATACGTTGGGTTACATTCTTGTTAGGTAGGAGGATTTATTCTTGGACCGCACTCCAGCTTAATCATGCGGGGTGCTGTCATATTCATATTACTAAAGATCCTCAGTGCCCATATTAATTGATCTTAAAGAGAATTTTATTTTCGGATCGTGGAAAGTCGAACTCCCATGTCTCTGCCAATCCCTGTGGAAATTAAGGCGTAGACTATTAATGCGGTGAAAGAACCTAAAAAGAGTTTTTTTAAATGTCTTATTGTTATATTTCATATGATTTTGTTATGTAGTGTCTTACTCCTGAGAATTAAAGAAAGTTTATTTAAGATACGTAAAACAAGTGAATTAAAATCTATCTCTCCGTGCTATAGGGAAGAGATAGAATTTTCTAATGTATTATTCTACATTATTCTAATGTGTAAAACAAAAAAAAACATAAGTAATGGAAACAAATTATTCGCATGTTCAAATTTGTGATCGTTCCCAATATAAAATATTATAGAAATCAGTGTAATATAGTAAGGCGACTGTGGTGTGGTGGCAGCGCAAGCCCACCGGTACCAATGTATCTTTGATATATGTACTTTGGTTGTCCTGTTTCTATGATAGAAGCACTTTAGTAGTTTAGTATAGAAATAAATAAAAGTAAAGTATAGTAAAGTTTAGTATAGTTTAGTATATAAAAAAAAGTAATAGTTTAACCATGGCATATATTTGGGCATGTTGCATAAATAGGGTAATTCCTACACCAAATTATGAAACGTACTTGTGTTATAGAATTTTTTCGAACAAAGTAAGTATTAAACCAAAATATGGATACGAGCAAATGGATTTTGAACTAGGGCTGGGGCTCTTGGTTTGTCAGTCCATTTCACTACCACTTATCTAGACCATTTAATGTATATGACTATGGAGTCCAAATTGGATTAAGTTGAAAAATATATAGGCAATAACTAAAATTCACATGCAAAACAATTAGTTAAAAATAATAAATTTAAGAAGTACGAACAAAACTTGCGAGTACAATAAAAAATAATTTGTGAAAAAAATAAGGGCCGGCTGAAGCTTAACAAGAGCGATTTTCCTCGACGTCCAATGGATGTAAGTAAATTTCCGAGAGGCTCACGGCCCTCTCTACCCAACCTGTTCCATTTCCTATGTCTGCATAATAGATAAACTTATATACGTATGTAAATAAGCACTCCGCAGCCTATATAGGACCCCCAATATATAGTTTAAAGCTATACTTATATATCGGCTTGACAATACTAGCCTCCCTCAAACCAGTGCTTTACTTTCTGGACGTAGGACCCCTCAGGCGCGTCCTGCTTCACCCACCGGGGTCGGGGGGCACAGCCTCCTCCGACCGGCTTTCTAGGCCGCCCTTCGCCCACCTTACGCATAGTACACCATACACAAGGAACTAACTATGCCAGTTCCTATAAACTGTTCACTCCTATATGTATAAGTAAGTATTTATAACTAAATGGGTGAGTAGCTATATGTACACCTGACAAGCCTACTTGTTCCTTCATTAAAATACACCAAGCCTTTACGAACATTCGCTTATTAAAGGGTTTTAATTTCATATTGGTAGTATCTCTTGTTAATTACAGTTGTAAATTTTCTCCACATTAATTATTGTGTGTCAAAATTATCAACAAACAAAAAATGCAATTTCTTATTATCTCTTTATCATTTGTGAATTTATTTAATTTATTTTAATAAATTAATAATATAAAAATTAAATTATTTCAATAATTATATTTAAAAAATATATACTTAAATTTATAATTAAAAATATTAATAATTTTATAAATCAGAGCTTTTAAAACCCAGATAATATTTTCTAGAACAAATCTGGGACATTCTTGAAAATGTAGAGATCCTTAGTGCCCATAACCATAGAGCTTTTATATGGAGAGTAATGTGTGGATGTGAATGAAGCGAGAGATGTTTTGATGGAAGTGGCGGTCCATAGTCTCTGCCTATCCTCATGTAAACTGATTATTTATTGATGATGTGACAAGTGAATTAGGGTCTGGTCGGCATAGTGGCAGCGACCGTAAACTGAGTCGATATTTTTAAACATTGGCAATCTTTGACCTCTCCTTGCTTACCATCACTCTTGTCGAGGTCAAATGTTGTCCAATTATATCGCACAATTATCATATTTATATAACACATAAACTCATGTTATTAGGTTATAGGAGATTCGAAATATAATGTCGAGGTATTTATTCCTAAACAAATTGTATTCATTCATTGTTTTTACGATTTCACGTTTAGCACAAATGTTTGCAACCCACGCAACATCGCTTCAACATTAATAGGGTTACGCTACAAGTAATAATGACTAGACGGCGCTTTGTTTCTGTTTATTCACATAAAATATACGAGAATAGACAATTATCATTAACACTATACATTAATATTCGATTTTTTTTATATTTTTGCGGGATACATATTATGATAGCACACCGCTTGATGTTAAACTGGAGAGCCGCCTCCAGATAATCTGCTATGCGACTGCTCCGATTAACTTTTAAACGGATCCTGAAACGCTCTTAAAAACGTTGTTTTTTAAGAGTGGTAGGCAGGCAGAGTTGATAATAATCATTTGCCCAGTCTGCCGATCCTTTCAACCCACCACCATTTTCAAGTAACAGACCGTGAAGTCTTAATCACGTTTCTGTATCGGCATGAATTTTGCCAGTTCTATCTAAGCAGACATAGTGAATGCGACTGCTACTGGTTGTTATCTAACTGTGCTAGCAGTAGCCTCCATTCATTCCACACTCCAGTATAAAATCAGGCTGTCATATGTCGAGCCACAATAAAAATAACACCCAGGGTACGATACGTGGACTGTATTATATCTAGCAACAGTTGGAGTGATACTAATCAGAAAAAGCTGTTTCTTTAGTAGGTACTAATTTAATGGAGTATATGAGTCAATCAATCAAATTGTCACGCCTTTTTCCCACAGGGATAGGCAGAGACAATGGAGCGCCACTTACCAAGATCCTTACACAACTCCCTCGCTTCCTTCACATCACAATTCTCTTCATACAAGCTCTACGGTAAAGCTCTAAATGTATAGAATTTATTATATTCAATTTAAAATATTATTTATTACGTGCACGATTGTATAGATGCGCGGACTTTCTTCCATCGAAGTCGTCCAGAGCTCTTATAATCTGCCGATACTTATACTGCGCAGCTCAAAAGTCAGCGCTCTCTTTATCTGCCGGGATATATATATGTAGCAAATCTTTTGCTCCGACCGGGTCCTAATCAATGCGTCATGCCTGTGTAGAACAGTGCTAGGCCGCTCGGAGATTGTTCCTTGATGAAATCGGGGATATCGAGCAACTATGGGTACGTAGTGTCCATAACTAAAGAGTGGCAAACAGAAGATAACCGGGATGAGGGAGTCTGTCGTAGCTACCTGGACAGGGTTCTTAATCGCATTACCTACTGGGGCCAAGAAAATAGTGCAGTACAAAGCAGACGGGTGTACTGCACGAGGACACCTCCCTCGGTACCTCCTAGACTGGATATCTTAGGGATCACAGGGACCACATTAAGCGGGCCGTTAATACCACCTCCCTTTTACATTCATAAACTTGGCATCCTAAAAAAGTTGCGGTGGTTCGTCGCGTCAGACAGAGCATCCACTGTTCTGAGACTGTGGCAGCCATGATTTTTTCAGTCGTTGGCACTATTGGATCTCCATGTGAATGTGAAAGAAGCAAGAAAGTAGTATCAAGATCGTTTAAAGTGGCGCTACGTTGTCTCTGCCTATACTTGTGGAAATTGAGTGATAAGGAATCAGCTTGTAAGTTCTCGGTTTCAACTAGGCCATAATAGTGGATGCGACTGTTACCTACAGTTATTTAACAGTAGTAGGAGTCGCCTGATGATAAGCAAGAGGAGGTCCAAGAGTGACGACGACTGAAAAAACCGAGTCAGTTCACGGCTGCCCCAGTCGCCTTCACTTAGCCGGCCAAAGGTGCTTCTTCACGCCTCGCTTGAAGGAATCAATGTTATAGGATGGAGAGAACACATGGGCTGGCAAAGCATTCCACTTATCGATTGTTCTACTTGTTGATTATTTAATAAAGAAACGACGCACCGTTTGTTGATCGCCAATTCAGTCGACAGAACGCGGATATAGGTACAAGTACAGCCTAACATGTAAGTATCATCCTTACAAGTATACAGACCGTAAAAAAAACGCTTGACCATCCATCGCTTTACTCCAGATGAACGTGATGTTCGCCAGAAAATCACTAGTCGGACATTTCGGCCTAAAGCAAAGGTCCTTTGTCAGCTGATGACAACAGGCGTGGCGTATTTGTTAGCACACTAGTCCGTTACGCGAAAAGTCCCTGGTTCGATTCCCGTTTGATATTTCGTTTGACTAAATATTACTAATATTCATTAATAATATTAATTTAAAAAAAGAGGCTTATGTTTGCTACAGGTCCAGTTGGCAAACAGTGGTAGGCAGTTGTGTCAAGTCTGCGGATCCAGGGTAGTATAACCAGATCGTGAAGTGACCTAGTTGCGTTTCGAGATCAGCTTGTAAATTGCTGTTTCCAACTAGGCTGGCATAGTAGATGTGACTGCTACTTACAGTTATGTAACTGTAGTTGCAGTCTCCATCATTATGAACCGCGGTCCAACTTAACATCAGACGGAGTGCTGTCATATGTCGAGTCACTATAAATCTAAACACCGTTTCACGTCCTTGTACAGAAGTTGGAACGTCGCCCTTCAAACAGACAGCCTATTGAGTATGAGGGCTGGTCAGTGCCGGATTAGCCACGTAGCATGATACGGGACCCGCGCTCCTACGCCTGTGTGGTATAAATAAAAAACGTATTAAAAAATATTAATTTAAGTATCTTGCAAGCCTTAAACGCGAAGCTCTTAGGCTATACTTCACTTCCACTTGAAAGTATGAGTCGATATTGAAAGTGTTATCTCTAAATTTCCCCATATTAAATCCAGAAAAGCTTATTTGTAACAGTTTGGTTTTATTTAATACCCTAAACTTGAGAAACTATAAAGGAAACCAAGGGCCACTTGACAGAATTTGCTATAGGCCCCGCGCTGGCTGAATACAGCACTGGAGCTGGTATAGTCTTATTGAATGGTAAGTAATTTCCACAGCGCAAATTCTTATTAATAATGGTACCGTTCACTTTAATCTAATAGTACATAACGATTCCTTAGGCGACCGTGGTTTAGTGGCAAAGCAATGGTTATGCAAGCCGAGAGCACGGGTTCGGAACCACTCACCGGTAACAATAGATCTTTGATATGTGTACTTTGGTTGTCCTGTTTCTATGATACAAGCACTTTATTAGCTTAGTATAGAAATGCATAATAATAATAATAAAATCCTGAAATTCTATTTAGGAATTTATAGTTGGTTTAAAAAAGAGTATTCTGAATTTAAAAAGTACTTTACCTAAAACCCATACATACAAAACGTACATCAAAATCTCCAATACTTTAAGGCGACCGTGTAGTGAGTGCAATGGTCACGCGAACCAAGAGAACGGCTACAATACCACTTACCGGTACCAATCCAATGTATGTTTGTGTACTTTGGTCGTCCTGTTTCTATGATACAAGCACAGTACTTTGAAAGCTCAGTCAGTATAGATACAATAAAAATAAATAGGAAGAAATACAGCACCATCTTTGTTGTTTCATTGGCACTAACTCGTTTTGCTAGTCGTCCTGTTTCTATGATACAAGCACAGCCCTTTAGAAGTTTAGTATAGATACAATAAAAATAAATAGGAAGAAAAACAGCACCATCTATGTTATTTCATTGGCACTAACTTGTTTTGCTAGTGCAGTATCCCCAATCCGTAACTTTGGGCGTTTTCGGGTTAATAATTTAAAGTCATACCACTAGGTGGCGCTGTAGTATAAAAAGTGTCTTAACTTCACACTCGGGTTGTTACTGTTTAGACCCGTGCCCCCTTTGTCATATTAGATTTTATATTTAAGTAGATTGACTAAAGCAACTTATAAATCTGATGTGGATTGATGCGTTAAACAAGGCAGGCCCAGGAGGGTATTCTCCGATCACATCGAAGACATTCTCAAGAAAGCTAGGTTGCCTAGTGCCCATAACCTTAGAGCTTGTACGAAGAGAATTGTGGATGTGAAGGAAGCGAGAGAGTTGTGTCAAGATCGTGGCAAGTGGCGCTCCATTGTATCTGCCTATCCCTATGGGGAAAAGGAGCGACAATTTGATTGATTGATATTTTATTAAAATTAATAATGTGTGTTTACTCACTGTTCAAGCATATTGTTATTTACAAAGTGTAATATCATAGTATGGTATTTAACGAATTAATTAGAATATTCATTCATGTTTATTGAATTATTGAATATTCATCTATGATATAATACGTAGAAATTAACAGTTACCATCATCATCATCAGCCAGAAGACATCCACTGCTGAACATGCGCCCCTCTTCCTTATGTCGGCAGCATAGGACTCCCCCTTAGAACGCTATTCCGAACGACAAAATGCCAGTTGCATCCACCGGATATTTGTGTCTTTCACTATGTCGCTACTCCACCTACCGGGAGACCTACCTACGCTGCGTCTTCCGTTTCGTGATCTTCACTCAAGAACCTTTCTTCCCCATTGAGTTATGTCGGTAACTCTGGTCCTTCGGCGAATATTCTGGATTTGTTCCGGATTCTATCGTGCAAAGATACTTCAAGCATAGCTCTCTCCATTGCCCACAGGCCAATAGTTAAGGACCACGTCTCAGTGCCATATGTCACCACTGGCAACACACATTGGTTGAAGACCCTTCAGACTCTGTGGGTAGTTTGACGAAAATATACGACGCAAATTTACCTACCTGTCATCATGAAATTTTCTGATCATATTTGAAAATAGATAACATAGTGGCTATAGTTATTAAAATACCATCGATCATACGAGATCAAAAAATAAAACGCATATGGCCGCCATTATAATGGAGACTGAGGCAACTGTAAAGTGAGTCGGACTCTTTAGTCATCGGTACTCCTGTCTGGCCTTGCTTACCACCAGGAAAGTACGAAACATACACATTTTCCTTTGGGTCACAATATTCGTTTCAACAGTCATATATTTTACGTTGTAGTTACGCAATTAGGTAGGTAGGTTCGTGGCTAAATACAAAGTTTCATTGTTAATTAGTGTTACTACATATTTTATAGGTGTACTATCTGTGTCTGCATATTTTCTATGTGACTGCATAAAGATAAGTGTCGTTGCTTGAAGCTACTTGACACACTTCTTTTGCTTCATCAACTTTGTTGTTACAGAAGGCGCGATTATTTCATACTTCATGTAACTTGGAAGATTACTTTATTTACAGTAACTGAATGTCGCCTATAATGCAATTTTAAAATGAACATTTGTAATGCCATGCCTATATTCATTTTGAACAATTATAACGACACTTTGTTAATTTTTGTATTGGCTAAATTCGAGTACTTTGACATTAAGGAAGAATTGAGTAGCTGGGTGTAAAATAAGCTGGTAGGTAATTTATAATAAAAGGGTATTTTTTTTAAATAGTAATAAAACACAATAATATAAGAACTATTTTAGTATATTAATAATAAAATGTGAGTAATTTATAATTTCTTAGTAATAGATGAAAGTTCAAGGGGACATCGTGGTTTGAGACAATTATAACGAGAAACTATTTTACCATAAACAAGAAGTGACAAAGAAAATGCCTACTAATTATGACGATTACGACGATATTTCAATAAAGTACGAATTACAAAGACGAATTCACATACAAAATTAGAAGCTTTACAATATTTATTATCTGTATATATTAAAAATTATTTACTCTTCGCCATTAAAACCATGAGCCCACAAGAATTACAAAATTTCCAGAAGTTCGGTTAAATACCGAAAGGCAATATTTAAGCACAAAAATATGTTCCGTTCTACATAATCAAGTAACATAATCAAGTAGATAACCAGTTATTTAAGAGGCAGAGACAATAGAGCGCCACTTACCACGTAACTTACACAACTCCCTTGCTTCCTTCACATCCACAATTCTCTTCATACAGGCTCTGTGCCTATCCCTGTGGGAAAAAGGCGTGACAATTTGATTTGATTGATTGATTATTTAAGAGGTAACGCATAATAGAGGTAACCAAGTTATATCACGGGTTATTTTCCCTTCTAGACTTTGGAGACTGGTTATAAAACTTGATTATGTACAGCAGTAAGCAAAGGGTATTGGCAAGAGATCGCCATGCCTGTTGTTAAATAAAGTGAAGTTTCTAAACGTTATCCATATTTCAGCATGGACCTGCAGTGACTACTAATTTTATAAGGTGTTCTAAAATACTACAACGACATCAATAAGTTATGATTGTGCACGAAAAAACATCAAATGTACTCAAATATAAATGATAAATTAATTTAAATATGACTTGACATTAACACATAGATCAAACAACAAATTAACAACTAATCGGTAACTTGACAAATTAATGTATAATTATAACAGACAATTAATTCTAAACAAAGTAAAAATAATTTTATAAACATTATTTATAATATATTCTACAATGAATACAATAAACCTTGTGCATCTAATACGACTATTTAAAATATAAATATATTATTATGAACTAGTTAATGCTAATAATATGTAAAAATGCACTTATTATATTAGTTGAAAAAGATGAGATAGTAGCGTACAACATTTGTGCAATCAAAATACTATTAAGTAGTAAAATATATTAAAATACTAAACTTAAATATAGCGGAAATTCTGGTGAAAGTCGAACAAATATTGTACGCAGCCTGGAAGTGAAATTGATACCTGTCATACATTGAGATAAACACTATTCAGTGTTTCATCATATTCTAACAAAAATGTACTTATGCGCAATTGAGGTCAAGTGCTCATTATTAACAAACTTCTCACACAAAGCTTTATGTCCGCATACAAAATCGAATGAGTTAAACAGCGCGGTTGAAACAAAAACTGTCGCCCCTAACCATGGTCCTTTTTAATCCAAATGTGATATGTTAACACTGAACCCTGTCTGCACTGTATCTACAGGTCCTTCATGATTTTGATCCCCTTTTCATTAAAATGTAAAATAATTAATATAAACATCAGTCATTACGTTCCCCATTACCATTTCCTGTGTTTTCAGTTGAAATTATTTGATGCCGAAAAATACTAAAAATAGAATACAAGGAACACATAACATAAATTAAATTAGGTATTAATAAAATATTAATGAAGTATTCCAAAATTAACCTTATCTACAAATTAATATAAACTGACATAACTATAAACACCGATAAATATCTATTTATACACAAAGTTACATGTGTATAAAACCTACCTAGGCCTTATATTAAAAAAAGGGTTGTGTTATTTATACCAAACATAATCGGCAAATGAATTATTATTTCTTTGCTACAAACAAATGATATTTTCAAGTTAGGCCATAACATGTTTTGTGTTCTATAATTAAATCTAAAATATTTTTGCATATTTAGAACTCTGACAATGAGTTTTATTGTAATTTTATTGTATTGACATCAGACTTGGCCAAAACAACAGTTAACTAAGAGTTAACCAATATTAATATACCGTTACATATTATAAGTAAAGAAAACTATAACCTATTTTTAGGGCAATGCTTTAAGGAAAGTATAAATATAACTAACAACATGGAATGTCATACTTTAAAAAGGAGAAAAGCATAATGGTATAAGTAGTTTTGGTAACAGCGTGCAATCACTTATACGAGTCACTTATAATCACTCGTACTCGGATAGTCGATGGCACACTATTAGGGAAATAAACGCAAATATTTATTTAAAAAATTAATAAATATACTTATATGAATATAATAATACATATGTAATACTGTTTAAAAGCTCAATAATATGCACAGTACATCTACTAAAAATATATCATTATTAAAAAGTAGCATGTAAAAATATTGATAATCATTATACATACATATATTGAATATACATATGGGTAATACCATTAATTTTCGTTCATTTTAGACAATATCCCTGTTCGAGGATTTTTATCCTAATTACATTTATACGATTTTTTTAAACTATACCTAAATCAAATTTATTAATGATTTTTATTAATTATAATTTTAGATTTGCAATTAACATTATTTATTAGGAAACAGATTGATAAAAAGCAACAATATTAAATCCAATTTTAAACCAGTTGCAATATTTTTTTAATAATAATTAAAAAAGTTGCATGTCCATGACAACTGTTTCTCATGTGAAGTCGTATACAATATATAAATAATAAGTAAAATTAATTAATGTAATTATAAATAATGTACGGACCAATTTGAAATAATACATTTAAATGTGAATTTCATTGCTGTATATATATATTTAATACAGAAAGGATGGATGGCTCAGACATACGTTCACAAATCAGTTACATATATTAGGAAAGGACTTAATATAAATATTATAGAATGGACAATAATCCTATTAAAATAATATAATAACACAAGATAATAATTTAGAATAGCATCATATTCCTAAACTAATACATGGAGCCCTCCTTGGGACCATATCATTCCATATTGCAGACTATTTATTATGCTTTATTCATACCTCAAAGCGAAATGAAGCATTTTATATTCAATTATTATTATTGATACAGAACGTTGAAATTACAATAGTGCGATATTTTAGAATACAAAAATAACGCCCGCGCCGATTGCATTTATTCATTTCAATAAAAATATTTCACCTTCACATCTTTCATCGTTTAATTAATTGAGACAAGATTGTTATAATAATTCTTAGTTATTCTTAAAAGTTAAATCATGCGACATTCATACATGTGTATAAACTCTGGGCCATAATGTGCAAAGACGAAATATCTCTCCGGTATATCCAATTTCATATAACAGACTGCATCTCGATGCAACACACAAAAGCTATTTCCAAACGCTTCCATCCACTTCGAGAGGATTGTATCTAAATTTACTACAAAAGAGAATATTTATGCAAAAATAGTATAATAGTGTTAATAGAGTATATTAATAAAAAGTTAATTGAAGATTAATATTATTGTAAAAGATATTAAATATAATTCTTATACATAAATTCTAAGGTAATATTAATATGAAAATTACGAGTTTACACACGATGTAATAAATACATTAAATATTGTTAAACATCGGGACAGGGCAATATTGGATTAGCGAAATAATGTACGTCGACACGTCGGCGCTTAAGGTGCCAACATTTTGGAGAGCTCCTCATCTTGAAGGCATCCCTTCAGGAACTCGTCCTGGGTCAACTGCCCATCGTTGTTCTCGTCCATCTTGGCAAATATATTCTTGGCTCGCTCCTCAGCGGAGTCGGCGGGCCTGTTGCTTGAGCAAGCACCCAGCATGTCATAGATTGCCTGCAAAAGTTCAAATACTTATTTATAAAAGCATTTTAGATTATTTCAAATAAAATATAACATTTGTTGCAAGTAAGTCTTTCAGTCTAAGTCTACGAAAAGGATCTGCCGAATAGACTAAAAGAAAATCGTGATATATGTATATAAGTATATGTATATATATCATGATATATATGTTTAAAAAGGGGTTAGTAATAGAATTTCACGTTAAAAGAAAGTGTAATACTCGTAAAAAGAGATCCCCGACGTAACAATGTTACTAAATTTAACATGTTCAAAACCTAATCAATTCGAATGGGAGTGTTATATGTGTGTTACAGTGAAAAACCTCACTCAATATGAAATCCAATTTATAATTGTAAATTTCAATTTACATTCTTAAGTATAACATTCTAGAACTCTAAACTAAATATCGATTTTAGAACAATTCAGAAAATTATGAAATGGTATTTAGAGTACCCTCATTAAGGTTAAATGGTTCTCAATATTTTCCGCCATCTACGAAAAACCGAAGATAAGAAGCGAACCGTGGATGATAAAGAAACGAAATTAAATTAATTTTCCTTTTTCACAAAGAGAATCGTGCAGTCATACTGTTCGTTTATTATAATTAAATGACATGTATAATTTTTTTGTACAAATCGATAATATTGAAGTAGACTGTTCAGTATGACAATTATCAACTAATCTTATCTGAAAAACCTCAGCAATTTATGTTTAATCTATACAACATTTTATTGTTTACATATATATAATTCCAACAACGTAATATTTATAGGTAAATGAATTATTAATACAGTTTTTCAAACTTCCGATTACTAGATATTGATTTTTTGCTAGTTATAGGAGATGCAAGAGGTCATGCGAACTCTAGAGCCCCTGAAACTTCGCAGATACAACGGCTTTATGTGTCCTTTGTCGATTATACCACGGGGAATGTTCTAAGGAGCTATTTACCATCATTTCTACTTCGTCTATTAATACCCGAGATACCCACACAGGTGAGGGAAAGCATCCGCATTCTGCCAGCTGAATCTGCAGTCGAACTAAAAAGTTCAGTGCATCTTTTCTTTGTAGAACAATCGACAAGTGGAATACTTAAGCATTCGGGTATATTCGTAAATCATCGGCTAACCTTGCTAATAAAAAGTTCATAGTTCAAGCTTTATTAGTTACAAAAGTGCGTGACAAATTAATACAATTAAGAAGTAGGCAAAACAATGTTACCCGATAAAATAAATTTTATTACGTTTTCTGTTTTAATGATTGTTAATTTATTATTTTAAAAAACTGTGCAATATTCTTAAGTAAATACATAAAAGAAAATAGTAACTTTTGCAATACACTTAGCAAATAAATGTACTATAGAAATACTTTCTCGAATGAAATTTTATTTGAAGAGAAATAACAAAAATACTTTTTATGTTTGCAACCTTTACAACGTATACGTTTCGCGTCAATTCAATTTCACCTAATGCATTGGAATTGGTATACGTACCTATCTGGATGTCTATCTATATCAACTAGAATACAGCCAACACGTCAGTTTTAAAGGCTAAAGCAAATCAAAAAGTCTAAATACATAAAACTGTATAATATAATCAATTAACAGGTCTGCGGAATAATTCCAATAATACATTAATCGATTATATATAATTTTTCCACAGACGAACGTTATTAATATGGCAAGTAATAGAAACAAACATCCCACAATGATATTACGTCATAATGGCTATATACAAATGTACTGACATATAACTTATGTGTAAAAGGACTTGCTTATCTGAGCTATGTATTATTTTAAAAATATTACAAATTATACTTGATCCTACATTAATGTATGGAAATGAAGCTTGGGTATGGCAGAAGAAGCATGAGAGTAGAATTAACGCTGTAGAAATGCGGTTGTTAAGGAGTGTATGTTGAGTGACGATAGCGGATAGAATAAGGAATAGCACATTGCGTGATAGATGTGGTTTGAAAGAAGATGTACAAGGATGTTACAAGGATTGACAAATGTAACATGGAAAGGATGAGTGAATGTAGATTGACGAAAAGAATTTATAAATCTGATGTGGATGGATGCGTTAAACAAGGCAGGCCCAGGAGAGTGTTTTCCGACCAAATCGGAGACATCCTTAAGAAAGCTAAGTGCCTAGTGCCCATAACCACAGGGCATGTATGAGGAGAATTGTGGATGTGAAGGAAGCAAGGGAGTTGTGTAAGGATCGTGGTAAGTGACGCTCCATTGTCTCTGCCTATCCCTGTGGGAAAAAGGCGTGACAATTTGATTGATTGATATTAATTTAAATTATTTAAATATAGTATTAGTTATTCTCCAGCTGGAATATAACTCTACAATAAATTAAATTAATTAACCTGAACAATCTTCGTCATCTCCTGAATATCAATGACACCGTTGCCATCTACGTCGTACATGCGGAAAGCCCATTTCAATTTCTCCTCGGGTGTGCCACTTGAGGTCACGTGAATGGCCTGAAGGAACTCCTGTAACAAATTACATTATACCCCACATGTAATACATCTTCGAACTCACTTAAGAGCCACAGCCACTCTAAACGTTAAGTGCTAGTCAATACGCAAGCAAATTTATTTACGTATTTCCTTCGCTATAATACTAATAACTATAATATACGCATATGACCTTGATACCTCTACGCCATTACCTTAAAATCGATGTATCCATTTTTGTCCATGTCAAATGTGCGAAACACATGGTCGCAGAACTCTACGGCATTGCCGGATGGGAAGAACATCTTGTACATGTCCACAAACTTGGCTGGTGTAAGGCGGCCATTAGGGCAGTCTTGCTATAATAACGAAAGATGAAACAATTAAATGATCGCTTTTACTTAATTAAAAATGGTACAGGGCGGGCTAATGTTTTACCTTGAAACCTTTGTACCATTCCTTGATGGTAGTCTCGTCGTAAGATGTGTGGGTCTTAAGGAAGTCCATGTCCTCCTTGGTGAGTTTGTCTTTACTTACAAAACAACCCATCTTTATTTCTGTGGACAAAAGAAACCTTCGTTAACTCTAGCTGATTCGAAAGTAGTTAAAAGTCATATATTATATTATCGCTTAAGTCAACATTATACAACATTATCCGCGATTGCAAATCTGATATTCGCTTGAATCAATGCAAACATTTCCAATGATATCCCTAGCGCTAACACGCTAAGCATGATTCTACGAATAGAATGCGATTGGAATCTCGGGGAGATTGCGCTCACATCTCTGGAATCTATTGTGGGGTCAAATTGTACAATGAAAATGATTTCATACCAGACGATCGTGATAATATTTATATAAAATTCTCTAGCTCTTATTTCTTTTGCGTGACTGTTGTTTTATTGTTAGTAATCCAATAGAAGGTGATAATAAAAATGTCGTTGTCGCAGACTATACAGTAGGTTTTTGTTAGCTTTAATATCGTTATTGTGAGTGACAAAGGGTGGTATTGGGCGAGTGTGGGACTATGGGGGAGTGGAAATGTCACGGACACGACGCTGATAAAGATAACGCGATGTCCCCAGTGACGCGCGCCCCCAGAGACCGAACTAATCCAGATATCACCGGAATAGTATCAATAACTAAAATTTAAACTCTTAATCCAATTCCCCTTCGCCCTTGATCAGTAAACATCTGCAAACGATAAAAATACATCGAATCGACCTCGAACTCTGAAAAGGTGAAGTTAGTAGTATTTTAAAGCTAATTTCCTGTTATTATTTACAAATTCATGTAAATAATGCTGTTATATTAAACTTCTTCGAAAACAAATTTATTATACACTTAAAAAAACTACTTTGCTACTGTAGTTTAACATTCATAAAATTGCTCTTTTAACGAATAAGCCATGAAATCAACCCTGTCTGAATATTTTAAATTTAAATGCAACAAAGTTTTGTCCTGAGTGGTGTGGTAAAGACATGATAATAGTTATAGGACATCATAACCTGTCGTAGCATTGGTGCATGTCTGAACATTGAATTATTATTAATAATTAAACGACCACTCGTGTTTTTCCGAGGAATTCACATAGGGTGTGTAGGTCTTATAGCTGCAATTATGTCACCCTACATTATAATAAGAATTGTAAATAACTCAACCACTGTCATAATAATATGCCTGATGCTTTTGTTCTGCTCGAATGATTATTTAGGATGACTGTCTACACAAACAAGTTATTTATTCCGAGACTTGAGGATTGAATGTCTGAGAAATAGATATGTCGCAATATTATGTATTAGAAAAGTCTAATTATGATTAAAAATACTGATATATCGTCATGAATTTGTGTGACAAAATATTGGTAAAATGTTTAATAATATTGATCAAATACTATTAGGCAAATATTACAATGTTAAATAAAGAATAAGGAAAAAATATAAAATGAACATTGAGGCTGTCGAAATCCGAATGGCCTCGACGCGTGGATCCTTTCTTTAAAATTCTTCTCAGGAGTCTTTTATGCTATTCATTGTGCATGTTTTTATTGTATTATAAGTATTAATATTTATTTGCTATTATATAATAGAGGATATATATCCTCTATTACTAGTGTTATTTATTTGCCGCTGCCCGCGAGCGGGCAGCGGTGTGTCGTTTTCTTTTTTTATTGGTTCTGTTTTTCCTTAGGTGTTTTTTTATTGTGTTTGTTTATGGTGTCGTGTGTATGTGTTTTTGTGTTTGTTTATTGTATCGTGTTTGAAATATTGTGTTTGTTTGTGGTGTCGTGTCTTCAATTGTCGCATTTGCCGCTGCCCGCAAGCGGACAACGGTGGTGTCGTGTCTTCGATTGTCGCATTTGCCGCTGCCCGCAAGCGGACAGCGGTGGTGTCGTGTCTTCGATTGTCGTATTTGCTGCTGCCCGCAAGCGGACAGCAGGGTATCGTTGTTTTACTGAGTATCGGTGCGACATACAGAGGCGACAGAGAATAATTTCATTGATTTTCATCATTTTACAGTTTTTCCTAATTTGTGTATTGCGTATAAAGTATAAAGTCCGATTTCGTCAACTTTTTCTGATTTCGTCAAAGTTTTTTTTCTCGCATGTTAAATGATGTTCGACGAATAATCGACTGCGCGAATAAAAATTCCGTCAGCGGGCAACGGATCAGGGAGAAAAAAAAATTTTGACAGTTAAAAATGTCAAATGTCAAAATCTGTAGGTTGCGTTGGGGTCACATAAACATCCTGTACAACTCCCCCATACATGTCAAAACTGTCAGAGCACTCCTTCTGGGAAACTAATCCTCTAAGTGAGTGAGGAGATCAGTCACGCAAGCAGCTGTATATTATATCGATGTTATTTATTTGCCGCTGCCCGCGAGCGGGCAGCGGTGTGTCGTTGTGTTTTATTTTGTGTATTTGCCGCTGCCCGCAAGCGGACAGCGGTGGTGTCGTGTCGTTATGTTTTATTTTGTGTATTTGCCGCTGCCCGCAAGCGGACAGCGGTTGTGTCGCGTCTTCGATTGTCGTATTTGCTGGTATCCTTGTTTCGGAGTGCATCGGTGTTCATATACAGAGGCGACAGAGTATAATTTCATTGATTTTCATCATTTTACAGTTTTTCCTAATTTTCACCTCTAAGATGACTTTTGATGTCAAAGTTATGTATGGGGCGTTTGTCATACGTGGTAAGCTTTGTATGGAGAGACTGTCAAAATTATTGTAAACTGTCAACTTTATCCGTTATGTCCCAAAAATTAAGAAAAAAAATTAAAATTACATTTTTTGACATGACAGCTAAATTTTACAGTTGACAGGAATTTTGACAGCTGTTTTACAGGTATTGTCACCTAATGAACAAACGCGCTATACATGACACCGACGTTGGAGGTCTTTTAGGGGGTCAAAATAGTCAAAATGTGCAAAAAAATGACAAAAAACGATTAGTTCGATAGCGACGCAACCGTCGAGAAAATCAAAATTCGGCTCCCCCAACCCCTAATAGCGGTTCAGTGGGAGTCACGTAGACGTCAAAATAGTTTCTCTACCTTGACGCTTGTCAAAGTAAAAGATCCAGTTTTGATTTGACGATTTTTTTTTGTCGTTCATTGTCGTTTTGTCGTAGTGCATCAAATAAAGCATCTTAAACCATAATGGACCAGCAAAAAAAAATTGACACCTCTGGTAGAAAAATCGAAAAATGTCAAAAAAATGTCAAAGAAAAAATGACATTTGACAAATTTTGACAGTCGTTTGGGGCCCTACTGAGGACCTCTTACAACTTTCCTATACATGTCAAAACTGTCAAATTACTCCAAGTGCCCATAATCGTAAAATGTCCGATTTCGTCATTTTTTTCTGATTTCGTCAAAGTTTTTTTTTTCGCATATTAAATGATGTTCGATGAATAATCGATTGCGCAAAAAAAAATTCCGTCAGCGGGCAACGGATCAGGGAGTAAAAAAAAAATTGACAGGTAAAAATGTCAAATGTCAAAATTTGCGATTTTGTCGGGGGTCACATAAACATCCTCTACAACTCCCCCATACATGTCAAAACTGTCAGAGCACTCCTTCTGGGAAACTAACCTTCTATATCCGTACCTCGGTACATCAGTCACGCAAGCAGCTTTATATTATATGGGACTAGTGTTATTTATTTGCCGCTGCCCGCGAGCGGGCAGCGGTGTGTCGTTTTCTTTTTTTATTGGTTCTGTTTTTCCTTAGGTGTTTTTTTATTGTGTTTGTTTATTTTATCGTGTTTGATTTACCGTGTTTGTTTGTGGTGTCGTGTGTCTGTTAGTGTGTTTGTTTGTGGTATGGTGTTTGATACATTGTGTTTGTTTATGGATTCGTTATACGATTGTCGTATTTGCCGCTGCCCGCAAGCGGACAGCGGTGGTGTCGTGTCTTCGATTGTCGTAATTGCTGCTGCCCGCAAGCGGACAGCAGGGTATCGTTGTTTCGGTGTGCATCGGTGTTCCTATACATAGGCGATGGGGTTGAATTTCATGGATTTTCATCATTTTACAGTTTTTCCTAATTTTCACCTCTAAGATTACTTTTGATGTCAAAGTTATGTATAGAGCGTTTGTCAAACGTGGTAAGCTTTGTATGGAGAGACTGTCAAAATTATTGTAAACTGTCAACTTTATCCGTTATGTCCCAAAAATTGAGTAAAAAAAATTAAAATTACATTTTATGTCATGACAGCTAAATTTGACAGTTGACAGGAATTTTGACAGTTGTCTTATAGGGACTGCCACGTGGTGGACAAACGCGCTATACACGACACCAACGTTGGAGGTCTTTCAGGGGGTCAAAATGGTCAAAATGTGCAAAAAAATGACAAAAAACGATTCGTTCGATAGCGACGCAACCGTCGAGAAAATCAAAATTCGGCTTCCCCAACCCCTAATAGCGGTTCAGTGGGAGTCACGTAGACGTCAAAATAGTTTCTCTACATTGACGCTTGTCAAAGTAAAAGATCCAGTTTTGATTTGACGATTTTTTTTTGTCGTTCATTGTCGTTTTGTCGTAGTGCATCAAATAAAGCACCTTAAACTATAATGGACCAGCAAAAAAAAATTGGCACCTCTGGTAGAAAAATCGAAAAATGTCAAAAAAATGTCAAAGAAAAAATGACATTTGACAAATTTTGACAATCTTTTGGGGCCCTCTTGGGGACCCCCTACAACTCCCCAATACATGTCAAAACTGTCAGATCGCTTCAAGTGCCCGAAATCGTAAAGTGTCTGATTTCGTCAACTTTTTCTGATTTCGTCAAAGTTTTTTTTTTCTGATTTCAAATGATGTTTGACGATTAATCGATTGCGCGAAAAAAAAATCCGTCAGCGGGCAACGGATCAGGGAGTAAAAAAAATTTTGACAGGTCAAAATGTCAAATGTCAAGATTTGTAGGTCGATCGGGGGTCACCTGAACATTGTCTACAACTCTCCCATACATGTCAAAACTGTCAAAGCACTCCTTCAGGGAAACTAACCCTCTAAATGAGTGAGCCAGTGAGTCACGCAAGCGGCTTTATATTATATGGGACTAGTGTTATTTATTTGCCGCTGCCCGCGAGCGGGCAGCGGTGTGTCGTTGTGTTTTATTTTGTGTATTTGCCGCTGCCCGCAAGCGGACAGCGGTTGTGTCGCGTCTTCGATTGTCGTATTTGCTGGTATCCTTGTTTCGGAGTGCATCGGTGTTCATATACAGAGGCGACAGAGTATAATTTCATTGATTTTCATCATTTTACAGTTTTTCCTAATTTTCACCTCTAAGATGACTTTTGCTGTCAAAGTCATGTATGGGGCGTTTGTCAAACGTGGTAAGGTTTGTATGGAGAGACTGTCAAATTTATTGTAAACTGTCAATTTTATCCGTTATGACCAAAAAATTAAGAAAAAAAATGGAAAAATACATTTTTTATCATGACAGCTAAATTTGACAGTTGACAGAAACTTTGATGGTTGTGTTAGAGGGACTGCCATGTAATGGACAAACGCGCTATACATGACACTGACGTTGGAGGTCTTTCAGGGGGTCAAAATTATCAAAATGTGAAAAAAAATGACAAAAAACGATTAGTTCGATAGCGACGCAACCGTCGAGAAAATCGAAATTCCGAGTTCTTACGCTCTATGATCGGTTCAGTGGGAACACGTAGACGTCAAAATCGTTTCTCTAACTTGACAGTTGTCGAAGAATAAGTCCTATTCATAAATCGTCGATTTTTTTTTGTCGTTCATTGTCGTTATGTCGTAGTGCATCAAATAAAGCACCTTAAACTATAATGGACCAGCAAAAAAAAATCGACACCTCTGGTAGAAAAATCGAAAAATGTCAAAAAAATGTCAAAGAAAAAATGACATTCGACAAATTTTGACAGTCGTTTGGGGCCCTACTAAGGACCCCCTACAACCCCCTCATACACGTCAAAACTGTCAAATCGCTCCAAGTGCCCGAAATCGTAAAGTGTCTGATTTCGTCAACTTTTTCTGATTTCGTCAAAGTTTTGATTTTTGCATATTAAATGATGTTCGACGAATAATCGATTGCGCAAATAAAAATTCCGTCAGCGGGCAACGGATCAGGGAGAAAAAAAAATTTTGACAGTTAAAAATGTCAAATGTCAAAATTTGTAGGTTTGGTTGGGGTCACATAAACTTTGTCTACAACTCCGCCATACATGTCAAAACTGTCAGAGCACTCCTTCATGGAAACTAACCTTCTAAATGAGCGAATGAATGAGTGAATGAGTCACGCAAGCGGCTTTATATTATATGGGACTAGTGTTATTTATTTGCCGCTGCCCGCGAGCGGGCAGCGGTGTGTCGTTGTGTTGTTTTCTATTTATCTGTTGTTCTATTTACCGCAGCCCGCAAGCGGACAGCGGAGAGTGGTGTGTGTTTGTTTGTGGTGTCGTGTCTTCGATTTTCGTTTTTGCTGCTGCCCGCAAGCGGACAGCAGGGTATCGTTGTTTCAGTGTGCATCGGTGTTTCTATACATAGGCGATGGGGTTGAATTTCATAGATATTCATCATTTTACAGTTTTTCCTAATTTTCACCCCTAAAATGACTTTTGATGTCAAAGTCATGTATAGGGCGTTTGTCAAACTCGGTTAGGTTTGTATGGAGAGACTGTCAAAATTATTGTAAACTGTCAACTTTATCCGTTATGTCCCGAAAATTGAGAAAAAAAAATAAAATTAAATTTTTTGACATGACAGCTAAATTTGACAGTTGACAGGAATTTTGACAGCTGTTTTACAGGTATTGCCACGTAATGAACAAACGCGCTATACATGACACCGACGTTGGAGGTCTTTTAGGGGGTCAAAGTAGCGAAAAAGTGCAAAAAAATGGCAAAAAACGATTAGTTCGATAGCGATGCAACCGTCGAGAAAATTAAAATTCCGAGTTCTTACGCTCTATGATCGGTTCAGTGGGAACACGTAGACGTCAAAATCGTTTCTCTAACTTGACAGTTGTCGAAGAATAACTCCTATTCATAAATCGACGATTTTTTTTTGTCGTTCATTGTCGTTTTGTCGTAGTGCGTCAAATAAAGCATCTCAAACTATGCTGGACCAGCAAAAAAAATTGGCACCTCTGATAGAAAAATTGAAAAATGTCAAAAAATTGACAAAGAAAAAATGACATTTCTCATATTTTGACAATCGTTTGGGGCCCTTCTAGGGACCCCCTACAACCCCTCCATACATGTCAAAACTGTCAGATCACGGCAAGTGCCCGAAATCGTAAAAAGTCTGATTTCGTCAACTTTTTCTGATTTCGTCAAAATTTTTTTTTTCGCATATTAAATCATGTTTGTCGATTAATTGATTCCGCGAAAAAAAATTTCGTCAGAATGGACGAATCAGGGAGTAAAAAAAATTTTGACAGGTAAAAATGTCAAATGTCAAAATTTGCGATTTTGACGGGGGTCACATAAACATCCTCTACAACTCCCCCATACATGTCAAAACTGTCAGAGCACTCCTTCAGGGAAACTAATCTTCTACATCGGTAGGTCAGTCACGCAAGCAGCTGTATATTATATTGATATTGGATGGATGTTATTTATTTGCCGCTGCCCGCGAGCGGGCAGCGGTGTGTCGTTGTGTTTTATTTTGTGTATTTGCCGCTGCCCGCAAGCGGACAGCGGTGGTGTCGTGTCGTTATGTTTTATTTTGTGTATTTGCCGCTGCCCGCATGCGGACAGCGGTTGTGTCGCGTCTTCGATTGTCGTATTTGCTGGTATCCTTGTTTCGGAGTGCATCGGTGTTCATATACAGAGGCGACAGAGTATAATTTCATTGATTTTCATCATTTTACAGTTTTTCCTAATTTTCACCTCTAAGATGACTTTTGATGTCAAAGTTATGTATGGGGCGTTTGTCATACGTGGTAAGCTTTGTATGGAGAGACTGTCAAAATTATTGTAAACTGTCAACTTTATCCGTTATGTCCCAAAAATTAAGAAAAAAAATTAAAATTACATTTTTTGACATGACAGCTAAATTTTACAGTTGACAGGAATTTTGACAGCTGTTTTACAGGTATTGTCACCTAATGAACAAACGCGCTATACATGACACCGACGTTGGAGGTCTTTTAGGGGGTCAAAATAGTCAAAATGTGCAAAAAAATGACAAAAAACGATTAGTTCGATAGCGACGCAACCGTCGAGAAAATCAAAATTCGGCTCCCCCAACCCCTAATAGCGGTTCAGTGGGAGTCACGTAGACGTCAAAATAGTTTCTCTACCTTGACGCTTGTCAAAGTAAAAGATCCAGTTTTGATTTGACGATTTTTTTTTGTCGTTCATTGTCGTTTTGTCGTAGTGCATCAAATAAAGCATCTTAAACCATAAAGACCAGCAAAAAAAAATTGACACCTCTGGTAGAAAAATCGAAAAATGTCAAAAAAATGTCAAAGAAAAAATGACATTTGACAAATTTTGACAGTCGTTTGGGGCCCTACTGAGGACCTCTTACAACTTTCCTATACATGTCAAAACTGTCAAATTACTCCAAGTGCCCATAATCGTAAAGTGTCCGATTTCGTCATTTTTTTCTGATTTCGTCAAAGTTTTTTTTTTCGCATATTAAATGATGTTCGATGAATAATCGATTGCGCAAAAAAAAATTCCGTCAGCGGGCAACGGATCAGGGAGTAAAAAAAAATTTGACAGGTAAAAATGTCAAATGTCAAAATTTGCGCTTTTGTCGGGGGTCACATAAACATCCTCTACAACTCCCCCATACATGTCAAAACTGTCAGAGCACTCCTTCTGGGAAACTAACCTTCTATATCCGTACCTCGGTACATCAGTCACGCAAGCAGCTTTATATTATATGGGACTAGTGTTATTTATTTGCCGCTGCCCGCGAGCGGGCAGCGGTGTGTCGTTGTGTTTTATTTTGTGTATTTGCCGCTGCCCGCAAGCGGACAGCGGTTGTGTCGCGTCTTCGATTGTCGTATTTGCTGGTATCCTTGTTTCGGAGTGCATCGGTGTTCATATACAGAGGCGACAGAGTATAATTTCATTGATTTTCATCATTTTACAGTTTTTCCTAATTTTCACCCCTAAGATGACTTTTGCTGTCAAAGTCATGTATGGGGCGTTTGTCAAACGTGGTAAGCTTTGTATGGAGAGACTGTCAAAATTATTGTAAACTGTCAACTTTATCCGTTATGTCCCAAAAATTGAGAAAAAAAAATCAAATTACATTTTTTGACATGACAGCTAAATTTGACAGTTGACAGAAATTTTGACAGCTGTTTTACAGGTATTGCCACGTGATGAACAAACGCGCTATACATGACACTGACGTTGGAGGTCTTTTAGGGGGTCAAAATAGTCAAAATGTGAAAAAAAATGACAAAAAACGATTAGTTCGATAGCGACGCAACCGTCGAGAAAATCGAAATTCCGAGTTCTTACGCTCTATGATCGGTTCAGTGGGAACACGTAGACGTCAAAATCGTTTCTCTAACTTGACAGTTGTCGAAGAATAAGTCCTATTCATAAATCGTCGATTTTTTTTTGTCGTTCATTGTCGTTATGTCGTAGTGCATCAAATAAAGCACCTTAAACTATAATGGACCAGCAAAAAAAAATCGACACCTCTGGTAGAAAAATCGAAAAATGTCAAAAAAATGTCAAAGAAAAAATGACATTCGACAAATTTTGACAGTCGTTTGGGGCCCTACTAAGGACCCCCTACAACCCCCTCATACACGTCAAAACTGTCAAATCGCTCCAAGTGCCCGAAATCGTAAAGTGTCTGATTTCGTCAACTTTTTCTGATTTCGTCAAAGTTTTGATTTTTGCATATTAAATGATGTTCGACGAATAATCGATTGCGCAAATAAAAATTCCGTCAGCGGGCAACGGATCAGGGAGAAAAAAAAATTTTGACAGTTAAAAATGTCAAATGTCAAAATTTGTAGGTTTGGTTGGGGTCACATAAACTTTGTCTACAACTCCGCCATACATGTCAAAACTGTCAGAGCACTCCTTCATGGAAACTAACCTTCTAAATGAGCGAATGAATGAGTGAATGAGTCACGCAAGCGGCTTTATATTATATGGGACTAGTGTTATTTATTTGCCGCTGCCCGCGAGCGGGCAGCGGTGTGTCGTTGTGTTTTATTTTGTGTATTTGCCGCTGCCCGCAAGCGGACAGCGGTGGTGTCGTGTCGTTATGTTTTATTTTGTGTATGTGCCGCTGCCCGCAAGCGGACAACGGTTGTGTCGCGTCTTCGATTGTCGTTTTTGTATGTATCGTTGTTTTACTGAGTATCGGTGTTCATATACAGAGGCGACAGAGTATAATTTCATTGATTTTCATCATTTTACAGTTTTTCCTAATTTTCACCTCTAAGATGACTTTTGATGTCAAAGTTATGTATGGGGCGTTTGTCAAACGTGGTAAGCTTTGTATGGAGGGACTGTCAAAATTATTGTTAACTGTCAACTTTATCCGTTATGTCCCAAAAATTGAGAAAAAAAAATAAAATTACATTTTTTGACATGACAGCTAAATTTGACAGTTGACAGGAATTTTGACAGCTGTTTTACAGGTACTGCCACGTAATGAACAAATGCGCTATAAATGACACCTACGTTGGAGGCCTTCGAAGGGGTCAAAATGAACAAAAATTGTAGAGAAAAACCCGAAAAACGATTAGTTCGATAGCGACGCAGCCGTCGAGAAAATCGAAATTCCGAGTTCTAACGCTCTATCAGCGGTTCAGTGGGAACACGTTGACGTCAAAATCGTTTCTCTAACTTGACAGTTGTCGGAGAATAAGTCCTGTTTGTTTGGAAATCGAAAAAGTCCGATTTCGTCAACTTTTTCTGATTTCGTCAAAGTTTTTTTCTTCGCATGTTAAATGATGTTCGACGAATAATCGATTGCGCGAATAAAAATTCCGTCAGCGGGCAACGGATCAGGGAGTAAAAAAAATTTTGACAGGTAAAAATGTCAAATGTCAAAATTTGCGATTTTGTCTGGGGTCATCTAAACTTTGTCAACAACTCCCCCATACATGTCAAAACTGTCAGAGCACTCCTTCCGGGAAAACGTTTCTACACTTCCGTACATCGGTACATCGGTACATTACACGTCACGCAAGCAGCTTTATATTATATGGGACTAGTGTTATTTATTTGCCGCTGCCCGCGAGCGGGCAGCGGAGTGTCGTTGTGTTGTTTTCTATTTATCTGTTGTTCTATTTACCGCAGCCCGCAAGCGGACAGCGGAGAGTGGTGTGTGTGTTTGTTTGTGGTGTCGTGTCTTCGATTGTCGTATTTGCTGCTGCCCGCAAGCGGACAGCAGGGTATCGTTGTTTCGGTGTGCATCGGTGTTCCTATACATAGGCGATGGGGTAGAATTTCATTGATTTTCATCATTTTACAGTTTTTCCTAATTTTCACCTTCAAGATGACTTTCGATGTCAAAGTCATGTATGGGACGTTTGTCAAACGTGGCGAGGTCTATATGGAGTAACTGTCAAATTTATTGTAAACTGTCAATTTTATCCGTTATGACCAAAAAATTAAGAAAAAAAATGGAAAAATACAATATTTGTCATGACAGCTAAATTTGACAGTTGACAGGAAATTTGACAGTTGTGTTACAGGTACTGCCACGTAATGAACAAACGCGCTATACATGACACCGACGTTGGAGGTCTTTCAGGGGGTCAAAATGGTCAAAATGTGCAAAAAAATGACAAAAAACGATTAGTTCGATAGCGACGCAACCGTCAAGAAAATTGAAATTCTGAGTTCTTACGCTCTATGGTCGGTTCAGTGGGAACACGTAGACGTCAAAATCGTTTCTCTAACTTGACAGTTGTCGAAAAATAACTCCTATTTATAAATCGACTATTTTTTTTTGTCGTTCATTGTCGTTTTGTCGTAGTGCATCAAATAAAGTACCTTAAACCATAATGGACCAGCAAAAAAAAATCAACACCTCTGGTAGAAAAATCGAAAAATGTCAAAAAAATGTCAAAGAAAAAATGACATTTGACAAATTTTGACAGTCGATTGGGGCCCTCTTGGGGACCTTCTACAACTTCCCAATACACGTCAAAACTGTCAGACTGCTCCAAGTGACCGAAATCGTAAAGTGTCTGATTTCGTCAACTTTTTCTGATTTCGTCAAATTTTTTTTTTCCGCATATTAAATGATGTTCGATGAATAATCGATTGCGCGAAAAAAATTTCAGTCAGCGGGCAACGGATGTGGGAGTAAAAAAAATGTTGACAGGTAAAAATGTCAAATGTCAAAATTTGCGATTTTGTCGGGGGTCACATAAACATCCTCTACAACTCCCCCATACATGTCAAAACTGTCAGAGCACTCCTTCTGGGAAACTAATGATGTCCATCCTACGTGAGTCACGCAAGCAGCTTTATATTATATGGGACTAGTGTTTTTTATTTGCCGCTGCCCGCGAGCGGGCAGCGGTGTGTCGTTTTCTTTTTTTATTGGTTCTGTTTTTCCTTAGGTGTTTTTTTATTGTGTTTGTTTATTTTATCGTGTTTGATTTACCGTGTTTGTTTGTGGTGTCGTGTGTCTGTTAGTGTGTTTGTTTGTGGTATGGTGTTTGATACATTGTGTTTGTTTATGGATTCGTTATACGATTGTCGTATTTGCCGCTGCCCGCAAGCGGACAGCGGTGGTGTCGTGTCTTCGATTGTCGTAATTGCTGCTGCCCGCAAGCGGACAGCAGGGTATCGTTGTTTCGGTGTGCATCGGTGTTCCTATACATAGGCGATGGGGTTGAATTTCATGGATTTTCATCATTTTACAGTTTTTCCTAATTTTCACCTCTAAGATGACTTTTGATGTCAAAGTTATGTATAGAGCGTTTGTCAAACGTGGTAAGCTATGTATGGAGAGACTGTCAAAATTATTGTAAACTGTCAACTTTATCCGTTATGTCCCAAAAATTGAGTAAAAAAAATTAAAATTACATTTTATGTCATGACAGCTAAATTTGACAGTTGACAGGAATTTTGACAGTTGTCTTATAGGGACTGCCACGTGGTGGACAAACGCGCTATACACGACACCAACGTTGGAGGTCTTTCAGGGGGTCAAAATGGTCAAAATGTGCAAAAAAATGACAAAAAACGATTCGTTCGATAGCGACGCAACCGTCGAGAAAATCAAAATTCGGCTTCCCCAACCCCTAATAGCGGTTCAGTGGGAGTCACGTAGACGTCAAAATAGTTTCTCTACATTGACGCTTGTCAAAGTAAAAGATCCAGTTTTGATTTGACGATTTTTTTTTGTCGTTCATTGTCGTTTTGTCGTAGTGCATCAAATAAAGCACCTTAAACTATAATGGACCAGCAAAAAAAATTGGCACCTCTGGTAGAAAAATCGAAAAATGTCAAAAAATGTCAAAGAAAAAATGACATTTGACAAATTTTGACAATCTTTTGGGGCCCTCTTGGGGACCCCCTACAACTCCCCAATACATGTCAAAACTGTCAGATCGCTTCAAGTGCCCGAAATCGTAAAGTGTCTGATTTCGTCAACTTTTTCTGATTTCGTCAAAGTTTTTTTTTTCTGATTTCAAATGATGTTTGACGATTAATCGATTGCGCGAAAAAAAAATCCGTCAGCGGGCAACGGATCAGGGAGAAAAAAAAATTTTGACAGGTCAAAATGTCAAATGTCAAGATTTGTAGGTCGATCGGGGGTCACCTGAACATTGTCTACAACTCTCCTATACATGTCAAAACTGTCAAAGCACTCCTTCAGGGAAACTAACCCTCTAAATGAGTGAGCCAGTGAGTCACGCAAGCGGCTTTATATTATATGGGATTAATAAACACACATCTAACATATTATTTATACTTTACACTGTTTATCTGAGAGTGGTAGGTAGGCATTGGTACCCAGTATTATCACTTACAAGTATAGAGATCGTGAGTTTCCGGCATAGTGAATGTGGCACCGTTATTCATGAACCGCACTCCAGCTGAATTAAGCGGAGTGCTGACATATGTCGATGCTGTCACAATAGAAAATAAAAATAAATATATCTACTTCTGCTCTTTACACAATTCAAAGGCTTTATGATTTCCTCCGATTTTATCTATTAAAGGAATAAATAAAATAAATATTTGCGCTCAATTCCGTTAGTATAAAATAATAGATTGGAAGAGAACTCTCAAAGTTTATCCATACTATATTTGGTTTTTTCAGCCATCGTCATTCTTGGACCTCCTCTTGTCAAATATCGAGTGACAATAAAAAAAAACTTAACTATAATAAATAAATGAACGCTCTATAATCACTAATATTAACAGTGCTCAATGATAAGATTTTTAAATCTGGCTTTATTTTTGAGTTGCTTTTGCGTTTAAATAGTTTTCACCTATTACTTTTTTATTTATTATCATCGATATTTATTGGTGATGATTGCGTTATGTAATGATAATTATGCAGTTATTGAAGTCTTCTCCATTAATGGACTCCACTCCAGCTCAACCTCGGGCGCTTTCGTATGTTGTATCACAATTCAAAAAAGTATCTTACAAACAATACAATTGTCTTTAGCAGATTTTTTTTCACATTAAATTGTTTTCTATATACTTAGTTGAAGTGGCAGGACATCTCTGCCTGTCTGATGAATTGTGGGCAAAGTCCATTACTGTGTCGACGGAGATAGCGAGTCGTGCTTTACTTTTTTTCACAGCGCGGCGTAAAGTTGTCTGGCAAGGAAAATTAGGTTTCAACCCCAATAGTAGGAGACAACTAGCGAATGGTTAATATACGATATAATACTCTTCTCATAGTTTAAATTCAGAACGGAATAAATATTACCTAAATGTTACTAAAAATTACGAGTAGTAAGTCTGCCGACCCGGATCAGATCGATATACTTTCAGGTGTACAGACCGTAAAGTGACTTAGTTGCATTTTAGGATTTGCTTAAAAGCTGGCATAGTAGTTGCGAATGCGAATGGTAGTTATTTAGCTTTACTAGTACTAGTAGTAGCCTCTATTTATGGATCACACTCCTGCTTAACGTCAAGCCGGGTGTTAATGTCATATGTCGAGCCACAATAAAAAAAAAGTAATAAAATTACTTGATAAAATTTCAACAAAGTCAAATACGATAACAGCTTAATAAGTAGGTTTCACGTTTTCTTTATTTAAGGTTGTAAATGTTATTCTTGGAAACTCAAGGACATCAAGTAAATACATTTTATTTACATACCAACAAACAATAGAGCCCTTGAATAAAAATCTGTATGTGTTTTATTAGCATTTTGAGTGATTTTATTATAATTAGTAAGTATATCGTATAAGTAATTCAATAAGTATCCTTGATGTATAATTACTTAGAATTTGTTTTATTTTACAAATATGTAGCTTTTTATTTATATACTACAGTGGTAGTCTTGTAGAAACAGGACAACCAGAGCACATATTATGATAACTATCAAAGATACATTGGTACCGGCAAGTAGTTTTGAACCTGTGCTCTTCGTTTGCGTGACCAATATGACTATTGCACTAATTACACAATGCTTTTTTTATTGTGACACGACATTTGACTTCAACCCGCCTGTTGATAAGCAAGAGGAGGTCCAAGAGTGACGACGACTGAAAAAACCGAGTCAGTTCACGGCTGCCTCAGTCGCCGTCATTAATATAAATGAATGCGTGGTAGAAGAAGCATGAAAGTAAAATTACCGCTGTAGAAATGTGATCATTAAGGAATGTATGTGGGGTGACAAAATAGCGGATAGAATGAGGAATAGTACAGTGCGCGAGAGATGATTTTTGAAAGAAGGATTGACAAAGGAATGCTTCGATGGTTTGGGCACGTGGAAAAAATGAATGAAAGTAGATTGACAAAGGAATTAAAGATCTGATGTGGATGGATGCGTTAAACGAGCCAAACCCAGGAGGGTATTTTCCGACCAAATCGGAGACATCCTCAAGAAAGCTGGGTTGCCTAGTGAACATAACCATAGAGCTTGTATTAAGAGAATTGTGGATGTGAGGGAAGCGAGGGAGTTATGTCAGGATTGCGGTAAGTGGCGCTTCATTGTCTCTGCCTATCCTTGTGGGAAAAAAGCGTGACAATTTGGTTTGATTGATTTAAAAATTAACGTGATTATACCTCATAGTCTCATAGCATTTAATTGAAATATTTAATATTAAGTTGTCTATTACAAAAATAAATAATAATGAAAAAGTGACAAACATTTGTTCCGGGTTTGTTTGGTCCCGGAAGGCGTTAGGTTTGTATTTTGGTTCAAAAAAGATTCATTTATTTAATAATACGTAAGTAAGCATTTATATTTATTTGATAAGTGTTTTAGAAAATAATTTGAAGAACAGCAATAAAAAGTTTAATATCCGCAAATTTATGCAATCTAACATATAAATTTCTCTATATCGCGAAACATTTTTCAACCTGCTTTCGTGTAGTTATGAAATAATAGTTCTTTCAAGGATGTATACAATCATATTTCATGCCAAAACAGTTGGTTACTAAGGTTAAAATAACAACAATCAATACCAGATTGTTGTAGAAACATTCTAAATTGGTCGTAACACAAGAAATACAACATTTACCTGGAATATATCATGTTGGTTCCTGTAATAATTCCTGTTACTTGTTATTTCTGATTTCTAAAATTGACTTACTTGTTCGTCACTATTATAAAATCAGAAAAGCGAGCATTGCCCGATAGCTTTAGGAAATTCGATAAAATTTAACAGGTTATTGCCGATCGTAAAAAATATTGCAACGTCACCTTGAAAAGCAATCAGAATATTACTGTAAGCTATATGGTAGCCGTGAACTTTTCTGTGTACGAGGACCAGACATCAAATATTCAATAAAATATTAAGAAGCATCAAAAATAACTTTATGTTTAGGGTAAATTTAAAATGTTCTCTAATACTTGTTAAGCTAAAATCCTTTGTAATCCTTATTAGTTCGTCCTCGATTAAGTTTTCGCGGACTAAACCTAATTACTTAATAATATTTATATATAAAGCACAAAAAATATTTTTTCCTACTTAATATTTCTTTAGTGTGAAGTAAGATTAGGGTAAATATTTTTGAGACAACATTTCACATATTATATCTAATTATTTTTTATACTGCATAATATAATTTATTAATTTAAATTTAATTGCTTGGCTTTATCTTCCAGCCAAACCTTGAACAAATTTCAATCAATCAATCAAATTCCCCCCAGGGATAGCCAGACAAATTTCAAACAATAATACCCCTTTCTGGTTTAAGCACTTTATTTTTAATCCAGTGACGTGATTGAATTCAGAGTATAATAAATAATCAATTTATATTTAAGAGCTTTAGTATTATGCGCTTTAGTTATTTTGGGAAATAGCTTTTAAATTCGTTCACAAAGGAAAAAATAGATCTGTGATTAATGCTCACACTGCGGATCGGCTGCGGTACACCGAAATAGTTTTACGATAAATCGAAGGTAATGCTTTTAAAGATAGGTAATAGGGACGGAAAATTACGCACTACAAAAACCCGTCCAAGTTCATTAATAATCCATAAAGAGTTGAAATCTTGTATAATCTTGCTTATAATTTGTTTTTATGGTTTAAGATACATCTTACATTTATTGCTCTTTATTAAACACTCTTTATTTAAAAAAAAACGCTTTTACTAAATACTCTTTTTATTTTATAAATAGATGGTTATTGGACCCCCTATTGTGTAATAAAATTTCTCAGAGCTAATAGTTGAAAAGCAAATATTAATTTTAACAACAAGTACGTGCTTGAAAAATTCCACGTAGTGAAAATATTTACGACCGCAAAAGGAATTTGTTAACAAAGCCGAAGGGAATTTTCCATTCAATTATTTTCTTTGACAATAAATCGAGCGAAGTAAAATAAATACCAATATAATTTTTATACAGAAATAAATCTCATTGCAATGGTTTTTTCATAAACTTACACAATGGTAAATTCAAAAAGAAGCTTAAAATGTTTTTCATTCCAATTTATTTTTATTGTTATTATTATATTGAATAAGGAAACTTACTTATTAGTCTAAGTGCTTAAACATATTAATAATATTAAATTAATATCAATCAATCAATAAAATTGTTACGCCTTTTTCCCACATGGATGCCCATAGAGACAATGGAGCGCCACTTGCCACAATCCTGATATAAATATGTCCATTTTAAGAGAGAATTTACGATTACGAATAACATTTTTCACTGCAAACAATAAAATTAATAATCACCGTATAAAATACCTTATTTCAATAGAAACAATGGAAGCTTTTAATATAAATTAATTAAAGTCATTCGTGAGTGCTACATAAAACACCTTTTATAAGTAAGTAATAATGCTTTTCGGAGATAAAAGAATAATTCTTTTAACAAAATAAAGTCGACAAGAGTACAATTAATCCTGAACTAGAAAGCTTTACAAAGAGCTCCGGGACGTCATTTAGATTTTATCTCAAACATAACAGGTATTCGCAATGAGAATTTCTCTTAATGGATCTTAAGGCAAAGCCACGCAGACAACAAACAAGGATAATAATTAATATTGCAAAGATTAATTTTACATTGGATTGAAAATCCCTCTGGAATGTTTTGTTTGAGATTGGGGTTAATTGTGGATTTATGAGCAATGTAGTTATGCTAACTAGATTCAAAATTTGTATTTCAGCTAAGGTCATCTCCTGAGGCTAATAAAATAACTAATAATTTGTACACTTTAAAATAATTAATCTTCGTTATTATTTATAAAACACGCTACTATAATTAAAACAAAACTATTAATGAACTTTAATAAAGAGCTAAAACACCACATTCTCTATTGAAACTATTTGTAAACATACATCAACATAATTCAAGTTTCTTAGTGTAGTATAGGGGTAAATGCGCGTAGGCGACAGTTGTCATGTATAAGATAAGAACTATTTAACTCGCCGGCTTGCTTTAAGTTTGGTTTGTAGTTGTGCACTGGTTATTAAAACTCGACATCTGACTTTAACTTGCCTGTGGAAAAACCCCTTTTGGTTTACGTTTGCCTCATTCGTCGTCATTATGCTGCTTAAAGTGTGTCAGCAAGACTTTTAAATTATGTACCTGTGCTTATTATTTAATGTGTTTTTTTGCTATAATTTTTTTTATTGTGACTCGACATATGGCAGCACCCCGCTTGATGTTAAGCTGGAGTGTGATCCATGAATGGATGTCACTGATACTACAATTCAATAACTGTGAGTAGCAATCACATCCACTATGCCGCCATAGTTGGAATCGGCAACTTACAAGCTGATCCCGAAACGCGACCAAATCACTTCACAGTCTATATACATGTAAGTGGTGGGTGGTACTACGCCGGATCGACAGACTGGGTACCACTGCCTACCACTCTTAAAATATGACAGACGTAAAATAACACAATGAAAAGCTATTAAGCAATATGCCTATCACTATTCCAAAATAAGATCACAATAGTATAAGTTAATAGCGCGTTTACAAAGGTATAAAAGTGAACGAGCGACTATTACGCTATTCACAAATAGTTACCAATCTCAATAACTATCTCTTTTTTTATTTGTCTAAACAAAGTAATGTTACTACTGTCAGAACAACTCACAATACTCAACGTATAAATTCGTGAAATTTAATATGAGTAAGAAAATGAGACGTAAAATGATTTTTATTAATTGTAAAATGTGACACTTATAATGAATGTTATGAGAAAATGTTATACTGGCGAAAATAAATACGCTTAGTGTTTTCTTAAATTTCGCGTAAACATTGATTAATGAATTAAATTGTGGCTTAAATTTTGTTTAACTTAAGTCCCAAGTGCTGAACTGCCAAACCAGATGACATCGTCAGATATTTTTGCAAAAAAAATAAAATTAAAATGGGAACAACAAAATCAAAATATGAAACGGGGTAGTTTTGAAAACAATAACAGCATCAACCATAGGATGACCAACAAACATCCCAGTCCCCCCGTGACCACAATGGCTGCAAAGCTCTCGAAACGTCGGAATTATAAAATATGTAAAATCAAAAACCAAAATAAACGCGATTGTGAGCCGCATATATATATATTATTTATATATATATATATATATTAATATTATGATTACCTATATATTTCCTGGATACATATATATATATATATATTCAAGTTGACTAAAAAAACTATGATTTCACAGTTACCACATTGCAAATACATATTCAACCATAAATGCAAATATCCGAAATGTTTTGTAAAAAACACTTGATTGAAAATAAATGCTCGGCAGGAGTAAATAATCCAAACAACGACGAATGATTTAAACGTGTATTTGCTTTAATAAATATTTGAATCAGGGTAAAACATTTAATAGCTTTATTTTTCAATCTAAAAAAGTAATTGCTAGACAAAAATTTAAAGACCTGTCAAAACTAATTGCCACAACTCAATTCTCATATGGATAAGAAAAGAGAATGAAGCGCCACTTTCCACAATATTAAAACAATTAAATCGGCGTTGTATATGTGACTGCTACTTACTGTTATTCAACTGTAGTAGCAGTCACCTCTATTTGTCGACCACACTCTAACTTAACATTAAAGGTGCTGTCACATAGACACCAATAAAATAAAATAAAAACTGGGGACAAATTTGTATAACATAGCTCTTGTCACTGTTCGAGTGCCCGCAATTTTAGAACCCTCTAGTATAGCGCGGAGCGACGGCAAATAACCCGACGGAATGACTGTTGGGCCGTGAAAACTGGCAAGTCTCTGATGTGGGATGCGACTTGTGTAGACACATAAGCCCCATCTCACATCTAGGCGTCAACGTTAAGCGCGGGAAATGCTGCGATTTCCGCTGAGAACCTCAAGCTGCGCAAATACACCAATCTCGATACTGGTAAAGAATTTGCGCCGTTTGGGGTCGAGACGTTGGGCCCTTGGGGACCTACAGCAAAGCGCCTGGCCATAGAGTTGGCCAAGCGGCTGGCGAAGAAGCCTGGAGACAGGAAAGGTGATAATTATTTCCAACGTATTAGCTTTGCTATACAAAGGGGAAATGTTGCCAGTCTCCTTGAGTCTATCTCTGATGCGACGTCATTAGATGATATTTTTTATTTAACTATTTAAATATACTTTTAATTGTATCTGTTTCTCAATAAATATACAAGTATGTATAATAATATATTGATTTCGAATAGAGAAAACATACAAAAGTTATAAGCAATCTCATTCAGATTTTCATCAGTTTGCACTGTAACAAGCTTGAAATTGAGTAGAGATTGAAATGCGAATGTGACGTTTTTCACATGATATTGGAAAGAATGTTATTGGCAATATCCTGTCCAAAAGCGTGCATCTGTCCAATTTCGTAGTTAATGAGTTTTCATGCAGTTTATGAAACGAATAAACGAAAACATCCGACGTATAACTAAACAGAACAGCAATAGGGTAAATATTTAAATATAAATCAGCAATTTATTTTGTTATAGAGAACTCTAATATTGTTTACTAGTTCAATACAAAGCATTAACAATATTAATTCTATTTTATTACTTCCACGAACAATTTCAACAAATAACTGCTTTCAATATCTAGGCTATGTGTAAATCTTAGGAAATCTCACGTTTAAAGATTTCCCTGCAATGCGTTATAACACGTTGAAACACGACCGTACGATATATATTTTCACTCTTTGATTTATTCTTATAAAGTTTTAAACGTGGGAAATTCTACGTTATATTGCAAAATGTTTCCTGTGATCTTCGACTAGAGAACTTCTGCTCGCATAAAAAAATCTATACACTTTTCTTTCATTATAAATACTGTATATGTCTTTGGTACATTAAGCACATTTGTTAAGAATATTTTTTTTACAATTGTGACGCCATGAGACCTCAACTTGCCTGATAGTAAACAAGAGGAGATCAGAGAGTGCTCACGACTGGAAAAACGGACTCAGTCAAGTCAGGTAATGTATTTAGCGGTAAGTTCAGGCCCCTGTACAGTAAAGCGTGCGGCTAGCTGCTAACGTACCTACGGGTCTCCCCTGTCACCGGAATACTGCTGTCAGCTGGATGCTACTGTACCTGACTGCATCTACAATCCCCAATGCAACCTGGGCTACACAGACTAGTTCCCGAACATGACGTGGTCACTATGGGGAGATTTGTATCTGTGTTGGGAGCTATTTGTGACCTGAGAACAATTTTCTTTGGGTCAGTGTGTAGTAGTAGTAGGGATTGTTGCTCATTCTGCCAATCTGGACTAGTACCACCACTTTAAGTATGTAGACCGTGAAGTGACCTAGTTGTGTCGGCATTAGGTTGTAAGTCAACTGGGCCGGCATAGTGGATGTGACTGCTACTTACAGTTATTTAACTGTAAGTAGCAGTCACCTTAATTAATAGACCGCACTCCAGCCTAACACCAGGAGGGGTGTTTATTATAATATGTCAGCCACAACAAAAAATAAGGTAGAATAAACTTAATGCATCGAAAGTGTCCGCTCCCACTATGAAATATTCCATTAATTAAACAAAAAAACAAAAGGGTCCCTAATGTAACGAATCAAAATGTATACTTTAATTTTACAAAAGAACTCTGCCCTCTTTTAGAGTTAGTATTAATTAAACGGAGGAAAATTTGCAGAAAATATTCCCGAGCTCGGACACTTCTTTTTTTCATAATTAATGTTCTAGCGCTTGTCTGGTAAACGTTTTATTACTGAACGTTATTAATAATAAAAGCGTGAAATTTAATTATGCCTTGTCACAATATTACTTTGTGTACTTAACACTATCGCATTTTGTATGCTAACATTATTCAAAATAATTAAGAAATTTGCAACGCAAATTTGTTTGTTAATTATTCTTTGGCTGTGTTGACGAGACCGTGACTCGACTATTAGGTTATAATCAATCAAATTGTCACGTCTCAATTAGGTTAATCGCCAAATGAAATGCTTTGCCAGCTTATGTCCTCCCCATCTAATAACCTTGGATCCCTCAAGCTATGCGTGAAGAAACATCTTAGCTGGCTGACAGCAACTCAGGCAATCGTAAAGTTAATCATTTTTTTCGGTCGACGGACTCTTCGATTTTTTTTGAAACAGGAAATCTGACGTCGACTTGACTGGTGATATTCCAGAAGAGGCCCATGAGCGCCGATGACTGATAAAACTCCTATTTGCCCCCTTTTATTGTTTGTAACACCTCCCTCGATCTTTGGAACAATTTAGATATCCTAGGGATTCATCATTGACTTAATAAAGGGATACTATCTTTTTTTTGTTAAATAGCAATCTATACCTTGCACAGTTATATATACATATATAAAAAAGTTTAAAACTCGCCGCAATAAACTTTATATAAATACGAATATTAATTATGATGCCAAATGGATCTGTTTGTGACGACAATGTGGCACTTTTATATAATTATTTTGTCATTAACCTTCCTAAAATACTTTTATTATCTTGATAATTAAGAACATTTCTCAAGAAACAACTAAGTGCTGTTCACCCTCCGGCGGCGCAGATATATTTGTTGAAGTAGAATTGAAAATAAATATAGTAAATAAACAGTAAATATTTAGAGATAAATATTAATTGTCTTGTTAGAAAAATAACATAATTTAATACAACAACGAATCTACATAATTTAATGCTGAGACTACGCATACAGGTATGCATTTTGAAAATTGATCTTGTATTATACACCGCATCCGATATGAGGAGATTTTGAGGAGCGCCCGACTGAGGGTCGAGCATTGTTTAAGTTAGGTTTATATTCTTGACATCAATATTGAGCCCGCAAACATTTTGATACTGAAACTGGTGAATGCAGCAAAACTCCAATTAGTGATTTAGTTGAAAGTTCAGGAGAGAATTTATTAGCCGTCACTTAAGTGCCTGAACTTCTATATAAATTACACTGACTGCAGTTAAGAGGTAATTTAAACTTACCTTCATCTAACAAACATAGTTTCTATAGTATGTGTTGACTATACGTAACATATAATTAATTTTCTAATTACTTATTTTTAGTTTAATTAACTTATTATACAAGATTGAAGTATATATTAAAACAATAATTTCTACAACTTATTTGTAATTGAAAAAAGAGGCGGATATTTTGTCTGGGCAAAGAAAGAACTTGAGAATAGCTTCTACGTTTGAATGCTTAAAATTGGGAATATATTTGAAAGAAAGTAATAGTTTTGGCTATACACAGTTTTTTTTTTATAATCAGATATAAAACCAAAACAATAACCAAAACTACAACAAACCCCGACAGCGCTGATTTTCAGTCGTAATCCTGATAATGTTCATCATAGTAGAGGATGACATAAATATTCGCCTTAAACTTTATTTGAGGTTTGACTTTTGACAGCACCCCGCCTGATGTTAAGCTGAAATGCGGTCTATTAATAGTGGTGACTGCTACTCCAGTTACCTGTAAGGCCTAGTGATCGAAAACTTGCAACCTGATCCCGAAACATGATTAAGTCACTTCACGGTCTGAATACTTGTACTACCCCGGATCGGCAGATCATTACAAATAAACAAATACAAATAAAAGATTCGACACAAATCTTCGCTTCGAAGATTCATAAACAAATCTTTGCTTCTACTTGGAATGCGAACAAACTGGTGTAATAACCAATGCGCCACGCCACACCTGTCAAGAACTTTTAACGTACACCTAAACGTCAAAAAACGTTTTTTTGACGACCTAAACGTCAAAAAACGTTTTTTTGTCGTTTAGGTGTACGTCCTAAAAAACTTTTATCTTAACACACGTCCTTTTCGCCATATCACGTATTTATGTTTTCACTCTCGATATAGAACATAATTTAAAATGTTTCATGTGGAAGTTACTGCGAGAATGGCCTTAATATTATTGCCGTGATACACGAGCATAGAACTAAGTCTTGTGGAAATATATATATACACCGCTAACAACTAGGTTTATGCTAATCCGCTCATAAATCTCAAGTATAATATGGGCGCATAAGGAATTCCGTGTGACCTTTAAAGTCCGTCTACTCGTACTACCTGGCGAGTGCGATAGAGCGACATACATCTAAATTATACAAGTTTTCATGTCGCGGACCTTGAGTGAAATTCTTATTATTTCGTGAGTCGGCTACGACCTACGATTCGACAGAAAGCTGCCATACTTCCAACAGGCACTCAACGCTCGACCGCGCGCCTTTTTGGATACGTAGCTTTTGGTATCGTAAATTAATGCCTCAATCAACATGAACATCAATCAGTATATAACAAAGGATTTATTAATCTCAGTAACAAGTAAAACATTTCAACGTTATTGTATTAATATCCCAATTAGCGCAAATACGCAGAGTTGAGTTAAATAATGAATTTCTGAATTCTCATTTTGAACGCGAATTGAAAATTTCAGTACAGACTGAAATGTTTAATTAATTAATTTTATCAGAAATGTACACAGCTCTCTATATGTTTACATAAAATAATATTATTTTTAATCTATACGTTTTTTAAATTGTGACAAGACATTATGCCAGCACCCCGCCTGATGTTATGCTAAAGTGTGGTCCACGAATAGAGATGACTACTACTAAAATTCAATAACTGTAAGTAGCAGTCGCATCCACTATGCCGGCCTAGTTGGAACCAGCAACTTACAAGCTGATCCCGAAACGCGACTAAGTCAATTCACGGCCTGTATAGTGTTGTATGTGGTGGTACTTCCCCGCATCAGCAGACTTTTTCATAAACAGCATAATTTTTGTGTGTGGTTTTGAATAATAGTTTTGACCAGTATATTACAAGTTCGGGAAATTGCGTCATATCTTCTCGTCAAACATTCCGCAGTGCCTGAAGACAAGGGTCTTCGACCAATGTGTGTTGCCAGTGATGACATATGGCACTGAGACGTGGCCCTTAAATGTTGGCCTATTGGAAAGACTCAGAGTCGCTCAGCGGGCAATGGAGAGAGCTATGCTCGGTGTTTCTTTGCGCGATAGAATCCGGAACGAGGATATTCGCCAAAGAACCAAAGTTACCGACATAGCTCGTAGGATTGCGCAAGCGGAAGTGGCAATGGGCTGGCCACATCGATCGAAGAACAGATAACCGATGGGGAAGAAAGGTTCTAGAGTGGAGACCACGAACCGGAAGACGCAGTGTGGGTAGGCCTCCCACTAGGTGGACGGACGACATAGTGAAAGTCGCGGGAAACCGGTGGATGCAACTGGCATCTTGTCGTTCGGAATGGCGTTCTAAGGGGGAGGCCTATGTTCAGCAGTGGACGCCTTCTGGCAGATGATGATGATGATGATGATGATTACAAGTTTCCATCAATTATCATTTGACAGACAAATTTAAGAAGATACCTATCTTAATTATAAAGAGTATTAAATGGATGGTACCGCGTAGATTGTGACCACGTACTCGTATTATATATTTCAATTTATGTGAAAAACATTGGCGTATTTTAGTTGGCGGAAATATAAAAGCCGGCTTTTCGCATACAAAGCCGTACACAGCTAGTAGCAAATAATACCAAAAACTTTGTTGCTTAACTGAGTAAAATGTATTTTAACATTTTGTTAATAAAAATTACTCAAGCGGATTTTGTGAAACGTATGAATAAATTCAATTAATTATGAACGTTAAATAAACGAACATATTATTTTATTTTATATTTTCTAGTAGCTTTATAAAGCTTTAACTACGACTTTAAATCCTTTTTTGTTCCAATTAACATAATAATTTTTAAATTATGAAGTATTACGCAGTAAGGATCAAATATCGTAAAGTAACTTCGTCGAATTTAGGAATCACCATAAAAGTTGCTGATATTCAGTAAGGCAGGCGGGTGTGAATGGTATAGATACATCTATGGGACTTGTAATGCATCCCCTTTGTCTTAAACAGGCGGTGACATGTATTGTATATATATAATATAGTAATTAAAAATAAAACTAAATATAATGCTATAACTTTTTGCTTTATCATAGAGCGTTATGGAGCCGAAAGACTTTATTTCTTTGGTGCGTTCAACAGTATAGTACAATTAACCGTCTTGTAATTTAAATGGCTCATTGTTTTCTTTTACTAATAACCACCCCTATTTATAGAGCATTATATAGTACCTATGTTGCAAGGGTGGTCTGAGAATGTCAACTGTCATTGAACAATACCCCGTTGTCATCAGAACTGACAGCATTGTTGTCTTGGCGATTACTCTACTATACATTAGATATATATATATATATATATATTTATATCTGGATGCAATGGAAGAGGGTACAAATGTACACAATCGGCAAATGAACCTATTCAAGTTGAAAAGGAAAAATATCTCCAAATGGAGATCTCTAAATTAAAGCCCGACGAAGCTGGTTCATTCGATATATAAACTCACGTTCAAAAGTCCGATGTCAGCTTTATATTTTCTTATAGGTACATTGCCCCTAGGTAAACATCTCAATGGGTGATAATCTAGCTAATTGTCGCTATTTTCACAGTAATAAAATCATCTCTTTACTGCTGAGAATCGATAAGTTATAATATTAATATTGAAAATATTTGTTAATAAAAAAAGAGATGGATATTTGCTTCGGGTCTGGTTATCAAAGAGTGGTAGGCAGTGGTACCCAGTCTGCCGATCCGAGGTAGTACCACCACTTACAAGTATACAGACCGTGAAGTGATTTGGTCACGTTTCGGGATCAGCTTGTAAGTTTCCGGTGGATGTGATTGCTACTCACAGTTATTGAATTGTAGTAGCAGTGACATTCATTCAAGGACCACACTTCGGCTTAACATCAAGTAGGGTGCTGACATATGTCGGGTCACAATAAAAAAAGTCATAACTTTGGCTTGAAAATTGGACTTCGATCGGGACGTCACAATATAAACTATCATTTCACTGTATAACTTTTCAGCATTATCCATATTGTAAAACTTATTTTAAGTTGTTTGTTGCAAAAATAAATAAATAAAACTTGTTTACAAACAGTACAATACTTACTTATTACTACTATATTTATGTAGAAAATATAGTACATAAATTTTTATTTTGGTACGGGTTTAAATGTCCGTAACACAAGTATTCTCAAGGGGAAACCCTCGTCTAGAAAGAATTTACAGACGGAGCTTCCGTAATTCCTTTGGGAAAAAGTCCTCGACTATCCTAAGGGTAGAGCTAACTTTATTTTATCCGGAGCTTTGACTATCCTCAGTTGTCTAAGAGCTATGCATAATCTCATCATAATAACACTGTAAACCACATTTCTGATATTCTTTGGTGAATTTTTCTTACATAATTTAATAAACGTGGCAAAAGGCACTTTCAAGGCCTCTAAGTGTTCAATTATTGGAACCGAAGCGACTGTCGTCAACTAGATGGGACGTCAATTTAATAAAAATATCCATTAAGAGAATTTTAAGATTTATATTGTGGTCTGTTAAGTGTCAGGCACTGTACTGTATTTTAACTGCAGTGCAGTGCTTAATCGAAGGGACTACTACTATAGCTAAATAACTGCAAGTAGCAGTCGTATTCACAATACCGGCCTGGTTAGACCCGACAGCTTTCAAGCTGATTCCGTAACGGGACTGAGTCACTTGACTTGAATGTAGTTACAAATTACCAAATATTTGCTTCATTTTTTTCTTATTTCTGCAAATGTTTCCAATATGGAATGTAAATTTTTGCTCCTAATGGAAATCGAACCCGGGACTTACGCGTAGCGGACGGACTGGTGGACCAATGCGTCACACGGGTTGTATCGAACATTATAAATAAATAATTATATTATTTAGATTTTGCGCGAACATTGATTAATGAATTGAACAAATTTTATGCGGCTTACTATCGCGTTTCATTTTGGTTCTGATTTTACAATTTTAATTTATTATTCCGACGTTTCGAGAGCTTTGCAGCCATTGTGGTCACGGAGAGAGTCGCATAAAATTGGTTTAATATATTATTTATTTGCTACTGATGGAAAATTCTTGTTTAATTTTTTTCGTATTATCAAATTTCATTATGAGGAAAATTCGTAGCTGAAACTTTGAAAGTCAAAATGTGATCAACCGTTAACTAAAGCCAAACTCTATTAAATTTCAAAGTACAAGAAGGATGAAGCAAAGTTGGAAAACTTGCAGTTATTCAAGTAAGAACATCAGAGAGTTTCAAACAGCTATTACTAAAGCAAACACTTTTAAAGCTTTAAAATCTACGTGCTTGGATCAGTTTTGTCATTTTAAACGTCAAAGTAATGCTCTCTAGACCAGTTAATAAGAAACTGCAGCAGACGTTCTCTGCAAACAATTCTATCTCAATGTATTTGTCCTCGCACAAATTGATTGAAACGAGCTTTCTATTGGCGTACTTATTAAGCTTTATTAACAATTCCATTTTATTTATAGGTTCAATTTTAGCTTAGGGACTATTAACGGTTTTCAAATAGAACTACAGTTTTCTTATAATTTTTAGTGTCTGTCTAATTATCACATTATCCATTTTATCCTTTAATTTCCACACGGATAGGCAGATACAATAGAGCGACAATTTTTATGAGGGGTGAATAATTGTAATAAATCTGCTTACGCGATACTTGAAGGACCCCTGATCCTGACACAACTCTTTCGCTTACTGCACATCCAACAAGCATTCCATTTGTCGATCTCTTTGACATATTGATGATTTGTTCCCCCGATCTGTGCATCAGAGGAGTAAAAGGTCGAGGTGGGAATAAGTTCCAAGAATTCCTCAGAATATTCGCTGTGCAGTAGCGATAGAGCGCTGAAAGGAAGCTATCTGCCACCACATTTGTAGCGGTTTAAGGTACTTTATACGTATATAACATTTATAGCCTACTCCTCGTACATTGCACTAGTTTTATATTATTTTATTATTGTGGCTCGACATATGATGTTAATCTGGAGTGTTGTCCATGAATAGAAGCAGCTACAGTTTACCAACTGCAAGTAGCAGTCATATCCATGCCGGCCTGGTTGAAACCGGCAACATACAAGCTAATCCCGAAAGGCGGCATACTGGGAACCACAGCATACCACTCTTAAACAACCAAATACGGAGAAAATATCCGTCATATGACAAATACCTATTTGTAATATTTAATTTGATAATGAAATATTACAAATAAAAGCTATGTAATATTTGCTGCAGCCGGGAAATTAACCTGGGACTGTACGCGTTATCGAATGCCACACGTGGCGTCGAAAATTCGTCAACTTTCAATTTAGAAAATAGTGGTTATTGTCGGCAAAAAACGACAGGCGTGGACGAACGGTTTAGCGATTGGTTTGTTGCGCGTAAAGTCCCGGGTTTGATCCCCGGTCGGAGCAAATATTTGTTTCATAGCTTTTATTTGTAATATTTAATAATATTAATATTTTAATAATGTATAATATTTTATTTGCAATATTTAGTAATATTAAAAATTGCAAATATTTGTTGATAAAAAAAATAGATATTTGCTTCGGGTCTGGTTATCAAAGAGTGGTAGGCAGTGGCACCCAGTCTGCCGATCCGGGGTAGTACCACCACTTACAAGTATACAGACCGTGAAGTGATTTGGTCACGTTTCGGGATCAGCTTGTAAGTTGCCGGTTCCATCTAGGCCGACATAGTGGATGTGATTGCTACTCACAGTTATTGAATTGTAGTAGCAGTGACATTCATTCAAGGACCACACTTCGGCTTAACACCAAGCGGGGTGCTGTCATATGTCGAGTCACAATAAAAAAAACGATCTTGTTACCATAAAACGTCAAAACAAAATATTTCCATATTATGCAATCAAGCCACATAGGACATTTTAATTAATAAAATTGAGTTTCCACTTCAGCGATGGAAACGAGATGAGATTTTCCAGATATATTTTGTTGAGGTCCGTTTGTACTATGTTAAATGAAAATTGCAGTGAAATGAAAACCAATTTTGAAATGATTGCGGCCATCAACTGCAAACATAATCAATTTAAAACATTTATTATCATGTAATAATTTTACAATACTGTTTTATTATTGTGTATCTATTCAGCTTAGATAATAATTATCTATTTGTATTCCATACATGTAATTTTATCCTAAGAAATTACTGCATTGTGTATACATATAACGAGTATTTATTCCATGTTATGAGACTTTAATGTAGGTTTAAAACAATTAATAATTTTTCTTTTGTGTCATCCGAGTATTTTTCACTCTACCCTGTCCTTTTATCATTCTGTTTAATCCCTAAGGGTAACTGAATAAAATTTCTGAATAGAAGTGTCGTCGACAGAGGTTGTGGTGGCATTTGTAAATACATTGTAAAAATATGCGGAATTTCGTTGAATGCAAATGGGGGACTATGAATATATATATATTTACTTTATTTTTATTTTTTATTGTGACTCGACATATGACAGCTTCCCGCTTTATGTTAAGCTGGAGTGTAGTTCATGAATGGATGTCACTCCTACTACAATTCAATAACTGTGAGTAGCAATCACATCCACTATGCCGGCCTGGTTGGAACCGGCAAATTACAAGCGCGACCAAATCACTTCACGGTATGTAAGTGGTAGTACTACCCTGGATCGGCAGACTGGGTACCACTGCCTACCACTCTTTTATAACCAGACGCGAAGCAAATATCTACCTCTTTTTTATATTAACAAATTTTTGCACAATTTCATATAATTATTATATATTATAAATAAAAGCTTTGAAAGAAATATTTACTCCGACCGGGAAACGAACCCGGGGCTTTACGCGCAACAAACCAATCGCTAACCGTTCGTCCATGCCTGTTAGTTGTCAATTATCTTTTTGTCAATTATCAGTTGTCAAGTGTATGTGATTGTAATTATAATAAATACAAATGTAAGTGTAAATAACTTTTCTATTTACGTATGAGCGCACAAAACTCGGGTGTGAGCTAGTTATAAAGTCAGTCAGTCCCCTTTCGCTTCACTGACAAGAAGTAATTGCTTTAGTTGGAAATAAATAGTAGTGTTGAGAATATTGCGACCCTTGTTTTGATATAGGTAGGTAATGATAATAGACAGATCTGCTGAATATAATATAGCTTCACAAATTGGGTAATTGACCCAAAACTCCATAGGGCTGGCTTCTTACGACGCCCACGAATTGATCTGGGGTAAATTATCCTTTTCACGGAATTAGGCGGACTTTCGATTCAATGTATTAATTAAAGCATAAAATTAGGTTTATTCTTTAACAACTTAGATGAAATATTAAGGAAATTATAAGTTAGTTAGTAACTAGCACCTTAGCCGCCGTTACTATGCCGGCCTAAGGTGCTTCTTCATGCTTGAAGGATCCAAGCTCATAGGATGGAGAGAACACATGGGCTGGCAAAGCATTCTACTTGTCAATTGTTCTACAAAGAAAAGACGCACCGAACTGTGAATCGTCTGTCCTGTTTTAATATTTCCTTTATTTGTCTCGCCATATGACAGAACCCCGCATGATGTTTAGTTGCTGTGGTCCTCGAATGGAGGCGACGGTTAACACAATTAAAATACCATACGTAATATTCACTATGCCGGCCTAGTTGGTACCACTTTACTTCTTTGTACACTTGAAAGGCTGCATGCAATTCATGCAACTACCAATGCCGATACGAATTTTAAACCTAATGCTTATATAAAATTCTAATGCGAATACCAATTCCAATTACTTTTATTACACACACACACACACACACAAAATTCTGCATTAAATTCTGCCTGTGATATTTTATTATCGTCCATAAACATCCAAACGAGGTATAATATTCGGTCACCAAACACATAATTTATTATAAGTACATATAAGAACATCACTTCATATTATTAACTAGGATGGGCAGAGCTCATAGCAAATTGGCTACAAAAGATAACAGGCTTGGTGCATTTTACTATTAAAAATAGAGGCTATGAAACAAATCTCTGGTCCGACCGAGAATTAAACGTGGACACACAACGAACTGGTGTTCACGTTTAATTCTCGGTCGGAGAAGAGATTTGTTTCATAGCCTCTATTTTTAATATTTAGTAATTAGATTGAATATTACAAATATTTGTTAATAAAAAAAGAATAGATTGTTTTCTTCGGGTTTGCTTATCAAAGAGTGGTAGGCAGTGGTGCCCAGTCTGCCGATCCGTACAAGTATGCATACCGTGAACTTAGACTCGTTACGGAATCAGCTTGTAAGTTGCCGACATAGTGGATGTGACAGCTATTTATTCGAAACCTTAAGGCCTGCATTTATTGCTATTCGGACAACGTTACATTGCTTGTTCCGCACCCAGGGAATAGGAGATAGCCGGAATGGGATGTAGCGGAGCTGAACTAAGTTTTTAGTCGCATAACCCAATATGGTAACGATAATCTGGTCTGTTTTTCGAGATATTTCCCCCTTTCTACCCTTCGTAGTACCATTGTTAGTACGTGAGACAAACAAGACAACCTTGAGATGTCTCTTAATTACTAAACCACCTCTCGTGAACTTGGCATCGTCATCATGACGCAGGGGTTCTTTGCCTACAATACTCAATTTAGCACTGGAGAATGATATGTTTTAATAAATTCATTGCAGCACCGAGCCTGTCTAATTTAGAGTCCCTGTAATTTCTGAAAATAATGAAAGCGTGTTTTGAGGAGCTCTTCAATCTTGTTCTTAATTATCATTGCTCCTTGCTCAATTGAAAATCTAATTAAAGTTACTCTTGTTTATCATTAATTACATTAAGATTTTTGCGTTTATATTATTTAAAGTGTATTATATTTAAAGTTCGAATTTATGTAAAAGTATGTATATTTTATTTTACATTGCAGAGACAACTTGAAACTGTTCAGATCTCAAATTGGAATTGTAAAACAATAAAATCAATATATTCAATAGTCTGGCTAACAATAGTCCTTCAAATGCCGGAGGGTTGATGTCAAGTGGTACAATATGATAGTTTCAAGCTCTTACTTCAACTGGCGCAAATAGAGATATATGTATCTATTTATATATCAAACCAAAATTGCGCTTTGTAACTTAGTTACGTCATACCTACCTACTAAAATATTGAATGTGACCATATGATGAAAAAAAAACTCGTGACTTAAGAGTAGTATAATATGTATTATTGAATTAATGTTTGAAAACAAAATTAAATAAACTGTTCAAAAAAGCACTTTAATGAAGCATCTTTTCCACATTTTATTTTCTACTTTATATCGCAAGAGAAAATAAAGTCGCCCTCGAAGTTATTGCTGGGAATAAATCTCTACATCTCGTCGCCTCGATAGCTAGGTACGACGACGAGCGCCTTCTTTTTAATTTCGCGCAAGACTTAGGATGGGTAACTCGTTTATATTGATTTAAATGATAATTAATGAGCTTCAACGATTTTAAGTAATATACTTTTAAAGATACAATATCGTCCTAAGAATAATCTATATCAATAAGCTAAGCGGTTTAGTTCTTTTATGTAATATTTACGTATATCAACATAATTATTGGTATATATAAATTGATTATAAAACATAATAAAACTGTGTCTCAATCAATCAAATTGTCACGCCTTTTTCTCACAGGGATAGGCAGAGACAATGGAGCCTTCACATTCACATTCACAATTCTCTTCTACTCATACAAGCTATGGGCACTAGGTTATGGCACTAGGCTACCTTCTTGAGGATGTCTCAAATTTGGTAAGCAAACACCCTCCTGGGCCTGTCTTGTATTACGTTGTCTTTTACTATTAAAATAACATAAGGCAATTCCTTACAATACTGTGAAAACAATGGCGTTGAAACAGTATCTACGTTGGACATATTTATTTGATGAAAATAAGAACGCTTTGTGAAGGGGTATACTAACGAACCAAGTAACAAAGAGATGCAACAATAACAACTCGTTATAAGAATTGCATTCATTAAAATAATAATAACAATATAAATACGGCGACTAATATTTATATTGTTTTTAACAATTAGAGCTTCTATCGCAACGAAGATGAGACACTAAAATATTTGTCACGAACTGTCATATGTGTAAATAATGCAAAGTTTATTTACCCTGAATTTGTATTTATTTTGTTAACGTATTTTATGAAAACACACATCAACACTTCAATAATAAACGTTGAACGTTTATTTTTATCTTGAACTTCCAAGTTCAAATTATTAATAGTCCAAAATTATTCCAATAGAAGATTATTTGTGGTCATTCATTGAGAAGCTTATATAGTAAAATCTTTAAATAGAAATAGAAGTGGACGTAAATGATTCATAACCAAGTTCATGTATTTTGTGCCAATTTCAATATTCGTACATTTCGTAGTATCGATACAATTAATGTTTTTTTTTATGATGACTGGGATATGTTACAGCACCCCGCTTGACATTAGGCTAGAGTGCGATCTATTGATAAAGGCGACTGCTACTACGGATAAATAATTGCAATCACATTCATTTTATTTATTATATTTAAGAAGCGATCTCCATGACTCACCTAGTGAAAACAACGCCAACGACTTTCATTCATAGCCTTTATTTGTAATGTTAATAATTAGATTAAATATGACAAATGTTAGTATTTTCTTAAATTTTGCGCGAACATTGATTAATGTTCTCCGTGACCACGATGGCTGCAAAGCTCTCGAAACGTCGGAATAATAAAAAAAAAAATCAAAACCAAAATAAACGCGATAGTAAGCAGCATAAGATTTGTTTAATTCAATGACAAATGTTTCTTGGGTATAATAAAAAAAGAGGCGGATATTTGTCTGATTCTTTGAGAGTGGTAGGCAGACAGTTCGTGGTCCTTTGCTCAGTGTGCCGATGCGGTGTAGTACCGCCACTTACAAGTGTACAAACCGTGAAGTTACTTAGTCGATCAGTTTCAGGATTAGCTTGTAATTAGGTTTCAATTAGGCCGGCATAGTGGATGTGGCTGCTACTTATAGCTATATAACTGTAGTAGCAATCCGCAGTAGCAGGACGGCTATGTATAGACGCAATCCAGTTTAAGATCATGATTACCACGTGGATTGACATTTAGAAAACAAAAATCACGGTAAACAGGGTATTTAATGCGCCTAAAATCGATTAACTTGTCATATGTCACTACCCGTGTCTGCAATTACTACAATGAGTACGTTTAAAAATTGGTGTGTAATACAAAGAAGGCAGAAACCACGTGCGAAATAAGCTCTGTGCAGAGCAAAACGAGGAACACAGTGCATACAATTTGCTACTCTATTTTGAATTGGGCAAGAGTGAAATTGAATTGAAAATATTAAACGCTCAAATAGTTTCTGCCTAGTCGGAGTTGAGGATAATACTTTTAGGAACCTCTCATGAAGCTCAGTCAGTAGGGAATTAATTGTTCCCTTATATTGCTCATACAGGAAATCCACTATTTCGATCTCGAGAATAGATGGCTTCAATTTCGGTAGACGGGCTTTAAATATATTTTTAATGAATTCTATACAGTTATCTGACAAAAGTTATTTATTTCAGTTTCATGAGAAAAAGACTACTCTATTGCTGAGGAAGTAAGGATCTACACTGATGGATCTAAGACATAAGTATCTCAACAGCACTCGAACCAATTTATTTATTATTTTTATTTTTTTTATATTTCTATACTAAGCTACTAATGTGCTTGTATTATAAAAACAGGACAACCGAAGTACATATATCAAAGATACATTGGTCCCGGTGGGTGGTCTCGAACTCGTGCTCCCGGTTTGCGTAACCATTGCACTGTCACTACACCACGATCGCCTTTTTTTGGGATCATTATGCAAAAGAAGATGTATTTAAATCCAATAATGCCTCTGCGTAAACAACTACTTTAATTTATTATATGAAGCTCAGCTTTGATATGTCACCTATTGTGAATTAACTAATTATTTAATTTCCTATTCGGAATCATAAAAACGAGTAGGAAATTGCATGTTAAGATTGATATTGGCATTATATAAAGTATTTCGTCTGCAATCTAGAAATCTTACGTTCACTTGCTGGCCAGACAGACGTTTTCAAGTCAAGTTAATAAATAAAAAATATTTTGAATAAATCGTAGAAATCATAGAAACTGTATTTCAGAATATGGCAATTTGAGTAAGAGGATTACATTTTAATATAAATTCCGATAAATTCTATCGGGAATTCGCCGTTATAATTCTCAGAATATGTGATGTCCTTTGAATGATACTCGTATCAATATGTTCTTTTTTCTCGTAAATTTGAGTTACAATTGAAATAAATCAATATGTCAAGTAAACAGTCAAAAGAAAATATTCCTTTCATCAGACGATTTGCTGACATCCCTGTGTCTTTCATTGAATTGCTATATAAAACACGTATTTTTTTGTTTTATAGTCTGTTAAACAAACATATCTGATGGTTTTCCGATACGGAAACAAGTGACATTCAGTTGAGTATGCGAGTAGCATGTGTAACTTTTAAGGTTAATGCAAACGTTAATGACCGTCCTTGTGATTTGTTTATAGTCAATGCGAATGCTATCCGCACGGACAACTGCTACAAAGTCAAATGGTATGTCGATCACAATCATTGATTTATTAATCGATCGTTTAATATATATATATATATATATATATATATATATATCTTAAGAATGGTTGGCAGTGGTAATACAGACCGTAAAGTGACTTAGTCGCGTTTCAGAATAAGCTTGTAAGTTGCCGGTTTTAACTAGCCCGAAATAGTGGATGTGACTACTTGCTGTTATTTAAACTATACATGGACTGCACTCCGGCCTGACATCAGGCTGACACATTATGTAGTCACAATAAAAAAATAAAATATAGGTAAAAGTATAATATCTTCTAATAGTTGTTTCTATGATATTGTTTTCTTTACCGCAAGCTGGTTGCCATAACAACCGGAATTCGAACTTTTAATTGTGAGGTTGGAAATTCGTTTGTATAGTTGACGTCATTATCTTTGCTGATAACGGAATTCACTGATTTGTAGGTCATAAAATCTCCAGCAAATTCACTTTTAATCTTGCAAGTTAATTAGTCAACTTTGCAATATAAAAACACATTTATTTTCGTAGCCAATAAAAAGCACATTTGCTCAACCAATCATGAATTTTATTTTTATGTGCAATGTTTAGGAATACCTTTGTCATGAATTCAGTCGTCAATGAATATTTCAAATAACAACTAAGTTTTTGCCATTGCCAATGTCCAACAAAAAATGTTTTGAAATACTCGGACTGCAACTTGACACGCATGTTTATACATAATTTGAGTATTGATGGCATCCCGCAGCAGATTACTTACTACTAAGACGACGAAAACACGCTCCAATTTCAATTCAATGCAGACAAGTCAAGATGGGGGCGTTCTAGGAAAAAAATCCCCTTTTATCCCCTTTCTAATCTTTAAACACTTTCCTCGGTAGCCTGGAGATACTATGTATCTTAGGGATTGAAACATATGCCTTTATTTTATTCACTTGTGTGAGTAGAAGGATTATTTTATATAACGGACGATCCTTTCTACGATACAAGCACGTTTAATGTCTTAAAATATAAATATTTAAATTAAATTAAAAATTATAATAATTTTAATCAATCAAATTGTCACGCCTTTTTCCCACAAGGATAGGCAGAGACAATGGAGCGCTACTAGCCAGGATCCTGACTGACGCTCTACGTGAAAAGGCGTGACAATTTGATAAAAAAATAATTCATAATCCTATTAAGACCAATGCACCATATGATGCAATATGCACCGTCTGTATGCTTGTAAGTCGTGGTACTTTTTTTTTTTATTGTGACTCGACATATGACAGCACCCCGCTTGATGTTAGGCCAAAGTGTGGTCCATGAATGAATGTCACTGCTACTCTACAATTCAATAACTGTGAGTAGCAATCACATCCACTATGCCGGCCTAGATGGAACCGGCAACTTACAAGCTGATCCCGAAACGTGACCAAATCACTTCACGGTCTGTATACTTGTAAGTGGTGGTACTACCCCGGATAGGCAAATTGGGCACCACTGCCACCCATTCTTAAAAGAATTAAACGCTCGATTAATAAATCTAATTCAATGTAAAGTATTTTCTTTATAAATCATTAATACTAACGGTTCGTAACATATTTTCGACGTTTATGTGTATCACATCAATAAAACCTAAAGTTATGACCTAAGTATGGAAAAGTCTGTAAAAATATAGCGACATAAAAAGTGAAACATAAATCTCAAATGTTACAGCTTTTTTTTCAGAACGAAAAAACTAGGTCTCCTTCATTTAAATGTACGCAAACACTACATGAATTTTCCAAGTATGAATTTATTTATTTTTAATTTTCGTGAGGCACGAGGCCTTGACGTCAGAGGCTTTAAAATTCAAAAAGCATGTCAATATGGTGGTTTATTTACATGTACCGTTAATAAAATATGAGGTTCGAATATTTGTGACTTTATTTTTATTTTAAAGTACGACGGAATGAATACTACTCTTATTTTGTGATTTTAGCATTTGGCTTCATGAGAGGCGGTGCGCAAACACACTACACCACAGCTAACACGTGCAAACACAAACCAAACATGTCAATGTATGGTCTTGTTTACTAAAGCCACAACATATTCAAATTTCAGGTTTAGTATTGATTTAGGAACGTGAGTTATGATTTTCTAAAATAAAGGAAAACACGGTTTATTGCAATTCGCGTTAAAAACCTAGAACACCGATCAGGATCAAACAAGTCTAATTATATGATCGTTTTTCGATACGCATTTTCATACTAAAACACTTTTCTTGGTAGGATGCGTAGTATTCTTATAAAACGCAGAATTCAATATCTGACAACAACAAAAAATAGAAGGTATCAATTAAGCCTGCTTTAAGCTCATTCTATCTTTCTTATACTTCGGTTTAATTCTTCCTTTCTGGGAAGGCAAAGGAAACTTAGTCCTTAGTCTTTTTTTTTATTTTGATACGACATTTGAGCTCGACCCGCCTCGATCCATCCAATCCGCATCCAAGAGTGACGACGACTAAAACATTGGATTTAGTTCGCGGCTGCCTCAATCACCGTAACTATGCCGGCCAAAGTCTTCCGTAATATAGTTATAATGTATTTAGTGGATGAAGATGAAACACTTCAGTGTTTTATCCTTTACATTAGGGTGAAGATGATGGTGAAAGTTTTTTTAAAGCGGTGGAAAACCTTCACTAAAACTCTTCGGATGGAGCCTAGAAGGGAACGTGAAAAGACACTTTAAAAAGCAGCTAGATAGCAATACCCAGTGGCGTAGCGTGGCGGGGGCGGAGGTGGCGGCCGCACCGGGCGGCACATTTAGGGGGCGGCTAAATTTTAAAAAACTATAATAAATCGTTAAAATTTGTACCTGAAATTCACATTTTTGTTATACCTTTGATTGAAACTCCTAATTAAGGGGGCGCCAATTTTTTTTCCGCCCCGGGCTGACTTTTACGCTACGCCACTGACAATACCACCATTATTACACATTAATATTCAAGAAACACAAGCTTTATAAATAATTAAAAATTGCACAACCTGTCACTTGCAGTTTCCCGCCAAAAATAATTCATTCTATCCTATATTAAATATCATGGTAAAGTTAGGTAACAGTTTTTTATTATAATTTATTTTATTGTGTAGTCGTGCTGTTAAACAACACATTGTTGCACATGAGCCGGGCCTTGAGGGCCATAAGAAACAGTAACTATTCTGCTGTGGGACCATAAGGATCTAAAATCTAAAGGATATGTAAAATATAGGTATGTAAAAAACTATTCTGCTGTTGGAATATGTGGATATATATGCATTTATTTCTTTAGAACTGTATAGTTCTTTTTACAAAAGGCGGACTGAATGCCTCATGACATATATATAAGGCAGAGAAAATATATGTGTTGTTTCTTACAATGAGCTACCATACAATACAATATAACTATGGGCTGAAAATTGAAAAATAAAAATTGATGATCTGGGGTACGTGATAATGCAAAGGATAATGCTATAATGCAAAGGATGGTGCCATATATTCACGTCATAGGATACCGATTTTTAACGTGAGTAAAACTACAGATCCCAACTAAATACTATTTAAAAAGACTTTGCTCCTACCAGAAGGCCGCCCGCTCTACTTCAATGGAAATGACAATGAAATTCATTCCCACTTATCAACAAGTTACGCGGTCGCTGTTAGTGTCAAAACAACTTTTATTCATTCGGACAATGAGTTTCAATTAGCTTGAACTGGTAATAAAAAATAACATCGATTCTTAGAGTGTTGCGCGGTCGCAACTTTAATTTTGAAGCACATGAGTTCAACGAGTCAAACGAAGCTCATTTTCATGGGGTTACGCGGTCTGCCCGGTGGAAGTATTATAATACCGTAGCGGACTGGTGTGTTTTGGTTAACACACCGGTCTGCCGATCCGAAGCAGTACTATTACTTTTAAAAGTACTTGCTTTTATTTAACTGTAGTAACAGTCGTCTCCATTTATAGACCACAAGCCTAGCACCACGCGGGATGATGCCATTCTCATATGTCGAGCCACAATAAAAAAATAATATAATTTTATTTGCTTCCTAATTTAAATTTTATTGTTACGCCTCAGTTCCCACTATAATAGGCAGGGATATTTCAAATTCATATATTTTTGTGAATACCTACTAAAGGGTAACGCGATTAATTAATTTTTACCATTCCTGGTATTACATAAACAGTTATTAAGTGCTAGATCAAAGCAAAACGTGCTGCAAATCTTGGTACACATTAATGTATTGTTAAATAACTTTATCACATAATTGTGTGTTATCGTATAAAGGCGCACGTTTCTCAACATTTTCTGAGGCCTGAATACAACACGCCTGTTCTGAATAGAAACCTCATACGCTTTGCTAACGTACTGCTTTCAGTGCTAAACACAGCGTCCTCTGTCAGCCATTCACAGTCTACACCATTAGAATTACTAATAATGAAACACGTGCATTTCTATAGTTTTTATATATCTTAATTATTTAGAATATTGTGTGCACGTATCGCGTGGCCTTATACAGGAACATGCGGAGGCTAAGCAGGTGACTGATCGCACTATTGCAATTGTTTTTTGTTCTTTCTATAATGTCAATCTAAGAATTTGATGATAATTTAACAGACAAATGTCACAACTTTTTCGCTTCATAAATAATAATACTTTTTAATTGAAATAAATTTAATCTGTGTGACAAAGCAATATTGATAGAAGATTTATAAATCAAATGTGTTTAAAAGAAGTGGTTAACTCAGAAAATTGTTCATTGATAATATCGGAGACATTTATAAAAAACAGAGGTCAGTAATATCCATCCATAACCATAGAGCTTGTATAAAGAGAATATTGTGGATCTGAAGAAAGGGACAGGATCGTAGAAAGAGGCACTCTATTTTGTAGGAATTAAGGCATGACAATTTGATTTAAAGCAATGGCGTCATTTTTTATACGATTATATCTAATGTTAGTTCGATTAGAAATTTATGAAGGACACCCTTAACCTCTATTAATATATTTCTTTTTTAAATCCTCCAAGGTTAATAATAATTAAGGGCTTTTACTTATAATGCTATAATATTCGTCACAATGTTGACAAAGCCTAAATATATATCGGAATGAATATTGATAATCTTTTTTTTTTTTAATATCATAACAAAATTTAATTATATAATACATATATTGATAAAAAATTAACTAAAATACATTATTACATTATTGCCTTTAGGCAAGGTTCCAAAGATACTAGCAGCGTTCCCCCTTTGAATAGCTAGACTAATTCTAGGTAGGTCAACTCTTAGCCAACTCTTCGGTCTCCTGTGATGTCGACTAACCTTTTTGATATTTCCTTAAAAAGCCTTATACCGCTAGGACCCCACGGACCAAGGGTCTCGACACCGAATGGGACAAAATCATACTCGGAGCCTAGACCCCTGTATTTGCACGCTTTAGCTTTTTCAGCCGCTTCACAAGCCGAACCAGCTCTGTTGTTGGTTCCATGTTGATGGGAAGGTGCCAGCGTGTCTGAACAGGTTGCATCTCATACCAGCACCTGGCCCATCTTCCATGGAATCAAACTCATACCATCCGGTCTCTTACCATCGTCTCTTGCAATACTAGTCGGCTCAAGTAGACTTGGCACGTTGACGGTGGCAAGAGACCGGCGTATAATATCGTTAAGTGCGGCATGTCTCGAGAAGCTGCCTGCACTTTTTTGGCATGACAGTCCGTGATGTCCTAGCTTGTCGACATCACTGCCACAGGGACATTTATGAGGAGCGCAGACCTTGGGGTTCCCAAGCCGTAGACAGGTTGCGATTCGGAGCGTGTCAGGCTCAAGAAATGTTCCTGTATTTGACGAAGGGTACGCGGCCAAAAGCCTAGTACGCGCCGAACCTGTACAACTGCTCAAAAGATTGTCATACGTCAATTTACAGTTTATGTCGTCCCAGCTCCTCTGTGAATTTGGAGAAATTGAAAAATTTTGACCTGGGCATGCAATTAGGAAAGCTTTTCTAGCTTCTTTCAAGGCAGCAATCTCAAAGTTTGAAGGAGATGCCCTTAAAATTTTACCTATGAGATTTGCTAAAATATATTCTATTTTGTAATTAAATTTAATATAGGAATTGTAATCTCGAAAATTTTACATGAAGAGAATTGTTGATGTGAGGGAAGGGAGGGTATTTTGTCAGGATCGTAGCAAGGGGCGCTTTGTCTCTATCTATTTCCGTGGAAATAATGCGTGACTATTTGATTGATATTTTTAAGTGTTTAGAAAAGACATCATCTAGGGATCATTACCAAACGTTATCTTCTATCATGTACTAACAGTTATTTGTTATTAGATAATAAGATAATACAAAATTGATGGTTACCAAATTGACTGACAGACATCAAAACTCATACAACACCATGTAATTTGTTTTAAGCTAAATAATGGTAATTGTATTTATTGATATAGGTTTCAAACAAATATATTAAATCTACACAAACCCGTGAACCAGGCAAAAGGATAGTTCTTAAGTCCGAAATACTCCCCTTCACCATGTAATTTCAATAAGAGGATAAGAGGATCGAAATACAAATATAAATGTAAAAAGGACATTGATGCACAAGCTATATCAATGTCAATTATCTAGCTCGTGGGTACTGAAATGTATCGACATCATTTAAAATAATGTTTGTGTTATTTTTCTTGAATTGTCTGCAAAAATATAATCAATTTTTATTTGTCTGGCTGATTTCTTTAATTCAATTTCTATACCTTTAATATGTATAAGAAATTTTATGCTTGCGAACTATAAAATTTAGTAAAGTTTCGTAATCCCCTATAGTTTGTAGATAAATATTTAATGTGAATTCCAAATCTTCGAAAAATATTTGATCGCTGTTTTCTTCACTCAACCATATTTTATTTATTTCCTCATCTGCCAAGAACAATATTTCCGCCTCAAACTTTTAGTGGTCATATATATTATAAATGCGGCACAGTAGGTGCGATATAAATTATATAAATTATATCGCACCTACTGTGCCGCATTTATAATATATATGACCACTAAAAGTTTGAGGCGGAAATATTGTTCTTGGCAGATGAGGAAATAAATAAAATATGGTTGAGTGAAGAAAACAGCGATCAAATATTTTTCGAAGATTTGGAATTCACATTAAATATTTATCTACAAACTATAGGGGATTACGAAACTTTACTAAATTTTATAGTTCGCAAGCATAAAATTTCTTATACATATTAAAGGTATAGAAATTGAATTAAAGAAATCAGCCATATATATATATATATATATATATATATATATATATATATATATATATATATATATATATATATATATATATATATATATATATATATATATATATACTTATATAGTCGCATCCACTATGCCGGTTTGAAGCGGCAACTTTTAATCTGATCCCGAAACTCGACTGAGTCACTCCACGGCCCATATAATGGTTCGGCAGACTGGGCATTGGGGTCATTCCACCATTTTATCTATAAATAATCAAAGTAATTTCTTCTTTCTTAGAATAATATAATTGTATAAAGGTAACTAATAATAAAACTTATTAATACTTCATCGCATTCAATGTAAAACATTATGTTATTTTAGCGAATAATCATTCAATTATTTGAATATTGAATCATATATTTTATGGATTTAACTAAACAATAAATAACACAAACTATAACGACGATCATCACCTTTTTCTATCATTTAATAATAGCATTTTTTTTAATAACAAAACAACAATTATTCTAGTTGACATTTAGCTTTCAATGTAATTAATTAAAGGAAACAAAACAGCCCACGTTGATAAAACAGGTGCAGATGCCGAAAACTCCATTACTACATGATTTTGAAATCTAACTTTAGAAAAAACAGATGGCTACAAATACCATTCACAAATACACCCATACAAAAATACTTGTATTAATCAGCACCTTCTCTAAAGTAAAGCATAAATAACCAAATAAATGAACACTAAAACTAAATTCCAACTGTAATGTTTAAATTAAAAAAAGGGGGAAAAAAAAAACGTGAAACTAATGCGTGTTGCTACTTGCGGCACACGTGGACGCTCGTACGTGCTTAAGTTTTGGCAAAATAATAAAAATTATAAAGACTTACCCTGCGGGTGAAAGTATTTAGAAACGATTGGCGGGTGAAGAATTCAGAGAAGTTGAAGTAAGCGGCTCTCAGAAGTTTTACCGGCGGCGCGCGTGTCGTCTTACAAATTAGCTTCAGCGAGCATTTCCCGCGCGAAATAATAAACAGCAATTTAGTGCTAAAATTGACTGTTTATGTTAATATATTATTTAAATAATTTTAAAGTCAAGCGACTAATATCAAGAAATATTTTTGATCGGTACCGACAACCCTAGCCGGACTCCTCAACAGTTACTAACACGCTCAACTAGTTCGACTGTTCCGAACGGACAAGCGCATACAAGTTGCGTAGATGTGCTGAAGCCTCGGCAAGCGACGACGTTCTGGCCGATTTCGTTTCACCTCCTCCTGTACCTGATTTAAATTGTGACAAAAGGCGGACGCATGAGCGGGAAACCTGAGCATGCGCATTATGATTTAGGGTGTAGGGACTTATTATACGTTCACGTCGACAGGACAAAATATATTTTTGGAGAAAATCAATATAAAGAGCCAAAATTTTACGTTATAATACGCCCCGCCCTAAATAACATTACCACTACTGCTGGCTCCTGGGCTACGACCTTCCCCATGCTTCTCTTCGCACGCAATATTCTAAACACGCATATTAGCGGATCCCAATCAATCCTTTGTACAACTTACCTGTATTTCAATATAATTACTTGCCTGAATGAAAAAAATATTTTTGTTATTAAAAATAAAACATTTTTTTTAAAGATTTTTTATCGTGTAACAAAATATAAATTTGTTATTAAAATAAACAATATTTGTAATCATAAAAACTACCTCTTTTTGGTATTATTAGAGTACTAATAGAAATGCAGATCACGCCAAAACGTGCTTTCTACACGAGCTCCAGATGATTGTAAACTCTTACGAATATCACCCGCCAAGGAGGGAAAATTGTATAGCCTGACTCGTCTTGCGGCTATAATAAAAGAAAATAATACAGCGCGTATTTAAATAGTTTTAAATATATACAATAATATAACAATAAAATTTTATATCCAGGGGTTTTTAGGTATTTTTTACAAACGTTTGGATAGGTGTTTATAGCATCATTATTGCAAAATATAATTATTATTATACATGTTATTTTTAATATAAGATTTATTAATTATAAATTCAATTTTAAAAATGTTCATATAATATTATATGAATACTTCCTAATCTATAAAAAATATTTTGATCTATTATACTTATTTACAGCGATTTGTTGATTCATTTGATAGCTGATAGCGAATCGACTCGTCTGAACTTGTTCGTTCAACTTGCATTGAATAATCGGTCCAATCAGTCAGTCAATCAGCGCGATTAAGTACCTATGTACTGTATATTGCATTCCTCTATCACCAGTATTTTGTTTGTATGTAAAATAAAATGTGAATTGTGGCGTCCACATCCACAAGAAAAATTCTAAAATGGACAGATAGTGTAATAACACGTGTAATATTGAGTCGATTATTATTGAATCGTGAGAACGTTACCGTCAATATTTGCTTTCGAATTTTTGTTTAACGATAAATATTGATCAACGAAAATCGCCCCGTGAGAACGCGCCATAAGTTTTATTTTTTATTAACTACCAACACAAACTTATTGATAAGATTCAAAAAGTTGTTCGAAATAGAATAAATTAAAGCACCAAAGTGGATATTTCATTTTTTATTTATTGTGACTCGACATATGATAGCACCCCGCTTGATGTTAAGCCAAAGTGTGGTCCATGAATGAATGTCACTGCTACTACAATTCAATAACTGTGAGTAGCAATCACATCCACTATGCCGGCCTAGATGGAACCGGCAACTTACAAGCTGATCCCGAAACGCGACCAAATCACTTCACGGTCTGTAAACTTGTAAGTGGTGGTACTACCCCGGATCGGCAGACTGGGTACCACTGCCTACCACTCTTTGAATCATAGACAAAAAAGACTTGTTAGTTTATAATAGCGGAACACTAGGACGCGCTAAGTTTCAGGTATCTAAGCGTACGCATTTTACAGTTTGTTTAGACTTTTATTTAGTTTTAGGCCAATATATAGAGTTTGTGCTATTATTGTATATAATAACATTTAATTTGGCGTATAAAAACGAATAAACATTACAAACATTATTTATGTAGGTATGTGTTTCCTTAAATGTATTTACATTTATTTGTATGTATATTTTTATGTATACATACAATATATATACATAAATTAATAGATACATACAGTATTTATGTATGTATCTATTTGTCTCTTTTCTCTAATTGACTTTCTTCCTTTTAGTCACATTTTGGACTTGCTTCTATCGTCTCAAAGGTTGGCTGGTAAAGAATGCTAACTAGTACAGCCGTACTACACCATAGTACGGCAAGTTATAAATAAATAAATGGTTAAAATTATAATGTAAAATTAAAATTGGGATGCCATTCCCACCTGTCCTCGATGGAGCCGGGCGCTGCTGCACTAAGCAGAGAACCTCAAGCGGCGTTTGGAGTTGAAACTCTCGGGCCGTGGGGAACAAGTGCACATGACATTTTTAAGGCGTTGTGGAGACAGCTGATCAACATCTCAGGGGACAAGAGAGCTGGGTAAAAATATTTTGGTCAAAGAATCGGCATTGCCATTCAGCAAGTAAACGTATAGCAATTAGTTCGGAACGTTTTTACCGTTTATCTATAATGATGGTTATGCATGAGGACATTAGTAGGCCCCCACACATATATCCACAACAACCCCATATAAAGTTGTTACCAGATTACTCAACGCGAATCTGGGCAAGCGAGGCAACTCTTTCTTACAGAAGTCACTGAACAGGAAACAAAAAATTAGATCGACTTCAACTTAACATCGCCAGTTAGGTCTCAGTGATTAACCATATATATAATTACCCATATACTATACATACATAATTACCTATATAATTAGACCTTATAAAAGTTACAGAATGGTAAAAGGAACAACGAATATTAACGTCCCTCGTGAACAATTCGTCTGTGAAGTCGTCGATCTGACTACAAGCCCTCTACAGTCTATATTCAACATTCTAAAGGCTTTCAATCTGCGCTTCCAAACTGCCTGAAGTTCCTGGAAAATTGCTTCTCCGTGGACTGGTTAAATAACATGTCGGTGAAAATAGATTAAAAAATACTGTAGCCCTAGGTCAAAAAGTCGCTCATCGACGCTATAGTCTCCAGAAGTTGCTTAAACCTTTAGTGATTGGCACTCTTGGATCTCCCTTTGATAAGGAAAGTCGAAGCCAGATGTCGAGATAACCAGATTGTCGCAATAACAAAATTGACGTATTTGGAAGTCGTTGCAACGCTATAGTCCTTTTAATACGGATTGAATTTAAGATGCGATATAAGGGTAACAAGAGCTTCAAAATTTATGCAAGTACCACATGTTAGTGGCCACTATTTGGCCACTAACATTTAGTGAAGCTAAAGACGTTAGTGCAGTGACCACCAATCCAGAGGTTTTGAGGCACCGGGATAAGACCACGGAGCTCCTGAAAATAGGAGATACGCTGGTACTTAAATCCCTCAAATTTATCTAGGGGTTCTTTAGCTCTGTTTTATCTGAGGGCAAAACGCCGCTAGCAGAGAACAGAAGCGTGGTGCTATTTGTCTTTAAAAAAGGGTGATAATATGGTATTGAAGGACCACACAGGCCATCTTGCTTCTAAGCTATGTTAATAAACTGTTTTTGAGAGTCATTATACGACAGTCATTATAGTCTAGACTCCAAACATTTGACCTGAACAAGCCGGTTTTCGACGATGATTATTGCCATTATTACCGGATTAATGGTAGTAATTGTGTCTCGACAAATTATAGCACCCCGCCCGACTTTAAACTGGAGTGCGGTTCATTAATGGAGGCAACTACTATTTCAGTTACATAACTATAAGTAACAGTTGCATACAATATGCCGTCCTAGTTTGAACCGTCAATTTTCAACTAATATACTACTATACGGTCTTGACGGTCTTAAAAAGTGGTGATGGTACTATCGTCCTGTTATCCGACACCGTGTTACAAGACCTAACCTACATACTCACACAAATATACTCTAAATCATAATATAATTAATGTGCATAAATACAATAGAAAGGGAAAATAAGATTTATTACTAAACATTTCAGTAACAGTTTTGCTATTTTCTACCTCTATCCCGGATGAAAAAGTTCCGTATTGAACGTCTAACTAAAACTCATCTATCAGTATCTTTGTTGAATGAAACCTATACTGATTTGAATAGACTGTTCAGTGAGAGCTCTCGGAAAACTTCAAGGCCGCGTTGCTCTTCTCATGATTACCGGTCTTAAGAAAATGTGACGTGAGCATTGAAAACGATATACATACATTTCACCTTGACTTACATAAAATTATTTTGAAGGCAAGTAAATATTGTTTATTATAAATACCTATAGACAACAGTATTACCTATATCAAAATTATTAACCTAATAAATAAATTTACATTGACACAATCAATGTAGATAGTAAAATCGTCAGGTCTGACTCAGACATGTCAACATACCCAAACCCTTATGCAAGGTCCTGAAAGGCTAACGGTCAACTTGCTTCTCGCACCTCTATGGTGAATATTGGATGGTCATAGTAAAGCCCTTGCCCTCGGCTTGAACATCTCCAAAGCGTTTAAGTGGGTCTACACTCAGGGAGCCCTCCTTGCTAAGTTTGAGACATACGGTTTACTTCACCGGTTGCTTCGCCTAATTGCCTACTTGAGCGTGCTAGTGGATGAAAGCGCATCATGCAGAATATCGGTGAATGGCGGCGTCCTTCAGGTTAATACGAGATGGCCGGGATGAAAATCTGTATCATCAATCAAATTGTCACGCCTTTTTCCCACAGGGATAGGCAGACAGTGGAGCGCCACTTGCCACGATCCTGACACAACTCTCTCGCTTCCTTCACATTCACAATTCTCTTCATACAAGCTCTATGGTTATGGGCACTAGGCAACCTTCTTAAGGATGTCTCCGATTTGGTCGGCGAACACCCTCCTGGGCCTGCTTTGTTTAACGCATTCATTCACATGAGATTTATAAATTCTTTTCGTCAATCTACACTTATCCTTTCCCTCGCATCACATGGAGTAAAGATTAATAAGCATTAACTCATCCTCGACTGACTAAATTTAGTAAATCCTTTGTAAGTATACGCGTACGTATTAATTAGTATGTACAACAAATTGCCTAGTATGTTATTATTGCGCCGACACCCTACTTCAAAGTGTTCAATAAACAAATTCTTCCTCTCCCTCAATCTCGAAAATGTTATATAAGAAAAAAATACCAAATTTTATGCCGTGTGGTAAAAGGAGCTTATTTACAATGCGCCAGACAGTTCATAGATTTCCTAACGTGCCATATCTTAGACTGATTGCATTGCCAAAGGGACCAACATACAGCTGGATACCTCCTGCAAACTTGGCATCCTGAATGAGGCATCGCCTGTTGCTATGCAAGGCCTAAATTCGCTCTTGCGCAAGTACTATCGACGAATTTGGTTCAGATCTGCCTTATATCTTTACGGTGCCCTTGATTCATTGCAACACGAAGCTATCATACGGATGATCTGATCTGACTGGTAGAATCAGCTACCTTAAAGTGAATCCTTTTTTATTTATTTGTCGGTGCTCTTGCACTTCTCTTTGCTAGCCATGGGAGGTCGGTGCAGAAACGAGCTTAGCTCTTGGGTATTTGTGCTATTGACAGGTTATGTGACTGACAATTCTCCGTATAATTTCGCTCACTCTCAAAACCGCTATACTACAGCATGCGTATTCGTTACAGTACACCCGCCACCATAATGTACACTCGAACGTCATTTATTCTGTCAATAAGTTAATGGAGTTGAACTGTCAAAACAAAACCCATTCCCATTGTCATTAGAGTTAGTTACACAATCGGCCCGCCGATCCGAAGTTTCAATCTAATTATTAACAAAACTTATTTTCGACCGGAAATCGAAGCCGGGGCTTTACACGTAACGAACTGGTGTGTTAACCAATGCGCCACGCATGTGTTTTCCCCATCCTATAACCGTGGATCCTTTTAGCGAGGCGCGGCTTAAAGGGCATCTAAGGCAGTATTTTTTTCAGTCGTAGGGACTCATTTTCCATTAGTTGCTTACCATCAGGCAAGTAGAGGTCAGATGTTAATATGCACTAGCTTACCCTTTCCCACTCTACTATACTCCACTTTAATCCAAAAAGGGGATATATAAATGGGCCATAAGAAATAAAACGAGAATTTCGAGAGGAAATGTTTAATAAATAGATAATTATCATCTAAACAAGTGTATTAGAATATCGATGTTCAAAAAAAGTTATCAAATTGTCTAGTTAAATTTAGAATAGTTAACAATGAACAATAGCACATTAAAAAGTGCTTTAATAAATACTAAATGACAGGGTGCTATTGCGTTATAAAGAACACTTTAAAAACCACATTCGAGATTAAACATTCTCGGTGCAAGAAAAATCACAATACACAACGATACAATACGACATATAAATTGATTGATATGTTTGGTTTACACAACAAATTGTTAGACGAATATAATAAACGTATATTGTGTGGCCGATGTATTGTGATACATTTTGGTCCGAGTAAATACGCAAGCAATCTTTAAAATATAATTGCTTTCTTCATAAGATTGTCTTTAGGATGACTTTATAGTGGTATCCAACCATAGCACCCTGCGTTTACTAATAGCGATGCATGTCCAACATAGCATGTCACGATATGAACAATTGCGTGCTACACACACTAGTTATACTACTCTGATCAAAAAGTAGTAACACTTTTCAATTTAAAATTCCCGGGATTACTCATATGCATATATATTGTTTTCTTAACCTAACTGACGTCTCTTCCTAATTTACGTGACAGAAGTGTCAGTGTCAGAAGTAACTCCTAAACAACTTTATGATTTTACAACGGAGAAAAATGTTTTTTTGATAACAAAATTTAAATGAACTTCTGAATTTTATATTTAGAATATGATCTATTTCTAAAAATCTTCAACGCCAACAAGCGTAATCCATAAACAACTAATCCTTTTGTCACATAAATTAGGCCGAGACATCAGTTAAGGTTGTGCCAACATAAGAAACATAGTTTATGCATTTGGATAATTCTTACTACTTATTGATCACAGTGTTATGACGCTTAACATATTTGGTGATAACGTTTAAAACAAAACTGTTAATCACATATAACACATCCTATGCACCATATTAATGAATAAATAAAAATATATTCACGATAATAATAAGGTAATGTTAAGCATAACGTGGAAAAGATTTCAAAACAGTGCCTAAGAATTATTTGCGAATGAGAATATAATTAAAAATATATTGAAATTTTCTTTAACTTCATATCCGATACTAAGTCATCCATCAACAGTTGTAAAGCTTACTAGTGATACTCTAGACTAACATTTAGAACATTATTAGCACCCATGTAATGCTAGTCTGTAATACACTAACCACGGTGCAACTATATTATATGTACGCGTCGTCGTTCACTAAACTGCACATTAATTACGATGGAAGGCCAATTACACTCATCTGTAATCAACCATATGTCTACCGCTTAATATACTGGAAGACAATAAAATAATCCATTTTTGTTTATACTGAGCTAAACCAATTATGAAAATGACTAGTTTTGAGTGGTTATCTTAATCTACCACACATCCATATAACGTTTCGCGCGATACAATTATAAAACGATTGATATGAAAATATATATTGCGCAGAGATTCCTTTCTACATTGACAATCTCACGAGATCAGATCTACATCTATAAAAAATCTCAAAACATCATAAGAATTTCAACTGCGTAATGTTTAAACAGCTAACAAACTATTATTACCAGATGATAAATATATTTTTTTCTATTAATCTAATATTGCTTACTGTAGGTAATTTATAAGGCTGAATTTGTACTAAAATTTTCAGAGTCCTTATCTATTAAATATATCTATAAATAATTGGTTCTAATTGCATTCAACTATATAAAACTAATTCTGATTGTAAAATACATCATGGAGGCACATTTTAATATTTTAAACTGGCATCGCCAGATTAGTGTGTTTGTCCATCATATTCGATTGGAGGTTTCATTGTAACACCCGTTGTCCAAAACGGACGAGGTCAAATCATCATTGCATTGTTCTGATCACTTATTTACTACTGGAACACGTTCATGCTATACTATAAATATATTTGATTCCAACGCATAAAAAATTATATAGGTATATATGTATATTATATATATTATATTATTGCTTATAATAATTATACTCTATTATTATATAAACATTGTAAATTTAGAATATCATTTTATTTGCAAACATTAATTATATAATTGGAGTTCTCATTTTATTATACTATAATTATATAATAATATATTTCTACCTCATTGACTGAAAATAATACCCACTAATAATATAATTAGTATATTTTTTATACTTATATTAAGTATAAATTACACGTGTGAACGTGAGTGCTTTCGATGTTTTCCATTATTTGTGGTATTTCCATTTCCAACAACGCATTGTATATAGTTTCAATATAACTCCATAATAATTATTATATATAAAATTTATAAATAACACACATCAATAAGATGCGGCTCTATGTCAGGTACCAATTGCATAATCCATTAGATATTCATATGTGCTAAAATGGGTCAACCCATGTCTCCCAGTTACATTGTGAAAATATCAAGTACAATTTTTATTATGTAATTTTTTAACCAGTGTTGTTCAATCAGGTTTGTTTTATTAACATATAGAGGTCGTCATATGATAATGGCAAAATTGTACAAAGTTGTAAGTGGTGTCGTGGAAATACCCAATTACCAATCATTTATTATTGCATTTTATATAAGACAATGTACAATATTGTTAGAACATAGTTATACAAACTAGACGCTTATTATACGATTAATTTTTATAGTTATTATTGTCCGAATATGTATATATTGTATGTTAGCATGTTTGTACAACTTCATACTTATTGGAATAAATCGCATCTACATTACACATCTCTTAGCAAGCACAAAATGGAAGTAACATTGTGTTATATGTTTTACAAACATACATCTTTTAGAATTGACTTGTAGCTTTACCATTGTAGCTTTCACATAATACAAAAAATATAATTTCTCATTACATTATAACGAACTATCTTATTGCCCTCTAATATAAGAAAATATATTAAAATATTGAAACGAAACGGTTGCCATTAAAAATTGACAATTACATCTAATAATCGAATAGAAATAAATACACCGAAATTGTGCGAGAAAAAAAATTATTGTGCAAATATAATTATTAATTAGCAAATCACATTGGTAATTTCACACAAACGACATTCGTGTTATATCCAATTACAAAAGCGATGTAAAAATTAACTTACTAATTGTATTAAGTCACTTGAATATGATTTAAAGGCACAAATTCACAAAAATATTGGAGGTAGTTGTACAGTGTAGTCAACAATGTCCTAAATTATGCACCCAACTATATTTCATTTTATTATGTCGATACATTGGAATGAAACACTACGATTTATGCGGCACCAAACGTCAATAAGTGACGTACAATACATGATATTATACTTTAAAAAAAAACATTCGTTAGTAAAGTAATGAAAAACAACAATCCCATGGGATAAGAAGCAAATTAAATTAAGTAAATATGTAATTATATAAATTTTGAATTAAAGCCAGATCCTCTTGTTACGTACGTGGATGATACATGGGACAGTGATGCACAAAAGAAGACTATTATCATAATAATAATTTCCTGATAATATTAGACAGATCGTCAATCTATCTTGTGAATGTAAGTACTACGCTGCATTCGTAGCGATCTCAATAAGAGTTCTAAAACTTTAAGGCTACATGCATCAACAACTCTTATTACAATGGCTCTAAGTCAATAATCAATCCATCTTATGAGTGTAAGTACGACGCTGTGTTCGAAACGATTTCAAAATGGAGTTTTAAAACCATTAGGATACATGCAATAACAACCCTTATTACAAGAGCTCTTAGTCAATTGTCAATCCATCTTGTTAGTGTAAGTACTACGCTGCATTCGTAACGATCTCAATAAGAGTTCTGAAACTTTAAGGCTACATGCATCAACAACCCTTATTACAGTGGCTCTTAGTCAATTGTCAATCCATCTTGTAAGTGTAAGTACGACGCTGTGTTCGAAACAATTTCAATAAGGGTTCTAAAACTTTAAGGTTACATGCATCAACAACCCTCATTACAATAGCTCTTAGTCGATCGTCAATCCATCTTGTAAGTGTAAGTACGACGCTGCGTTCGAAACGATTTCAATAGGAGTTTTAAAACTATTAGGATACGTGCCAATAACAACCTTTATTACAAGAGCTCTTAGTCAATCGTCAATCAATCTTGTGAGTGTAAGTACTAATCGTAGTAATACGCATCGACGTTCGAGACGATTTCATTAAGGGTTTATAAAACCATTAGGCTACATGCAATAACAACCCTTATTACAATAGCTCTTAGTCAATCGTCAATCCATCTTGTTAGTGTAAGTACTACGCTGCATTCGTAACGATCTCAATAAGAGTTCTAAAACTTTAAGGCTACATGCATCAACAACCCTTATTACAATGACTTTTATTCAATCGTGAGTGTTCATTTGTGAGTGTAAGTACGACGCTGCGTTTGAAACTATTTCAAAGGCTCTTATTCACTGTCCCGCGTCTGTCACCTAAGCGCGCTACAATAAGATTTTGGCCTCAAAGTTAATAAATTAATTATTAAAATAAATCAGCAAATGCATTTATAATTTACTCTCAGTCGAAGCATATCGATTATAGTAGGAGTCATGCCACGAAGCAACCATAATTAGAGATGTAACGACTCGACTTTTCAACCCGGGTTAAACCGAGTTAAGACCTAAAGAGAGTTGGGTCGGTTAACATCTACAATAAACCGGTTTGATAATAGTATATATAATTTTAGATCAGACACCAAATTTATTTAGTTATATTTGACATCCGAAATTCTATAGCAAACCATACTGTGTATTAGGCAATTTAGATTGTCGGACCAAACTGTCAATCCGGTTTGAGGTTTACGGTTTGAATCCAATTCATCAATTCGGTTTGCGAATCAGGTTATTAATATTTTTAAATCGACCTAACTCCGTTCAAAAAAATTCGAGATCGTCCCATCCTTAACTATAATGGAGATGGTACAAATTAATATTACAAAAAATAGAGTCCAACATAAAAAAACTTCTCTATCTTTATCTATCGTTAATTCGTGTTTGATAATTATAGTTTTGAACTTTTTTCTTATTATGACTAGACATCTGACCTCCACTCACCTGATGGTAAGCAAGGAGAGGTCTAAGAGCATTCCACTTGTCGTTTGTTCGGCAAAGAAATGGTGTGCATCAAGATGGCGGGTATACTTTCGTACATTGCTTTCATACTTACTCCATGAGTATTCCTTATAATACATCCGCCAACCTGACGCACACAAGAAACGACCCACCAAACTGTTTCTTTAATCCAACTGTACGATTCGATTGATTTAAAAATGCAATTTTTAATAAACATTTTTAAGCAACAAATTAACGAAATAAATTCTGTATTTTAAACTATATTTTTTAAAATATTTTAAACAGTTATTTTGTACCACTGCCATTTTAAAGCCCTCCGTCTATCAGCGGCAATGACTAGGCACTAGTCATAAGTAAGTCATCGATACTACTCAGGCAGAAATCTTGCTTAAAACTAAAACTTAATAATATCAACTACTCAAGCAGTATAATTTACTTTTCAATATATATATATATATATATAAAATGTATAGTATGTATATGTGATGTGTAAAATTTTATGTTATGTCAAATGTATTGGAGGAAAACAACGCGAATACACATCTAAAGATAAAATTCCCTATAATGTAATTAATACACTCTTATTGTAATCTCAGTTCTTTACTGAACACAACAAAGTACATATATCTTACATTAAGACAATACAAATGTAACATATGAACACCATAAATTTAAAGCACCATTTTAATACATACTGACTAGTAGGCTCTATTAACCCACGTGTGAATTGAAACGTGATCATTTCATTAATTGACCACTTAAATGAAAATTATCTACTTCTTTTTATTGAGACACTACATCTTACATTGAAGTTTAAGAGCGCCGACGACTGAAAAAACAGATTCAGTTCACGTTTGCCTTTACCAGTCGCCATTACCGTGCCGGGTGAAAGTTTGTGCCGTTGCTAATGTGATTTTTATTGATCGTTTTCGACTACGTGCTATATTCAATCCAATAATCAACAAATCCAGCTGGTCTACCTAAGACGCTAATAACTGTAAGAAATAATGGTAGCCATTATCACCCTCCTAGCAGATCCACGTGTTAAACAGCGACACAAATCTCAGCTGCGCCACTGCACTTTGATTTGGTCGATTGCTAATTAATATTTGATCACAATAAAATATGATCAATGACTAATTTGCTGTCAAAACTCTAGTTGGTCCACCTTTAACATGGATAAGTTCGCCACAAAATACATAGAACTTGTGCCTCCAATGTTGAAATTCATAAGATAGTTTCATTGTTTAAATCGTTTTTGTGTGTACTAATTAGTAGCCAGTGTATTCATCGCGTCAATTCATACATTTTCCTCCAATCCATCAAAGACAGTAAATACTAAAAATAATAATTACTCAACTAAATATAAGGCAAAACAACCTAGGGGAACAATAATTCACACCATTTACGCCTGTATATACAACTAAAGTGAACATAATTAATAATCTCGAATTGTAACTTAAAAGGAAACGTTCAAAACAACATAATCCGCAAATTAAATTAATACCTAAACTAAATAAGTGACATATAATTATTGCAATTCATTTAAAATGTATATATAAGTCATCCAAGATGTGCTATTTCTAAATGTAGAAAAATATTTTATCTAGCTAAATAACAATGTTATATCATTAATACTATGGAATTGTGTGATATATATATATTTTTGGTGTGTTTCAACATACGATATAATTATTATCTTCTTAACGTTCTGTAAATATTGCTAAAATATACAAATCTCTGTCGGAAGACCATAACAACCGTATTTAAATGGGGATCGGAATAACCTTTCCATTAAAAGCACTAATATTGAACATACTCATTTAGCGTGACCAAATTCAATGCTTATACTTATTACAATATTTATTTGACTATCTAATCGAGCTTACTTGCACGAATTTTAAAAATTGTGATGAGCACTAGCTTTTAAGAAGCATTATAAAGAATTTATTATTCAACAAGATAAATAAGTTGGAAAAAATCTATCAGTAATAACGGACGTCGCTATCTCCTCGGGTTGCCGGGTTAGTATTGTATATATCATTGAGATTGCGGATCGCACTGCAATAGTCGCACGATAGAGGGGTCGCTTTTGGCGCCCTCTATGAACTCCTCGAGTGACAGCTTACCGTCTTTGTTCCTGTCCATTTGGCGGAATATCTTGTCGGTCCGTTTCTCGGGTGTCGATTCATCCTCGGGCATCTTCATCACCGACCCAACCATTTTATATATGGCCTGAAACAAGGTTGTGCAATAAAATACATTTAGCCTACGTATGAGGTAGATAGAAAACAAATAAATATATACTTTAAATTATATCGTCTTCCTGCGGATTTTTTGCCACAGGTCGGGGAAAGATTCCGCATTCTATCGACTTAATAGGCAGTCGAACTAAAAAGTTCGGTGCATCTTTTATTTTGTAGAACAATCGACAAGTGGAATGCTTTGCCAGCCCATGTGTTCTCTCCATCCGATGACCTTGGATCCTTCAAGCGATGCGTGAAGAAACACCTTTAGCCGCCATAGTGACGGCAAACTAACTCGGTTTTTTCAGTCGTCGGCATTCTTGGACCTCCTCTTGCTTATCATCAGGCGGGTCGAGGATAGATGTCGTGTCACAAAAAAATATGGACATTAAGTCACGGATAGCTCTTTATAATGAAGTACTTGTTTCTACATTAATGTATGGAAGTAAATGTTGGGTGTGACAAAAGAAGCATGAGAGTAGAATTCATCATCATTAGCTAGAAGACGTTCACTGCTGAAGATAGGCGTCCCCTTAGAACGTCATTCTGAACGACAAAACAAGAACGACAAGCGTGTGTTGCCAGTGATTACACATGGCAGTAAGACGTGGTCCTGTTAACAGAATCGTTCAGCGGGCAATGGAGAGAGCTATGCTCAGAGTATCTTTGCGCGACAGAGTCCGGAATGAAAGAATTTAATTATTTAACATTGCATATCATGAGTGTTAATCGGTGGAACATACATTAATATATTTATGCTGTAGAAATGCGGTCATAAAGAAGTGTATGTGGAGTGACGATAACGGATACAATAAGGAGAAGCACAGTGCGCGATAGATGCGGTTTGAAAGAAGGTATAGTGACAAGGATAGACAAAGGAATGCTCCGATGGTTTGTGCACATGGAATGGAGAGTGAAAGTAGATTGACGAAAGGAATTTATAAATCTAATGAATATGGATGCGTTAAACGAGGCAGACTTAGAAGGGGGTTTTCTGACCAAATCGGAGACATCCGTAAGAAATCTGGGTAGGCTAGTTCCTATAACCGTAGAGCTTGTATAAAGAAAATTGTGGGTGTGAGGGAATCGAGAGAGACATATCAGGATCGTGGTAAGTAGCGCTCCATTGTCTCTCCCCATCCCTGTGGAAAAAAGGCGGGATTTTTTTATTTATATATTACATCAAGTAACACTTACAGTCACAATCTCTAACATTTCCTGCCTGGAAATGTACCCGTTGCCATCTAGATCATACATCGAGAACGCCCACTTCAATTTCTGCTCTAGTTTTCCACGCGAAGTAACACTCAAGGCGCAGAGAAATTCTCGAAAGTCTATTGTGCCGTCGCCGTTAGCATCGAAAGTTCTAAACACATGTTCAGCAAACTGAAAAAAATATTTACCATTAGATAAGTGAATCCAGATTAAAGACACTAGATGCTAAGCTCCTTATAATATTAAGATTAATTAATAATTCTAGCGGGCACAGGAATTCAGACAATTCCCTTTTATGATTAAAAAAAATAAATTAACATTCAAATTAAATTTTTATTTTATAATTATTATACTTCTGTTTCAATTTATACCAAATGTAAAAGGCAAAAATAATCCAATTTCATTTTCTTTGTAGTATTAATTACATTTCATTATAAATGGTAAAAGCAACGCTATAACGGTAAAAGATAAAACGATTAAGGGATCTACAAGTTTACATAACATTAAAACATTCGACCGTTAATCTGAAGTTTTTTGATATAAAAAGGTATATAAAAACACACACATACCTTACTGGCGTCCCCATACGGAAAAAAGTTCCCATAAATTTTCTTAAATTCTTCTACCGAAAGATGACCACTCGGACAATCTTTAAGAAAACCCTTATACCACTCCTGAATTTCAGCATCTGAAATATATGTCACATATTTATTAGATAACAATGTATTTTACGACGATTTAATAGTAACATTGCAGATGTCAAGGGTACAACTAAAACATTTATTACCCTCTAAAACTAGAATATTAACCAACCAGATCGTAAAACATTTAGAAAATTAAATTATTCAACTTTAGATATTAACTTTAATTTTATAATTAATCTCGTTAAAAATAAACTACAAATGAACGTACCAGAGAACTCAGTGTTTTGTTTTAAGTCTTCTAGAACTTCTGGTTTTAACTTGCTATTTTGTTTTCCCATCGTGTTTGCTTCGTTTATATTGCTTATAGTAATGGGCAATTCCTATTTCGATTCCGCAAAATATTTATATTATTATTGTTCCCTGAAAAAGTGATTATGACTATAAAATTCAAAAGGTTGATTACTTAAACTTAAATTCAACATATGGCAAACGTCTTCCACCTACTCGCCAACAAGCTTCATGGAAATAATTCCTTATAAAATAATGTTTAGACTTTTAAGCTATTTCTAGGGAATTATGTAGGTAAAATAATGTGCCAAGAGCATCCAATGATTTTCTAAGAAAACTATCCATAGGTACTACGTTTTGTCGTTATGCACCAAAATAATTTTCTGCATGAACTAGTTGCGGCCCGAGAACAAGTATAGGAAGTTCAAAATTACATCACTTGCAAGAATGCGCCGAGCGTAATATTAAAATGTTACAGTTCTGGTTAACAGATTTTAATAATAATCTCAATATTGTTTTAGACTGCGCAACTTGCGTCTATTAATTCTATAATAATTTAAAAAAGAAAGTAATATAAATCGTTTCATGACGGTTTTTAAAGGTTTACCAAATCTAATTATGTAAATTAACAAAATTAGGACAACTAAATGTTGACCATGAGTTAAGCATATTTAATAACACGATACTACTAGTCTTAATGAGCATATACATACATCCCTATCTATATCCTTCATTAGTCATCAGTTTCAAGTGCGGTTTGAGCGTCACACAACACTACTTAACATTGACAACGCTATTCAGATTTAATTAAAACACATTAGTCCAGGAAAATATTTATGTTTTATTATTCATACTGCATAACAATTGACGCACATCAGAAACGATTAGCTGTTAATAACAACGGTTGTATAAACAAAATCGAAGCGTTTGTGTAAATTGTTAAATACTCGATAAGACAAGGGGCATATCAAGTCAGCAGATGATGGCACTAAACAATAGAACTACGTCATACACCTGACTAATCCCACCCGCATATAAAAAAGCAATAAAAATCCAATGAAGAATAGCAAAGTGTAATTGCGCTAATGATTATCTAAAGTGTCCTTGATACCTGCTGTTATAGTTTGCCGTCCTATATCACACAAGCCAGGATTCAAACGACTATTATTGAGTACTATATCTACGTCGCAACATTTCAAATGTGTTAACATCTAAATTATGACGTAATAATCATATGAGCCATACGTCATAGTATGGAAGTCACACGTAGAATGGTTTTACTGACAGCGAAGAAGTGTAAAGCCGGCGTTATGGCTATTCTGGAGCTGGGCCAACCCCGGCGCGGCAGCTGAGGTGACGCGGCGATTGTGCTTGTGACGACGCATATTTTTAACGTAACAAACAGCGCAGAGCACTCTCAAATGCCAAATCTAAAGTTCACTCACATAGAATTGGCAACCGTTACGATTTACGCGTCGATTGTCTGTGTATCTAGCAAATAGTCTTAGAGAATACTTATCACGTGCCAGAGAACGTAGGCGGAATTAAAATTGTACTCCGCCACCCTAGCACCTGAACTCATAAGCTAAATGATTACAAAATGTCATTATTGATGTTGTATAGTACATAGAAGACATTTCACATAATATTGTTTTTAAAACAATCTAACTAATTAACACAAACTAATACAAGAAAAAAAATATATACCTAAAACATATAGAAGTTTTGCTTCGTTTTAATTATGGGTATATCCCATATAAAAAGAGCTAATACGAGTACATGTGTTTATCAAAGCAAACTTGGGAGGAATAAGGATCATAAAATATAACAATAATTACTCGTCTTCTGTAAACTTCAGCTATAAAGCGCTGAAGTATCGCAAAGACGAAACGGTACTAAAATGTTTAACGTCGTAATAAATATGATGGCTATTTTACGAAGAACATTAAACCAAGTAATTTTTCTATATTAGAAAAGCAACAAAACTAAGGCTTTCATTAGTTTATTAACATTGTATCAGATGGTTCAGTGGCGCATGCGGCCAAAGCGAAGGCCGAGCTCTTTGGCGGTAACTCACAGATCGACAATCGAAGTGCAGGGTTTCCCCACCCTGCCTTTGTGCGGAGATTCGAAACTTGAGATTCATGTCAGACAACGTAATATCCGCATGGAGCGCAGCTCTTATACTCATTAGGCTGTGTGCTTTGGGTTCGGAAAGAGGCTAATCTGTAACGGGTCCTTAAGAACGTCAACCAAGAAGAAGTGCCAAGGTCATAGAGCGGATAATTAACATCTGCCTCATGGCCTTCTTGAAGGGACATTAGAAAGTGGGCCATTAAGAAAGGCAAGTCCTAAACAAGGTGTGGCGGTTCTTCACGCCGGAGCATCTCCTGGTATACAAGGCTAGAACTCTAGAGCCTCTTTAATTTCACAGAGACGTGGCACTATACGTCCTTTATTGCCAAGGAAATATTCTGAGGAGCTCTTCAGTCTTGTTCCGACTTTTTACTCCCGTAATAATAAAAATCGTTCAAATAAGTTCATCCACATTCTGTCGTCCAAATCAACGTACAACTAAAAGGATATGCGCGTCGTTACTATATCGAACAATCGACAAGTGGAGAACAAATCGAAATGGGAGAACACATTAAATGGTAACGCCATTTAATGTGTTCTCCCTTTTCTATCAGCATAGTAACAGTGACTGAGCAACCGTAAAGTGAATCGATTTTAACAGTAGTCGACGCTCTTTTACTTCCCCTTACTTACCATCAGGCAAATCAAAGTCAAATGTTCCTGTCGCGTCTCAATGAAAAAATATTTATTAAAACAGCCGTTAAATCTCACGCAAAAGAATTATCTGGTGACCGAAGAGCTAAACATAGAATGTTAGTAATAAGACGAGGAGAATTTTCGTTAAATTCCTCTACAATGTCCAATCGACATTTGTCGTAATATGAGAGACAATTTTAGATGCATGCCAAAAAGTCGGCATTACGACACGCGTTTAGATTATACATATGGGAAATGTAAACAAAACAAATGCTCTTCACATCATCGTAAATATAAGCCATCATAGTTAATTTAAATCAATGTACATTCAGTTCCTACGCTTATGTAAATGTACTATGATCACACAATATATAATATAATTATACAAATGTTCCATAAATAGTCAACGTAAATGGGTTTTTTTCCTTATTATTAACATTTCTATACTAAGCTTTACTAAACGTGCTTGCATCATAGAAACAGGACGACTAACGAACATACATCAAAGATGCAATAGTTCTGATCCGGAAGCATTGTGAGACTATTTATCTTCTAGTAGTAGTGAACATTTTGTACAATACACAATTTTCGTAAAATAATTCACCAATTTAAGTAATATTATAAGAAAATATTAAATAGGTATTTGTGTTGAAGTTGATAAAAAAAAACATAGGTTGTTCACATCCAATTAAATTTCAACGCAATATGAGTTCATATCAATAAATAAAAAAATACAGCAACGAGATATAATTAATAAACGAAGACAATTGCAAATGTGCCACATATTTATAGTATTGAATTGCATTGCTTGTAAGGCAATAATTGGTATTGTAAATTGCACGCCTCTGTTTATCTATTTGTCTGACGTACATACTTATATAGACAATGGCTTTAACTTGCAAAACAACAACAATTATACAAGTTTAAGCAGATGATATAGTGGTATGCAGACAGTTGGTAGTCACTTGCCTTATCTACTGATCCGGGGTAGTACCACCACTTTAGGGTGTACGAATCGTAAAGTGACTTAGTCGCTTATTTTATTGTGACTCGACATCTGACCTCGAACCAACTAGACCCCGGATGTTAAGAAAGAAGAAGTCCAAGAGTGCCGACGACTCTAAAATCCGAGTCTTTACTGTTGCCCCAGTCACCGTCGCTATCCCGGCCAAAGGATCCAAGGTTATAAAATGGAAAGAACACATGGCCTGGTAGAGCTTTCCACCTGTCGGTTGTTCTACAAAGAAACGACGCACCGAACCTTTAAGTTCGAATGCTGATTCAAATGCGGATTCGAAAAGACGAGGTAGGAACAATGTTAAAGAGCTCCTCGGAAAATTCTTTGTGGTATAGGCGATAGACGCATAAAGCCGCACAGCTCGGCGCTGCAATGAATCCAAGGCTTCTCGGGTTCAGCTAGAAAGTTGCCGGTGTCAATTAGGTGGATGCGACTGCTTTTTGCAGTTATTTAATTGTAGTAGCAGTCACCCGTTTTCATAGACCGGACATCACATCAAGCAAGGGCAATGTCGAGCCAAAATAAAATAAGTTATTCGGTTATTTCATTCGACATCTAAGGTTTTAGCACAGTTATGTTTTAACAGGTGTTTACCTGATGTTTTGTTTATTGTAAATCGGGATAACACCCTGCCCAATGTTTATTATTATTATTTAAAAACTTATTAGGCTGGAGTTAGGTCATATTTTTATTTATAGTATATTTATAGTTATAGTCGTTTCAGTCGTCAATGCTCTTGGGTCTTCCCTTGCATCAGACAAATGAAAGTAAGATATTGCATCCTAATAAAAAAATAGGGCTAATATCGTATATAATATAGGTCATTTCATAAAGGGAGGCGACAAAAAAGCAGTGAAATTGCGTTGCGGTCGCAAGTGACCAATCACGTATTGATTATTTTTCGCTCATTTGTTACGAAGACGACAAATATCAGTGCAAGTGCGTCATTTCGCTGTCGTGTATTAAAAGGAACGAGGCCCTGAAGAAGTAATGGACATTAAAGTAAGTACGTTCTATCTTGTAAAATCTGAACTCAGATAACTATAAAGTCTGGTATGCAACAATAAAAGTTGTCAACTAGAGGACTGAGGTAATAAAGGATTCAAAAATTAAAATTATTAGTTCTTTTAGCCAGTATAGAGACGCAAACTGAGGCAACCGGGAACTGAACTTTTTTTTTTTCAGTAGTCGGCGCTATCGTCGTCTTGCTTATCATCAGGCAAGTCGAGTTAAGATATCGAGTCTTATTAATAAAAAAAGTCCAATAGTTGGAGATTTAAACCTTTGTTGACTACGGTACAGGTACAATTCATATTGAAACGCAATATCAGCGAAGCCAGTCTTCGATAAAAAAAACTACTAGACCTGATTGTGTTTACTTAATTGGGTACGATGTTACGATGATATTAAAGTATTTCTTAGGAAAATTGGCATTCTATTATTTTATTTCGTTGAAATAGAATTATTTCATCCGAAAAAATAATTCGGCTGAACGTTAATGTATTATTGTAACCTTTTATGATATTGTTTTTTCTTTCTTGGAAAAATACAAAAATGTATTTCATTGCTCGTACGTATTTATGTTGGAAATTAAACCTTTAGGGCAGAACTTATAATTATTTATAGGCTCGTACCCATTTTCGTGCTTTCTAGTGGAATGGTTTCAAAGTTAGAAACAAACTTTGTGTACCCTTTTAACCCCCTTAGGCATCGAAATTATAAAATCACCGAAACACGTTAATTATTTATTTGTAATGAAAACCCACAAGTAAAATTTTGTGTAATACAATTTTAGGGGTTCTTTAGATTCAGGCACTTTCTCCTGTTGGACATAGGCCTCTAGTGGCCTGCTGAAAGTGCCCCACAACCAGCAATTTCTTACTACCCTTAACAGGTCGTCATAATATGTTGTAATATGTTGGATTTCCTGCGTTTCCCTGAACACAATCTCAATACGAAAACTTCTACGTACTATACGATGTGCACTGTTTTTTTTGGGATTTAATAAGCAATAAAGAGTACAATCCATCTTTATTCAAAAGGTTAAAATGATTAGAATAATCGAACTACAGTCACTACGTTTATGCATTTAGACTTAGAGACATAAATCCTCCAAAAATTGAAAAAAGATATATATAGAAAGGGTTAGAAGAAACTCCAAACTTTATCCATCTTGGTCTTGCGGTTTTGGTTGATGATAAGTGCAATTTTATATACAAGATATTTCCTAATTTATTAAGTTTTAAATTGATACAACATAGTTAATTGAATAATATACAATTTTGATCTTCATTTTACTAAAATATACTATAGAAAACAACTTTTAAAGATACCAGAAAAGGATCGTAGTAGAAAGAGCAAAGGTAAAAGGATTAATTATATGTTAGAAGGTTCTCCTGTTCCGAGATATTTTATATGGCTTAGACCTCCTCCCTTCTTTATAACCCCCCAAGTGGCAAAAAGAATTATTATCGAGTAAGTCCTGAAAAATTGCGTTCTAACTACACTTAAGAAAAAATAAATCTACGATAACATACTATATTATATATATATATATATATATATATATATATACTATATTAAAATAATGAAAGTAAACAACGTTCAGAGTAATATGGAGGCATAAGCCTTTAACACATCTTCCATTTGCTACTCGAGTGAATGGCTTTATGTGTACGTCAGCTGACATTATCAGTTGGAACACATTGTACATTGATCGATTTTTCGGCGAACTTTCCTCTACTAAAATGATAGCGAATGTTTGGCTGGATTAGACACAGACAGAACTTTTATCCATTCTGATTGATCGTCGTACCAACTGTATACAAATAAGCTAGAATTTCGAAAAAAAAAACCAAAAGAAAATTGCTTTTTAGATGCGCTGAATAGTTCTATGTACTCGACCATCGTCGACGATAGTGGGAGTGTAGCTTGTTTTTAGATTTCCCAGGACACCGTCGCTTCATTTAAAAAGAAAGCCAGTAAATGACCGACGATCTACAGCACAACTCGCCTCGGGTGGTCCACCAAATACTTTCCCGCCTTTATGGAATATTTATTCGTATTTCTGAGATATTTTTTCATCGTGGCTAGTACAATCACTCTTTAAAAGCCCATGGAGTACTTATCCTACTTAGTATAAGGGAAATGTCGAGCTTTAACTTGTACCATAAGATATCCGTATTATTCGTCTTAGTAGTTACAGACAAAAAGATTAACCAATCAATTTTGATATGCACATAAGGATTAACTCCAACTATCACAACTGTCACTGATATTCGTTTCATGCCAATGAAATTTCACATAAGTGCTTGTATCATAAAAACAGGACAACCAAAGTACATATATCAAAGAATACATTGGTACCGTGTAATTGGATTTGAACCCGTGCACTCGGCTTGCGTAACCATTGGCACTGCCACTACACCACGGTCGCCTCAAATATTGGTCGATCAAATAATAAGTTACACTTTTAAATAATTACCCTCTAATTAAAAGCACACAGTTTTGAAGGACATTTCGTTTAATATTCAACTTAATAATTCAAGCTATGACCACCTGTTTTAATCCGTAAAGATATATTTTCAATAAACAAACCGTATCATCTACCTTGATAAAACTACAGATCAATATTTTTACCATTTTTAGAATCAAAACAAACTAGAGGAGAAAAGGTTTCGTAATGGCCAATTCCAGCAACTGATAAACCCTTGGCAACCAATCTTGCTCTTTACTTTGTTAGAGAACCATTAGAATATATTCTTCTTAGTTTTATACACCCATTAGCAGGGTGTATGAGCCATTTATAGGGTAAATTTTACTATTACCGCTTGTGAACTTTTACGATCTCAACTTGCATCGACTTTCAGGGTAAGCAAGGCTTTCCAGGAATGCCGACGGCTGAGAACACCGACTCGGTTTACGGCTGCCTTAGTCCCATCGCTATGCTGGCAAGAAGTTTTAGAACCGCTTAGTTTTAGTGTCGATTCGTTCGATAGAATGTGGATGCTGCCCCTGACATAGCGGATATATTGGGAGTAAAAAGTCGAGGTAGGATATTTGCGCAATGTTTTATTATTTTTAAATAAAAAGTAGTTGTTTTTATAGTTAATTTGATGGCGCGATATACCATGAAATGTTTCTAATAGAATTATGGGTGATAATATCGCGTCGAAACTAACTTAATTTTCCCTTGTAATATGAGATCACGTTACGGAAAACAATTTGCCAAATGTAATTTCACATTGGCCTATTATTATGTGGGTAACACGCGAATGTGAACACTCCAAATTTGCGTCGGCTTTTCGTGCCTATTACTTAGTTGTATGCATAAATTTACAGTATGCAATTAGAAAACCACGTAAACCTATTTTCCAAGGCGGCCCCGTCGCGATTCACATCTACACGCGGACGGGTAAATGAAAGAAGAAACGTATTATTACCTGCCTTAGTTAGTACACTATTATATAATAAGTTTACACTTTCTACGATATTTTATAATCTAGAAATAAGAATAATGGTAGGTAGAAGAGTAGGTACTCGTAGAAATAAGTGGGTGAAGCCCAGGCTGCCAATCCGGTATAGTGCTAACAAGTGTATACTTAGTCGCGGTTTTAACTAGGCCGGGATACGACTGCTACTTGTATAACTGTAGAAGCGGTTGTCGCCATTCATGGACCGCCAGCTTAAATAATAATAATTTCATTCAGATTATAACTTTATTTATTTTTTAATAAAAGAGCGCGTGTGATTTATTATATAAAAAGTTATTTAAATATTAACTTGCTAATTTCATAAATTAATAGAGAACATGCGAAACATGTAAAAACACCTATAGTTACCTATAGTGTAACACACCCAATCCGCCACAAACAAGAGGCCAAACCTAAGTACCGAAATGAATATCGATTTATAGTTCTATACACTATTATATGGAAAATACATTTGAAAAAACATATCACAAAATCTATTGTTTAGGAAAATACAAATTGAATCACTTGATAAAAAAATCTATTATCGGCGACATTTTAAAACAATGCAAAATGTTAAATTCTAAAATAACCGTAATGTCACCGTAAAACGAACAGCTAGGAATAAAACGTAACGAAGATATAACTTTATTCCATGACCTTAATATAATTATCAATGCCTCGCTTTCACTGCGTCGCAAAGTAATGTCACAGAGGCATATAATTATTTTTATTATTTCACTGTATATACGTATCATTACTGTGCAACGTGTGTCCTTTAATAAAATAAACTATCGGTTTAATATTGACCTTGCATCACTTTCAATCGATTTTTAAATAACGATAATATCAATGATTGTATCAACTTTCCCTACTCATATAAAAATAAAACGCAAATAAATATTTAAACTATTTAATAGGGTTAGCTGGGCTTTGCACAAAGAATTATGCCACTCAGATGAATGTCGTATAATACGAGACTATTAAAAGTAGGTCGGTCGGTGGTCTAGTTGATTGAATCGCAATTAAAACTTTTTACTAAATGCTATTATAGATAAATAATAAAATAACCTCAAGATATTGTCTATTATGAAAACTAAGCAAAATATATCTTAATAGGCCATTGCTTACAAAAGAATGAATTCAGTGGAAACCTTCGAAACTTCACATAAATATACAAATTAAAGTCTAATTCAGTTCTAATTTCTATGTAGAGCCTCATAATTTGTTTTATTGTGGCTGGTAATATGTCAGCACTCCGCCCGACGATAAACGAATGCAAGTAGCAGGCGCATTCACCAGGTCAACCTAGTTCGAACCGATGACTTTTAAGGTAATCCGACTCGATCGATCGACGCGTTCTCGTCTGAGTCGCTTACGACCACTTACAATCTGTACTTTGACAGTGCACAACCCCGAAACGGCGGACTGGGAAAATGACCACACCAACTGTATGCCTACTACTCTTGAAAAAAGCGAGCGTGGCGTAGTGGCATTGCAATGGTTACAGAAACCGAGAGCACGAGTTCGAGACCACCCACCGGTACCAATCAATGTAACTTTGATATATGTACTTTGATTGTTCTGTTTCTATGACACAAGCACTTTAGTAGCTTAGTATAGAAATTTAAATTAAAAAATATATATAAAAATAATAATTAGATTATTAAAATATAAATACTAAATAGTTATGTCGAAGTTGTTGAAATGTTAAAAAAAGACTTAATGTCACTTACATCTGCTAGATATATCAAATTTTCCGACCGGTAATATTCAATTAAGCAATCAAATTGTCACGCCTTCTTCCCACAGGGATAGGCAAAGACAAAATAGAACCATAATTATCACATGTAAAATATTAGTTTTAATTTCGATCAAAAAGTAAATTATTCAACCCTTTCTGATAATAGGAATTGCATTAAGGAAATGGGTCGTTCAAATAATTGATGCACTGTGCATGTTAAAAGCAATTAGGCACGTAGTAGGTACTTGGGTCTAAAGCTACGAAGAGTTGAAAGTTAAAACAAAAGCTCGCTTAAAAAATACTAACCCCTCTAGTAGTTAAATAAAAATTCACGCCGCCCGCCACAAAAGCAATTCTATTAAAGTCGTAGTGCATTTATTTCACAAAGACATCTCATTAATGAATAATGTATTTTAGAAAATACTATATATATTTATTTATGTATTTATTTATTCTTTAAATTGTGACTCGACATATTATGACAGCACCCCGCTTGATGTTAAGCTGGAGTGTGGTCCATGAATGGATGTCACTGCTACTGCAATTCAATAACTGTGAGTAACAATCACATCCACTATGCCGGCCTAGTTGGAACCGGCAACTTACAAGCTGATCCCGAAACGCTACCAAATCACTTCACGGTCTATATAATTATAAGTGGTGGTACTACCCCGAATCGGCAGACTGGGTACTACTGCCTACCACTCTTTGAAAACCAGACCCGAAGCAAATATCCACCTCTTTTTTTATTAACATTTTTTGTAATATTTAATATTACAAATAAAAGCTATGAAACAAATATTTGCTCCGACCAGGAATCGGACTCGGGACTTTACGCGCAATAAACCAATCGCTAAACGTTCATCCACGCCTGTCATCAACAAATATTGGCTGTAATAACAATAGCTATAATAAAGAAGAGTTTATTTATATATGTAAGTATCGTACATAATATTCAATTGTAACTAATGAACAGCTGTTTCATATTTAAGAATATAAATCTTTATTTTTAGAGGCGGATAATACAATTGTTATATTGTTTGCTGAATAAAAAAGTTCACCTAAATGTATATTGATTAAAAACAAGCCAACCGGCACTAATTGAAAGAAAGCGGTTTCATATTTCTTTATCAGCATTAATTTCACGCCTTAATTTCCAAAGGGATAAGCAGATACGAAACTTTCCTCAATCCTGGCACAACTGTTTCGTTTCTTTCACATTCTCAATTCTCTTCACACTTAATATGCTCTTTGGTCATAAGCACTACAAATTTTTACTTTTTAAATGAAAGTTCCCGATTCTAGTAACAGTCTACTGTGTCGTCTTTTATCTTTACATCCGCCTTCGATTTATAAATCCCTTTTGTTAATCTACTTTCAACTATTCTTTCAAGGTGCCAAAACCATTGCAATATACTTTCTCAATCTTTGTCACTACATCTTCTTTCAAATCACATTTATCACGCACAACTGTATTCTTTATTCTATCCGCATTCATTACCCTACATGCCCTTAATGAGCGCATTTCTACATCACTAATCCTAATTTCATGCTTCTTCTGCCATACATTTCCAGCTAGCATACATTATTATACAATATTTATATTATATTTCTTTGCATACATTTATGTTTCCACCCGATATAAAGCCGGGTAAGGACGAGTCTTGATAAATTAATGCGTATGGATATAATTAACATACAATAAATGACATTTCCAGATATAAAATGTCCTCCAATAAATTCGCGTTGACCCTCAAATGCGTAGAAAGCATTTAGTGCCTATAAACACGGTTTAAGCTAGTGATTGCAAAACAAGGACGACTTTGTGCTAGGGGAGGCGAAAACGAACCCTAACCCTAAATCTAACTGCACCGCGGTTACGAACACAATGGAATAATTCGTGGAAAATTTGGGGTAAAGTAGGGTGAAATTTTGCATGTACCTATTTTAGAACGCAGTAAAATATCCCTTACCACATTCTAGAAGGAAATACTCATGTAATTACTACTTGGTTTACTAAAACAAAACGAACTACTGCAAATAGACAATAACAACGCGGCGGCGCAACTGATAAAGGGCGAATAGGTATTGAAAATAGAACGCAAGATTTCTCTCTGCCTACCGCTGTGGGAATTACTTCGAGACACTGATTATGATTCTGATAATTTTTACAAGCTTAATAGTGGACTAATTAACTAATTATACAGTTTCGATACAATAAAAAATATCTTTCATATGACAGACAACACCCCGATTTATGTTAAGTTGGAGTGCGGTCCCTAAAATAGAAATACTTGCAAATACTTATTAGAACCGGCAACTTTTGAGCTGATTTCGAAACGCAAACTATGTCAGTCACGGTTTGCACGCTTTATAGTGGTTACAGAATTTTGGCATCTCCGAAATTAACTGCGAGCGCGACTTCGTGCAGGCACGATCACAATATAAGCTTTCTTATCTACTTTGAGCTATAACGTATTTTATGTACTACGCATCAACTTCAGAGCCGCCATTAAGTTGATCACAAACAGTCTGCATACCAATTCTAGGCAATAGATATTGTTCTTAAGTACATGCTATAAATGAAAACAGTATTCCATTATTGCCAAAATAATGTGTTTTACCAAATAAACATTAATTGATTCATCTCAAAAACAAAATAATTAGTAATTTAGAAATTACTTAGATTAAGAGAATAAGGCTGCTTTCACACGAGTGTCTGCGCTCCGTTTGCGTTTAAGTAACACATTCGCAACGTTGACGCAAACTACACGTTACGTTTCTACGATTCAATGAGCGAAACAGAAACATTGCGTCGACACAACGCTAGTCTTAATTCTCTCTGCGTGCTTATATAAAGCTAGTCTGTAACTGTCATGGTAAAAGGTGGACGTGAAATGCAGAGTTCAGACGAAGAATTATTGCTTATGATTCTCTTATTAGAACGAAATAAGCAAAAACAACAGAGTAGACACTAGCATTTTTGGAAGCATCCACTTTTAAAATAACAATTCCAACAATGCCAATTAAATGCAGTAAGACTCTTACGCACTGGGCACACACCAGTGAGCGCAGCGATGATATTACGTCGACGTTTTTGTTGTTGCATTTAATGATTCGTAATAGAAACACAGCGTGTACGTTGCATACGTACGTGTTATTTAAACGCAAACGGAGGGTAGACGCTCGTGTGAAAGCATTCAAATGCAATGATGTATTATATTAAATAGAGGTGGCGCAATAGTAATGGCACAATAGGAACAGTCCATTTAAATAAAATGGTAACACCTCCCTACAGGGATAGGCAGAGACAATGGAGCGCCACTTGTCACGATCCTGACTCAAATCCCTCGCTTCCTTCACATTCACAATTCTCTTCATACAAGCTCTATGGTTATCGGCACTAGGCAATCTAGCTTTCTTGAGGACTGTCTTATTCCTTATTGTATCCGCTATCGTCACTCCACATACACTCCTTAACGACGTATTTCTACAGCGCTAATTCTACTCTCATGCTTACTCTGCCACACCCAACATTCACATACGTGAAATTTATAACAATCGATAATGAAGCGATCACTCCCGGAGAACTCTTTATCAGAACAATTTGTCAGTGATAATAACGCAATGTCAATTTTGCCGATTTTTTCCCTGCGCTTGTCCGGCACTATTCGACGCCTAGCTGCATGCCTTAAACACAAGACAGATCGAGGGCTGGCAGGCCATGAACATGTAATTCAGAAGATAATATTGAAGCTATACTCCAAGATGTGGAAGAATATCTAGAAACATCGACGAGACAACGAGCTACGCAATTGCCATTTCCAGGCGGTCGAATACTTATGGCATTTGGACGAATACTTAACCTGAGGAACTTTAATCTCGTCTGGAATACTGTGAGTTCGTCATAAATCTCTCCATGAAGAGGATGACTATCTATTGAAACTAATTGTGAGCGACGAAGCACATTTGAATAAGCACACTCTCAGGACATGACGATAAGGAAAATACTCGCTTCACATCCACTTAAACTTAGTGTGGTGCGGCGTATGTGCTGAAACAATGATTAAACCAATTTGGTAGCGAAAACGAAGCTGTTAGCGCGACTACCGTCAATGGCGAATGTTACAAAATCTTGTTACGTAACTTTTTGATACCGCAATTAAATGTATTAGGATCCATCATGAATTGGATTTTTAATACGTGATTTCAACAGTAAGGTGCCCACTACACAATCAGCCCGCGATTCCATAGCCTTATTAAATGACACTTTTCCTGGTCGCGATATTGCCATTTAGCAATTTTCATTAGCTCGTATGGTAAGGTCCCCTGATCGTTCCAGTCCCGACTCTTTTCTATGGAGTTATTTAAAGTCGCTAATATGCGTGAATATACCATAAAATGTATCAGCACTAAAAACCTAAATCTATAACATGACACTGGAAGTTTTTGAAGTATAATGCTTTAAAGGAAGCTCAAATTGGTATTGAAGCTAGAGGCGTCAATACCCATAGGTGATACCCATCGTTTGAAAGGCATTATATTCAAAACCTACAGGTGTATTTAAATGTTTCCAAGAATATTGTTAAGTGTTATTTAAAAATTATATATAATTTATTTTAGCACTTTGTATTAAAAATCAATCAAAAAAATCAAATAGTCACGCCTTTTCCCACGGGGACAGGCAGAGACAATAGAGGGCCACTTGCCACAATCCTGACACAATTCCCTCGCTTCCTTCACATTCACAATTCTCTATGGTAAATAACAAAGTAAAATGGTACAAAAGTAAAATGGTGTATTTCATTACAAAATAAACAGTTCATGGTTGCTTTTGAATAATTGTTTGAGATAATGTAACTTTTTGTATATCATGAAAGCAACTAATCATTTTACTGAATAAAATCTTTGGATTTTAAAATGTTAATGTAAAACTCTAACCTGAGTAATCCTTTTTTCCTAAATGAATTTACTAAAGAACTATATAAACTTTTCCACTTTGCAGTAAGTACTATCTAACACTGATGCGTCAGGTTCAAAGTTCTTTATTATATATTGATATATTACTATTAACGCAAATGATTATTTTATTATTACTCTGATAACAATAATAAATGTTGGCTTATTATAATTTAATTAAACATAAAACTTATTATTTTATTTAATATTACATTTTATTTCATCTAAAACAGAACATTTAACAGATAGGGAAGGAAAAATTATAGCCAAATATAATAGAATATGTGAGTATATTTTTATATTTTAATGTAATAAGTTGTAAGACTTTAAAATTAACATTAAATATATATATAAATATATATATTATGCAGCAGCATTATTTTATATTAAAAGTAGTGAATTTAATAATAGTGTTAATATTTTTATCTACATTACTTAACAATAGGTAAACGACTATATAATAAAAATACTATAATAAACAATAATAAAAAATTGGCGCATGCTCTATGTTATGATGCTCTCGCAATAATAATTACTATTATCAAGGATATGTATGGCATTGTCATTGTTATAAACACTATTGAAATTAAACTTGGGCAAAGTTATGGTAGAACATATTTTTAAGACATAAAAACCAAAAGATTAACATCTTTTAATTATTACACAATTTCCAACTATAAGTCCTGTCTTGAAAAACATGAAGGGTAGTTAGTGTAGTACGACTAATAGTAAACATATTATTTTTCTAAATTAAAGTATTAGTGATTAATTTAATACGTACATTGCAGAATATCCTCATTTCATTCTTCGTATGTTGCACTAAAATAAAGGCCAACTTTATTCAAAATACATGACTTTACCTAAATTTCAGAATTGACAGTCCAGCAGCAGGCATTCCCCCACTGCATTCTGTTGTAGAAACGTACCGCCATATTTGCGAAAGCGTACCGCCTATCAGTGTTGTTGCAGACAAAAAAGAAAAAATATATGAATTAACATGCCTTAATTTATTTTAAAGTTATTTCTTTGCAACAACTAATTTAACATTAAAAAAATTAATTATTAACTTAAAAAATAAATAGAGTTCACCCGTTTATTGTAGCAACACAGAAGATGCCCAAACATATAAAAAATTAAGAATAAAACAGAATATAAAATGGCGATGCTTTAGTGATGTAACAATCATGTTTGAACAATAAAATTAAACAAATCAATCTATCAATCAAACTACATTCAATTAAATATCAAGTAATTTATTTCATTTTATATAGGTATATCTGTCAAACGAAGTATCAAAACAATAGATTATTATACTTCGTTATATTTTATTTTAAACCATATCTATTGCACACTGTGCAATTCCTGATTCTATTCGCTTTCGTTACTTCCCATACACTTCTTGAAAACTGTATTTTCACAGCATTAATTCTACTCTCATACTTATTCTATCACACCCAGCATTTACTTCTATACAATAATGTAGGAACAAGCACCGCATTATGAAGAAAATAAATGTGACAAAAATATTTACTATAATAATGTGCCAACAACTACTTTTGTAACACATCACTAACGTAGGTTTTCTACATAACATGGCGGACGGTACACACGTCGCATCTAATGTACGTTAAATATTGTTTGCCTGCATCTTCTTATAGAAATTTTATAAATCTATATTTAGATCTATATTATATATATAAATATATATTTAGGTATTATTTTTTTAAATTTAATTTTGTTACATAGTATCAAATCGTTACAAATCGTAGATTAATTTATATTTATATGTCAAAATAATTCGAATAGAATGTGACAAACGGATTTTTAATTTCTGGTAACATTCACATTCTCAATTTTCAAGTTTTGGTTGTTATGATTTTATTTTTATTATTATCTCTTGACTCTCGCCATCGTTAAATAGTTTTAGGCGCCATTCGACATGGGTTCGTTAATCTGGAACGTTCAATAAGATTTATATTCATAAAATTAGAATATATTGACTTATATCAACTTTAATTTCAGAACAAATATCAGGTGCTGCTATGAATGTGAAGGACTTTTTGGAGGAGGCCGATCTCATGCAGTATTTCGAGTCGTTTAGGTAAATGATAAATAATTATTTAAATATTTCAGACAATTCAACGTTAAACAATATTGAATGTATTAATTGCGATCATAGTTATTTATGTCAACTACTTTCGTTACTTTGCCCAAAACTTTTTCGTTTTTTTTTTTATCGTAACTAAATATAACTTAATTTTGACTTAAACATGAATTAATTTAATTTTTTATTGTATAAGAATACATTGGCATTATTCTTTATGTAATTTGCATTTCTATTCCATGATATGATAAGTAAAGGCAGAGATTTTTGTCGCCGCCCACAGTATTAAGATTATGCTAATGTCTTTTAACATATACTTACTTTTGTCTCCATGTGTTTTACTATCAAGATCTTCTGTATCATTGAAGACTAATAATTCTTTTGTTTGTAATATATTAAAATCCACTATTGTTTACTACTGTATTTTTATTCAGTAATATATTTCTTTTATTAATATTATATTTTACTTTCAGGGACACTTTAAAAGTTACAAAGACTTCACAGTTAAAATTTGTTGTTAGTGATGACCTGGTCCAAATTGGAATGTCAAAGCCTGAGCAGAGGCGATACAAGAAAACATACACCAAAAACTTTCCTAACTCTTATTTTTCGAAAATCAAAAAACTGTTAGGTACAAATAAAAGAAACGAGGTAATTATAGTAATAATTTAATTTTTTTTAAATTTTTTCTTTGTGTTTTAATTTTTATTATTTCTGCGGTCATCACTATGCTGGCCGCTCTGAGGTGCTCTCTCACTCGCACTTGAAGGGTCCAACCTTATAAGGTTGTAGGGGGAGAGAATACCACATGGGCTGATAAAGCATTTCATTGGTCAATGTACGACAAGGTAACAACAGAAATGGTTGAATGTAGATGATTACCCAACCTGTTCAAGAACCTGCATGATCTTTCTAGAAAAAGAATGGTACACCCACACAAGTTGTTGATTGGAAACCATTTGCCGGTATCAATCAATCAATCAAATTGTCACGCCTTTTTCCCACAGGGATAGGCAGAGACAATGGACCGCCACTTACCATGATCCTTACATAATCCATACTTGCCGGTAAAAAATGTTTATTGATATTATGTATTTAGGTCATTCTGTTTCTATGATACAAGCTCGTTTAGTAGCTTTGTATAGAAATGTAAAAATAAACTATTTCTATGGAAATAATAACAACAAATGTGAAATATTTTTCTGAATATAAAACCTATATTTGAGCAATTACTTTCTGGAATGCATAGTGAAGGTGACTGAGGTAACTATTGCGAAGTTGGTTGTTTCAGTTGTTGGGTCAGGCAAGTTAGGGTCAGATGTCATCCACAATATGAAAAACAAATACCCTTGTTTCCTATTGGTTAATTTAGGTTCTGCATTTTAAAATAAAAAAAATACTTTCTACAGCTAACTAAATTTAAGCAGAATAAGAATACTCAAACAATCAATCAATCAATCAAATTGTCACCCCTTTTTCACAGGGCGATAGGCAGAGACATTACAAAGAATACTCACAATAAATTTTCTCTACACTATTCTTACATCATATATTTGAGGATATCGGGTGGCTGAAGTAAGTGCAGACATACAATTGTTGTTATTGTTATGTATAGGTTCATTTCCGCACTTGACACTTGTGGTTTCTTTGTACGTACTTTAAAGATTTGCTCTCAGCGGAGCCACCCAATCTCCTTCAGGAATGCCAGGATACCCTTCTTGTTCCTGCAGACCTCTGGAAGCATTGTCGTGTTGTCGAGGAACTTCTTTTTTAATTATTTTTTTATTGTGACACGACATCTGATCTCGTCCCGCCTGATGATAAGCAAGAGGACGTCCAAGAGTGACAACGACTGAGAAAACCGGGTCTGTCTCGCTTTGGCCACGCTACTCTAGGGCTATCTCTCAAACCTACACACCATATACTGAAATGAATATATCTTTTAGATAACACAAACAAGCGATCCTGATGATGCATTAGAAGTACTGCCGTTCATTGACAATTCCAAAGTAACTAAACATGTAGAATATATTATACATGTGGAAGATATTACGATTAATAAAGAACTTGGTATGGGCCAGTTTGGTGTTGTTCAACAAGGGACATGGACTACAGGAAATCAACGGGTATGTATAAACACACTTTGTTATGTACAGGCTTGTTTTTACACTTGACACCTTTAATTTTGGTATTTTAATCTTTATGATATCTCATAATATTAATAGGTAATGCTATGGACTTTATTTTTTATTTACATTTCTAAACTAAGCTACAAAAGTGCTTGTATCATAGAAACAGGACAACCAAAGTACATATGTCAAAGATACATTGGTACCGGTGGGTGTTCTCGAACTTATGCTCTCCGGTTATATAACCAATTATTTTATTAGTGATTGACTGATGCTCATTATTTCACCGAGATTGTTAAGAAATTGACTAGTGGTCACTTTTAATTGTTAAAAGGAATTGAGTTAGTTACGTTTAGGGTTTGAGTTACCAGTTCCAACTAAGCTGGCATAGTGGATGTAACTACTACATGTAGTTATATAACTGAATATGCAATTTCGAAAAGGGCGCCTGTCTGAATAACTTTTCAGGGAATACAAAAACTAATGAATTTTTAGAATTAAGTATTCCAAATATATATATAACAAAAACATTTTGAGTTCCATTTTTTTTCTTGTGACCTGACATCTGACCTTGACCCGCCTGAAGATAACAAGAGGAGGTCCAATTGTGGACTGAAAAAAAACGAGTTAGTTCACGGCTGTCTCAGTCGCCGTCACTATTCCGGCCATAATTAAACATTTTGGGGCTTATCTAAAATTACTGAAATATTTTGATGTTAATGTTAGATGAATATTTCGATAATTTATATTTAAGATGTGCCCTTTTCGTAATATACTACATTCAGTATACATAATTTAAAGAATAAAGACTGTATAAATATATTATCAAAACTTTTATTTTAGGCATTTAAAAATAACCCTGATAAACTTCTTACTGATAAAAATTAGCTTAAAAATGTAGTTTTGTCCATTTCTTGAAATCAATTATGATATTTGTATTTTCTTTTTAACGTTAAACTTTTCGGTGTTACTGGATCGTACTATAACATCATGCATGACACGACATGATCTTGACGTGAAAAATTTCTGTCACAATCATGGTGGCCGCGTACTGGGATATATAGATAGATCCTCATTGGATGCATAGATTGAACGAATGTTATCATATATTAAATGTACAGAGAAGAAATTAATGGGCAGAAATGGGCTGTTAGTTAACTAAGAAACAACGCGCCGATCCTTTTAGTTTGTCTAGTCGGGCGATAAAATACGGATGCTATAGTCAAAGTTCAAGACAGTGTTTCCCAACGTAGGGCCTACGCCCCACAGGGGGGCAATTTGATAGTTAAGGGGGGCAATATAAAAATGGACTCGACACGACTTTCGTTCGACTTCGTGCATTTAAATAACCCTTTCGCTTTGGGTTATTTAAATGCACTGCTAGATATCGGTGACAAATTTAACAAGAAAGGCGAATTCTAAATGCTGTAATTATTTATATTTCTCAAGGGAACAAAATAATATTTAAAAGTTAAAAATAATGCATACAAATTTTGGAAATTATAATGGTGGGGGATGGCCTAAAAAAGGTTGGGAAACACTGCTCTAGGAGCAAGATTAAAAACATACATTAAATGCTATCAAACACCGATTAACAACATTGTTTTTCTGGGGACCCATCATAGAAAAGATCAAGATCAGTTAATGACGTAATAGTTTAACAATGTTGATACTTCATTGGGACCTTCCAAAGCTTGCCCTTCATGATTAGAATAAAATGTACCTTATGTTATAATGTTCTTATGTTATAAATGATGACTTCGTAGGCCCAGAGCTTTTTAATAATTTCGAAAACGGAACACATCTCTTAATGTTGTGACCTTTTCGAAATTATTTTTGTACACGCCATGACGTTGACAATAGAACAAATATTGGAGATTCGAACACAATTGGTACAGGAAAGCTATTTAGAACTTATTGACATGAACTTGACAAAACTTTCGAAATTGCATATTCAACTGTAGTAGCAGTCACTTCTTTGCGTGGACCGCACCAGCTTAACATAGTGGTGCTGTCATATGTCGAACCCCATTAAAAATATATATTTTTGTAACATTAATCAATCAATCAATTTTTTCTCCCAGAGATAGGCAGAGATAATGAACCGCAACTTGCCATGATCCTGACACAACTCTCTCGCTTCCCTCACATCCACAATTCCTTCATGAAACATATTATATACATATACATTTTCTTTCTTTAGGTACAAGTAGCAATAAAATGTTTGGGAAATGAGCAAATGACGTCAAGTTCAACTGAGTTTCTGAAAGAAGCTGCTGTCATGCATAGTATTGATCATCCAAATATTGTTCGATTGTATGGAGTCGTATTGCACTTAGATTCTCTAATGCTTGTAAGTAGAACAATGTCTAGCTGTCTATATTAAAAAATATATATATATTTTTACCATATAGATTCAATTTAAAAAAACAATGCATTTCGACATCGGACCCCGACTTGCATGATGGTAAGTAAGTCCAAAAGCACTGACAACTCAACAAAAAGCTTCAATTTACGGTTGCTTCATTCGTCATCACTATGCCGGCCAAATGTGTTTTTCCACGCTTCGCTTGAAGGATCCAAGATTATAGCGTACAGAGAACAAATAGACGAAGAAAATTCAACAAAGAAACGACGCCGATCCTTTTAGTTTGTCTATACGGGCGACAAAATACGGATGCTTCCCTTGACCTATCAAGTTCAAGACGCTCTAGCTAGGAACAAGGTTAAATATTCATGCTTATCTTTATGTTTGAAAGAAGAAAGATGTAGAGCGCGATGAAGACATTAGCAGACGATTTCACGATAGTGTAATGTAGTGAATGGTGCCATTCATAGTATAATTAGGAGCCTAAAATATAAATTATTATAATTCAAGAATATAAATTATTCCGATGGAAGGAGATTGGCAAATGAGATTTGTAAATCGGAGTGAATGGATGAAATGGGGACCTCTATCCATTTCTATGATTTTTCTGTATAATGACTCGCAAAATTACCAGAAGACCGCAGTACCCTATAAATAAATTTTTTTATCGTGACTCGAATAAGGACAGCTCCCTCCTGATGTTAAGCTGGAGTGCCGTCCATAAATTGAACTGCTACTTACAGTTCAATAACTGTAGTAGCAGTCACATCCACTATGCCGGGCTAGTTGAAACCAGCAACTTACAAGCTGATCCCGAAACGCGACTAAGTCACTTTATGGTTTTGATACTTGTATTTGGTGATACTATCCCGGTTCGACAGACTGGGCACCACTGCCTGCCACTTTTCGACAACCAAACCCGGAGTAAATATCTGCTTTTACCTTACTATTAAATATTACAAATAAAATCTCTATAAAACAAATATTTACTTCGACCGGGAATCGAACCACTACGCCACGCATACCACACCACCTCTAAAGATGCGAGTGTTATGTCAGGATAGTATAAAGTAGCCCTGATTGTATCTGCCTATCTTTGTGGAAATTAATTTTTACCATCAATTATTACTTCATTTTGAATGGTATTTTTTTTATTCATTATAATAAAAAATACCTATTTTTGTATTTTATTTTGTAGGTTACAGAACTAGCTCCATTGCGTTCCCTCCTTGAGTGTCTTAGTGAGATACCGCTAAGACCAAATTTCCCTGTGCCGACTTTGTGTGATTTTGCAGAACAGATCTGTGATGGTATGACATACCTCGAAAATAAAAGACTGATTCATAGGTAAGAGCCACTGATTAAATTATCTCTTTATACAATGTTTATAAAGAAACTTTTTAACTGAATTCTTATCTCCTTATACGAAGCACCACAATAAACCCTTGTTCTATAACAAAATGTTTGCTTGTTGTTTAATATTTTAATGTAATTCATAACACCATTTCCAGTAAATGTAACCATGTGATATTGTTATTGTATAGCACTTGATTGTGTGTTATATATATATATATATATATATACCATAGCCATCAACCCTCTCACTTATGTAATTTGATTCAATTTAGGCCAATTGAGTAATGGACGCTTATCCTATTTGTGTTTGCAGGGATTTAGCAGCTAGAAATATTTTAGTATTTACTAAAGATAAAGTGAAAATATCTGATTTTGGATTGTCGCGCGCTTTAGGCGTCGGAAAGGACTATTACCAAACAAATTATAATGTGAATTTGAAACTTCCTGTTGCCTGGTAAGGACTATCGCATAAAGCAATTCATTCAATGTGTTTTTTGTTGTTGAATAATATATGTGTTGGCGATTGAATCTATTTGAAATTCGTGTTACTTACGTAGATGTAAATCTAACAGGTGTGCTCCTGAATGCATTTTGTATTTACGATTCACCTCTGCAAGTGACGTGTGGGCTTATGGTGTATGTTTGTGGGAAATGTTCACATATGGATTTCAACCGTGGGCCGCATTTTCTGGCCAACAAATCCTTGAAAATATTGATGCACCAAATTACCAGGTGAGCTTTATGTTATGATGTATTATTCACTTCGTTAGTCCCTGTCTATTGTATAGTTATTTAGTTTAAATGATGCGCGAGGGAGATGGTCTGTGCCGGCCGGTACCAATCATCTTTAGTTCATATCTATATGTATTTTTATATCCACGACCTTTGTCGTAACTATTATGCAAAAATTTGCTCACTCTTTATTCACCTTCACAAGTTCGCATCCATAAAATACTGAATAACAAATCTGTTGTTCGGATGAAGTATAAATCGCTTATCCTATTTTTGGTATTAGCATTAGCTGGTAAGTGGAATGCTTTACCAGCCCACATGTTTTTCTGCATCCTGTGACCTTGGATCCTTCAAGCGATGCGTATGGCCTTTGGCAGGCATAGTGGCATAGGGGTAGCCGTGAAGACTGGGTTATAGTCGTCGGCGCTCTTGGACCTCTTCTTGCTTGCCATCAGGCGAGTCGAGGTCAGATGTCGAGTCACAATAATAATAAAAAAGCTACGTGTTTTTATAAGTGACTGTCTGAAACATTAAGTGTCCAGGTAAAAGTTAAAGCTATGAAATACGCAATCCCATGCCAATGTTTTACCGTGGTACTTACAACTATACAGACTGTGAAGTGACTTAGTCGCGTTTCGGGATCACCTTGTAGGTTGCCGGTTCCAACTAGGCCGGCTGTAGATGTGACTGCTGCTTTCAGTTACTTAATTGTAGTAGCAGTCACTCATGGACCGCACTTCAGCTTAATATCAGACGGGAAGCTGTAATATGTCGAGTCACAACAAAATAAATAAATAATAGCGCAATGATCACACACAGTGAGGGCTTAAAACCATTTGCCGGAACCAATGTTTCTTTGATGTATGTACTTTGTTTGGTCTTCCCGTTTCTATGATATAAACACTTTGGTAGCTTAATATCTAAATAAATAAAATAATAGTGTAAGAAATTATGTGAAACAGATTTTTAATACTTAAAACATATTCAAAAAAAGTTTTTTTACAATTTTAAACACGCGACAAAATACATATGAGAACTGATAAAAATGTATTTATTCTTCATGATGATGGTAAACTTCTAATAATGTTGACTTAAATCCCTTGTGGTCCCTTCTATTTTCTTGTAGTGTAAAATGTATATGTTATTGTTTTAATATACCTTGAGAAATCCCGAGAGGCCGAGGTTGTATCCATTGTGGATGTAGTGTACTATCTTGATGGAGCTGATGGCAAAGCCATTAGAAGTTGGCAAAATAAGGCTCCTGTGCAGTGTAATTTTAGGCACCGACGGCGTGTTAATCATTTTGTAGGCACACGATGGGCAAACGTAATGCCACTGGTTAGTATTTTCACTGAAGACGTAGTGAAATTCCCGAAAAATCCGGGGTCCATCAGCACCGCTATTCATAACTTTATTGCAATGAATGATGTCGATATGAAGTAGTATTCAAGCTGACGGCGATCGCACGACTGGGTCTTATTAAATGCTATTGTTATACGCTACATTGTAGGCGCTGCAATTGTAAATAGGGTTTGCATGAATTCCTACTCGCTACTCCTAACTCGATCTATTTTGCATCCATTTAACTACTTACTTTCAGTCGTATCGAATATTCTTACTTCAAAAGATCTATAGTATTTTAATTGAAATATCACAAACTTAAATAAATTTGTCGCGCCCTTTATCGCACAGGTGTAGGCAGAGACAATGGTGCGCCACTTACTACGATCTTGACATAACTCCCTCGTGTCCCTCATATTCACAATTCTCTTCTGCATATAAGCTCTACGATTATGGGCACTAGGCAAATTAAACAGCAATTTGTTTTATTGGCGAATTATGAAAGGCAATTTGAAAGCTCCCTTGCAAACATATTTTATGATATAATTACATTGAATTTACATTTTCCACTTTTTCCTCAATAAAACAGAAAGTAGGGACACCTTTTTATGCGATTTAAATTTAGTTTGGTAATGGTGTCGATTCTCTTGGCACATTCACTAACTTATCCTAAATTTTTAACTTTTTAATTATAAGTAATTTTAGTGTAAACGCAATTCTCTTGTTGTTCTATGTCTATTTCGAACCTAATTTACGCAAATGTCAATTTTAAGATGACATGCCTAAATTATTGCCAACGTAAAATTTATATATTTAAAAAATAATATGAAATAATAAGAAAGTTATATAATTATTATTAATAAGTAAGTAATAATGTACCATATTGAATGTTATAATGGTTTGAGTAAATAAAAACTTTATTTCACGTTAATAAAAATAGAAAAAACTTTGTACTTTTGTAAACGTAACACAATTAATTTTCGAACGCATCTTGTTGGATAGATGAGTTTTGGCGGTAATTACAGGAGACAGATTTTAATTATTTGTAATACTTGTGTTTCATGAATTTATTTGTATAATGATGGTGAAATAGTTATTAAGTAAATGTTATACAGTATAATGACAAGTAATCTAATTCTGTGATACGTGTTTTTTTATGTTCCCTCCCAGACTTCTTCAGATAAACTTTAAAATCGAAATAATTTAAGTTACCGGTTCCAACTAGGCCAGCATAGAGGATTCGACTACTACTTTCAGTTATTTAAAAGTAGTAGCAGTCACCCCCATTAATAGATCGCACTCCAGTTTAATATCAGATTGAATGATGTCGTATGGCGAGCTACTATAAATAAAAATACACAAATCACCTTATTTTACCTTTCGGCATTTTCAGTTAGACCATTAACCACATAATTACTCATATTTCTTATTAAAAATAAATTTTTTTAGGTTAAGCGGGACCTAAAATGGTGTCGTCTAATCTTAAACAAATTTAGTTTGACGTTTCTAATTTGACACCTAAAATTGGTACAACAGAATAGGAAAACAGCCTAAAATTCTAAGTTAAGTAACTAAACTAACTTTTAGGCCTGTCAAAGCTTTGACAGCTCTAAATTAAGACTAATATGGGACACACAGAATAGCGAAAGTCCTTTGACAGGTCTAAATTATTTTTAGGAGGATTTTAGGATAATCGTGTGCCAAGAGAATTGACACCAATATTTATTTATATTTTAAAAACTACGTTTGCATTTATAAAATACTAGCTGAACCGGCGAATTTTATACTGCCTGAATGAATGTCGTGTTACAGTTTTACCGAACTGAAGTTGATGTGAATAATCGTTTCGCTTTATAAATAATTATTTTTTCTATGCATTATTAAATTCGTAATAACAACTCAAAAAGTAATCTATATGAATTGAAACAGTCTTGAAAACAATATGATTTATTTGGATAAGGATTTAAACAGAAATATTAATGGTGTGGTCTAATTTTGGTCGGTATTTCTAACAACTTTTAAAATGTAAAAAGTGGTTTTTCAGTTTATTCAAAAAAAGACACACATAATATTTTCAATATTAGTGACTTATATTGGAGTCATCCTAAAGAAAGCTAGGTTGCCTAGTGCCCATATCCGTAGTGCTTGTATGAGGATAATTGTGGATGTGAAGGAAGCGAGGGAGTTGTGCCAGGATCGTGGCAAGTGGTGCTCCATTGTCTCCGTGGGAAAGAAGCATGACAACTTGATTGATTGACTTATATTCTTAATTGCCATCCGTTTTCTTCTTTTTAAATAAATTAAAGTTCTATACAGGACTTTTAGGCTGTCTGCGAACGAGGTCATAACGTTTTTTCTTTCATTGGGTCTACGATGTAAAGAGGATAGAACCGAAATTTATCGTTGCATTTCATATACGGCACATTATTGAATGGTCTAGCGCGGTTGTAGTTTGCAATTTTGCCAAAATTGTGGGACCTCTCTTTCCTCTAACAGACACAAAAGACCTGCGCTAAGATTTCTGTATGTCACTTGATACAGATTAGATTTGCTGCGTGATAATTTTCATCCTATTTAAATTAATATTTTACTTTTAGAGACTGGAAAGGCCGGAGTGTTGTCCCCAACCTTACTACAACACTATGTTGGAATGTTGGAGTCATGATCCACAAAATCGGCCGAAATTTAAAGAATTGGCCATAAAACTTCAGCAAATTAGACCTGAACAGGCAAGTAATTTATTTTTTTCTTTTCTTTTGTTGACGTATTTTAGTATTTATGATTATAAGTGGTGAAGGTTATGTATGTTCAAAACTTTTGTTTTCTCTTAATTCGTTTGTATGCCTTAATTGATTTAAATTACTTCGTTTTGAATTTATTTATACATAACCATACCTATACATAACTTCGATTTTACTTGAAGATTTTTTACATGTTTTTTTCTAATATAGGAAGGCTTAGCATACCCGACGGTATATTTTGATCGATAAGGTATATACTTATATTAAGTAAGTAAATAAGTATATTACCGATTAACTAAACCTTTGGACGGCACTCGATATAAATGGAATTAAATATACGCTTGCTTCGATAATAAACTATTTTATCGAAGCACGCGTGGAGAAAGCTTCGACTCTTAGTTAAAAATAGCTTGCTTGACTTCACCTTCTTAGGAAAACTAAAATCTAAAACTTTGTTTACAAATGTTATTGTATGCCAGGAACATGAAACAACACGTTTCACGCGTTATTATTAGTTGTGAAGTGTTCATGAATTAGGGGAAACAATTAAATTAATACTGACGTTAAGTGAAGTGACTTGTTGTTCTTTTATAAAGGTTAATTAGCCACTTTTGGACATCGGTGGTGACAGCACTCCAGCCTAACATCAGGCGGGGTGCTGTCATATGTTGAGCCACAATAATAAAAAAAGACTAAGGGTTCCCTTGAAGTAACTATTTTGAAGTATAAGATTATTATTATAGCAATATCGTTTGTGAATCATTATCAGCGAGTATATATTGTACTGTACTAAATAAGGATTTTCAGCTGTCGACTTCCCCTTTCTTAACATCAGGCAAGTCGAAGAGAAATGTCGAGTCTTAAAAAAATTGTATAGTCGAATTAGCTTGAAGACGTTTTTGCGTTTGTAGTAGTGTGTGTATTACACACGTCTAAGAGCGCGTTTCCATTATGTAGTGGCGGTAGATAAAGATGTTAAGATCTCCTATCATTATGTTTAGTTTTAGCTTGGAGACGTTTTTGCATTTGTAGTAGTGTGTGTAGTACATACGCCTAAGAGCGCGTTTTCATTATGTCGTGGTTGTAGATAAAGATGTTACGATCTCCTATCATTATGTTTAGTTTTAGCTTGGAGACGTTTTTGCGTTTGTAGTAGTGTGTGTAGTACATACGCCTAAGAGCGCGTTTTCATTATGTCGTGGTTGTAGATAAAGATGTTACGATCTCCTATCATTATGTTTAGTTTTAGCTTGGAGACGTTTTTGCGTTTGTAGTAGTGTGTGTAGTACATACGCCTAAGAGCGCGTTTCCATTATGTCGTGGCGGTAGATAAAGATGTTACGATCTCCTATCATTATGTTTAGTTTTAGCTTGGAGACGTTTTTGCGTTTGTAGTAGTGTGTGTAGTACATACGCCTAAGAGCGCGTTTCCATTATGTCGTGGCGGTAGATAAAGATGTTACGATCTCCTATCATTATGTTTAGTTTTAGCTTGGAGACGTTTTTGCGTTTGTAGTAGTGTGTGTAGTACATACGCCTAAGAGCGCGTTTCCATTATGTCGTGGCGGTAGATAAAGATGTTACGATCTCCTATCATTATGTTTAGTTTTAGCTTGGAGACGTTTTTGCGTTTGTAGTAGTGTGTGTAGTACATACGCCTAAGAGCGCGTTTCCATTATGTCGTGGCGGTAGATAAAGATGTTACGATCTCCTATCACTATGTTTAGTTTTAGCTTGGAGACGTTTTTGCGTTTGTAGTAGTGTACAGTCGGCAAATAAATAAATAAACAATTGATTTATTTATTTTATTTAAATATTTTGCCCGATTTCCCTTCGATATATGTCGCTTTAAACCTTAAATGCTTTCATCTGACCAAGATTTGGAGAGGGTATGTGACGTATTATGTGTATATATGTTTCGTCGGTGCTTATTTCAAAAGTTTCAAAGCTACTTCGACTGTAGTTTGTTGTCAGCACTTAACCTACACGCGAAGGTTGATTACGACTTGCGCGGGATGCTAAGTGCCGTTTGTCCTTGCGCCTAGGGTAGTATTAAATGTTAAAAAGAATTATTGGTTATATAATTAATGCCAATAATTATATAGTCACGAATAACCGCTGGATGCAACTGGTATCTTGTCGTTCGGAATGGCGTTCTAAGGTGGTGTGTCAGTGTGGACGTCTTCTGACTGATGATGATGATATTATAATTTTTATTTTAGGTACAAACAATAGTAAATTCCCAAAAAGTAGATGGTAGGCGTAGTAATTATTTAGAATACAAAACTGGAGATATAATTACAGTACTTAGCAAGGAGTAAGTATAATTGAATTTTAATTGATTTTTCCTTTTAACCTTTACTAGTTACGAACACGATTGTTTCAAGTAATACCAACTGGGTCGGCATAGTGGAAACGACTGCTACTTGCAGTTATTGAACTTTTGTAGTATCCTTTCGCTGATCCGGGTTGTACCAAAACTTTCAAGTGTACAAAAGAGTGGTAGGCAGTGGTACCCATCCTGCCGACCCGGGCTAGTACCACTAATTACAAGTATACAGACCGTGAAGTGACTTAGTCGCGTTTTACCTTGTAAGTTGCCGGTTCCAACTAGTGGACGTGATCGCTACTTACAGTTCTTGAATTGTAGTAGCAGTGAGATCTATTCATGGACCACACTCCAGCCTAATATTAAGCGAGGTGCTATCATATGTCGAGTCACAATTAAAAAAAAAAATTATTGTGCTTTTACTTCAAGATTTTTTTGTGTGAGATAATCATGATACAAACAAAAGTGCTAAATATTAATAGACTAGTTGTGCCCGCGTACTCATACAAATATGTGTAGTTTCATGATGATCGGTTAAGTAGTTGTTGCGTAAAAACGTAACAAACAAATTCACATTCACATTTATTAATAGTAGGATTACAAAGCTAACAATTTGTCAATGATATTAATTTATGTTTTTATTTTGCAATTATTGGTTCAGCAAAGATACGACGCTTTGGTCTGGGGTACTGGCGGGTGGTGCATGTGGCATATTTGATCCTGGAGATACTAAACCGTACACCAAACCACAGGTAAATATGTTCTATTATATACATATGTTTAAATAGTGTGACATGTTGTATTTTTGTTATTTTTTATGCTTGCGTTGTTAATAATTGCATACGATTGTCTTGGGTATATTATCTATATGTTGTCCTATATATTTTAACTTATAATAATTTAATATTACTTAATCCTACAATAATGTATAAAAGTGAATGTTAGTTGTGGCAGAAGAAGCGTAGAATTAACAGCGGATAGAATGAGGAATAGCACAGTTGCGATTGATGTGGTTTGAAAGAAGCTGTGATAAGGATTGACATAGGAATGCTTCGATGGTTTGGGCACATGAAAAGGATGATCTGATAAGGATGGATGCGATAATCGCGGCAGACCCAGGAGGGTTTTTCGACCTAATCGGACACCGTAGAGCTTGTATGAAGAGAATTGTGAATGTGAAGGAAGTGTTGTTAGAATCGTGTCAAGTATCTCTCCATTGTCTCTGTCTATCCCTGTGGGGAAAAGGCGTGACAATTTGATTGATTGATATTTTAACCTATAATAATTTGTATTATAAATTAAAAGACCTATTTAAATTCTAGGCGACCTTGGTCTTGTGGCAAATAAACGGTCGCGCAAACAAAGAGCTCCCGATTCATAACCAATTGAAGGTACTTTGATATGTAGTCCTGTTTCTATACAACGTTTATTACAAGCTTAGTATAGAAATGTAAATAATATATATAAGTTATAATCATTTGTATCTGTAAGTTGTATTGTAATCATTGCATCTGTATGCTCATAACGTCCCTATGGTTCGATGGAAAAGAACGTCTAACCGCCTTTTGTCATTTGACCAATAATAGTTTTTTTTTTTTGAATAAAATGTTTAAAACTGTATTGTGGAGTTTAAGAATTGATTTAAAACACAATATTATGCAAAATATATAATTATTGCATAGAAAGAATACATTAAATTGATACATAGATAATATGCCCAGTATAGATCACAATCTTTCATTTTCATACATTTATTCATTTGTTTTCAACATCTAATTATACATGTGTAGCATATGTAGGTCATCCCCATTGTTTTTGGTTTAGCGGGCATCATCATTGTCATTTCATTCATCGGCTTCTCTGTCACCAAGCCTTGGCAGGAGTTCAGTGCGTTTACATGGCTCCCTAAGATCATCATTATTAAGATCTGACACAAAGAGACACACATACACGGAGAAAAGAAGCATTGATAGAGGTATGATATCGAGTCCCCAAGGTGATGTGAAGCATACTGGACACATCGGTTTAGATGGGGCATACTTTGGCGATGTATCCTTTTTGGATGCCACGGGCAATGTGAGTATTGTTCTGCATGTGTTTCTTTCAGTACATTTAGACATCTTAACATTTTTCGTTTCATTGATCTCATTTCATATTTTCGTAATTGCTTAGTTGTTCAAAAGCTTTTTATTTTATTTTGGTCGAGATATTTGTCAAGATGGTGACAAGGTCTCTGCTGATCCCTGTGGGAATGGAGGCGTGACAATTGACGAAGATCACATACGCTAGCATGCATTACAATAAAATATATTTTAATTATTTTAACCGACATTTTGAAAGCTTCGCAGCAATTGTAGTCAGGCTGAAAGGCTGAAGACACAATGGCTACAAAGTCTTCGAAACGTTTGATTCGAGTAGACGCTATGGTGACCTCCAAAAATTTATGATTTCGAAGATTTTATCAAAAATTTAATATTCTTTTACTCAATACTTAAATATTTTTAACACTCAAGATGATGAAAATTGACTTTTTGTTTGGATTATATTACACGTCTATATTCCACAAAGTCAAATGAGATAAAAGATGACCGTGTAATAGGTTATCATTCATCTTAATTGAAACAAAAATAATGCATATCGTCGTTTTCAAGCCGAAATCTACTAAGAGCTCGATTTTAGATTGAGTAGGTTACTAACCAACATTTCTTATAAAAAGTATATGTCACTTTCGACGCAAGACTGGAGTTTACTTTTATTCATTTCAATGTATATGATAGAATTATTAATAACAGTAATAATAAGTATGTAGGGGAAAGTCGGGTAACCCCGGCCGGCGGGTAGCCCCGGCCACTGTGAGTACCAAGTCCCACTCACGCATAGATAAACTTTGCACACTTGAAACAGTTCGCACCGCGCGTGTGCGAACTGTTTCAAGTGTGCAAGTACTCACAGTGGCCGAGGCTACCTGCCAGCCGGTGCTACCCGACTTTCCCCTATACACGTAAAGCTTTTGAGTTAACGCTTGTATTATTTCATTCCTAATCAAATTTGCACAACATAATCCTCATATAAAAATCGATTTTTAAAGAGTAAACTTCAAAATGGATTGCTAAGAGGCTAGGCAGATACAATGAAGCGCCACGATCCTGACAAAACTCCCTCGCTTTTCTCACATCCACAATTCTCTTCACACAAGCTCTACGGTTATGGGCTTTAATATATTGATAAATAAAACATTTTAACATTTAATTAAACTAAAATGTAAAGAATGTATTACAAATATAACTTTAATTTTAATTTGGTAATAAAATCTGCTTAGTAAAAATAATTAAAAGAGAACATTCTTATTCAATATCTCAATGTTATATAATACTTTTTGCACATAGCAGATATTGGTTTGATAACGTTATTATGCCAAAATTTTATTTACAAATATGATTACATTGTAATATCAGTTCAAATAATTAAATTTGTAATAAACATCGATAAGAAAAATTCACGCGTGCACATCCGTTTTGCGATCGGAATCGAACCCTCTGTCTGTGCATTCTGTTTTTTGTTCAATTTTCATCACAGTCAACTGCCTTTAATTACTCTTTAATATAAAAAATTGTTAAAAATACTCCATTACGTTAACATCTCCGTAACTTGATAGCAACCTTGGCCGGCATAGTGACGGTTACTGAGGCAACCGTAAACTTCATCGGTTTATTCAGTGGCTCTCGGATTTCCCCTTGCTTACCATTACCTACCCGAAGGACACGAAACACGACGATCTAAGCGAATTCGCTTTGTGCTTCAACGATCAAAAACAAACAAACATCCTTTTGAACATATTTTAATTTAAACGCCAACGCATGGAGTGATTTGCATGCTATGGAACTTGTTTATGCATTTGTTCCTGAAAAGCGCGTCAAGCTAGCTGACGCTCGTCCAAATTCGCTCGCAGCGAATAACGTTACAATCAGCAACGCTGTTTTATGGCCCTTCAGATATAAAGCAGTTCGTTTATTTTGAAGCTTTCAGAGTAAAGCGAATTCGCTTGGAGCTTCGCGTCTCGTGTCTAGAGATGTAACGACTACTTTTCAACCCGGGTTAAACTGAGTTGACACTTAACCGAGTTGGGTCAGTTAACATCTACAATAAATCGGTTTGAACTATTATATACTTAAGTAATATAATTTTAGATCAGACATCAAATTTATTTAGTTATATTTGACATCCGAAATTCTATAGCAAACCATACTGTGTATTAGGCAATTGAGATTATCGGACCGAATTGGCAACTCGGTTTGTAAACCGGTTCGAAAATACTTCATCAATTCGGTTTGCGAATCGGGTTATCCATATTTTTAAATTGACCTTACTCTATTTGAATAAATTCGTTCCATCTTTAGTCGATACAGCGTCAAGATTTTCCTATTATAAAATTATGCTTTCATTGTAGCCGCCACGCCAAGTTGTAACGCCATATAAGCCATCTGAGGATCTCGAACAACAACCGTTAATAAATCCAAATTCGCCATCGCATTTGACTGGAGCATCTTCTTCTTCGTTGCCGTATCCTCTTTTAAGACAAGACAATAATCCTAGAGATGATGAACCTGTCATCTTGCCCACTAACGCTGGGAGTCAATTATCAAGTATGTTAATTTTTTACATAATAATCAATAGATACACATGGCATTGTATATCAAACTATGCAATTGATTGCGGTTATTATCAAATTTAATGCCACCCGAAACTGGATAATTTACTATTTTTTTGGTTCATAATTTTGAAATTACTAAATATATTTAATACTTTTAATTCTTAATATACAGAGAAAGAGTCCCGGACACAAAAGCAGCTCGGCCTTAAGTTGGCGGAACCATCGAAAAACAAAAACAAGGTACATTCACATTTTATATATAGCATTAAACATAATCTGCTAATTAAACATTCACCATAATATGCTGTTGGCAAAGGATACATATATGATTGTTTATCGGGTTCCCAATCTTAAAGATTCCAGAAAAGGCCGGCATAGCGAAGTGACCCCTTATTGGAGACATTTGGCCGCAGTCGCTCGCGGCCCACATTACAGCTTAACATTAACAGAGAATTTTATCTATCCTTCGCCGTTTTATCCTTATTCTTTCATAAACAAGTTAGTTAAGCCTTAATGCGCTCATTACACGCTAATGCCCGTGTCAGTCGAAACCACATGTGTCAAAGTAAATGTATCTTGTATCTTTGATACGTGTACTTTGGTCGTGATTTCTATGATACAAGCACGTTTAGTAGCTTAGTATGGAAATGCAAAAAGAAATAAACTGACAGCAAAATCTATTAGGTAACCTATTAGGACTACTTAAGATGTATTATTATTTTTTTCCTCTTATCTTTTAGGCAAAAACAATGTCACTGAAACGCAACAAGCCTAGTCACTCAATTGGTGCCCCACCAAAATCAGACGATGAGCACGAGTATCACGAAATATCTGATAATAATACTGCTGTAAGTATTTCTATAAAATATTAGTACGCATTATCATTGATTGGAACGCCTTCATTCCTACAGGAATGGAAAGAGACAACGCATCCCTACTTTCCACAGCTTTCTTTCTTCCTTTACATTAACAACCATCTTCGTGCATACTCTGTGCTTATTCTTAATAATGCAGGGCTCCGCAGTGCCCATAACTATGAACTATCAACAAAATTTTAATATCTGAAATTTAATATTTTAACATCAGGGTGATTGACATTTTCACCTTTCCCCGGCGGGTCAGATATGTTTGTGGCACTATAATTAAAATACATATTTTATTAAGGTATATATCTAATATATACAATTATCGTGAAACGGTGTTGGTAACATAACTCCTCCGAAACGGCTTGACAGATTCCTATGTAATTTTGTGTGTATATATATTCAGTAGGTCTGAAAATAGGACGTAAACTATTTTACATATCCCTAAGTGATAAATAAAGATGGTCCACTCCAAAAAACCTTTATAACAATTTGGATTTTTTAAAATCTAATATTTGTATGATTCGACATTAAAACACAAATACAACCCTTAATGTTCACCCTTTTAACACCAACCCCTATAATAGTGATATTCGTACTCTAATTTTCTACTCCTGGCGGTCGATAATCGATTACCACTCGAACAGTTATTCCCGCCCGGGATTTACGGTAAACAGTCATCATTAACAATACAGAGTCTGCATTTCTCACACAATTACATATATTTTATTATTTTATATATTACATTCTAATATTCTTTTTAGGATACATTTGGCACCAATGCGGCAGTGGAGGCAATCGCGGTACCTGAAAGTCCAACCACCCCGGTAATAAACAATTTGTAATTTTTTTTATATATTGACAGGAATGATCTTACACTGCCTGATGTTAGACTGGAGTGCGATCCATAATCAGTGGTGACTACGAGCATTAGTTAATTACCATATTGTATATTAGAAATATTTGTAATAAAACAAAAATCAAATCAAATTTTCACGCCTCCTCCCCACAGATAGGCAGGTTTCAACTGGGCCGGTTTAGTGGGCATTCCATATACCGCAGCCCAGCTTAAGATTAGAAGGGTTCAGTTATATGTTAAAGCACAAAAAAAAATAAAGGAGTAAAAGAGTAGGAAACTGGGAATGGAGGCGTAAAAGTTTGATTGACTGAGACCTATAGGTTTTGTACATTTTTCCTAATATTATATTTTTGGTTTTTAGAAAAGTCAAACAGACTTCAGCCAGAGTTTATTGGACGAAATGGATACAATGTTCCGCAAGTTGGATTCCCATGTTCAGAGTGATGTAAGTTAATAAATGATATTACAAACCAATTATTTATATATGCTATAGATGCCAAAAAATATATTTATGGGCCCAAGGACAGGTCATAGCGATCATAGCAATATACAGGGTGTCTCAAGAACACTTTCGAAAATAAAGTGGGGTGGTGGAGTTGCAAATCCTAGGAAAAAACTGTATAAAAAAAATTGGACAATATTTTAAACCGTTTCCTCATTATAGTATTATAACCGTTTAGTAAATGACAGAACCCCGCCTGAGATAAAATTGTAAAATTTGTTAAAAAAAAATGCAGTCGTTTTAAGGATCAGGAATACTACACCCTTACTTTATTTTCGGAAGCGTTCTTGAGACATCCTGTAATATCCTTTCTTTTGATATTTTTGTTTGTATCTAAGAATGGCTATTGGCATTAAGGTCGCCCTTATTAATGGTACTTAAAAATTTAAAATTTATTTTCAGCAACCAAGGATGAGGCAGTATTTGGAAGAAAACAGGTATATAATTTATTTATTTCTCATTTGACTGTTAAGTACATAGACATTGGTTGTATCTCGATGCGATCAACTAAAAGCCATTGGATTTAAGACAGTACTGAAGTGATTTTAAAGATATTGAAGTTCGCAAAAATAGCACACTAAATATGCACAATAAATATGCATTTCGTTGCCGAACTGTAGCCATTCGCAATCTAAAACATGGCGAACTACGTCTAACTAACGCACTTGAGGTTACTGACGTTAGTGCAAACCTACTCACCAGCATTCTGTCTCGCTCGAGTTTCACTAAAAAATATCTTTGGTTGAATTTCTCTTTAACGAATTCAGTGATGCAGTTGTGGGTGTGACTTTTCGTGTTCGGTTTCACATTTTGTAGTGAATAATAAAGCGCATGCCATATCTTCTCCTTTTGTTTTAATCTAAGATCTATTTATTTATCAACTTTTTTAAACAATTTAACAATTCACAGGTCGCAAACTTTGAACAAAATCGAAAAGAAAAAGGCTCTTAGAACTGGTACAATGAAACCTATGTCCGCACAGGAACAAAAAACTTTAGATACCGCTGTTGCATTGGCCAATGAAATTACTACTAGGTAATTAACAGTTTTGATTGTTACATTGAGTTGTGTCTATTGTCTCTGCTTATCCCTGACAATTTGATTGATTGATTGTCACATAATAAGACAAGAAAGCTGGGTTGATTAGTACCCATAACTGTAGAGCTTGTATGAAGAGAATAGTGGATGGAAGCGAGGGAGTTGTGTAAGGATCGTGGCAAGTGGCGCTCCATTGTCTCTGCCTATCCCCTATTAGTATTATTTTTTATGACTATTTTTAAATTAATATACATTTATTCTAGATCAATGAATGACTTGGGTAAAGATACAGTGAAATTGCCAGCTTCACCAAATGATAATAAAACTAAGTTTAACTTTAAACGACCATCGCGCTCTCAACTCCCACAAAGTGAAATTGAGAAATATTCACAAGGTAGGTAGATTTCTCCTAAACTAAGAATGAGCGACCCAAGTTCTTACCTCGATTTTAAACTCTTGTTCAGAAGCGTAGCGGGCCTTGGCGGGACCCCGTGTAATAATTTGTTTGGGGGCCCTTTTTTTTGGCCGGCATAGTGACGGCGGCTGAGACAGCCGTGTACTGGCTCGGCTGTTTCAGTCGTCGGCACTTTTGGATCTCCTCTTGCTTATCATCAGGCAGGTCGATGTCAGATGTCGTGTCACAATAAAAAAAAATGTGTAAAGATTTCTCACCAAAGAGAAAAAAATGTTTGAAAGAAATATTTATTCATCATAATTATCTATATGTCAAAATAAGAAATTGCTTTTTGTATTTTTATCTATTTCTGAAATAAATAAAAAAATTGAGAAGTTTGTATTAATTTTTGCTTACGCACGTTGGGGGCCCCCGTGGCCCAGGGGCGCCGTATAATTGATACGGCAGATACGGCGGTAACTACGCCCCTGCTCCTGTTATACCGCCCCGTACAAGTTGGAGAAAACAGTGGGACGAAAGGAAATGGCGCGTCGTTTCTTTTTTAATGAATTAGCAAATGGAATGCTTTATTAGCCCATGTATTCACCCTGTTCTATAACCTTGTATCTTTAATGCAAGGCGTTAAAAAACACCTCTGGCCGGCATTGTGACGGCGACTGAGGTAGCCGTAATACCGACTGAGGTCGATATTTTCAGTCTCGGACCTCCTCTTGCTTACTACCAGCCCAGTCACAATAGGCAGACAGTTGGTGAAGTGACTTGATAACTTTTCCGGATCTGTTTGAGAGTAGCTGGAATCAGGTTGACATAGTCTATGTTGCTATGCCGCATATATTATTGCTAACAGATTAATCGCTTTATCTGATCCTACACCAGCTTAGAAGTGCGTGGAATTTTAGACTTTAAATTTTTTTCCTATTACAACGAATAATGAAAGGATTTTATAAATCTGATGTGGATGGATGCGTTAAAGAACACAGGCCTAGGAGGCTGTTTTCAGACCAAATCGAAGACAACTTCAAGAAAACTGGGAGGCCTAGTGCCTATAACCGTAGAGCTTGTATGAAGAGAATTGTGAATGTGAGGGAAGCGAGGGAGTTGTGTCAAGATCGTGGCAAGTTGCGCTCCTTTATTTCTGCCTATCCCTGTGGGATAAAGGCGTGATAATTTGATTGATTGACAACGGATAATATTGGTAATTTTGGATGGAACACTCGCACGACGTAATTGTTCCCCCGTTATTTGTGCCAATTCAAAATAGATAGAACTTTCGAAAAGATATTGCGAATTGCGCATCTTCTTGAATTTGATAAGTAAATTAGACTTTCTGGTTATATTTATATAACATTGTTTTTTTATATTACAGTAAAACATGAACGGCGTAATTTTAGTAAGGAAGCTAACAGCGTGCCGGATATACAGGTAAACTTTATTTAATTACATTTGGTTTCATAATCATGAGCCAGAAGGCACCTACTGCTGAACATAGGCCTTGCCCTAAAACGCCATTCCGAACGACAATATGCCATTTGTATATCATTGGGTTTAGAATTTTCGAAATACTATCTAATTATACGAGTATTTCACATTGAAAGTAATTATCTTTTACGTTTGGGTCCACAGTGTTCATAACCGTCCATAACAGAAAGCCGCCTATATTCATGACTGCAATTTAGCTTTATATCTAAGCCCCGATTTTTTTTATAAAAAAAACAAATTAAATTGTGACGCCTTTTTCCTACTGGTATGGACAGAGACAATGAAGCGCCTGAGAACGCCCTCGCTTCCTTCACATACACAATTCTCTTCCTACAAACTACGATTATAGGCACCCAGCAGGACAGAGAAATGACTTTGTAGCGAACTTTCACTGATATTTAGCATTGTTAACGAATAACAAATTTCTAGGTAACTACGTTGATTGATTGATTGGTTACTTACAAGAATCCCAAATATTAATGCAAGTTCGTTGCCAAGTCATTTCGCTGTCGTGTATTAGGAGATTTGTCATAATTATCGTACATCGCTTGAAGAACAACATCAATCGAAGAACCGACAATAGGTGGACTGACGACATAGTGAAAGGACGCCGGCCGGGACTTTGGCGTTCTAAGGGGGAGGCCTATGTTCATCAGTGGACGCCTTCTGGCTGATGATGATGTATTGGAAAAATCGGGGCCAAGACGAAGTGTGAAGCCACAGTATAAAAACAATTGTTTATAAATATTTAATTTATTTTTAGTCTACGTTAACAAAGGAGAGTAAACTTGCCTACGCCAGTTTGATTGAGCAGCCCGCAATCACTACGTCATTAATCACGCACAATGCTCAAGAGTATACTATTATGTCAAAACCACCTATTCACTATCCAAAACCAGCCGTGAAAGCTTTCGACCAAGCTGGCATTGTTACACCATGTGTAAGGTAATGTATATAGATAGCATTTTCACACCCGTAAAACCCGCACAGGTCGAGAAGCATCCGCATTTTGTCGACCGAATCGGCAGTTGAACTAAAAGTTCGGTGCGGCGTTTCTTTGTAGAACAAGCTACAAATAGAATGCTTTGCCAGCCAACGTGTTCTATTCATCTAATAACCTTAGATCCTTCAAAAAACTCTCTATTGCTCATTAACAAGTGAGTCACGTATCAGGTCACAATATGGTTGTCTTGCTTAAGTAGTTCTGTACTCAGGGCCGTCTTTACCCGGGGATTCAAGGGGTGCAGTGCACCCGGGCGCAGAGTCCTAGGGGGCGCATGCCGACCGTCATAAATTTCGATAGGTACCTACTACACTAAGACCACGCGAGCGGAGCCTTGACTTTCGCACCCCGGCGCTGAATATGCTTAAGACGGCCCTGTCTGTACTCTTGCGTTTCTGGAACTGGAATGGTAGCTACTGCTACTACAGGCAGCAGTATATTTTTATGGATGCACTATAACGGTAAACGTCATCTAGGTTGATGGTAGATAGAAAAAGTGCAAAAACGGTCTAGTGTTATAGCTGCCTCAGTCGCCGTGGGGGGGTCAATTAATATTTATAGAAAATTATATAAAGTTTATACAATTAATTATTAAACACATTATTCTCAAACATATAAGGCGACCGCGGTAAAGTGGCCGTGCAATGGTTATATTGTGACACGACATATGACAGAACCCCGCTTGATGTTAAGCCAAAGTGTTGTCCATGAATGAATATCACTGCTACTACAATTCAATAACTGTGAGTAGCAATCACATCCACTATGCCCGCCTAGATGGAACCGGCAACTTACAAGCTGATCCAGAAACGTGACCAAATCACTTCACGGTCTGAATACTTGTGAGTGGTGGTACAACCCCGGTTTGGCAGACTGGGTACCACTGCCTACCACTCTTTGATAACCAGACCCGAAGCGATTATCCATCTCTTTTTTTTATTAACAAATATTTGCAATATTTAATGTTATTAAATATTACAAATAAAAGCTATGAAACAAATATTTGCTCCCACCGGGAATCGAACCCGGGACTTTACGCGCAACAAACCATTCGCTAAATCGTTCGTCCACGCCTGTCGTCATCTTTACTTTGGTTGTCCTGTTTCTATGATACAAGTACTTTAGTAGCTTAGTATAAAAATGTAAATAATAAATATATACTATGTTTTGTTAATTTTTTTCTTTTTAATTAAATTTCTATACTATGCTAGTATCATAGAAACAGAACGACCAAAGTGCATATCAAAGATACATTGGTACTGGCAGGTGGTTTTGAACCCGTGCTCTCGGTTTGCGTAACCATTGCAATGCCACTACACCACGGTCGCCTTACACTTATAATAATCACTCCAGTAGAGTTAATAGTTTTGTATTTGACACTTAATTTCTAATTACAGATCATCTTGGGAGCAGAAAAGTATGCAACCGGATACAAATTATACAAAGGTATATTTTATTATTATGTTTTTTATAGTAAATTAAACTTTTTATTAAATACTAACTTAGAAACAGAATGACCAAAGTACATATATCCAAGATTATTGATATATGTATTTAATTCCAGGGCTCTTGGTTTGCGGGAACATTTATATACTTCACCAAGTTCGCCTTTATATTATAGTTTTGTATCAATCAATCAATCAAATTGTCACGCCTTTTTCCTACAGGGATAGGCACGATCCTGACACAACTTCCTCGCTTCCTTCACATTCACAATTCTCTTCATACAAGCTATGGTTATGGGCACTAGGCAACCTAGCTTTCTTATGGATATCTTTTGTAATAAGCTAAATAAAAAATTAATTTTAGGAGATCAACGTCATACCATTGCCACCAAGGAGCACAAAACCTAAGCTTGTTGACAAAGCAAGACATTTCCGCAAATATCCACTTGTATTACCCGAAACTGCGGAAAATGACTATCAAATCAATCTCAAACCAGCTGAAACATCTGCGATGCGAAAAATCCCATCTATTCATAATACTAACATTTACCACAACTTCTCCTCTCGTCAATATGCACCGAAAGTAATGAAATATGAAAGGGATACATCAGAAAAAGTTCAATATCTTAATTTGACTGATGATACTGATTTTAATTTGGGTAAAAATAAAGAAAACGGACACGAGAATAAAACTACAGACAACGGAAATAGTAATCAGGTAGCGGTTACAGTGCATGAAAATAAAACTGAAAAAGAAGCTTTAGTAAGAGGCAAGTATTACTTTACATCATAATTTCTAAGTTTGAACGGAAAGTGGCGCTCCATTGTCTCTGCCTATCCCTGTGGGAAGAAAGATGTACAAAGTTTTACAATATCTAGATGCGAATTCAAAATTGTAATTGGTGTTTTCTTTAAATGTTTTTGATGCATACCGGTATCACGGTAGAGTTATAGGCAGTAGATAGTCTGCCGAACCGAGTAGTACTACTACTTACAAATAGGACCGCACTCCAGCCTAACATCAGGCGGTACGACCTGCGACATGATTTCCCTACTTTATAAGCTACAATGGAAGATCACGCATACTACTTTATATGTATTACTGTCTGTAAATATAGTCAATATTTTAGTCTGCTGACCACTTTTAAGTGCACATATTTACTCGTATAGTGGATGCGACTGCTACTTGCAGTTATTAAACCGTAGTAGCAGTCACCTCTAACTCATTGACCGCACTTCAGCTTACCATCAGGCAGGGTACTGTCGTATGTAGAGCCATAATAAAAAAATGTTTAGCTGAAGATGGCATAATTAATAAAAATGTTACAGATTGCACTGATCATGTATCTGTGGAAGATTTACTGGAGTTCGTAGGCCAAAAACCTTGTGGCAGACAAAGAGGTCTCGAATCTGATGAAGTCAGAATTATGTGCAAAGTTTTAAAACATGAGGTAAATTCTGAATTCTCTTTTACCTTTTAGCGGAGCATTATTCCACTATGTTGGAAAAGGAAAGGAGTACTTCCAGCTGTACGCGTGTTGCGTACAGGGCTCAACTTAGCCGGTAACGTCTTTGCGTTGGCGCGTATATTTATAACGATTACTTTGTTGGTAAATCATTTTGCGAGATATTGGACACATGCAACGCCATCTAGCGATAGCATGTAGCGGTCGCTACAACCTTATTGTAGGTTTCACCCACTTTTCAATACTGTGTCTTGTAACGTGACATATGAGGACTTCTCATAATCCCATACGCTTGGCAGGCTTCTTGGGGATCGCATTATACTCATCGCACTTAAGTATGCTTGGAGAATCTTTAGAGTTACCAACCTAGCTCTCAGGACCTGCAAGCATGGGCTGGCCATAGGCTTGAAGTAGCAATAGCTCGAAAACCTATAACCAATGGGGAAGAATGGTCGACCAGAAGACGCAGCGTAGGTAGCCCTCCCACTAGGTGGACTGATGACATAGTGAAAGTTACGAATAACTGGTGGATGCAACTGGCATCTTGTCGTTCGGAATGGCGTTCTAAGGGGGAGGTCTATGTTCAGCAGTGGTGGACGTTTTCTGGCTCATGATGATGAGTTGTAGCTGGTGACTAAAACGTAACCAATTTGAGTAATTAGAACTTACCCTATAATCACATTCCCGCTTCACTAGAACCTAATTTAGACTATATAAGACTGGATTTATTTCTTTCTTTACTTTTTTAGACTTAGCTACTAATGCTTGTATCATAGATACAGGACGAACAACATATCAAAGATTTGATATGTTGATAAGATGGATTTATTTCTTTCTTTACTTTTTTTAGACTTAGCTACTAAATGTGCTTGTATCATAGAAACAGGACGAACAAAATATCAAAGATACATTACTACCAGCAAGTTGTTTTAAATCAGGAGTTCCCGGTTTTAGTGACCATTGCACTACCACTAATCCACGGTAGAATTAAAAGTAATAAACCTTATTTGTACACAGGCAACTCCAGAGCATTGCTTACAAGCATTGGAGCTAAGCGATTGGAATGTCCATGAAGCAATCAAAACAATGAGAGTGAAGATATCAATTGGTGATAAAATAGACTTGGAGGAGTGCAATAGAGAATTGTCAACTTGCAATGGAGATGTGCTAAAGACATTGTCCATTCTTGTGCTCAAATATCCTAAAAAGGCTAATTAATTTAATAATTGGGTTATAATGGTTTTATTATAAGGGTCCTTTTTGATACTATATAATTTTAAACACTTACACGGTCTTATTCATAATATGATATACATTATAATGGTTCGAGAGGCGAATATATTTACTACACGCGTGGCGCATTGATTAGCACAACAGTCCGTTACGCGCAGTCACGGGTTCGATTTCCAGTCGGATCTAAGATTTTTTTATTGTGACTCGACATCTGACCTCGACCCGTCCGATGGTAAGCAAGAAGAGGTCCAAGAGTACCGACGACTGCGAAAACCAAGTCTTCACGGCTGCCCCAGTCGCCGTCAGTATGCCGACCAAAGGTGCTTCTTCACGCGTCGCTTGAAGGATCCAAGGCTATTATAGCTTTTATTTGTAATATTTAATAATGAGATTGAATATTACAAATATTTGTTATTAAAAAGAGTCGGATATAGTTTGGTTGACTAAAATTGTTTAGTTAGTGCCCAGTCTGCCGAACGTGTAGTGGCTTAGTCGCGTTTCGGGATCAGCTTGTAAGTTGTCAGTTCCAACTAGGCCGGTATAGTGGATGCGACTGCTACTTGCAGTTGTTTAGCTGAAGTAGCAGACGCCTTGATTCATGGACCACACTCTAGCTTAAGCTAGATGTTAACATCAGGCGAGGTGCTGTCATATTTCGAGCCACAATAAAAAATGCCTTAGGCAATCAATGTTAAGTGCAATAAAGAATTTTAAATATATAATGTTTATAGCAGTTCAATTGTAAAATATAGAAATAAAACCAAAATTTAACACATTGACTTTATAGGTACTAATTTAACCTATAAAAGTCTTGTTCTAGATTATAAAGGGTTTATAATATATACTATTTATATAGTGGGTCGTAAATAACAAAAATGTTATCGAACACTTCGCATTTTTGAACCTATTATGAGATTTTATTATTAACTAGCTGTGCCCGCGACTACGTCCGCGTGGAATAGTTATTTTGGGAATCATAATATTTTTTTGTTTATCTACCTGCTCAGCTTTATTATAAATTACCTATAGCTGTTACCCGCGACTTATTTTAGACGATTAAATTACGTAACTAATAGAATATATTTTAAAGTAGTTTTAAAAAGAATTTATTTTAAAGTACTTCTGCGTAAATTATATTTTTGGATTTTGCATGATGATATTATATCGTTGAAACAAATTAACGCTGCATTCAACCGATCAGTAGGGAGCCGACCGCATAGTATGCTTGTCTGTCTATAAATGACGCGCCCCTCCACTTTATTAGTTTATTTAAATGTGTGAATGCAAATATTACTAACTATACTATTAAACTTCATCACGTTCGTTCCTCCTTTCTAACCAGCAACTGAATAACCAATTACTGCATTTTCGGTGTGTTTTATCCATATTTTATATTTGCTCGTATGCGTAAATGCAGTGGAGGGGCACGTCATTTCGGCTTAGACAGACTATACCTCGAAGAGCTTCACCCCCTCCGCCTCGCCCGCAAGCACCGCCTCTCCTCGCCCGCCGGTTAGCGCTCATCATGCGATGCGTGTGAATTTTGTTTCAGAGTTATTTTAAAATTGTATTATCTTATATGATGTTTATTGAAATTAGGTGATGTCAATGACAATTTTGTTCACAGTTAAATATTCTTAATTAATAACACATTTATTTCGATAAAGAATAATATTATTATGTTAATACAACTCTGACAAATAATTTGTAATAATGCATTAATTTAGACTAAATTTGACTATAATAAAAACGGTTATTGTGAGTTAATCTTAAAAGATAGACATATACGGTCGCGGACATTTTTTTAGATAATTGAAAGAGGAATAATTCTTTCATACATAATTTTTGGGTATCTCGCACGGTTTTCGCAGCGCACGCAACGGAAACCCTCAAAGACGAATAATATTCCCCGTTTTTTCCACATTTTCGACTGTTTCTTCGCTTCTATAAGTCGCAACGTAATGTTTTATAGCCTAAAGCCTTCCTCGATAATTGATCTATCCAACACAAAAAGAATTTTTCAATTCGAACCAGTAGTTCCTGAGATTAGCGCGTTTAAACAAACAAACAAACAAACAAACAAACAAACTCTTCCGCTTTATTATATTAGTATAGATAAGACCATTAGTCTGTTGCATTTTGTATTTGTTTTATTTATAAATTATAAATATTTTTATTATAAGGCTAAATAGAGTTAATGTAACTTTTTATTACCTATTTTTAATATTAAAATATTTTTTTATAAATTCAAATGGAGACTATTTCGCCACGCGTAATGTCTCAGGTTCGATTCCCGTTCACAGCAAAGATTTGTGTTAAAGCTTTTATTTGTGATATTTAATAATTAGATTGAAAATTACAAATATTTGTTAATTAAAAATGAAGCCTGATACTTGCTCCGGAACTGATTGCCAAAAAGTGGTAGTGCATAAGTTTACTGTAAAGTGACCAATGTAAAAAAATATTTTAACATTGATGTTTTTTTAGAATATTTTAAATATATATACTATGGTATAAAGTGCCTATTTTAGAATTGGAATATTAAAATCATTATATATAGGGGTTTTTAACAAGAACATTGTTTTTCAATATGGTCACACATCAGAACTACATAACAGTTTTCACATTATTTTGTGGACATACCGGTAATAGAAGCTTGGGCAATTGTTAAACTGAATTCTATTTCACTAAAAAAACGAATTAAAATGATAAAAATTACTATGAAAATGGTAGATCTGTAAAAGTTGTAAAAAGCGGGATATTATTTAAAAATTTGGTGAACATAAATTATGTTTATGGATAACGTATTAAACAAAATGTGGTCTAAAGTCGTGATTGAGCCGTTTTTTTTCGAAAATTTGTCATCTCTAACCATGGTCGTGGTGGACATCTATCAGATATCATTTTTCATTCATAATTGCCAAACCTTACCTTTTTTAATACAATAAAAAAATTCAATCATTGTCCTCTAAATTGAATTGTTTTATTTTGATTTACAAAACAAAGTTCTTGTTGAAATACGCTTTATATGCATTTACAAAAAATATTGTTTGTTTTTGTGTGCAATAAACTTATAAAAAAATGATCACGTTTTATTTATGTCCTATAGTTAATATTGAAATGAAACAAATTATGATTATATAAATTGAACAAAATTTATTAGTCTTTATCTCTCATAATGATGGTTGTGTTAATCAGAATATTTTATTTTTTACATTAAACATGATTGTCGGCACTTATGGACCCCTATTGCCACCAATGGGTCGAGTCGAATGGCAAGTTACAAAATAATATAGTAAACACTATAATTTTTTAATACATTTTTACGTCAGTTAATCGACTTGGTCGTGGTCTTGCCTATTGATATTGTAGATATAATCAATATAATATACCGTATCGAATAGCGGGTAAGCTAAGCTCCATAATAAACTAAACAGCCTCAAGTATAAATCACAAAAAGTATATATTTTTGTTTACCAAAATAATTTGTTTTCAATAGAATTAGTTAAGTCTTTGACGACATTTCGTAATTTCCATAAAGTATTAGTAAAATGAGTATCAAATACATTTATAGTCCCATGATCGTTTGGAATGGGCTCATTGGCATCTTTTGTGGCTCTCTGTAAGACATTTAACACTGTTTTATATATTAATGATTGTCGGGATGCAGGCTTGCAGATAGATAAATGGTCAAGTGGTAGTTGATAAAATGCTCCTCGGCCCAAATCTGCAGACTCCGGTTTAACCAAATGAAAAGGAACTTTAAATGCAGTGACTAGAGTAGGTTTAGTTTCAGAAAAACTTATAGTTTCCCATCCATGCTCATCAGCTATTTTCAAGAAATTATTATGAAGTTCGTGTAGAAATGTAGAACTTTCTGAAAGCTGCCTCACATCATTGGACGGCCAAAAAACTGCTGCAGCAGCACGGGGCATGGTAGCTAATGAACTTCCTTTATGAGGTGTGCTAAAAAATAATACTGCTTTTGTATTGTCTACTAATTTCTTTCCAGCTTCGTTTTCACTACTTGCGGATGCAACAAGTAATTGTTTGACAATCAATCCACCCATAGAATGCGCCAACCACACCACAGGTGTATTGTTGGCACCCACTCCGGCTTCAAACAAAACGGAAGAGAGTTCACTTGCCCTAGATTCTATATCAGCTACTTGCAGGGGACACCGCTCTAGCCATTCTGTAATACTGGACCAATAATTAACACCAAGTATGCGCAAATTCTTACAGTCATTGGGCAACCATTCTTTAGGCCAACAATTTGTGTAATGACATCTATCATGCTCTTCTTGAATTAGGGCTGTTCTCTTTTTATGTGTTAAATAACTATCAATTGATTCAGTATCCCGTAATGCATTCTCAGGTAAATCTTGTAACACAACTTCAATATTAGCCAACAGGGAATTTGTATCAATAACATCTTCAACAATTTTTCTGAATTGTGGATCTTTTTCCTGCTCCCGACAGGGTTCACAGTCATTTTCATTATCAGGAATTATATCAGCCATACCCACTACTTTGGCACAACTTTTGTCTCTTTGCCTCCATGTCACAAAGACACCACCTCTCAGGCCATGAACTAGTAAGGTGTCACATGTTGGAGTTACTCCTGTACGATATATAGGATATAACAAGAATAAGCCTGGTTGATAACGACACTCTCCAGACAAATTAGAGAGACAAACAGCTGCTGAACTTGATAAACTAAATTCACTGCTTCTTATAAGTCGTGACAATTCCTTAATTAAACCATTTTGATAGAAATTAACAAGCAGTTTTCTGTCAACACTAAGTATTGTTAGTAACCTCAATGCAGCACCATCAATTTCGGAATCATTTGGATTCCTTAATAATAATTCCGCTATACAGGGAAGTAATTCCAAACCCATGAAAGTGGGGAGACTATTACTGATGTCTTCATATCCAAAAATACTGAGGTGATGATATAAAGCTTTCAAACAAAGCAGGCATATTTCACGATCTGTCAATCTATCAGGTTTTGAAGGAATGTTGTCCGCTTCTATGGCATGTTCATGGGCATTTACAAAATATTTTGACAAAAAATGCTCTATGCAAATATGTGGTTTCTGGCCATGTAGTGTAACAAGCAAATCTCTAAATTTAAAACAAATCAATTCATTAGACTTTGCTGCCCTACGAATGTGAATTGGTGGAGGAAGAAAATACCTTAAGTCAGCACCTCTTGTACGAGCCAGCAGAACAGCAATATTCATATCAAGAGCCTGGGCCAACTTCAGACAGTCCCAGTCCTTGTTATTTTTAAAAGTTGCCAATTGTTCCAATGCCACATCACGTTGATCAGGTTTACCATATCTACACACCAGGAACAGTCTCCATATCAAAGGCGGCTGCAATTTTCTCCAAATTAAAAATGTTGACTGTTTGGATTCCTTTTCTATTTCTTTGACCAAAGATGTATTATAAAGTGGATCATCTATATAGATAAATTCGGCCGCATTCTTCTTTTCTCTGTCCAAAACATCAGTATTTACAATTCTGCCAATATGTTTGCAAGTTTGATTAATTAAATTATATCCTAATGTAACACTGCCACTCACAACTGTAAATAGTTTGATATGCTTTAGGTAAGGCTTTATTTTGTCTTGCAAATGCATGTTTAATATTCAAGAAAGAAACGAAATATGATTGTTATTATACCACATTTTTAGCACATAAACATCCCGTTCGAAAATCCCGTTTTTGTCAATTACAGGCAATGGAATCTATATTTTAGAACAGTACAAATAGGTGTCAAACTTTGTGATAAATATTAAAATAATAAAGGAATGATATTAATAATAATAAAAGGAAGGAAAATAAATAAGTCGTTACAGCAATTAATTGTGATTCTTCTTCTTGTTTATTTATGACTTTAGTATTAAACTTGCCAGTGTCAAAAAAAAATATATGGTTCAATGTTAAAACATTGTCAAGTAAAGATAAAGATGAACCACGCGAGTGATTCATCAAATGATGATGATGAGAATGAGGTTGATGATGATCGTTTTAGTAAAGCGGCGGAAAGCCTTTACTAAAACTTCAGAAGAAGTCTTGGAGGGAACATGAAGAAACACGTTTCACAACTTTAAATTACTTGTTTATACTTGATCAACTTAAAAACTATTACTGGATAACAATTCCACCATTATTACACATTAATATTTATGAAAAACACAAGCTTTTCAAATAATTCAAAATTGCGCGTCCTGTCAGTTGCAGTTACCCGCCAAAACTCAAAATTAATTGTGATTCGACAATTATGACAACACTTCGCCTGATGTTAAGGTGGAGTGAATAAAAAGGTCCATGAATAAAAAATATTATCGATTACTTTTTAAATAAAACGTCATTAGTAGTTAAAAACGAGCTACCATTATTGCTATCATAATCATACCATATCGAGCTATATAATATGTGTTGAGTTAAGAACATTTCAAATAAAAATTTGCTATGCCAATATACACTGTTCGCATACGTAATAAGGTCAAAATTTATTCACGTACTATGCTATTAGAATAAGAATAGGACGGGCTGTTGACTAACTTCACTTGACTGATTCAAAGGGGTGTTTTTCTTGACGGTCCGCAAAAAGTGAAGTTGGTTGGAGAGTTTGACGTCACAAAATGGAGCCTTTTCCGTCCTATTCTTATTTTAATCGCATTATAATAGTATAGTGCTTTCATTGCCAATTCGAGTCTGTCGCTGTTGCTATGGACACCTAATGACCTAACTAACAAATAAGCTAAGAATATGGAAAGAATAAAAGCTGTGTTAAAATATGAACTAATTTAGTGTTATTTATCTCATTTATATGATGTTTATACACCACGTGTGACTGAAAGAGACAACTACTTGTACTTCAATTCTTTTCTTTCAAAGGTTGTCACTACTTTTTGCAAATACAACTTGGTTAACTTTTAATACTGCCTAATTAAAAGTCACGTGGTAACAAGAGTAGCAGCCAAAGAATTTGGACTTAAAAATTGGAGGCCTAAAATAGCTACAAAATACAAACGTTCATACTATTTTCACTTATGGCATTAAAAAGAAGTAAGAAAGGGATGAATATACATTTTTACATTCGTAATTTAGATGGTATAATTTAGATAATTTAGATGATCACTATTTTTTATCGGTATCTGCCGAAGGATACCGATGATTGATTGTCTAGTGATGTAGGTAGCATTTCGACGTCAATATCGATGAATCTTCCGATATATAATAGGTACCAAACTGATTTATACATTTTTTTTTTGTTATTGTGACTCGACATTTGACATCGACCTGCCTGATGATAAGCATGAGGAGATCCAAAAGTGCAGACGATTGAGACAACCGAGTTTGTTCACGGCTGTCTCAGCCGCCGTCACTATGCCGGCCAAAGGTGCTTCTTCACGCATCGCTTGAAGGATCCAAGGTTATAGGAGGGAGAGAACACATGGGCTGGCAAAGCATTCCACTTGTCGATTGTTCTACAAAGAAAAGATGCACCGAACTTTTTAGTTCGACTACCGATTCTGTCGACAAAATGTGAATGCTTCCCCCGACCAGTGCGGGTGTGAAAAGACGAGATAGGAACAAGGTTTAAGAGCTCCTCGGAACATTCTCCGTGGTATAGGCTATAGAGGACGCACAGAGCCGCCATGTCTCTGCGTAATTGCAGAGGCTCCAGAGTTCGCGTAACCTCTACATCTCCTATGATTAACATATTATATAATTTGTTATTAAGAAATGTTATAGGCTATATAATTTTCCTGAATCTGGAGACATAGATGAACAAAACTATGATAGATAGAATCATAGTAAAGTAATCTTGTTTCTCACCATGAGCCTGATTATGTACTATACTATCTATGCAAGGGAGGATAATTGACTCACGTTACGTGACACGGGAAAAACTTGTACCCAATACATTATACATAAATAATATATTCTTATGATCTTAATTAAAATATACATAGGTATGAACATAATTTCGTAGACAGGCGTGGCCGGCCTCCTACCAGAAATCAAATAATTATTTGGCATAGCTTTAATTTGTGATGTTTAATAAATAGGTAGGCAGTGGTGCCAGTCTCACGATTCGGGGTAATACCACCACTTACTTACCACTTCAAGCGGTCGGCATAGTGGCGGCGACTGGAGCAGCCGAGTCGAGGTCAGATATCGAGTTACAATAAAAAAATACAGACCGTGAAGTGACTTAGTCGCGTTTCGAGATTAGCTGAAGAAGGCTGCCAGTTTTAACTAGGCAGGCATAGTGGATGTACTTACAGTTATTGAACTGTAGTAGCAGTCATTCATGGACCGCACTCCAGCTTAACATCGGTAACATTACGTACTGGCCCCTGCGCTTAACTTAATGACAATACGAATGAAATAACGCCTGAATATTTTAAAAGTTCACTTGCTACTATTATGGAACTATTAGGGAAGCGGAGGTGGGGAGTTGTGTCAGTTAGTGGTAAGTAACGCTCCTTTGTCTCTGCCTATCCCTGATTGATTGATATAATACGGGGACTAAGGACTGATGATGTGATATATTCTCTTTTTTTTAAATTGTGACACGACATTAGACCACGACCCACCTGATGATTAGCAAGAGGAAGTCTAAGAGTGACGACTACTGCACAAACCTATGCCGTCACTATGCTAGCCAAAGGTACCTCTTCGCGCATCGCTTGAAGAATCCAAGGTTATATGATGGAGAGAACACATGGGCTGGCACAGCATTCTACAAAGAAAAGACGCACCGAACTTTTTAGTTCGACTGCCAATTCGGTCGACAAAATGCGGATGCTTCCCCCGCCCAGTGCGGGTATTACGGGTGTGAAAAGATGAGGTAGGTGGGAACAAGGTTAAAGAGCTTCTCGGAACATTCTCAGTGATATAGGCAATAGAGGACGCACAGAGCCGCCTGCGTAGTTGCAGGGGCTCTAGAGTTCGTGTAACCTCGGTATCTCCTATAGTTTGGACAGCTCGGCGCTGCAATGAATCTAGGGCATTGAGAAGATACTTGGCAGACCCGTCCCAGGGTTGAGAACAGTACTCCGCGCAAGAGCGAATTTGATTGTATAAGAGCAGGAGAAGCTCTGGCGCGAAGAACCGCCGCACCTTGTTCAGGATATCATTAAATCTGTTGGCCATTATATTGTTCATAATTTTCCCACAGAGAGCAAAGCGTTTGTCAGAAACAATGGTTCTGCATTTGCTGTTTTACTTTCTTCACACACAATCACGTAACTAAAATCAGGTAGTTAAATAAACACAACTTTCTTATGTTTATACTAACAAAAGTCTTGTGACTACAATTGTGTCAAAATAAGCCACAGATAAAACTGCATGACGTGACTTGACGACTCCACAGAGCTTGGAATTTCATAAATTACGATTAATTTATTATTAACATTATTACTATGAACACGAATAAAAGTATGTAATATTTATAAGGTCTTTGAAAAATTGTAATATATTTTTTTAATTATTTATTCTATTAATATTTTATTATCAAAACTAACTAAAATATCATCAATTTTTAATCAAATTGTCACGCTTTCTTCCCCCCACAGGTAGAGACAATGGAGCGCCACTTGCCATGATCCTGATACAAATCCCTCGCTTCCCTCACACTCACAATTCTTTTCATACGAGTTCTACCATTATGGCCACTAAACAACCCAGCTTTCTTAAGGATGACCCGATTTAGTCGGAAAAAGCCCTCCTGGATTTGCCTCTTTTAATGCATCTATCCACATCAAATTTATAAATTTCCTTTGTCAATCTACTTTCACTCATCCACTTCATGTGACGAAACCATCAAAACATTCCTTTATCAATCGATGTCACTACATCTTCTTTCAAACCACATCAATCGCACACTGTGCTATTCCTTAATTAATTTATATTAAAATATCAAAATATTTAGTCCAGTAAAGTTCATAAGAATTTAAACTAAATACTTGTACTCAGATACTAAGTAATCATTCTTTTAGTTTTTAACAAGTTCCAAATATTGACAACGTTACTATATAAAAATAATTCGATTACCACAAAAAATTAAACGCGCTTTAGACAGGGATTAAACATGTTTAAAGTCAATTTTGATACAACAAATTACTTAAAACAAATGCCTGTCTAAAGTGCGTTTTTTTGTACTGGTAACACAGTAAATGCTTATTTGTTAAATATAGGCCAAAACATCGACAAATACGAAACCATACATAGGCTCGAGGTTTTTCTGAAATAAGTGGTCAAAACGTAACACGAGGCCTTCTTTACGTTGGATCGATAGAGCCTACGTAGATGGTTGCCATGGCAATGAGGCCTCTGTGACCGACTTTCCAACACACTGTCTAACCAACGATAAGTATATATCTACTATGACCCAAGCACAGAGGCGCCGCATTTCTTAAGGAAGAAACTTCTTAAGAAATATTTAGCTTAGTAACAACTGGCACACAGCGAAAACAACATCTGATCTGTCATTTTAAACTTTCAGATAGTTTATAAATACTTTTACTATTATATACGTATATTTAAAGCAGTAAACGAATTTACATTGAAATGTTTACACAAGGTAAAAATTACACAAGGGTAATTTTTATTACATGAAATGGAAAATTGTTGGTATAAGAGGATTTTAAATTTGTCTTGAGTCGGTTCAATCACTAAATCAATATATCACACTTTAATTCCCACAGGTATAGGTTGAGGAAGGGTGGGTTCACAACTTATATAAATCTACTTATGTCATCACAAACATTAACTAAAACTTAATTTGTCATCACAACGTTTAAAGCCTAGCACGAAATTAAAGCGGTTGACGCGGCTTTGTTCACGGATGATAATTTCCGACAGGCTTTGATTAAACTTTGCGGATGTTTGAAATTGCAATACAAAGTTGTATATACTGCATTTCATAGTAAACATATTATGTAACAAATGGTCCTTCCAGTTTTACGTTCGCCTACGAAGTTGAAAACGTTATGTCTTCAATGTGTGGTTTGCGTTATACAATATTGTTTTTAGTTTTTATACAATGTAAAAGTTATGGCAAACTATTTTGAAAAAACATGATGTTTAATTTATTTCAAATGTAGGTTTACAAATATAAAAATATTTTCCAGTTCGTCTTGCACGAGTGTTGGTTGGTTGTCAGAGATAGGAATTTAATATGCATGCTGGCGCTAGTGGAAAATCCAATATGCATTTGAGTGCGTTGGAAATTGCATTCTAAAATACCAACTCGACTTATTTGTTAGCAATACGTTAAAGAATCTGTCATCGAAATTCTATTCAGGATTCTATTCCCATCTTGATGGCCTATGGTCATGGTCATATAGAATACATAGCCATTTTTCGAACATACGAGTAGTTGGAAAATACACAAATTTCAATACTTTTGCTAAGATATTTTATTTTGAAGCCAGTACTTTGAGCATAATAGGATGGTTGAGATAGCAAACCTATGTGAACAAAAAAAAGGAAAAATGCCTAAAGTAAAATTATTATTAACCCTCTGTAATATTAATCTTTGCCTTCTGACATGACAGATAATAGGGTTGGCAATATTTTTTGCTTAATATTTAATTCTAATTTTTACGGATTATTCTGTAACATCCTTATTATTCTGTATACTAAACGTATTTTTTTATTGCATTGATTTTATAATAAACATTAATTTGCATTGTTATTACCATTGCATCATTTTCTTTTGTTAACCCCGACTCTAAAAGAGGGGTGTTATAAGTTTGACTTGTCTGTATCTGTGACTCTGTGTATCTGTGTGTCTATCTGTGGCATCGTAGCTCCTAAGCGAATGGACCGATTACGATGCGTTTTGTGACATGATCGAGATGGCTCTTAGCTACAATTGATGAAGATCTGATCAGAGGTTTCAAGGTCATCAGCTAGTTTTGTTAGTTGCAGTAGCGATCTTAGACGCATAATCGGTATTTACTTTCCTTTTAAACATATTTGTGGCTTAACATTTGAAACAAAAACGTATACATGTGTGTTTTAAGTGGTACCACTTAGCAACTCTGATGATGAAACTCGAAGGTAGGAGACGAAATCCTGGATGGGTTTAAACTTAATAGGTTTACTATTTTTTTGGTTAAATATAAAAAAAGTATTCCTGGGCATGTTACACGACTATTGAGGTCTATTTCTGTTAAGAAAAGCAATACCTAACGACACCAAATATGTTTCGTAGATTGGCGAACATTGGGTTTCACGTAGACTCACACATGACGCAACTACGACGATGATGTCAGCCGTCTATACACGCTTGTCCTCGGACGTCTGCACATTCCAATTACTACTACGTTAATATAACGTACTTACTATAATGGTTAATATGAGAAAAAAACATACTAGTCTAATATATAAATTTAATCCAATTATGCAAGCGCCACACTTTAATGCTACACATAATATACATATCAAAAAAATAATGTGTGTTTATTTAGAAATTTCAAGAAGCGATTAAAAGACAAGTCAAAAATACACCTCAAGATAATATTACGAACTATAGATATAATTAGGGCATGCACCCGACTTTTCCCGGTTCCAAAATACCCGGTTTTTATACAAACCAAGAAACCCGCTTAGCCCGCTTAAATACCCGGTTATCTCGGTTCTTACAAATAATATATAAAGATAATAATATAAATGTTTATTATAATATGAAAGATTCTGATCGCAGAACTTCCTTCCACCATTTCCCATGTCCCGCCCCGCGCTCGCGTTGCCTTCTAGTTTGTTTGTTATTTTCTCTAAATTTCACTAGGACTCACAATGTTTTGTATTATTATTGTCATTAAAATAATTTTAAATTCAAATATTAATCGCTTCATATAACAAATTAACAACGGGTGCGCTAATATTAATTTGATATCATAATTGTTTGGTATAAATTTCATTTACATGGATTATGGACTAGATATAATAGTCGTTGGTATAATATTAAATAAATAAAAAAATAGGTTAGCGAGGAGCGTAGCAACGAGCTTTTTTTAAACATTTGATAAATAAGCAAAATACAAAAATGGACACATATTTATTCATCTTCTTTCTCAGAACCGGATAAAACCGAGTACCCGGTTCTAAAATGAACCGAAAACCCGATTCAGTAAAATGTATCAGTATTTTTGCATCCTTTACATGTAATAAAACACAATAATATAGTAATATCATTGTGTTTTATTATTATATTATATACCTTCTACGGTCTAGATATTTTCGGCAGGCAGTCAATCGGCCTCTCTTTCTAACTACTTAATAGTCAAATTCATAATTTCGGTACTTTGGATGATCACTCTTTTTACTTTCCATCACATTTATTAGAGAGCTTATTAGGCTCAAAAGAAATAAAATGTTAACAATATCTATTATAGAAATAATTATGTACAACTAAGAAATAAATTATTTAAACTGCATAAAAAACTAAAATTTGCAACCGGAATATCATAGCACGAAGCACATAATATTTATTTTTGGATTCATTAATAGCGGTTTATTATCAAACTAAATGTACCTAACTGTTCATCCACTTTCTTCTAAGTACATCATTACAAAATACTTTTTTTAACCAAGTTTTTAAATACCTTATAATTTAATGACAAAAAAGTATTACCTAATCCATTTGGTTTTAATAAACAAATGAAATACCACAATAGAAACGTTATCAACGTAACTAATCATTTTGTATGGGATTTACATTTCTGTATCGTTTATATTTGCAGAGTGGTTCGACTCGTATCTCTTGCATTACGTTATTCCAGTTTGTTGGGTGCCAACATTCACCAAGGAAATTAATTCAAATATATATATTGTTAAATATACAGCAAATCACATCAAATTACCTTTGATATAGTAGTGAAGTTATGATTAAATTAATTCTAAAAGGCCGACCGGGCGGCTCGCACCTAATTGCCTGGATACCTCAGCCAATCGCTCGAAGAAAGATTTACCGGATTTGGGTAAACAACTACATTCGGTCCGCTATCTGATGTAGCTGTCATCTTTACATGGTGGATCCTTCATTGTCTCACCACTTCCGCTACAGGGATTCGTTAAAACTCTTTCTCAATCCGCTTCTTAAAATATCTACAGATAACGCTTTGAAGCTATTCCCGATAGTCCAAGAGCGGTAAAGAGAATATATTCGGGAAAAAGTATAAGACTGTAGGCGCAAGGTCTCGGGATAAAGTCAGATGACGAAGAGATTCCAACCCCAGCTTGGAGACCGTCTGTTGTATGAGGTCACGCGTTCTTGTGCAGAACCAGCAAGGATAAGGGATTGACCAAAGCTGGTTGACAATGTAGTTTAAAATTCCTTAGTTGCTTCACCTGTTGGGCAGCGCAAGGCTGGCTTCGACGCGTATATCGGCCACTTCAGCTTGCAAATCCTACGAGCTATGTCCGTAACTGCGGTTTTTCGGCATAACTATATTCTCATTTCGGATTATGTCGCTCAAAGATACTCCAAGCATAGCTCTCTCCATTGCGCGTTGATCGACTCTGAGCCGCTGATTTTCCAACAGGCCAACAGTTAAGGACAGGGCCGTCTTTACCCGGAGGTTCAAGGGGTGCAGTGCACCCGGGCGCAGAGTCCTAGGGGGCACATGCCGACCGCCATAAACTTCGATAGGTACCTACTACACTGAGAACACGCGAGCAGAGCCTTGACTTTCGCACCCCGGCGCTGAATATGCTTAAGACGGCCCTGGTTAAGGACCACGTTTCTGTGCCATATGCAATCACTGGCAACACACACTCGTTGAAGACCGTTGTCTTCTGGCACTGTGGAATATTTGACGGGATATATTCATCAACTAAACTTCAATAGGTATGTATAGTATTACGAGGGCAAGCTAGGGAACATGAAATTTACGTGCGAACGACAATTACACATTCCACTGCGTTTCCAGCTTCATTTGGTTGTGATTACGAACGGTTGCACACTCACTGATTGGTATTTGCACATGTCTGACTTCAGTGACATCACGAAACCCAATTCGTCTATACGTACGTATAACTGTGTGGTAATATTAAATACAATTTCATTCATTGTACGAGTACAGTTATTTCATTTGGTATTCAGAAGGGTATTTACTGGGATTGTAACCAATCTAACTAATTAGGTTATAAAATAACAAAAAAAACATGTATAGTTTAACTTGTTTTAAAGTATACTTAACCCATTTTACTAACTAATTGAGTTTATCAATGAGGAACTTCTAAATACGTTAAGACACAAGGGGTACCTCAAAACATTGCAAACATAGCAAACAAACGTACATTTTTGGTACAAGTAAATTACTATAGTAATAAATCTATGCAATAAGTAAAATAAATGAAAAGGAAACAACAAGTCATAGGCAGTAGAACCAATTGCTTTTTTTACGAATTACAAGTATACATAAAATAAAGGGTTTCCAAAAAATAAAATATAATAAAATGGGTTCCGTAGTGTCCCTTTGGGAGTTACTGCATTATAAGTTTGTTAACTAAAATCTGATTTTAAGTTGTTTTAAACAGCCACTGAGTAAAGTCTTAACAACCCGACAGAAAATTAGTGATAGAACCACCGGTTAGGCGATCACTGTCTGTTCTTGTCATCATTGAATCACAAGAAATAATAATATGACATGGTGATTATATATGAAGATAGTTGACGCTAATAGATCTCTAGACGCCAAAATCTGGAAGTTTTCAATCATATTCAATTTAGAGTTCAACTGGTGCAGAGCGCGTCCTCGCTACGAATTGATTGCTTTGACGCAATCATTTCACTAGCCTTTATTATTAGCAGCATCGTTTACTGAATGTAGGTCGTTGTGGAAGCTTAGCGTAGGGCTGCCGGTTTTAATAATTACTCTATTTCGCATTTTAAAGCATAACAATTTTGTGAAGATATTTATTAGATGGATATGGACGGATATTTGTTAATAAAGAAATGAGGCAAATGCAAACCTAGGTGTTTAAGAGTGGCAAGCAGACAGACAGTAAGTGGTCAAAGACCAGTCTGCCGCTGAGGTTGTACCACCACTTTCAAGTATACAGGTAGTGACTTAGTAGCATTTCGGAATCAGCTTTAAATACGATTTACAGTTATTAAACTAGTAAAGCAAATGGAGCAATCCCTCCATTCATGGACTGCACTCCAGCTTAACAACAGGTGCTGTGAAATAAATTCGACAAATTTTTAATAATCTCTACGTTTCTTTAGCGTAGAATATTACCTCTAATTGTATTTGCATTTTATTAAATCGCGTTATCATATTATGGGAGTTGACGTGAATTCTACTCCCGTACCGTACTATAAGCGACGTACGTACGAAATAAAGCCAAGCTCCACTGCTACCCACATATTATTAGCTACGCGCATACTATTAACGCTGCAAAGATGAATTTTAAAAGCTAGTTAACATATAAATGTCCCTCAAAAATCACATTTATTTCTAGCGCTTTAATGTATTATATTTAAAATTAATACGTACGTAAGTATCACATATAATACGAAGACTTACCTTCATCTTAAAACATATAAAAAGACGACGAATCTTATTGACGATTTTTATTAAGGTGACCTAAGAGCTCTTCGGCCTGTTTTTATAAAATAAACAGTTAGAACATTGAGTTAGAGAGAGAGAGAGAAGTTTAAATCAGTTAAATGTAAAACCGGAGAAACCCTCAAAATAACTGAAGATTTTTGATAAGATAGAAAAATAACTGAAATAGGAAATACTATCATAGAAATTGCTTAAGATTTCTTTCTTCATGCTAGACACCTTATTGATTGTATGTCTGCTGAAGGTAAACACGATCGCAGAGCAGTATTGACTTAACGAACTTAAGTTGGAGTTTAACATTCTCCTGGCAACCCTATATTCTGAAACTCCGTTATATATACGCTAGTAACCGACTTATATGTAGAATGCGCAGCACCATTTGCTGCAATGCGTCTTTTACCCAGCAATTAACAATAAAGTAGACATAACGCTTCGAATTAACAATTTTAATGCCTTTTATTATAAGATTAATAAATTGAGAAATAATCTTGTCAAATGTTCTTTGAAGTTTGAGCTGCTTACCAGGATTTAACATTAACTTTCCTTTAGAGTAAATGTGATACTTTTTTTAAGTACGAGATTGATGAGCCTCTTTGTATTATTATATTATACAAAGAACAATAACTTAACGAATACGTTGAAATTTCACACTGTAAAACATTTACGACCTTTGAATTAAATATTTAATAAAACGCGTATTTGATTACACCTTTTTCGGTATGGTCCAATAATCCCTATTATGAAATTCCCATTGATAGACACTTCAATGGGGAAAATTAGGCTAAAACGTATCACTTGTCTAATATCCCCATCAATGAGGATTACTCAATGGGGGTAATTGGACCATACTCTTTTTTGTGCTCAGTGACCAAAATGGTCATAGTTTAGATATTTTAAATTTAAAGTTAACAGAAAAGTGATTTTGTTACTTTAGTTTACTTTACCTTAGTAACAAAATACGAATCCCTCAAGCTTAGCAAATTGATGTGTAAATATTTGGTCCATTTGGGGAGGCTCTGGTAAGCAATAGGTTAAAGTGGGGGTGGGTCGAAAGAGCTATTGTCGTGTTTGATCATGACTCACGTACACTGGTGTCACAAGGACTGCTTTTTGTTTTCACGACACGTACACGTACAAAAGTTGTGAGTTATATAAATTTTATCACAATGGAAGAAATATATTCGTGAATTGTCTTTCTGAATAGTTAGTTCTTTAGTAATATTAGAAACACATAAATATGTTAGGGGGTCGAAAATGGCCTGAACTGCTTCGAGAAAAGATAGTACGTCCGTGTCGCTTTTAATTGCTCGTCTTGGCGGGGCACTCCCGTGCCCCCCGATCATTTGACGACGGGCTTTGCCCATCGGTTAGCACAACAGTTTGTTACGCGTAAAGTCCCGAGTTCGAATCCCGGTCGGAGCAAATATTTGTTTCATAACTTTTATTTTCAATCCTTACTTATATTATAAACACCAAAGTTTGTGAGTATGTGTGTGGATGGGTGGATGTTTGTTGCTCTTTCACGCAAAAACAACTGAATGGATTTTAATGAAACTTCACAATAATATAGTTTATACGTCAGAATAAAATATAGGCTATAATTTATAAAAATATTGGTGTCGATTCTTTTGGCACATTCGCTAACTTATCGCTAACTTAAATATAAAACTTCCTATGTAAATTTAGGTGCCTAACTTATTTAGGCGAAAACGCTATTCCCTTGTCCATATTGAATTAAAGGACATCATTCATTTTGTATGGGGACTTGGGCTTAATTGTATTAACAGTTATGAAATATTAAACAATTATATGCATACATTATAAAATTGTTTATTGTACGTAGATTACAATCTAATTGGAAAATATCATTAATTTTTATAGTTTAGGTGTGCAAAATGATCAAACTATAATTATGACAGTTCAAAGCAGAACTGTTATATGGCGCGTCTTTGTGATTGATAGACGATAAAAAATCTTATTTTGCAAATAACTCAATTGCACAGCAATTAAAAGCAAAATTGTTATTAGTTTTATCAATACAAGTATCAAAACTACCATTGATATATACACAAAAGACCAAAATGAATGATGTCCTTTAAAAAAATGACATATTTTAGGACGGCACACCTATTGTCAACGTAAAATTTATATTTTTGAAAAATAATATGAAATAATAAGAAAGTTATATAAATAATATTAATACATATGTATTAATGTACCATATTGAATGTTTTAATGGTTTGAGTGTATAAAAACTTAATTTCACGTTAATAAAAATAGAAAAACTTTGTACTTTTGTAATAGTTACACAATTAATTTCCGAACACATTTTGTTGGATAGATGAGTTTTGGCGGCAATACAGGAGACAGATTTTAATTATTTGTAATACTTGTGTTTCATGAAAATAATTGTATAATGATGGTGAAATTGTTATTAGGTAAATGTTATACACTATAATGACAACTAATCTGATGCTGTAATACTTGTTTTTAACGTTCCCTCTAAGACTTCTTCAGATAAACTTTAAAATCGAAAAAAATATGTTGCCGTTTCCAACTAGGCCGGCATAGTGGATTCAACTGCTACTTTCAGTTATTTAAAAGTCGCCTCCATTCATGGATCGCACTCCAGTTTAACATGAGATTGAGTGATGTCGTATGGCGAGCTACTATAAATAAAAATACATAAATTACTTTATTTTACCTTTTGGTATTTTCAGTTAGAGCATTAATCACATAAATACTCATATTTCTTATTAAGAATTAAAATTTTTATGTTAAGCGGGACCTAAAATGGTGTCTAAAATTAAGGACATTTAGTTTGACGTTTCTAATTTTACACCTAAAAGTGGTACAACAAAATAGGAAAACTGCCTGAAATTTTAACTTAAGTAACTAAACTGACATTTAGGTCTGTCAAAGCTTTGACAGCTCTAAATTTAGACTAATATGGGACACACAGAATAGCGAAAGTCCTGTGACAGGTCTAAATTAATTTTAGAAGGATTTTAGGCTAATCGTGTGTCATCTGTTCTCCCCATCTTATAACCTTGGTTTCTCTAAGCAACGCGAAAAAATGCAACTGTGGCCGAAACCGTGACCGCGATTAAGGTAACCGTAAAATGGAACGGTTTTTCAGACGTGTGTTTTCAGATGTAGATATGGTTCCGATGTTCTATTCATATGGCCCGGCAGACACCTACATACAGACATAAACTAAGCAGACAAAAATTCTTACCGCAAATGCGGGTCCAGCACAGCCTGTGTATGTCTTTGTGTATATTAAATACACGTACATGTATATAATATAGAATATTATTAAGTTTGACAAGGCACATATCTGACACGGAAGTTCTAACTTAAATTACCAGATACGGTTATAATCTTATCAAAAAGGTTATAATCTCGTTGGACTCTTCAAGACTGAAAAGTATGATTTCAATTTCCGATGTCCTCGTTACTGTAATTGCCTCCAACACACAAAAGTATTTAAACTCCGGATAGAAATGTTAAATCTGTTGATTGATTTTTCTCTTACCTCTGATAAATAGAATGCTAAAGGTTAGCCTTTAGCATTTACACACAACCACACTTTAAATTTATTATTTAATAATATATTATTGATTTTTAAATAATATTTTATTATTAATCACAGTGTAGAGAAATTGAATATTAAATTGTATGTGATGTACTATTAATGATAGGTAATAATAACTGACATTCAAATACCGTATAATTATTAAATGATATAAAGAAGCGTTTAACAACACCACTTAAATAAACGTGATTTCTACTGTTAATAATAATCAATCTGCCACAGGGAAAGGCAAAGATAAAGGAGCACTTGCCACAATCCTTACACAACTCCCTCGCATCCATCACATCCACAATTCTCTTCATATAAGCTCTAACTAGGAATGTCCGATAGGGTGTACGATTTGGTCGTAAAACATCCTACTGGGCCTGCCTTGTTTAAGGCATCCATCTGTTTATTTCTAACGATTAAAAAGTGTCTCGGTTAATAATATTAAAATAGGATTATTCTTAAGAAGGTATAAAGTTTATAGCTGTATCGATTTTTAGCATAAACGATGGCTCCTGAATAATAAATTACCAACTGATACTTATCAACCTTTTTCGTAGAATCCTCTTATAATATTCAGAGATTAACAGTGTAAGACTAAAAAATTAAACGCACTTAAGACAGGCTTTAAATTTAGTCAATTTATTACCAAAAATGACGTTCGACTATTTACAATTATTTAAACAGCGTTTTAAATATGTTTTGTAGTAAGATCGTCTATTATTATTACCAGTATATTGAGCTTGATTTTGGAATTTCTAGCATTTCAACATTTTGTTAGCATTCAGTCTCCGTGCGAGTACCGGGTCCATCGCGAGGCAGGCGGAAGAATGCATATTGATATCCGGCTTATGGGCTAGATCTTCAGGTATCTTATAGTGCTTTTGAAAGTATCTAGGACTATTTTCTAGTCCGGTGCGTCGCGTAGGATCAGGAAAAAAAACTTTGTAATTTCCCAAACTAGGACTCTTTCACAATAGTAATTTGTCTTTCAATTGTGAACAAACCTATTGTAGATCTAGCATTGCTTACTGCTTTACGGACAATTTTCAGGACTTTATCATGTTGTCGTGGATGACAGCCCCTATCAAGTAGATTGACGCAATCCACTGGTATATGTCTGGCAGTACCAAGGGCATGGCCGCATAATAATCTTGTTTATTTATTAGATGTTAAATTGAATTCACTTGTTAAATCTGTTACTACAATTTTACTACAATAAATTACTATTTAATAGTAACGTTAAAGAATTATTTTGTTGGAAATAATTAAGTATATACAGGGTTTACTAAATATCTCCTAAATCTGAAAGGGGGTTAAATGGTCTCTTATAAAGAGTCCGCTTTGAAACCGCTTTGTGCATGTATATATAAAGAAAGTAAAATTATTATTATCCTTCTGTAATAATAATTGTTGCCTTCTGACATGACAGATACTAGGGTTGGCAATATTTTTGGCTTAATAATTTATTATAATTTTTACGGCTTATTCTGTAGCACCCAGTATATGTCTACATTTTCAGTCGAAATTTAATTGTGAATTCTTATTTATAACAAACTGCACACAAATACCGTTGCATGACCAATAAACAACTGTGAAGTATTTTGTAAAAGTAATCAAAGCAGCCTATCTTTTAAAATCACATCTCCGACAAGTCGATAGAATTAACTTCTTCTGCACTTAATTAAAGGCGCACTTGTTTTTATTAATACGAAAATTCTATTTTGATGCAAAATCTGAAAAGATTAAAATGATTCGTGGTAGCAGAATGAAGCAGGGTGATGCAGCTAAAGCAAACTATGGCCCTGCCATAACCACTGCCACAATTGGCAAAACACTGGTAGAATTTCAAAGAGCTAAAGCTATAGTTTCTGGACAACTGTAGTTAATTGTACATCCATCAAATCTAACTAATTAGACAAGCACTTCACAAAAAAATTATTTGGCTCAGTCATATTTTTAATAGCTATTATAAAAGGTACACCAACTGTTATAAATGTTTAACAATCTACAAACTTCATATAAAATGATATTATAACTCAACTTCCAAACTCTCAAATATAGCTTGAAGTATAGTGGCGAAATTCATATTCAATCTATCGAGACTCGTGCTATACTAACTTTTTCATTGTATTATTTTCCCATCATCCTTTTGTGGTTTGATCTGCGTACGGCAACACGATCACGATATTAATTGCGTTACGAGCGTGTTTGAAAGGCGAATAGCCTTTGATGTGTAACTATTTTCATTTCAAAGGCTTCTCATGAGTGAAGCCCAACTGAAGTGTGTTAGATTAGGTTTTCAATCCAACACACTTCACTTGTGTTAGAATATTTATAGTCCCATTTCAGTGCAAAACTTAAGCATCTCACGGCGTTGAATAATAATGTATACATAAATTTATATTTACATTAAAATATAAATGTAGTTTAAAAGAGGTAGTAGTGACAAGGATTGACAAAGGAATGCTACGATGGTTTGGGCACATGGAATGGATGAGTGAAAGTGGATTGATGAAAGGAATTTATAAATCTTATATGGTTATGCGTTAAACAAGAGCTTGTAGGTATGAAGAGAATTGTGAATGTGAAGGAAGCGAGGGAGTTGTGTCAGGATCGTGCCGGATGGCGCTCCATTGTCTCTGCCTATCCCTGTAGGAAAAAGGCGTGACAATTTTATTGATTTAATTAATTGATATTTATATACTTAGGCTCGTGGGATTGACTACTGCAATTAACCAAATATTAAATTATTATAATATTTACTATAAAAGCAGTAAAATGAATAATATTAAAGCGAGCGGGATACAAAAAAATATCAATTAAAAATAAAATCACAATGAGTTATATCGTTTATTCCGCGGCATGTTTAAGCTGTGCCGCCGCTTGATTACCGCAAGTTTCTAATATCTAAATAGACATTGAATTTTCAATTGTGCGCTAACAATGATTTAGGTCGCTATTCGTATAACTTTAAAAAGTGTTATCGAATACACTAAAAATGTTTTGCCTTGGCCCAGATACTATCGTACGACCCACTAACAACGAAACTGCGGGCCTCAGTGGCCTTGCCTAGTTTCGTTGATGTCTACAAATTGGGACACTAAAACATGGTTCGGTTGCGTGATCGCACCATCATTGATACTCAGCAACATAGTAATAGTAATACCACGCGTCCAATCTTATGCAAGCCCTTAAGAATAGTTCATGTCTGCTCTTCAAATGCCAACTTACCCACGTATCTGAATATCAGACACGTACCACCATGCAGCTCTTATCGAACAATGAAGTTTTAAAAATTAAAACACCTTTAAATAGGAAAGCAAAAAAATACAATAACAGATACTTGCAAATAAGGCTTACTACACAATAAGTAACTACCTTGACTACAAAGATGTATAGCTGAAACGGATGCTGCATTATTCTTATATATTTACGTGTATATAGGCTTATTTATTTTATTTTAAGAAATATATTTTATTATGTTAACTAACACTTTTCCCTAACAATGATGTCGCCTTTCTTCTCGACGAAGTCTCTTCCAGTCGCCGAAGTCAAATAAATGATTTATTCAACAATATAAATAACACATTGTGAGCACAAGAGTAAGCAATTTTTATTTATGTATTTATTTAATTTTCATAATAGGTTAATTTATTCCACTCTCCGTGAACACGATAGATGCAAATTTATTGAAATGTCGCAATAAAAATTGTACAATCATTAACTAAAAATAAACGCGATAGTAAGCCGCATAAAATTTGTCTATTTCATTATTCAATGTTTGCGCAAAATCTAAGAAAATTCTATATTTTTACGGTTATCAAGCCCATACAATGAAATTAGTCGAAACTGGCACAAGTACACGTAAAGATAAATTAAATCGAATTAAATCCATTTCAGACGAGACATTAAAGGTTTGCCTAATGGCAAGCAAGAGGAGGTCCAGAAGTACCAACGACTGAAAAACCGACTCAGTTCATGATTACCTCAGTCGCTGTCACAATGCGATTAATAATATTTGAAGTATTTGAGGCGACCGTGGTGCAGTGGCAGTGCAATGGCTACGTAAGCCGAGTGGCGCGGGTTCGAAACCACTCACCGGTATCAATGTATCTTTGATAAATGTACTTTGGTTCTCCTGTTTCTATGATACAAGCACGTTAGTAGCTTAGTATAGAAATGTATAATAAAAAATATGTTGTTAAGGCAGATTGTAATCCAATATACTACTTGCTAACCATCAGGCGGGTCGAGGTCAGATGTCAAATCGCAATGGTAAAAAAATATAAAAATACTTTTAACTATATTTGTAACTATACTAAAACTGAAATTTTAACGTCACATAATGAACTATTGTTATAAAATTGTTGTATTCTACAGAAATATTTTTAAAATAAATAAATTTTACTGTAGTGAAATAAATAATATAATTATAAAGAAATTCCTTTTATTTTAAAATTTACTTTAAAAACAAGGTTCCGCCTAATGGTCTCTAATTATAGTAAGTTAGTAAACAACATTAATTTTCTACAATAATACATTTTACCTTTAAAATATCTAAAAGATCTTCTCTAAAAGATGTTTATTTTGAGGAGATTTCAGCGTGGGTAAAAGGGAGGGATAACCCTTGAGGGGGATGACCTACGAGAAAAATAAAATAAAAACTCAATCCTACTTTAAGAACAATGGATGTGAGGAATGAGCTAGAGAATTCACGTAATACTATACTATCTATGAAATAAAATTTTGGTATAAGTGGTGTGGATTGCGAACGGCCTTAGATGAGTTGGATTTTCTTGTTTTGTCTGTTGGTTATGGGAACGAGAACGAAAAACTGCAGCAATGAGCTAGTTCTTGTAGATCTTAACCAAAATTTTCTATAGTTAGAAATGGTGTCAGTCAGAGTTTGTATCTCCAAGTTCCTGCTGGTTCTCAGGAATAGTTATCAGCGAGCATTCGTCACCCTACGAAGGAACTTGTTTTAAAAGAAGTATTATTTATCATGTATTATTTAGGACCATACTTAGTCTCAGGTTAGAGTTCAATCTAAGCTGGTGTACAAAATAGAGATAAATACGACACGCGTTATTATAATTGAATTTTGTATAAACGCCTTTATTTCTTTTCGTAAATACATTACAAGTAAAAGCCAACAATAAACCTCTTATAATTTATTTTCATTCAGATTTAATATTACTTTTGTTGTTATATTTATTCTTGTTGAATTATGCGAACAATATAATCGGCTTATTTCACGTTAAACATTTGACTGCCTTTTTATAGAAATTCTTTTTATTTTATATTTATTGTGACTCGTTATATGACAGCACCCCGCTTGATGTTAGGCCGAAGTGTGGTCCATGAATGAATGTCATTGCTACTACAATTCAATAACTGTGAGTAGCAATCACATCCATTATGCCGACCTAGTTGGAACCGGCAACTTACAAACTAATGCCGAAACGTGACCAAATCACTTCACGGTCTGTACAATGTATAATACATTCTTTATTGCGTTTAAAAAGAAATATTCATTATTAAAACCTGAATGTTTATGTTCAAGTGAAATTACACTTCATATTCATACACAGTCATATTCCTATAGTTATGTCGATAATGATGTAATTATATTGTCTACCACATTATTTATAAACACTGTAACTACATTTAGAAGTGTAATTTCAATTGTTTCTTTTATTAATCATTAAACTTAATTAATACCATGCGATGACACATTTTACATTTGTCGATAAATCAAATAATGACACATATACAGAATGCCATAATCTTGTTTGAATATTTTGCGAATAGTTTGAAATGACGTAGACAATGAGGATCTACGAGTACAATGGATCCTTCAAGCAATGCGTGAGGAAGCACATTTGGCCGGGTATTTTGGTATTTTTATATGAACTACAATATAAATAATACAAATACATTAGTTGCTATTGGGAAAGTATATAAGAAATTTATTGCATTTTTCAACATAACGTTCTTATTTCATTATATCCTTGTACGTGTCGCAATGAATAACTTTATTTGGGAATTTGAATAAAACGGGAATATACGAAGCACTATTTTCCGAGAATATCTAGTGAGGAATGTGACTACATAATGAGAACATTTTCCCTGTGGGATGAAGAGAAAGATGGGAGACCGTTCACACTACCTGAATTTTACACAGCTCACCTTTAATTACAAAATACTAAATTTTAATGAAACTCAGACATAAATGAACACAATTCTACTGAGTTATAATTATAGTTTAAGACTTTACAAAGTGTATGACGAATAGTAAAATTGCATAATATTGTTTAAATGACCTTAGAATTTCTTATGGCTATTCTAAGGAGAAGCGTACATACAAATTATTATTGTTTCGGTTTGGTTTTGTTTATATTGCAGTTTTAAGCTTTGCGTTGATTTTATGCTTAGCTTAGTTCAGCATCCATGCCTGGGGATACCTAAATCTGCTAATAACCAGCATGGAGAAACACTGGGAACAAAGTATAGGGAAGACCTATGAGAAAAGAGTAAAGGTACCTTTGACCTATGAGGACTATGAGGAAAGGTACCTGGCAATTACTCGACGTGAAAACGGACCAACGGCACTAGCACTCGTTTGAGTATAAGTGGTCATCGCGTATATTACAAGCATTTTTTTTTATTGTGTCTCGACATATCAATAGCACCCCGTTGATGTTAAGCTGAAATGTGGTCCATGAATGGATTGGACTACTACTACAATTCAATAAGTGTAAGTAGCAATCACATCCACTATGCCGGCCTAGTTGGAACCGGCAACTTACAAGCTGATCCCAAAACGCGACGGTCTGTACACTTGTAAGTGGTGGTACTACCCTGGATCGGCAGACTGGGTACCACTGCCTACCACTCTTTGATAAACAGATCCGAAGCAAATATCCGCCTCTTTTTTTATTGTATAAATGAGAATCATTAGTGTTTCTACTCTCTTATGTCACATCCTATATCATCTATCATCAGTATCATTTAGTATTATTGGTATAGTAGACAAATCCCGTCTATATGTTTATTTATGATCTCTGTGTGTAATCGTATGAGGGCAACTACGCCGTAGTTTTGTTAGCGTTGCACGGAAGTGACAACATGTGGAAGTAAGACAGCTGTTTCCAAGGTCCACTTTGCTATATAAACGAATAACCTCGTATCAACATATTCGTTATCGCAGTGGCATAGTTTCTACTTCTAACGTTTCAGTTTTAATAATTAGGCGGCACGATGACGTTCGATTATCAAAACAAAGGACGGCCTTGCGCGCTCTAATACCTGCTCTCTTTGTTATATGCATTGTTAACAATGTATTTAGTGTTGGGCAGGAATATTGTTACAAAAAAAATAAAAATGTCCCCTGTTTTATAAAATTTTAATATAAATGCGAGTGAGCCTGTAATTACACTCTCAAAGAACTGCCGTCCTATAATTACCTTTTTCTTTTTCCTCGCCGTATAATTTGGTTCAAGCGAGAGAAAACTGAATGAAGAGTAAATTAAATGAAAATAAAGGTATAATAATCAAATTATCACGCCTTTTTCCCACGGGGAACAACTCCTTCACAACTCCTCGTTTCCTTCAGATCCATACTTCTCCTTATACAAGCTCCAAGGTTATGGGCACTAGGCTACCTAGCTTTCTTTTTTTTCCTTTTTATTCTTCGTCACTCTTGGACCTCCTCTTGCTTATAATCAGGCGGAACGAGGTCGAAATAAAAAAAAGTATAATAATAAATGTATAATTATTGTATTGAAAATTCTTATTGATTAATCATTTAGTATTATTGGTATAGTGTGCGTAGTTAGTAACTGTGTATGAATATTATTTGCGTAAGCGCAACTGAACTATGAACTCCTCATATCGACAATGACCTTGGGCATTTCGATCATGATTGGCTAGGGATAAAGAAATCATTAAAATTGTAATATTATTTATTAAATAAATTATATTGTTCATCACGATGTGATCACATGAGTAAATATTTTAACAAATTACAAGTTTACTTCAATAGTTCACTGGTCGGGGGAAGCATCCGCATTTTGTCGACCGAATCGGCAGTCGAACTAAAAAGTTCAGTGCGTTTTTTTCTTTTTAGAACAATCTACAAGTGGAATGCTTTGCCAGCCCATATGTTCTCTCCGTCCTATAACCTTGGATCTTTCAAGCGATGCGTGAAGAAGCACCTTTGGCCGGCACAGTGACGGCGACTGGGGCAGCCGTGAACTAACTCGGTTTTTCAGTCGTCGTCACTCTTGGACCTCCTCTTGCTTATCATTTTGTTCTGGTATTTATGGCCTATGATAGATAGCGATAAAGTTTTTTTTGTGAAATGGTACTGCACCGAAGTTAAAAAAGCAATCGAAAACACAGCAAAGTTGTGTAATTTATCATATATGGTTTGTTTTCTAAATAAGGTACGATGATACATTTAGTACACGTCCAATGTTGTACTAGATACTTCGATTACAATTTTGATAACCTACAGGTATTTATACAATTTATAAAGTTAACAAAATATATTCCATTTATGAACACTGATAATATGTTTAAATCGTCAGAAAAGTTTGATCTTAAAATGATAATTTGATACAAAGAATCTTATAAATTTTTAATCACCTAAGTTTGTAATATTACGAATATAAAATAACAACCTAAAAGGAAATTTTATTAATATATAAGACGAAATATTTGGAAAGTTATTCGAGCACTTGTCAATTCAATTTGGTTCAGTGAGCAGATTATATTAAAATGTCTTCACATTCTCTAATTTAGCAGAAGAACTCATGAATAAATGTTAATATTAATGAGCAAGGAAAAAGATTTATTTTATACGCCTACAAATATTTCGTAGAAGATAATTATAAAATATTAAGGAGAGATAAATCCAAGGCTAATGGATTTATTATATTTATTTTGGATTTAATACTAAAGCTAATGAATAATTAAACTGGAAAGCTGATTATAATAAATTTTGAGTACTTTTCACTAAGTTGTTTTGTGCTTATAAATTATTTAACAATCTATGCCTAAAATATAATATTTTATATATTAAATTTAGTAACAATATATATTAAAGTTTGGTTTGAATTTATACTCATACTGAAATATTGATATCGATTTGGCACCAGCTGTGTTTCCGTCTTCGGCCTGTCTTGTATTTTACAACCACTTATTTAACACAAATTCGGCTAGCAACAATATCGACTGCGGACAAATATAAATAATTCTTAATAGTTGATTCCTTAGAGAATGTTGTGTAAGTAGATTGAAGAAAATCTTATAAATCTCATGTGAATGGCTGCGTTAAACTAGATAGTGTCGCATGTTTAACCATTAATATGGCTTTCAAATATAAAAAAATTGACAATTTTAATTTTGAAGCTTATGAATGAACTTGGTTAATGAGCTACAAAATTAAAATTGCGACCACTCATCGAAAATCGATGATCTTTTTCATTACCAGTTCAAGCTCATTGAAACTCATTGTCTGAATAAATAAATGTTGTTTTTCACACTAACAGCGATCGCATAACTTCTTTGACAAAAGGAGGAAGGATTAAATGCAGCAGTCTTATAGAGTCCATGGACATAATGATGAAAATACTTGCCATGTGTTATTCACCTGTGGCATCAACGAAATTTAAAACAAATAATAGACATAATATATGTCTACGAGAGAAACGATATCCTACTTTTTGTTTTTGGTGTTTACAGTTTAACCATGGACCTAATTAAACAAATGTTGATTGGATACCTATGATAATGCCAAATATCACTAAAATTCTGTCGCCATAAATATTATATTTAAGATTAGTATATTAACAAGTGGAATGCTTTGCCTGCCCATGTGTTCTTCATCTTATGACCTTGAATCCTTCAAGCGATGCGTGAAGAAACACCTTTGGCCGGCATAGTGACAGCGGCTGAGACATCTGTGAACAAACCCGGTTTTCTCACTCGTCGGCACTCTTGGACCTCCTCTTGCCTATCATCAGGCGGGTCAAGGCCATATGTCGTGTCACGATAAAAAAAGCCCGTCTCGCAGCCAGAAAACAAGAGATAGCCGGTATGCGAGAGTCTGTCGTAGCGGAGTTTTTGAGTTCGAGTTTGAGATCGTATTACCTCAATGGAGCAACGAGAACCTAGTTCAGTTCAGCCATTAAGACAATTATTAAGCGCTTTATAGACCAAAAAAATCCCCGATTACCAGGTGTTATCAGTAAGGTTCCTACTCTTTGTAACGCCTCACAGACAAACTAGATATCCTAGTGATGTCCCTTCGCAAATATTTTAATCAGGGACAACGACGAGGGGGCCATTAAGACCACTTCCCGAAATTTGGCATCCTAAACAAGGTGCGGCGGTTCTTTGCTCCAGAGCAACTCCTCCTACTATACAAAGGTCAATTTCGCTCTTGCGTGGATAACTGTGGAATGGCTTTGCCAAAAATAATTTCGATGTCATAGATTTATTGCTGCGTCGAGCTGTCCGAGTTATAGGAGATGCAGAGAGACGTGGCTTCTTTATACGTCTTTAAACGCCTGTACCACGGAAAATATTTTGAGGAGCTCATTAACCTTGATCCTACCCCTACCAGTAGAATGCTTTGCCATCCCATGTGTTCTCCCCATCCTATAACTTTGAATCTGATTTGCACAGAGGCACCTTTGGCCGGCGAAGTGGCGACTAGTCATTGGCTCTCTTGGACCTCCTCTTGTTTACCTTTAGACAAGACGAGGTCAGACGCCGACCCACAATAAAAAAAATAGTTAATACCATTTGTCTAAATTGTCCCTTACATTTTAACATTATGAAACCTTTATTAAGTAACGAGCCTCTTTTATTTAATAAAACCTTTTTACTACAAGATAAAAGATTTTTTTATTATATTATCCGTTTTTACTGCTTATAGGTACAAGAATAAGATTTTCTACTGTAGAAATTGAACTGTGCCAAACATTCTGCCTCTGGTTTCTACTTAGCGACACTCTATCTAAACATATTTTTTATATGTTTAGACAACTGTAATACCTACATTAATTATTATGAATCTGGTTTCAAATGCCATACTTTAAGTAGGATTTCACAAATAAACTTGATTAAACATTCATAGTGATGTTCGTAGAATGGCCGTGGTCGTATGCCATCTCATATATTACATATGTGGTCATATGGCGTCTTCTAATCTAGTAAACATTAATATAAAGGGAAATCCTAAAATGGAGTTTTCGAGTTGTAATAATAGTTCCTATATTTTTCTGTCCTGTGGTATAATTAGTCCATAGTGCGCTTGACAGAATAAATACATATTCATAATGATGTTCGTAGGATGGCCGTGGTCGTAAGCCACATAATATATGAGATCTAACATTAGTAAGCGATATAAGTTCATGATCGCTTAATACTTTTAGAATATATACTTTTGTTAGGTTATCTGACATATGACCACGGCTATCCTACGAACATTACTACGAATATGTATTAAATACATTAAAATATTTTATGTGTGAGTTATTTATTTAAAAGTCAATAAATATGGAATAGCTTTTTTGGGGATGTCTCCGATTTGGTCGGAAAACACTATAATATAATATAATGACTTAATAATATCGGATGAATCTTTTGCCATGTAAGTACGTAATTTTAGTATTTGCTAATGCAAAATGCGATGTGTCTGTTCTATTTCAATACTTAAATGAATTTGAATTATAATAATTTGGAATGGTAAATTATTCCCTGTGCATAGCTGCCTGCATACGGTTTGTCGTTCTAAATGGTGTCTTACGAAAAGGTTACGTCAACTACGATTACGGTACCAACACAGATCGCTGTGTAAAATTGTTTGTTTGAAAGGACATGTTTTTCTTTTTCTAATTGTAGTGCACCAAAGTAAGTCTTCGACTGGCATACGACTGAAGCATACGTAAACCAAATCGTTTGTTTATGTCATCGGTATTATTGCAAACAAATTTTCTTTAGTTTTAAACGTAAACATTTAGTTTAACAAATATGTAGGTTACTAATCCAGTATAGAGGTAATTGCTTTAATAGGTAATAATTATTAGCAAACACACTTGTTACCATTAAACCGGATTTCCACTGCTTCACATGCTAACAATAATACTATAAATTGCTGGACATACAAGTATACGTGTTCGATTTTCCTTCGTTCACAAAAACACTTTCAACGTCTTCTTTGCGTGTGCATCAGTGGAACTGCAGCTTTATATTGTAGGCGTTGTTCAGTTGTAGTGTAACAGTCAGATATGCTTTATGGATAAGTAATAGTGTTTAAACTGCGCATTGAAAATTAGATGAACGTTTGGTTACTGCACGTACTATGGTAACAAGCATCAAGGCTAAAAACGACTGCTAAGTGTAAATGTTGGTCAAGGTAGTGAGCCTTCTAACAAACTATTCTACTGCTAACAATAAATACACCCAGTTAAATTAAACAAATTTATCTTGACTATGTTTCATTTACTTTGCATGCAATCTATTATAATGTTAACATAGAATGATAATACTATTATTTCTGTTGAAAACTATATTTATTAATATCGTTCTAGATATACCTATGTGCTACATTTACTATAGGTATACATTTATTTAGCAATGATAAGTCTGTAACCTTATTTTAGTAGTTAGTGGCAAGGTGTAGGCACAGACCGTGTAGTGACTTAGTCGCGTTCCGGTATCAGCCATAGTAGATGCGAATAGTACCATCCATGCTCGTGAAATTGATGATGATAATAGTATTATTATCATTTTCTCGCTTTAATTTTCTCAGTAATAGAGAATCAGCCACTTTCCATAATCCTCACAAGTCTCTTGTATTACATTCACAATTCTCTTCAAATGTAGAGCCGCAATACAAAAAGCGTTTCATCACAATTTTGAATATTCTTCAATGTATCACAATAAATGTATAAACTTGCATTATACTTATACTATTGTGGAATAATATTATTTTATCTCGTCTGTCGACAATTTTAAATATTCAGATGACAGTTCAGTCGAGCAGTTCGATTAATTGGACAATAGAGAGGCAGTCAGTCACAAGGGGAGAACCGGTCATTTATGTGCGGTCACTTAATTATATTCAAACTAAAATAATTAAGCTTTGAAAAGGGTAGCAGAATTAATGAAAATAGCTTCCAACTCCAACTCCAGTTAGTCAGTAATGTAATTTTAAATAATATTTACCTGATTTTTTTATTGTAGTACGACGTATAACGGTATAAAACCCCGCTTGATATTAAGTAGGAGTGCGGGAATAGACATATTTTTAAAATTAGTATACATTTTGTTATATTTTATTGTGACACGACATCTGTCCTCGTCCCGCCTGATGATAAGCAAGAGGAGGTCCAAGAGTGACAACGACTGAGAAAACCGGGTTTGTTCACGGCTGCCTCAGTCGCTGTCACTATGCCGGCCAAAGGGGCTTCTTCACGGATCGCTTGAACATTATAAAAATATAATAATATCATATAATATAACAATCGTTCTTCCACAAAAATGTTACTCAACATTGTTATAAATTGATTGACAAAGCCCAAATTTTACAGCGGCTTGAGTATTAGGTCCCCTAAATTTATGTCATACTTTTCTTTTTATACTGTTTCAGAAGCTTTTGATTTAATTAACTGAATTTAATTATATTGTTAAAATGATATAAATCTGTCTGCCAACCCGGAGTGGTATAGATGAAGTAAATTACTAAATAAATTCTGAGAGCATTCAGCCAAAAACTTTAATTTCACAACGACATAAAGTAAAAATATAACAATATCTTATTATTTAAATTAATGCATATATAAAGAAATATAACACATTGATAAGAAAAAAAAAAAGAAAATTAACTAAAATACATTATTAAAAGGAGTCCCTTTAGGCAAGGTTCCGAAGATACTGGCAGCGTTCCCCCTTTGAATAGCTAGACTAATTCTTTGTCCGAGGTAGCTGCCAACTCTTCGGTCTCCTGTGATGTCGACTAACCTTTTTGATATTTCCTTAAAAAGCCTTAAAGCGCTAGGACCCCACGGACCAAGGGTCGCGACACCGAATGGGACAAAATCATACTCGGAGCCTAGACCCCTGTATTTGCACGCTTTAGCTTTTTCAGCCGCTTCACAAGCCGCACCAGCTCTGCTGTTGGTTCCATGTAGATGGGAAGGTGCCAGCGTGTCTGAACAGGTTGCATCCCATACCAGCACCCGGCCCATCTTCCATGGAATCAAACTCATACCATCCGGTCTCTTACCATCATCTCTTGCAATACCAGTCGGCTCAAGTAGACTTGGCACGTTGACGGAGGCAAGAGACCGGCATATGATATCGTTAAGTGCGGCATGTCTCGAGAAGCGGCCTGCACTTTTTTGGCATGACAGTCCGTGATGTCCTAGCTTGTCGACATCACTGCCACAGGGACATTTATGAGGAGCGCAGACCGGAACCCCAAGCCGTAGACAGGTTGCGATTCGGAGCGTGTCAGGCTCAAGAAATGTTCCTGTATTTGACGAAGGGTACGCGTGAAGCCAGTAGCCGGCCTCATGCGTACCCACGGCCAAAAGCCTAGCACGCGCCGAACCTGTACTACTGCTCAATAGATTGTCATAAGTCAATTTACAGTTTATGTCGTCCCAGCTCCTCTGTGAATTTGGAGAAATTGAAAAATTTTGACCTGGGCATGCAATTAAGAAAGCGTTTCTAGCTTCTTCCAAGGCAGCAATCTCAAAGTTTGAAGGGGTTGCCCTTAAAATTTTACCTATGAGATTTGCTGAACTATGGACAGAAGATAGAAAGGCAGGTAAAGCTACACTGGAAATTTTGCGAATCCCTAAACCACCATAACGGATGGGTAGGGATGCTTGGGTCCAAGATTGCTCGTTCAGCTGCATATTAAGAATTGATTCTAAACTATTTTTTATTAAGTTGTCTACATGTTTTAAAAGATCTGGGTAATTCCAAAAAGAGCAGCAACGGAGCACATACGTGAATTTTGGGACGAAAAGACAGAATTTTAAGATGCAAAGTGCATAATGTGGACTAATTTCAAGGAGACGATCAGCAGAATTTTGAAATTTATTAATTGAATTTTTAATATATTCAGAAATAGATTCATCAAAAATTGGAGAACCTAAAAGGTAAAGTGAATTACTGTTAACTATTTTAATATTTGGAGCCAAAATATTAAATTTTTGTCTAAATAAATCGATTTGTTAAATAATTATGAAAAAGGTTAAATATAATTTGAACGTAAGGACCTTTCATTATTTATAGCCTAAATAATTGTTAATAATTTAACCTTATCGATCTGACGAGATAATAATTCAATACCATCGCCAGAGATAGCGTTAAGATTTAATTGAATACTGTGTTCATCCCGTTTCAGCACGGCTCAGGTAACGTATTCCACCCCGTCGGCCATTTGTAGCCACAACTCGCCGGAGGTCATTACTACCCCTGCATGTTAAGTGTCAACCAAAATTCCAACGCAGGTTTACATAGCAATAAGGCGACCGTGGTGTAGTGGAAGTTCAATGGTTACGCAAACCGAAGAGCACGAGTTCGAGACCACCCACCGGTCCCAATGTATCTTTGATATATGTGCTTTAGTTGTCCTGTTTCTATGATACACAAGCACTTTAGTAGCTTAGTATAGAAATGTAAATAATAAAAATGATAATAATAAAGCGGTTCCAATATTTAGATTATGTGTCCTATCTCTCTCTTCTAATCGTAAATAATTTGTTAAAGGACTAAAGTAGGCTGTGAATGTAAATTAAATAAATATGTGTAAAATACAACTGGAATTTTTATTATTAGTTGCTAATAAAGCATTTCATTTGTCGATTGTTCTACAAAGAAACGATGACGCACTTTTTTTATAACGAGCTGGGCATTTTATAATATTTGTGTTATTCTGTGAATTCACCACCTATTTCTCATTCTATTTATATATATTACGTATTTCTAATAGTTTTAATTGAATAACTCAGTTAATTGAGATGTAAAATTGTTTAAATTATGTTGTAGGATGTAAAGAAACGAAAATCACTAATTTGAATCACTAATAATAATGTGAAATTTTGTTTTGCTCTCGTAAATTTCATTAGAAAAATACCAATAAATCAATATGAAATCAAACTATTATTATAAACCAGACATCATGCTCAGTACTTAATGATTTTAGATACTAAAGTTATCGTTATTTGCGGAAGAGTTAATTTTTCGGGAAATCGAAACATTGTCCGTTTCAATTTGGAGCAGATTTCATAAAATGTCAGTCCGCATGCGACTATGTTTAAATATAAAGTTGGAAATTTGCCAGAACGTCTCATGCGACAACGGTTCCCGTGAAAATTATAATTAGGAAATTTATATATACCAGCTTAGTGAAGTCGAGTACAGTTACAAATACCGAATATTAATATAATTGCAATTATTAACAATATTCTCATAGAATTATATTTTAATGCAAAATTGTAGGACTAAAGAAATACCTAAGTTCCTTACTTTCTTGCCTATATGATAAGTATTGATGGATTATACCATGAAAAGAAAAGAATATTTATAGGACTGAAAAATTACAACTTAATTAATTTTCATGCGGCGATAAGAAAATTAAACAACAGTTAGTTAAACAACATGTATTAACCAAACATTACGAGAAGGCTCATACTAGATGGATTTCTAAACGTCACTCCTCCATTCCCGCAAGGATAGGCAGTAAGAATAGAGCGCCACCTTCCATGATCCTGTCACAAGTTGCATCCTGGACGTGAGCATAATTATTTTATATTATGTACTAATTGCTGGTGCAATTATTAAAATAATTTTATTAATAAAAAGTATTGTTATGTTACTTTAGGAAATATTTTGGCCAACATAGTGACGGCGACTAAGGCGGCTGTGAACAAACTCGGTTTTCTCAGTCATCTTTCACTCTCTCGAAGTCAGATGTCGTGACACAATAAAAGAAAAAAAAGATTATATTTTAATGAAGATTGAATTATTAAATTGAAGTATGTTTGGCGAGTGAACCAATATTTTGCGTGTACATGCACGCTTAGTAGCTAAATCCGCGCCTAATTGCTTGTGCGCGGAGTGTGCTAACTTACGTAATATTACGTACACATACTTACACTTTATGTAGAGTTGAATACGCGGCAAACATTATAAGATATGAATGTAGAGCATATATTTATATCTTAAAAACAATATGAGATACGAAACAAATAGGTATGTAGAATGAAATGGTAGAATATAATTCTTCAACTTCTATAAAAGTATGAAATCTTATGAATTTCTACAAAAAAGATTACTATGACCTTCAATCAGTCCAGAAGGAAAGTCAGAACACAAGTCAACTTTTTAGAGATTCACTTTTAGGGCAGGGAATCTTCCACATTCTATGGACCGAATCAGCAGTCGAACTAAATAAAAAATACGCTTGGAGCGTCTTTCCAAGGTTATGTGTTCTCCCCATGGATCGTTTGGCCTGAATCTAAATCGCTTTTTTAAGTCGTCGGCGCTCTAGGACTTTTCCTTGCTTATCATCAGGAAAGTAGAGCTCAGATGTCGAGTTTCCATAAAGAATTTCTTGAAGAAATAATCAATTAATATTTTAAATTCTGAAGTTAAATACTTATTACATGACAGGATTATATTTATTGTGAGATTATAACAGCTGATGTTAAGCTGGATAGGGATCCACGAATGGAAGCCTGTGACTGCATTTAAATATTTCCAAGTAGCAGTCGCATTCAATATGCCAACCTACTTTTTAAACTGATCCCCGCAACTAAGTAATATTACGGCCAGTACACTTGAAAGTTGTGGTATCCCGTACTTCCACACTGGGTAATAACTATTTGCCTAACACACTTATAACGCTTTAATACTGTTCTTATTTAATAAATATTATTACCTAAATATTTACCAAAATATAATAATTAATAAAAAAATCCTCTAGAGACGTCCCATCAGAGATAGTTCCAAGGAGACTGGCAACATTTTCTCTTTGTAAAGCAAGGCTAATACGTTGACAGAAATAATTGCAACCCTTCCTTTCTCCACATTTCTCCGTCAGCCGCTTGGACAATTCCTTGGCCAGGCGCTTGGCTGAAGGTGCCCAAACGGCGCAAATTCGTAATCTGTACCGAGGTTGGCGTATTTGAGCAGCTTGAGGCGGTAATCGCCGCACATTCCTGTGAAATGGGATACTGTTTTTGGAAAGAAGTATTTTATGATTAATTTATTTATTCGGTATTGTAATACTGAGAAGGCATAACATTTAAACAGTATCTGTTTGTTAATAATTTAATCATTTATGTATTATCATAAAACGTGATGCTAAAATTACTGGAAAAGCGAATAATGATTGTGTGATTCTTGGAACATCGCTCGAAGAACCGACAACCGATGGGGAAGAAAGGTTCTAGAGGAAGACGCAGCGTAGGTAGGCCTCCCACTAGGTGGACTGACGACATAATGAAAGTCACAGGTAACCGGTGGATGCAACTGGCATCTTGTCGTTCGGAATGGCGTTCTAAGGGGAAGGCCTATGTTCAGCAGTGGACGCCTTCTGGCTGATGATGATGATGATGATTCTTGGGACAATGAGTGATATAGCTGGTTCCAATTAGGCCAGCATAGTGTATGCGACAGCTACTGCTATTTTACTGTATAACAGCAGTCGCCTCCATTCATGGACCGCACTCAGGTTTATATATCGGATATTCTTTCAAATGTCGAGCTAGAATAAAAAAGAGCAATAAATAAAAAAATAGTACGTTAGTTAATAAGTACGCGTGTTATTCTTTGACTCAGATCTTTTAATAAGAATTTTAATATCACATATTACAAGACTTATGACCTTGTATTCATGACTAGAACAAAAATAGAATCTGAAAAATCTTTCATCTTAAGTGTGTTGGTATATTATCAGCTTTTCCTCTTCACAATTTGTTCAAATGTATGCTGATTATGTCCTTTAACGAATCTAAGATAACAATGATAATCTTAAATAAACTTTAATGATTTAATAATTTTATAAAAATATTGCCTAATCCGAATGGATATTAATTACTGTTTTTTGTTGCTTTGACTGCCAATCAAACCCAGGATTTACAGCGTAGCTAGCAGGTTGGCTCGATGGCGTGCGATGCTACTTGCCAAAATTATATTATTGGATTATTCGTGTAAATTTAACTTCACCAAAATAATTCGGTGTTTTAATAACTACGTCTAAAACAATTCATGAATCCCGAAAACCTATAATTGTATAAATTAGAAATTATATTTTAAGTAAATTGGGGATGTTTTTAAAAAAGTTTATGAAGAAAATTGTAGAAGTGAATAAAGCGAGATATTTTATTGTGACTAATATACCGCGCGCCAACGACTAAAAAACGACTAAATGCCGGCCAAAATGAATAAAAAAGGTAATAAGCGTAACAATTAATAATCATTTTGAGTATTTGGCTCACAAATAAAATATATCGCTCCACTTAGCAAATTTTATATATTCACAGTTATTAAGTATTATATATTCACAGTTTATTTATAGGTGTTGGTTACATCTCCGTCTTTTTGCCAGCTTAATGAACAGGAATAATCGATCATCATCAATGCTACAATACTTTAACAGCTCACAGGACATGTAGGGAAAGCCTCCTTACCAAATACATTTACATTTAAGTATTCATGATTTTGAGACATTATTTTAACGTTCAAAAGAAGTCTTGAAATGAGGGTAGTTTTTTATATTGGTTAGACGCTTACACAATTTACTCATCAGTGGCAACCAAAAGTATTTTCTTATAAATATACGCTAATTTTAAATGCTATATTTTTTTAAGTTTAACGTGCGTATTAGATACATGCAGTAGTGGATCGGCGTATTCAAGCATTTTAAGACTGATCAGCGCTTAACCGCGACTTCAGCGCCCCATAGGCAGAGCATGTGACATGTGGTGGAGGCCCTCAAATCGTTTGTGATTAACTGTTGATTTTTAAATGTTAACTTTTCCCGCTCAAAGAAAAAAATAGGTTTTCGTCTATTTTCGTATAAGTTTTTCGAGCCCTCGTTTTTTTTTGTGGTGTGGTGGCGGCTCCCTTGTGGTGGCGGCCTATGCTGATTTTTAGACGTCAACGCTCGTCTCCTTTTCTACTAAAGAGTCTTAAGAAAATAAAGTCTATGTTATTTTACCTACATAAATATTGCTCCAACGTTTGAATTGTGACTATGTTACACTTGCATGTATCTATCCATTCGCACATTTGCTAAACAATTTAAAATAATTGAAATGGTAGGCAACATGTCCGACGTATCGTGACACGTAATATCAATTAACTGCCGATGCAAGGGTTTCAATTGATGTTATATAAATCTAACGGTTAACAGTAGGCAGTGGTGCCTAGTCTGCCGATCTGAGTTAGTACCACTACCGACAAGTGGTCAGATCGTTAAGTAACTTTTTGATTTATTTTGAAGTGAAAACTTCTTTAGGTGGATCCAGAGCCGTCACGCTCGGCTGTGTAACGCTCGTTCGGGTAAGGTCGACTAAGCGAGCGAGCGAGAGAGATGTTATAGTCACTGCTATACTCAATCAGCGTTTATAACGTGAGAGAGCATGAAGTCAAAATTAATCAATCAAATTAAAAAATCAATCAATCCAATCAAAACACATAATCATATCATGTTATTATCTAAATTGAAATAGAAGTTTTTATTGCTGTTGTAATTATTGATTTTGTTAATGTTGATTTTAAAGAATTAATGACAAGGATTGACAAAGGAATCCTTCCTTCAATGGTTTGAAGGATGAAGGATGATTAAGTGAAAGTATATTGACGAAAAGAGTTTTTAAATCTGATGTAGATGCGTTAAACAAGGCAGACTGAGGAGGGTGTTGTCCGGCCAAATCGGAGGCATCCCCAAGAAAACTTGGTTGCCTATTTATGTCAGGTTGGTGCCAAGTGTCGCTCTATTGTATTTGTCTATCCCTGAGGAAAAAAGGCGTAACAATTTTATTTCATAATTGTTATTTATAAGTATTTGCATAGTGAAGTAAATAAAAGTAAAGACCAGTCGTGATTCGAAACACTCCTTTTTTTTAGATATTTTTTAGCAAATTCTAGCAACAGTATTTATTTTTTCTTTTATTTACAACAAACCTATTATTTTATTTTTTAGAGTACGACACAAATGACGACCAATTTACACAGATATATAGGTATTATATAGGTATATTGTAAATTATATGTATTATTAGGTATACCTTATATTTCTATTATGAATATAGAACCACTAAAATACACTGTACTTCGTATTATTACCTTCGTATTAGTACCTTGCCTTTATGTAGCTTTCACTCTCAATAGTCCTGACAACACCCCGGTTAATGTTAGGTTGGAGTGCGGGCCATGAATGAAGGTGACTGCTACATGCATATATGGCATCTATCCGGCGTACGTTCATCCCTGGACAATTTATTCCTTCCATTTCTTGGTTACTGAGAGTCAATCTAGGCGTCCGTTAAAAAGATTTCGAAGTCGTTGAGAGTTAGACTGTAGATCAATCCCGTTTGTCTGTTTCGGGAATAATTAATAGGTTTCTTCTGTGTAGAGGCATCGTTAGACTGGTTTCGCTCATAAGGTTCTCATCCGGACATGTTTTTTGCTATGATAGCGACATACCTAATATTTATACTTTGCCTTGTCTGAGCGGCTTGCGCAAGCGACGCCGTTAGCGCGCGACCGAATTTCAAACGAAGTGTCATCGAACCGTAGTAGCCTAGTTAGAACAAAAATTCGATAAAAGTACCACTTATTAACATTTCCTCTGAACATAGGAAGTTTGATACCCCACGTGTTATGCAGTTTTATTATTTATATATAGATTTTATTAGTTTACAACAAAATATTTCAATAATTAATTATATATTTTTAAATATAGTCTAACAGCACAGAGAGAGGTTTAAATTAAAATCGTTAGGCACATCAAAACGTGATAAACGAGATACTTTTTTTAAAATGAAAGTATAAACGTAACCGAATTGACCATAGAAATCTCATTACACAATATACTCATAGCAAGTTAAGTTGTTAGAATGGTAAATTTTTACACGAATGCCTATGAAGTGAAAGCCAACAGGGCCAATAGTGAATGGCTCGAGTAACTTTTTTGACATTGCCAAATCGACGGACTTTAAACCTCTATTGCCACTATTATATCTATAACAATTTTAAAACCTGGGTTTAAAAAAAATAGCAATGTAGTGTAAACATTTATTACCCTTGGAGGTAGAATAATAAAAATAATCTCTTAGTGGAACTCTGCATCACACGATGGACATGTTAATAAAAAATCACCTTTTAGTAGACCGTGGCGTATTTTACTCGGCATCTGTGTGCCGAGTATTTCCGCACTGAAAAAAACGTTAATGACTGAAAAAAACTGACTCAGTTTACGGTTGTCTCAGTCGCCTACACTATTCCAACCAAAGAAAATGTGATAGTGGATGTGACTGCTACTTGCAGTTATTTAACTGTAGTAGCAGTCACCTCCATTAATGGACTTCACTCCATCATAACATCATAACATCGACATAACATCATATGTCGAGTCACAGTAAAAAAGACCATACGTAGAATTGACGCTAATAACAATGCCGTCCAGCCTAGAAGTACCTCAATAATCGAATATTACATTTCAACCAAAATGGTTTTAACGGCCCTGTTTCAACAGAGAGAGCGAAGCTGCTGCTTCAACAAAAAACACATCTCACATTGCGTGTAAAATCAGCTTACAAACATTGCTACTTCGTTTTGCAGAAAATTGTTCAAAAAAGTGTTTCCAGGATTGACTTGAGTCTACTAGCTTCTAGGGCATCCTAGCATATTTTTTGGAATTGTAAAAAAAACAGTGAGATCATACTTTTGACGTATTAGCTACCACCGCTGATAGCTCGCTAGCCCATTCAGCGTAGGCCTTACTCTGAGCCGAGCTCATTGCCGCTAACTCAAACGACTGGTGCAACGATCGTGGTGCAAGACCTCCTTGCTTCTGTGCGGACATAAGATGCAGAGGATTATCTATAATTAGTTGATGCCAATTTAGGATTAGTCCACAGGTGTTATATGACGACCTAAATATAAGAAAGGAACAATAATTTTTATATTGCTCCTTTCTTATAAAAAGTTTAGGTTTTAAAACGCTCTAGTGTTTGTTTTAACTATTAAACTCTTTTTTTAATAATAATAATACATATAAAAAATCAAATAATTCGAATATTAGAAAAATAATTATTTTTTATTAACGCCACTTTTTATTTTATTTTATTGTCACTCGACATTTTATCTCGACTTGCCTGGTTAATAAATTGTGGCAACACGGTTTAAATGTAGCACAACTGATTGCGGGATAACCTCATATCAATTACCTTCCTATGGCTGTGTTTCTTCCCTAATGTTCTATTTTGTGTTTTCAGAAACTGTGTGGCTTTGTTTTTATCGCAGATTACTGCCAGTGCACCTCCAGCAGCACTAAATGTACATGCGTCACGTTTTTTTCTTTTTATGCATATGAATATTGTGTAACAAACTAGCGTCTGCGGTCTTCCCACTTATTACTAACAGAACCTTTAAAAGACGTGCATTTAGACACCTAGAACACAGTGGAAATACTTACTATCACGTGGACCGCTTGCTCCTTTGGCCACCTTTTAAACATAATATATTCCAAGGTGAAGTCCATTGCAAGGAGAAGTCCAAGAGCGCTGATGACTAAATATACGAACTTAGCTTATCACTATGCCGGCCAAAGACGTTTTGTTTCCTTTGTGACCTATAATTATGAAGCTCTTAAATTAAAACCATGCTCCAAAAAGAAACAAAAAAAAGAAGACATATTGAAAATATTTGACGCTACTTCATAATTTTCTACATCTTACCACCTGGCAAAAGACATAATGAATTTTGAACTATAGTTTTTAAATAGAGAGCATAAGGATGGGTTCTTAAGAATTTTGCCAATACTCTATCCTATTTTGTCTTGTTGTATTCGTAGGTTATCTCATTCTTACACAAATCACCTCTAAGCGCCATTAGACACGGGAGTAGTCAAACAGGTTCCTATTCAGGGATATTTTTGGGGTTCCTTTGAAAATGTATGGCAATAAAATAGGTTTTGGCATAATCCAATGTTAGTATTATTTGTCATAAAAATTGGTTAGAGACAATCAATCAAAATGTCACGCCTTTTTCCCACAGGGATAGGCAGAGACAATGGTGCGCCACTTACCACGATCCTTACATAACTCCCTTGCTTCCTTCACATCCACAATTCTCTTCATACAAGCTCTGTGGTTGTGCACTAGGCAACCTGGCTTTCTTGAGGATGTCTCCGATTTGGTCGGAAAACACTCTCCTGGGCCTGCCTTGTTTAACGCATCCATCCACATCAGATTTATAAGTTCCTTTCGTCAATCTACTTTCACTCATCCTTTCAATGTGCCCAAACCATCGAAGCATTCCTTTGTCAATCCTTGTCACTACATCTTCTTTCAAGCCACATCTATCACGCAATGTGCTATTCCTTATTCTATCCGCTATCGTCACTCCACATACACTCCTTAACGACCGCATTTCTACAGCGTTAATTCTACTCTCATGCCTCTAGAGACAATGCATGCAAAACACGGTTTGATCCCCGGTCGCTTTTGATAGACGTTTTCGCGTGATTTTCTAATTAATTCAGAGAAAAAATATTGTATACGGCTGAATATAGGATAATTTTGAATAATAATTAAATCACTACCAAAATATTTCGAGTAAAGTAAGTTGCCAGCATTACTCTTCACTGTCAATAAGTTACCAGCTCTCAGCCTAGACTACTATTATTATTAATTATTGTAAGATGGTTTGACATATTATGACAGCACTCCGCTTGATGTTAAGCTGGAGTTTTTTTATTTAATTTTTTATTGTGACTCGACATTATGACAGCACCCCGCTTGATGTTAAGCCGAAGTGTGGTCCATGAATGAATGTCACTGCTAGTACAATTCAATAACTGTGAGTAGCAATCACATCCACTATGCCGGCCCAGCCTAGATGGAACCGGCAACTTACAAGCTGATCCCGAAACGTGACCAAATCACTTCACGGTATTGTATACTTGTAATTGCTACCCCGGATCGGCAGACTGGGTACCACTGCCTACCACTCTTAAGTGCGGTCTATGAATAAAGGCGATTAATAAGTGCAAGGAGCATCCACTATCCCAGACTAGTTCTATAAAATATTATTCGCGATGCCCATGCGCACGGCATCGCGAAAATCGTTCCAAATTAGGCGCGTGCAATTTCAGGTAAAGATGTCTTTTGCTATAACCATTAATAGGTCACAGGGTCAATTAAATGTGGCTTAGATTTCTTTCACATGTAGCACTCTTAAGATTAACCTTAGACAAAATATGTTTGTATTGTCTCATGAAAAAACAGCTGTTGATATTGTATATGAAGACATTCCTAAATCCTTATTATCCCCATCATTTTATCATTTATTGTATTCAAGTAATCCGCGTAAAAGCGAATCTAAACCTTGTTTAAAAAAAACAGGCGATGCTGTGGCGCCAAGAACTGCTTGCATGAATTAATAAAGGGTATCCGACCCTTTATTAATTCATGTAATATACCTATGATCTAACTTAACATTTTATGGACATACCATTTTTGGACTTAATAATATAAAAAATATTATTGGAATATTTAAATAAAATAGCTGTTTGGATGACTGTATTAATAAAATTTTAACCTAGCAAGGGTAATCGGGATTCTTGGATTGACGAGTAGCTTAATAAAAAAAATTCTGCTATTAAGGGCGTGTTTGTATGTTGAGAACGTGCCTAAGTAGGTACCAATGTTCTCTTAAGACTTATCTATAATACATAGATGGCCTGCTTTGATAAGAAAACCTTACTTCGATCACTTTGTTTCGTAGTAATCATAAGTTAAAACCTAAATCATTTGTCATTTTTATTTGACTACTATGTACCTACATATAATATGTACATATAATATAGGTATATAAATGTCTTTACAGTCTTCCAAAAGCATAATCTATGTGGAATTTAATATTGGAAATCGTACTGTTTTTTTGTTTTCGGGAGTCCTTATTTTTTATGATTAGGGGCTGTCGTCCTGTCCTATTATCATCCTTATTGGTTGAATATTCTGAGGGCGGAGCATTTACTACTAGCTGACTTTTAGTAGACCAACTATTGTTGTAGTAGTTTCCTTTGTATTACTTTAAAGTAATACGTAATTCATTATTTGTGTCAAATAAGATTATTTTTTCCATTGTTATTATTTGAGAAAACATTATATAATCAAATGGTTAATATTAATAATAATTTGCATAGATTTACATTCAAGAAAATCTATGCAGTGCCTATGCGCTAGTTGCTAGCTTCATTTTAAGTTTCATTGAAATTATCGCAAGCAATGTTTGAGTTATTAAAGCAAATTTCTAGTATTGAACCGATTCTTTATTAGACTTTATATCCACAGAGGGTGTCTAATTTAATTTTGGTTAAATTTAGTTAATGATGTATTGGCGCTTTGGGGGTTAATTTTTGTTATATTTAGTAACCCAAAGGTGAATACATAATTTAGAAGTAAACGTTAGTTCGCATATGCCAATTATATTAATTACATCCGCTGATGCTTGTGCGTGTTAATAGGTATAGGTGAAATAAAACAAGAAATGTTAATTTAATTTTGTTTCTTTATTAAACTATTTGATGAATTTTAATACATAAAAACGTTTGTTGCCAAGTGAATGTGTGCGAAGAGCGCGCCATAATTAAGTTGAGCAGTCTGAGAACGTGACGTGTGCAGGCGGGCGCGGGGGCCGGCGCAGAACATCCGTTCGGATTGCCCAATTCCTGCCGCTTGCGCATTCGCCGTACATCATTCTGATTTCATCATCCGTAGTGACTCAAACCTACCAACTGCCGCCACCTAGCGCTGCCGTCCGGATCTAATTCAAACAAACATAAACATACACATAATACAATCCAATATGATAAATTCTTCAATGTCTTCGTGTCATGATGAATTTTCGGTGATTTCGCAGCGAAATGGAAATTCCAACTGCGCAATCCCCGGGTTGACGAGTGACACATAATAAGCGTTGGATGGACCGTTGGCTGCTGCTGATTCATTGTGGTTTATATGCTCATCGTATAGGAGAGAGAAAAAGACTGACTGTACAAGTAAAAGCCAAGTCAATTACTCCCCCCGACACGATTAACAAAATTAAACTTCATATTCATCTTCAGTTCTTCACTCCAACTGAAAAAATAAATAAATTTTGTTTTAAAATATTTAGTTAACAATTCACTGCACATACTGAATGAGCGGCCGCGCTGCTAGTCGTCACGAGACATAAAGGGAATCTGAATGACCAATTGAAATTATGACAACTATTTATCAAAATAAAAAAATAGCAACTAAACCATATTGCGGAAGTTGCAAAAGTAGGTCAAAATTTTTCACAATGCTAACGTTGTTTGAATTACCACTAGTATTAAAATATTGAAACTTCACTAATATTTGAAACAACTTATACACGGCTTGATTTTTTTAACACCGCTAAAGTTTGTGAAATCAGTAAAGCAGTGACTGCCTGATATCAAAAGGGGCGACCACTTCTGAAGACGACTAGCGAGCGAATGAATGCTGGTCCGCCGGCCGTTCCGAAGCTGCTTCGCAGAGTGGCAATGCGGTCGGTCGTGCGCGGGGAGCGGGTGACGCTGCGCACGCAGAGAAAGGACGGAGTGGTGATGTAATCGCGATCGATGCACTCCGCTGCTTCATGTTCCAGAGGCGACCGTCGTTGACCGCGCTCTACACTCGAATGACTCGAATACTAAACCGAATGTTGAATTGCGACCTCCATACATTCCTCCCGAACCGCCCCACCCGCACCTTTCCTTGCAACACTACCGCACCAAGAAAAGAAGCAAAATTTTATTCGACTGATAAATTATACTGAAAGACACATGCCACAGTTCACTGACCTCGTGACAAGAGCACGTGCTCGAGTTGTAACCACGTGGAGTGACTACCTATATGCCATTAAAAAAAAACAAATTTACACATTTTACACGTAAATACAAGTTGAAAAGATCCCACTACTTTATGTCTTCCTGCAGTAGGTATTATCAGAAACATACGTCGACGTCATCTAATCGCTATATTGTAACACATATACCTACTCGTATAAGCCAAATTGATTACGCCGATTCAATCATCAAATTCGAGCGAAACGAACTTAAATACAATATTGGTACGATTCGTTCTCGCTATTGATTAGATTTAGAGGTGGTAGGCCGTTCGGAATCATTCGTGGATTTCCGACTCTATTCGGAGACTATCTAGGTCACACGTGTAAACGTTATCCCCTCCACGGCCGGCCTTGGCTTACTTAGGGCCAAATGGCACCTCCCCTTCTAACGGAGGAGCGCGGGCGCGGCATAGATAGTGCATCAAACATCATACTATTTTTTCCTAACGCAGCTTTAAAATATATATTAAAAAACACATTTTAATCATTAATAACAGCGACGTTCTATTTAATTAAGTATTATACTTACTAAATCATATTTACAGTACTCTTTTTCGCTTTTGTCTTTCCAATGATTACTCGTAATTTTATACTATGTGTGAATTATTAGTATCTAACATTACAGCAAGACTGTTTTGTGCAAATAATCTACTATCAGTAAGTTACTTTTTGATAATGTTATCGTTTCCTTGGTCGCCATTTTATGATATTTAAAACTATATTTTACAATAATTCAAATTAAATGCCTCATATTAAAAATGTATATTTTATTAAATTTATATATTACTTTAGTATAAACCAAATAGCTTACTAAATTATAAAAATAATAATTAAACTTAATTCCAACATTTTAAAACAATATTCTATAATATCCGTGAAAACTGAAATATTTCTCTTTACATTTTTACCTATCGATACGACGCGGATATGAGGCCTATCCCGAATGAACAACTAGAATAGTCGCCACATAACTTCGCAGAATAGGTCCTCATGCTATATTATACCGGATTACTAGGTATATACTTATAAAAAAATTCAAAACATTATAACAACAGTAAATTTAATGAAGCTAGGTTGCCTAGTGCCCATAACGATAGAGCTTGTATGAAGAGAATTGTGAATGTGAAGGAAGTGAGGAAGTTGTGTCAGGATCGTGGCAAGTGGCGCTCTATTGTCTCTGCCTATCCCCGTGGGAAAAAGACGTGACAGTTTGATTGATTGATAAATTTAATGAGTGTAAATATTCTAGGATATTATCTTGCTATAGCTCAAAGCGGTGGACATGTTGGCACAAATACTATTTGAAATAAACAGGCTACCCATGTTAAATTGTCCAGGATGGTCATGTGACAAATCCGGTTCAGAACCGCTACATCCTTGGTCGCAGTTTTCACTCATCGTCCACGCTCAATAGACCTCATGATTTCTACTGAGATTACCAAAGACTAAGACGAAGTCAGCAGCGACGTTATAATCGACTATGTGTTATTTTGTTTAATATAAACCTACCAATGATTACATTGCTTTGTGAGAACGTGAATAGCGACCGCTAACTCTGTGTCCCCGTTAGAAACTAGGCCTCTGCCCAAAAATATAAACATGTAGGACAACGGTCTTACTGTTACTATCTCTTTTTATGAAAACTAGCTGTCCTAAAAGTTAATCCACTCACTTATATTTTTACAATTTTTATTAGTTTGTATCCTAACATTTTTTATAGTACCTTCAATATTTTTATACAAACATTTTCAAGCAAAAAATTTTCTTAAAAATGTAATTATAATTTTACACATTCAATATATATTTTTTTCATATTTGTTAACTATTAGGCCCTTTGTTTAACCTAAAGAACTGTATCGCTTAGTCAACAAACTGCTTGTAAATTCTGAATTTCATATATGTAGCTTCGTTCATGCGTTAGTGATCGCATTATCAGTAATTACCATAGCATAAATAAAAACGGGCCTTACGCAAATTACACCTCAATGTAATGTTTCAGTAACGACATATAGGTCACTGAATAACAATGTGGTTTTTGTGTATTACAAATTATATTATACTGAATAGATAGAATACAATCCGTTAACTAGGTTAATATTAATGTCATTTCTTAATAGGTATGATAAAATTGAATTGCAATACAAAACCGGGCGGTTCAATAGCCGAGCCTGCACCAAATACCGTTGTTATCTATAATATACCTAAGTACTTTGGCCGTCCTGTTAGAATATATAAGTACGTTTAGTATATAATTAAAGAGCTATAGGTAGGCATAAAACAAATAGATAATTAGGTGACTTCATAGTAATCAACAAACAAAAAAAGAGAGAACTTTGCACCACGTCACACACAAAACTCTTTATTTCCTAATTAATGTACATTTTACTTACTACCTTTTCAATAATTTAAAGTATTTTCCATCCTCGTATTATCACGCGCTATAATATTTTATTTTGTTGCGGTTTTATCTAAGACTATTGCGTGTTGAAATAGTGATAAGGTTTTGATAACCCATGTACCTCTATGTCAAAGTATAATTTTGTACAGAAACTTGCATTATTGACACAGCTCGATGCAAATTAAATGATAATATATTCCAATTATATAATCGTTATAGTTTAATTTTAATTTAAAAAATTACGAACACATTAACAATTTAGAAATAAATATATTAAAGATTGTTAATTCCTAAAATGAGAAGCTTAAAAGAATGTGGCGCTCCGTTGTCTCTGCCTATTCCTGTATGAATTGATTAATGATAATATAGCTATAGATAACAGTTAATGATGTTATAGCTTTAACAAATTCTAGTATAGTGACGTGTGTTATTAAATTTCAATATATTTTAGTATGTATGTACTGATGGTTTTGAGAATAGATTTATATAACCGATTAATTTGCCAGCCTGCACTTGTAGATATTTATTTATTTATTTTACTAAAATTTGACATGTGCAAGACCAATTGTATACACCTACTTAATACTGAAGAAAGTGCGTTTTTACAATAAATTAGCAAAAGAAATATTAAACGACTATGGAAATTAAATCGAAATTAAAAAATCTAATTATGTAGGTACCATAATTTTTGTGCGTCTCTTCAGGATTCTTTACTTTGATCACAGTGCTTTTTTTTTAATTAATCAAAATGTTGTCTCACGCGAGTAAATATGTATTGATGTAAATAATGAAAAACATCTTTAAACCTTATTATTTAATATTATCATCAAGTGTTTTCGTGAATTGACCTTATGAACTTTTTTGTTGAATGTTTGAGATCATTAATTTGATATTAACAACTACGACTTCAACAATATTACATAATGAATGTCGTTTATTATCAAATCGAGCGCAAAAACAGTGCATGTATTTTATATATTGCACGCGCATATTCTGCGTGCATATCGAATGTACACCTCATATCTATAGAAACATCTGGAAAATATTATTATCAATGTAATAATAAAAAATAAAGCAAATGTCATACATAATAAAATAACGATGTATTATAATACACACTTATATAATCAAATTGATTGTGATAGAAAGTTAAATATAAACTGACATGAAATTAGGATGATATTAACTTTCTATTACATTTCACCATTGTGCAACGAGATTAATATACACTCATTATTATAAACACGTATTGTTATTTTCATGTACCATTAACATAACCAACACACACATACTAAAACACACACACACACACACACACACATCGCTTTACTTGCATGGATTGCATAAAAATATTCTTCAAACTAGGTTTTAATCCCTAAATTGACTAAATTAACCTAAATTGTTAATATAAAATCCTAAGTAAGTTAAACTGGACATAAAATAGTAGAATCGTTAATCTAATCTTTTCAAATTTATTTGCTCTAGTTATCGTTAGAATAGGGCCCTAAAGTTCGCTAGCTATACTTACAGGGAATACAGTGTGTCTGTTTCGATTTTTACACTTCAGGCGGACTTGCACGATTTTCATATTTAAATTGGAGACCCAAAAATCAGCGTCGACGCCGAACAGAGCCGTATTTAATTCTATAACACTGAGAAACTTTATTTAACTTAAACAGAGACCGGAGACCCCGCCACCAAAGTATCTAGCCCACATACAAACCAGTATGACTACAAAACATCTTAACATTTTTTTAGTACAGTCTAATCACAACTGTTGTTTTTTTTTTGCTTAGAGCCGTCATTGGTTTATTTAATCGTTCGGTCGTATTCTTCAGTGTTGCGAGTACTATTACTAATAAGGTCGCGTTGCAGTAACATGGCTGATATTTTACACGCTGCGCTTTTTTTCTATTTTTGTCCTTAATAATTAATTTTATTAAGTTAATATATAATCTTTCTGTTAATAACTTTTTGCACTAAATAACTTTTTTATGTTTATTGACTATTATTCATTATTTATCTCCATCAATTATTTATTATAAATATAACCTAAATAGATAATAAATTAACGCTTAATGAGCCAAATAAATATTATGATATACAGTAATTGCTGTTACTTGTATTTTATTGTAGATTTATATGACAAAATTTGCATCAGTATGAAATTTAGGTTGCGAGGTGTCCCAATTTTCCTACAACACGCTGATTAAGGGGGGAGGGGGGTAGTTGAAGTTGTAGTTATACATTTTTATTTTAGGTTCTAATATAGTGTGATAGGGTGTATTTTTGAACGTAGTTATTGAGAATTTTTCGTATATCAAAGACGTTTGTATAAAGCAAAGGCGCATTATGAAACTGTTGAAATGGGAGTGGGCTCGTTAGGTGTCAGAGTGGAGTTTGTTGGGAAAAGGATGTATAGAACAGTGTATATGTATATCGTAGTTAGAGGAGGGAGATAATTGGGTTTCCAGTAGATTCTCTATTCTCGGGATCGAAAGGTAATCTCGTCGCCACAATACTTTTGGGATTATAAGTAATAATGTACATTTGACATTTGGTTACGTACAGTTTTATACATTTTTGTATAGAATTTCTTTACATTTCTTTCTTTGAAGAAAATTTATTCTTTAATTACTTACTTTTAATTTTTTTTCACTCTCCCTCCCGCCAGCAACGCGATGAACCTGGCAACCGCACGAAGAATCCATGGATGCTAAGAAATTTATTCATTTACAAATAATTTTTTATATATATTTGTATAATATTTATAAAAATAATCTACTATTGTGGTTACACTTATAGAGGAAGTGGCCCAAACTTAGCAAGTTTAAAAATGTTTCATGATGTAAAACGTTATTAGTAGTATTATAGAGAGGGGCCCGATTTTCTTAATACATTATGACGGCGAAAAATCAGTGAAATTACATCGCGGTCGCAAGTAACCAATCTACGTAGTTTACCTATTGATTTGTTATTCGCTAATTGGTTACGAACATGTCAAATAAGTATCAGTCTGATTTGTCGCCGTCATAATGTATTAAGAGAATCGGGCCCCTGGATAGTATCATACGCAGTTCACAAGGTCGTATTCTAAAAACTACAAGAGATTAAAAATGTATTGTAAATAATTAGAAATCGTACTTTAAAACCAGTCAAAATAAGTAGTCAAAAACAACTTTCAAGAAGTTCAACACGTTACAAAATTGTAAGAAGAGAGACTTAAAGCGTCTGAAATGAATAACCCATTCATCAATTTCTCTAATCAATATTTCTAATCTGCATATTATTGAAAAATTATAAAGGAAAGAAATTATTAATAAATATTATTGATATCTTTTTTTAATAAAGGGTACTCTACACATGATATTATAAATTGATGTTATGGATTATCCGGCATGCTCTGCCGACTTAAACCTTATGGAACACGTTTGGAATAGACAGGGTAAACATTAAAAAACTCAATATTTTAGTGTGTCTTTCAGAATTTAAAGTATGCGTTAAAGGAGGAATGAAATTAGATTCTTTAAAGTTTTATTAATGAATTCATAAGTGCCCCGACAAAGGGAGCTATTATACCTGCAGAAGGAGGTAACACAAAGCCTCAGTACTTACAAGGCCTTCTACATCAGAAAATCTTTAAACATTTTCATATTTCATAATTTCCCTAGTAAGCTTTTGTCCATTAAGATTAAAAAGAGAATTTTTAATAACTTTAAAATGCATGGTCCTAAATGATCATAAAATATTTTTTTCTTTTTGTGTGATTCCATCCATTTTTTTCATTCATTTTCCAAACAATCCTTAAAATATCGTTTTTAGTTCCCTATTTTTAGCGTTCCAAATATGTCTAAAACGTAGTATTATAATATATAAACATCGTTTGCAATTTTATGTGTTGCAAACTCCAAATATCCCAGAATAGTAGTACTTACTACAAAATTTTAGTTTGTAGGCGTGGGGCAAACTATAATTTCCGAAATAAATAATGAAGAAATAAGTATGGCCAAAAATTAATTTATTGTTTGTCAAATTATTGTCTCTTAACCTAAATATAATATTGAATTTTCAAATTGAAATTTGACATCTGACTTACCTGGAGTTGAGTAATCAAAGGGAGGTGTACAAGAGCACCGACACCTAAAAACCCTCTCAAGATTATGGGATCGAGGTACCATAGGCGGGTAAAACATTCTATTTTTTGTTCCACAAGGAAAGCATATGCCGAATCGGTTACTTCAACTGACGATAACGGGAGAAAATATATGAGGTAGAACAAGAGTAACTGGGACACTCTCCATGGTATAGGCGATAAAGGACGCATGGAGCCACCAAGTATCTACTAAGTTACAGAGACTTTTTTTTGGAGTACTTATGATCTCAATTTCGCCTATTAGTCGGGCCAGGTCTTTGTTCCCCCAGGTGTGATGAGATCAAGAACTCGGTCGACAGACGCTCTCATCTCGACTATCTCCTGTGATCCGGCTGGCAGTGAAGCGTACGGCACAGATACAACAACAATAATCAGCAATGATCATGATTATTGGATTTTGGATGATTTTCGGAAGGAACAATGGCAGCGATAGCATGGAGCTGGCTGGCATTTTCCTGAAACGCCCAGTAAGGTAAACTGTATTCCACGAGCTTAAAAAGTAGTCAGACTCTCTGAAATCAATGACAATGATAGTGTAGAGGAAGTATGAATGAAATTGAGGAATGGTATGACAGAGGCTGCGGACAGAGTTTGTGGAGTGAGCAAGTGGAAGAATGTGAGACCAACCATGTGGTGGGATAACGAAGCCGAAGAATTAGTATACGAAAAAGAGTAAAAATGGCTGGATCTACTAGCAGTTAAACTAGTAGACGAATAAACGCGGGTAAGTTTAAAGAAAAAAAACTAAAGTAAAAGAATGTATAGAACGAAAGAAGAAGAAGGTAATAGAAGATATAGAGAGGAAATTCTCCAGAAATTTCCGGAACAATATCAAGCTGTTCTGGAAACAGGTTAAGATAGCCCGGGGAGGACTGGAGAAGTCTAAGGTGAATGTGGTTAGGGATTCGAACGGTGATTTAGTGACAGTTGATGTTTCCTCTACGCTGAGTGAAAGTGAATTTTCATCTTATCTCATTCCATCATATTTAATTTCAATGTATGTAATATATGATAAGTTGCAGTGATTATAATAGACTTGTGTAACAATTTTCGTCCTGTGCAATGTAGGTCAACAGGCGAACAAGTCATCAGTCGCGAACTGACTAAGCGAGCAGGACGTGCCTCGTCTAAAGCAAACACGTGCGCCGGCTCGCCCGAGCGTGACACGGCCCAAGCCGAGCGCTGTCTGTTTTTGCCACTGCTCAAATAGGTTTTTTTTGTTTCATCATCACCAATAATAACGCCTATTATTCCTACGATGCTACTTTCCACGACACTGACACAGCTCTCTCGGCTTTCTTATGTCCACAGTTCTCTTCATATGAACTCTATGGTTATTTTTCAATAATAGATAAGTTGTTTACATACAGCCGCCAGCCATCCGTTGCTTATTGCTTTGTTAAAGTACTCATAATTTTGCTGCAGCACATTTGAATGGCTGCAAAGTGACGACTCCTGAATTATTTGCAGTCTACTGACAAAATAGCGCCATGTCACACTAAACCTGCAAGCATCGCAATAGGTTGACGCCTTCCGTCGACGTGTAAGAGACTGCTGCAGAGACGAAACAAAACGAAATGAGATGATATTACATAATGTGAGAGGAAATGAGATAAAATATTTTTTTTTTAATTTTTTTATTGTGACTCGACATATGACAGCACCCCGCTTGATGTTAAGCCGAAGTGTGGTCCATGAATGAATGTCACTGCTACTACAATTCAATAACTGTGAGTAGCAATCACATCCACTATGCCGGCCTAGTTAGAACCGGCAACTTACAAGCTGATCCCGAAACGTAACCAAATCACTTTACGGTCTGTATACTTGTAAGTGGTGGTACTACGCCTGATCGGCAGATTGGGTACCACTCTTTGATAACCAGACCCGAAGCAAATATTCATCCTTTTTTTTATTAACAATTATTTGCAATATTTATTATAATTATTAAATATTACAAATAAAAGCTATGAAACAAAACTATTTGCCCTTACCGGGAATCGAACCCGGGACTTTACGTGCAACAAACCAAACGCTAAACCGTTCGTCCACGCCTGTCGTCAATGTTGAGATAATAATTTTTCCAGGCAAAAATTTAGCACAAAATGCAAGGCGCATGTAGATTCATATACCTGGTATGGATAGGGTGGAGCTATACATACCTATTTTCCCTATGGAAATGAGGTCACAAACAGGAAATTTTTATATTATTATCAACACCGTCTAGGGTTATTTTGGATTTTCTCCATTTACGTATACATAGCCATATAATACAACGTCCAATTGTCAGACTATTTTTATGCTCGTTCCAGCGCTCCAGCGTATCATCTGCAGCGTTTCATCTGTCGTCTGGCACAGAGATTCGAAAAGGCCTAGTTTAAGAACGATATAAAAACTAGACGGCGATGATGTTATGTATTTATAAACTTTCTGTGCGCAGCGGAATACGCGGCTAACACATAATCAATTATGGACGACGTCGTGCAATATTTCCTTTAGAACAGAGTAAAAAATTTAGGCCATAAACCCATGCACATGCGTCGTTGAAACATATGTGGATGTCATATAATGATCCATTTTTATGAACTCTTCCGTATTTTATTAAATATCAGCATTATAAAGAGTTGACTACTAAACATTACCATTATATTTGACACATTACTCAAATGTCAATTGTCTACCATGAGTCGGAAAGATTTCATATTAAAAAAAGTTAATCAAGCCACACAACACTTATCGCGCTGTTCCTATTATAGTATCAGCAGCAGTTATTTTATCAGACGCGTTTATAGAATTAAGGCCAGTTTCAACGCTTCCCGTGCGTCTTCCCACTCAGCTGTCAAATTAGTTTAAACTTATGTAATATTTCATTCACTAAAAATGCATTTTTTAAGTAACAATAACTTTATTATACTATTTATTATAATACAAACGTAACAATGTACTGAATATGATCATAAGTACTTGCTTGCTTTGTTTGAGGCCAAATTTCGAGTGGAGATTGCATGATGTCGCAGTTTATAAAAAAAACTGTTAAGAGTTATAACAAGCTAAATAAATGTACTCAAATATGGACTATGAATAGAAGTACTCTGAAGCATTTTCCATAGTTGGTCGTTCCATGGAGATCCAGAGTTTCCTTGGCAAGGTCACCACCCGGTTTCATGTTTCACAGAAACTCTCTGTAAAACACGTTAGAAATCGTAATTTTTGTAGGTATAGATTAATAATTCTATTATAATTAATAATCAGCTATTTGTATATATAGTAATGCGAAGCATGTGTGCACATGCCTGATATTTTAAAAACGATTTAGGCCTCATATACACGAACGGCATGAGGCAATTTGTTGTTGTCGCGACCGCTATTTTGTCTTAGTAGATTGAAAATAGTTCAAGAGTTGTTAAGAGTCGTGGACTTTGATATGAGCTCCAGTGACTTAATTACGATATATAGTAACTAATAGTGCAAAAATTATAAGTAATTCTTGCTTGGTTCCTATAAACTAATAAAAAACTATTTATTATCTGTAACAGTAAGCATTCGTTGTTTACTTCACAATTTACTGACGTATGAAAAATAATATAAAAAAAAAATTTTACTCTTTTTCATACATTATGCTAGTAGTTGTCGGTAACTTGACGGTTTTTAACGGTTTTGACCTACGGCTAGTAGAGAATTTAACTGTTCGTATGAAAAACGGCCAGTTTAACAGATATAGGAACCGGGCATTAATAAATAAGTCCATAAAAACACTTGCAACTTGTATGAAGACAATTATGGACATAAGGAAGACGAAAAAGTTGTTTTAGGATCGTTGAAAGTAGCGCTACGTTGTCTCGGCCTATCCATTATAATTTTGATAATGATAAAAATACGCTATTGGTAAGTAAATTAAAATTATTTTTGTATGAGAAAAATAAAAGAACATTTTGATACTGACTCTTGTACAAAGAAAGCTAGACGTGTTCGATGCTGACGTTTCGATGATTGCCGATGATAGCGTCGACGGCTATAGTTGTCTCTGCCGTTGGCAACATGCCGCTCGTGTATATGAGGCGTTATAATTTAAGAACAACAACCCGAAGGACAACCTAAAATGGCGTTAGTTTGACACCGACGACTTTTTTAATTTCAGGTTTATATTCACTTAAAATAAAGATTTTTTACTGAAATTGTTACTTGTTCTTATTGTATTACCTAAAATATAAAGAATAGTAAAATTTGCTAAGGAAAAAGTGAAAGGAAAAATAGAAATAAAAGGAATCTAATTTTTATTCCAAGTATTTTTTCAGGTTTATATTCACCAAAAATAAATATATTTTACTGAAATTATAACTTTTTCTAATTACATTACGCATATACCTAAGTATGAATGATAGCACAATTTTTTAAGGCAAAAGTGAAAGGAAAACTGGAAATAAAAGGAATCTTATTTTTATTCCAACTATTAGACAAATTAAGAAAAATCCAATTCATCATATCGGTAACTACTTATACGCCATTAATGGTAATGTCCGTCAGTGTGTGTTCGTGTGTTTTCGTCACTTCAAAATGTAACGTTGTGTAACATTGACGAAATTTTACATGTGTGCTCCTCTACGGTTACATTGAACACTTAATCTAAACCGTTAGTTAGTGTGTGCGTGAGGCTCAATTTGGGTGAATAATAATATGAATATGCTCCGTAGTAAGATATGAATTACGATCTTGAAACTGAATATTTTCCGTATGGTTATGCGCTCACAAGGTTCTTTAATAATTATACACTTAGCTCTTTATCGAAGAGCGTCAATTTTGTTATTTACGTGGATAATATTGTGATTAGTGTACATGCGCGTATCTGTGTGTGGGTGTGTGTGTGCGTGTGTGCGTGTTTGTGAGTGTGTGTGTGTGTGTTTTCTCCTTTTTGCTTATGTTAAGCCTTCTGTTTTCCCTAAGGTCAACTAACAGAAAATGTCTAATTATTTAATATTCACTTTTTGTTAGTGCAATACTTACATAAAGACTAACTTCATTTGTTTTCTTCTTTATACAAGAAACTGAAAATCGTCTTCGTTTCACCAGTGAAATTGAATTTATGAGCTGTGACCCAAAAAGGAAGCAGCAGCATCGGGTCAAAGGGTGGTGGAGCGGGGATGAGGTGGAAGATTGTCGACTCAAAGTTGGTATACAATTTAGCCTACTTTTGCAGTTATAACGATCAGGGTGGTGCCCCTTTGCGCAACATAATATAACAACCTCTACACGTAAAAAGAACCCACACAGTTAGCTTTCAAATAAAATAAAAAGTAAGTTCAAAAACTAAAACCTCACTACTGAAATATTATTTGGAAATTTTGGAAAGTGCTTCTAAAGTGTAATTATTTAAATCTTCTAAGTTGTATTATGAGATTGTAAATAATATGAGTAGTTATATTCTAGAATGATCCTAATAAGGTGAGTGGTATTATTTTGTCGTCACGTAAATAAATAACAGGATTTGACCTAATTCGCTTCATATAACGATTGGGAACATCCGTTTAAAAATTGGACCTGCTGGTATTCAAGCAATCCCCAACATAACTAGACGGAGGCCCTCAGGAATATGCCCGAGCGACTTTATTTAAAAGTCACCCTTATTACAAACATTTTAATGTTTTCATTTGAATACCGATGTCCCACGCCAATAGTATGCCGGCACAGTAGTGGAATAGCTTTTTATTTTTTTTACAATTTTTTATCAATTGTTTCTATGAAATACCAGTTATTTATAAAAAGGAAACCTATTGTTGCGAACAAAATACATCTATGGCCTATGGAAAGAAGCGAGGAAAAAAGCAGCTGAGTTTTATTTAACTTTCATATTAACTGGGTCAAGTCATAGTTCGGATAAAAAGCACGCCTAAAAATGTATATATAATAACTACTAGGCCAGGAGCTGCCGATTTATTTATGTTAAAATTATATTATATAATAGGTGTATATTAGTTGTATCATTTTTTTACATTAGTTTTATGGAATTACATTATAGACTAGTAAATAACTACTACAACCACTACAATACTACTAGGCTAGTAGAGTACGCTCTTTCTTAAAATTATTTATTACTTCTGGTAATATACATAGAATATAATTTAATTATAGATAAATCATTTATGTATGTCTATTTCTTTAGCACGGTCTTTAATTTGTCTATACGTGCAAAAATTAAAATTTTATTTAAATTTTTATTATTTGCGGACCTCCAGAGTTCGCGTGAACTCGGCATCCTATTACTTGGACAGTTCGACTCTGAAATGAATCTAGGGCATCGAGAAGATACTTGACAGAGCCAGAGGTGCGAACAGTACCTCGCGCAAGAGCGAATTTGAGCATTGTATAGTAACAGGCGATGCTCTGGCATAAATAACTGCTGCATTTTGTTTAGGTGCAAAGGTAGGAGGTGGTTCTAATGACCCGCTCGCATCGAGCGAATCCCTGTGATTCATGTTGCTACAAAGGGACATCTTTAGGATCTTCAGCCTGTCCGAGGTACCGAGGATGTGTTACAAAAAGCAGTTGGGAATGCACACCTGAGTCTTGTCTACGTTGAACTGCACAAGGTTATTGTTGCCCCAGTGAATAATGCATTCAAGAACCCGTCCAGCTACGATAAGACTTTCTCCATTTGGCGATCTCCAGTTTTCCGGCTGCGGGGCAGGCTGCGTAGTGTCTATGCATCGTACTGACGTCTGCATAGCAATGAATGCCGGATCTAAGGTCCAGCATATTATTGATATGCAGAAGGAAAATGTCAGTGACAGCATGGGGCGCGGTGACACCCTGCGCGATGCGTGTCCATCCACTACCAACGCGCATGGAGCACCCACGCGGGAATCCAGACATGCAGACGGTTAGGTAAACCGTATGTCTCGAGCTTAAAAATAAGGGCCTTGTTGTTATTATTATTAATAATGATGATAATTATGTTAGATATTGAGTGAACAGCCAAATAATGTCCCAAAAGTCACAGATTGCCTGCCCACAGACAAGCTGTTCATAATGCGGTGATTGTTCTTACATTAATGTATGGAAGTGAATATTGGGTGTGGCAGAACAAGCATGAGAGTAGAATTAACGCTGTAGAAATGTGGTCATTAACGAGTGTATGTGAAGTAGCGGATAAAATAAGGAAAAATAAGTGCGCGATAGATGTGGTTTGAAAGAAGATGTAGTGACAAGGATTGACAAAAGAATGCGTCGATAGTTCGGGCACGTGGAAAGGATGAGTGAAAGTAGATTGACGAAAGGAATTTATAAATCTCATGTGGATGGATGCGTTAAACAAGGCAGGCCCAGGAGGATGTTTGCCGACCAAATCATAGATATCCTCAAGAAAGCTAGGTTTCCTAGTGCCCACAACCCTAGCTCTATAGTTTGTATGAAGAGAATTGTGAATGTGAAGGAAGCGAGGGAGTTGTGTCAAGATCGTGCCAAGTGGCGCTCCATTGGTCTCTGCCTATCACTGTGGGAAAAAGGCGTGACAATTTCATTGATTAATAATTATATTGATTGAGATGAATAAAAGTAATCTCCAGTTGTGCGACGGAGCTGGCATAAACGAGATCGCCTTTTGGATAGCCGGCGGCCGAAGTGACAGTGGTGTATGGAACACGTACTGGCACGTTGTTTTGTCTCAGACTCCCGTTGACTTAAATATACAAAACCGGGTCGTGGGAAAGATTAATGTGTTACCGGATAGTCGGAACCGACAATCCGGCGACCAATCAATCAATCAAATTGTCACGCCTCTTTCCCACAGGAATAGGCAGAGACAATGGAGTGGCACTTGCCACGATCCTGACACAACTCTCTCGCTTCCTTCACATTCACAAAAATATCAATTAAACGGTAAAAATAGGCAGTAGAAGAGATTTTATTTCATAGTTGTTTTTTTCTACTGTCTTTACCTGAAAATTATTTATTTATAATAACGAGTTTCATATTTATGTCTGATACCTCCAAATCTATGTATTAAAATGAAACTTTTTTATTTTTGTATTGCGTATTATTACTGAAGTGTATGTATATGGAAAATATATATAAAAGGTCATACCTCTAATATTCTATCTTTAATATTCCAGTAAAATATATCTTTTTTTATAGTAGGAGTCCTAAAATGCTGCTAGCTCATGGCCTATGAATACCCATCCCCAACATAACGATTGAGTGGAAGTAGGTCAAGCGACTACCATCGGCGTCGTCGGCAATGCGGCATTTTATCCCTCAACGCAAAAGTTCATTCTACCCATATCTATAGAACAAATGTATATTTAATAGATTGCAAAAGGGACGTTTATTTATTTATATCCAGACAAAATGTCTTAAGAATAGCTAAATAGATTTTCTAAATACTTTTTTCAACACGGCTTCGACTGTAAAAATATATTAATCGAAATGGTAATTAAAAGTTAGGAAAAAAAGCTTCATAACCTATAGAAAAAAGCGGGGATAGCAAGGATTAACAAATCATATTTGTTGTAAATATGTAAATGTAATGATAAAGTCTTTTCCACGATTGCAATATTTTTTCCAACATTCTATAGGTTATGTAGAGTTTGTTTTAATTTATTTCTGTTAATAATTTTAAATATTCGTTATACACTATATTATAATAGAATATTCAAATTCACTTCACACTTTTTAATATATTTTACTAAAATAGTAACAAATATTAAAGTTCGGTAAAATTAGGTTTAGTAGTCACTGAAATCAAATAGATTTAATATATATTTTAAAGATGTTTTATTTTATTCAATGCATTTACCTGTGTAACGCACACAATTAAGACGTATAAGAAATTAATCTCCTACGTATAAATACGTCAAACCGTACGGTCTGGAGTTTTATTTTGGAGACCAATGATTGGTTTTATGTATTTCAATAACATATCCTTTAAACCTATTAAACCAATAAAATTTAAATTTTATATTTCAGTGTTTGACAACCTATATTGTGTTTGACCTGAAAATTTGACAACTTGCATACTTTAATGCCATGCGAAATTTATCCTGAAGCATTAAACTTTACTTTTTCATTGGATTGTCAACCTGAGACGGGTTCCAAATGAAACCTTTCTAGACTTTTAATACATACGCTCGAAAAACATTATTCTTTGCGAAAATCGAGTAAAACTTCTGAAGTAAAATCTTCTTTAGGCGTACCGTGCACTTTATTTTGTGGGTATTGAAAGAGACTGAGGCGTAACACTCACACTGTGTAGTGTAACGCTCATTAGGGTAACGTCCCGGCTCGAGTCGAATAAGGGAGCGAGAGAGATACTTGTATAGTCAACGTTGTTGATGTTAATATTGTTGATGTTGTTATTGGTGATTTTATTATTGATTTTATTTATCTATTAAATTAAATTCTTTATTGCGCAAAATTAGGTACATAGGTAAGTTTAATGCCTGTTAGGCATTTTCTTAAAGAGTGGAGATGACAGTAGCATAATATGCTTATGTCAGGTGGTTTGATTCTAGTTGGATGTGGCAGGGCGTACTGGAAATTAGGTCGACTATCGATCGCTGAAGCCAACAACATGTCCTCTCTGTTTCACGGGCGGCTTCCGAAATAATTTTCGTTATTATATTTAATAAACTAGTTTATTACGCGTAAAGACCCGGATTGAAATTCCAGTAGCAGCAAATATTAGTTACATTACCTAATTGGATTAAATATTACAAATATGTATTTGTAAATAAAAAAGAGGTTGATATTTGCTTCGGGTCTGGTTATCAAAGAGTGGTAGGTAGTGGTGCTCAGTCTGCTGATCCACAAGAATACAAGTATAGACCGCAAAGTGACATATTCACATTTTTGGTATTGAGATCAGCAGATTTTTGTATTGCCTCATGAAAAAGAGCTCTAAACATTGTCTATAGTGACAGTTATATTAATAATCGCTTCACAATTACTTAGTACTGACATTGCTCCCGTGAAAGCCGTGGCGGGTCGCTAGAATAAAATACGGTAATCTCTGAATTGGGTAAAAGTTAAAAAGATGGCAACACCTTTTTCCCACGCACACAAACAATGTAGCAATTGATCATAACAAAGTATAATAAGTTGCTGGATTCAAAGAGCTACATGTTTATTATTTGCAATTATTTGTCTGTATGTGAATGTGGCAGAAGCGAGAGTTATCCCTGCCTATCGCTGCGGGAATTAAGGCGTAATAATTAATCGCCTTTGATCGCCCAGAGCGTCTATAATAGAAGTTTTTTTTATTGTGACACAACACATGACCTCGACATATGATGACATATGAACATATGACTGATGATAAGCAAGAGGAGATCCAAGAGTGACGACGACTGAAACAACCGAGTTAGTTCACGGCTGCCTCAGTCGCCGTCACTATGCCGGCCAAATGTGCTTCGTCACGCATCGCTTGAAGGATCCAAGGTTATAGGAGGGAGAAAACACATGGGTTGGCAAAGCATTGCACTTGTCGATTGTTTTAATCAGTAGTTTTAATTATTAGTATCTAATATGATTACTTAAAAGTCTGTACACGTATTTTCAGGAACTTCGCGTGGAAAAGCTGCATAAGTGACGGTCATAATTCATTCGGTAGCAGGTAGTGGGGCTTGGGGTGGTGTTCTTGCCTCTGAAAACAGCTATCTGGGTCACAGTGTATCGATCGTGAGAAACCCCGCATCTCAATTCCTTTGTTCCCCTTCCTGAGCGCGAATGGATATTAAAACAGGAAAGCGAAATGAAATGGTCATTTGGAGACATTTGTAACAAATATACTTTTAAATTATTATTAACCACTAAAATTATTAAGTATATAATGTTTGTATTGCTTCCGGTCCTTATTATTTAAATGTTAAATTGACTAGAATAAAAATAGTACCATTATATTATGTACTATTTATTCATATAAATAATAATTAATTTTAAATATTGAAGTAACTTAACCGTAATCAAAGAAAGTATTTAATTTACTATACACGTAATCGACCTAAAATGTTTGCGTATCCGGGAATGGGAGAGGTCTAAAGATCGGCATCCGGACACGTCCAGTTTAACGTTCATTCGCTGCAAAAAACTATTAGCGCCATCTAACTTGAATAGATCGAACTAAGAAGAAGTTGCGACCATTCAAATTATAGGGAATGAAAGCAGCTATGCATTTTACGCCATATTATTGTATATTTACAATGTATAGATGAGGTGTGACAAATAATAAGATCAAGTGTCAACAGTTGCGACCGAAATGGAAAGGATTATTTTAATTGTTTAGTGAAATTAAAGTACCTAAATAAAAGTAGAGCTTTTAAAAGCTGTGGATAGATGACTCTGCACCGCTCTATAGAGCTTATGTAGCAATTTAAACGAACCACATTTTTTTTGTAAATACTAAGAGGTGTGAAATAAATTAGTATATTAATTATTAAGTAAATACCATATTACGTATAACTACGCTGTTTTAAAATATATATTTTTTAAATAATAATTAATTGTTAAATAGCTAATAAATAATTTTCCAATTTATTTTTGGATTAGACGATAATATCCGCATTTATAAATTGTGACTTGTAACATGAGTAGATGACAGGCCCCATACATCCCCGTGGCCCTTCATCACATACTCCAGGTATAGGTTATTACATATCTCTTGCATCCTCATAGCCTGAATGAGCCTTTAGCGGGTTATCAAATTAAAGAGCTGGAGTACCTGATGTCGGACTATAATGATGCAAAGGATCAGGGCCATCTTTACCCGGGGGTTCAAGGGGTGCGGTGCACCCTGGCGCAAAGTCCTAGGGGGCGCATGCCGACCGCCATAAATTTCGATAGGTACCTACTACACTGACCACGCGAGCGGAGCCTTGACTTTCGCACCCCGGCGCTGAATATGCTTAAGACGGCCCTGCAAAGGATATACTATAATAAATATAACTATATAAGCAGTCCTTCTTACTGTGCGCGTTTAGCTGGGTTGTTATCATATTGATGGTATCTAATGATGGACCATGATGAAGTAAGAGATCCTGTCATGTACCCACATTGAGCGACACAGTTTATATACGTGGGTGAAACCGCGGGGAACATGTATTCAATTAATAAAATAAAGGTTTTAATTAATATTTAACCTTTAAAAGATTTTTAACTTATTCTTACTTTAATTAATATAATCGGGGCCCTGGGATTCTTGTAATACATTTTGGCATCTAAAAAGCATTGAAATTGCGTCACACTGATATTTGACATGTTCGTAACCAATCAGCGAATAACAAATCAATAGGTGAACTACGTTGATTGGTTACTTTCGAAAAAATTGCCATCGTAATTTCATTGATTTTTTGCCGTCATAATATATTAAGAAAATCGGGGCCCTGAATACAAACCGCACCTCACTATCGTTGAACTGTCATACGGTTGTTTCTCGTATAATGGAAAGCAAATAATGACACATTTCAAACATTAAAATCTGTTAAACCGCTTAGAATACAGTGCAAAGAATTATACGTACATTAACATTATCGTTAAGTAAATTAAAAACAAACTTATTTTATAAATTTATTTACAAAACTTTTATTGTTTATAATACAACAGATGTAAGTAATTGACGACGAATTGCTCAAAGTATATACAGTTCCCGGCTGAGGCTCGATTCTACTAATTACATGACAGCGAAATGAATTTTCCACGAACTTTCAACGTAACTTTCACGTCAAAAACTCACTGAAATGAATTTGACATTCTCGCAGTGGTAACCAATCAACGTTATCTAACCAACTGATATTTTTTGTGTTGGATTTGATAATTTAATGTTGGATTAACTAACAATAATTCTGTTATTTTTCACACAAAAATATTATTAAATATATTTATCTATACAAAAAATGTAAATATCAAGTATCTTTTAAAACAATAATAAATAACGAAATGTCTTCTAATGACAAGCCACCAAATATATGACAGTTGTTTAACCAATTAACGTTACCTACGATAATACCAAGTATTAGTGCAATTACGTCATACTCAAGCCAAAAAAGCGTTTCCACGTCACTTCGCTGACATGTATTAAGAGTAATAGATGCACATCGGACTTTAAAAATCGTCGTCTCTCCGCACGTAGCTCGAACCATTTCTCTTTCTAAAGCCCAATGTACATTACCTTCGAGAACTTTAGGTACGATCTGATTCCCAGGTAGGAAAGGGTGGGACTTTGCAGAGCATCGTCACCGGGCGGCCGGTAGAAACATGCTCGTCGGAGCAACCTGGGCTCTGGACGTCTAGGTCTAGACGGAGTCTCGAATCCTATTCAGACCGGGCTGGGTAGTAGCTTCAACTTCAGCAATTCAATGACTTTTTTATTCTTAAGCGAGGTAGTGCTGGGGGGCGATTGCGTAACTCTAATGACAATGGGCTTCAATGACGTGTTTCGTAAATGTAGTGTCGAAATGTGTGCCTCAGGATGGCGGGTGTATTATAACGAATACACACGCAGTAAGTATAAAAGGGATGTACCTAATCATAATAGCATTATTACTATTAAAACTTTAGTAGGCGCTAAAGGAAAAAATATTTTTCATTCATTCCTTACCGATCTGTCGGACATGCAGGGCCGTCTTAAGCATACTCAGCGCCGGGGTGCGAAAGTCAAGACTCCGCTCGCGTGGTCTCAGTGTAGTAGGTACCTATCGAAATTTATGGCGGTCGGCATGCGCCCCCTAGGACTCTGCGCCCGGGTGCACTGCACCCCTTGAACCCCCGGGTAAAGACGGCCCTGCGGACATGCTATTGCTTAAAATTATATTAAGGTATATTGGTATGGCAGTTATTTCACATAAAGATAATGCGATATTTGTTCAGATTTTAATGTCACACGCATTCTGATATCAGAATGGCGGCTCACTTACTTTTGATGATAACTACGAAATAAAAGAGGTACATTGAATTCCATTTTAGGTACATTGCTTTCAAACTTACAGCATGCGTATTCGTTACTGTAGTCCACTATGACGGACACTCGAACGTTATTTATTCTGTCAATGAGTTAATGGAGTTTAACTGTCAAAACCCATTCCCATTGTTATTAGAGTTACACAATCGGCCCGCTGGTTCCTGTGGTTAGCCGTCTGTGGGATTAGACATGTTAGTACTATTGTCTATTGAGAAACCAAAGAAAGACTGACTGAAGATCTTCAGTCGTTTTTCGCGATAATAACGAGTCCTTATATAGCAAAATTTCGGCATTTTAAATGTTATATTTTATAATCACGCATGTTTTGGCACGATTCGCCGCTTTTTTTTAAACAATAAATTTTATTTTAATAATATAAGGTAATATTGTATAATAATATGTTTAATATAATAATATATTTCTGCATGACTCTAGCATGATATATATATAATATTTTATAAAATCAAATTGATTGATGATGGTGAAAACTACGATTTATATGTTCCCAGATAGGCGTTGCAATTTGGACAATAGTGATCAGCATTCCTACAGCTATCCATACAATATGGCAAACAAACACACGGCCAGCATCTGAAATTTACATAATTTTTCACTTTTAAAATATTATTTTACATTTTACATTACTATTATTAAAGAATATCTTAGTGGAAGGGTAAATTGGGACGACTCTGAAGGTTTTCCTTGGTCCATTCGAAGACACACTTATAAATACAGGGGTCTACAGTGCCCAAAGCCTTAGAGCTTGTATGAACGGAAATGTGGGTGTGAAGGAAGCGAATGAGTTGTGTCAGGATCCTGGAAAGTAGCTCTCCATTGTCTTTGCCTATTGGGTGTAAATTATATAGATAAATAGATTATAAAGTGTCTGAACTTTAGATTAAAATTTTAACTTAATATTACTAAAGAAATATCGTGACAGGTGGCGATTATCTCTATTATCTCTGCATCTCCCTATGGGAAAAAGACCTGACAATTTGAGTGATTCATTCATTCATTTAATCGGACTGAGCCACGGCAATACGTGGCAGGGGATAGCTAGTAGAAAATAATTATAGACGTAGAGCTGACCACGAAAAAAATTGCCTTAAGGTGCAGTGAATAATATAAGAACCTTCATACCTCTGCAGCCAGAAGGCCTTGGTTAGGTACAAGGCGGAAAGCGTTAGCGTGTGGTGCGGTGCGGAGAAACGTGTTAATTTTTGAGGAAATTATATAGAGCTTTAAAATTCGACAATGTTGTAATAAAATATTTTATACAATAAAGCAAATAAAAAACTATTTTTTTAATGATAAAGTGCTGTTGTGGCTTTATTGTTTCCATATTATTTATTGCTTAAGAAAGTTTAATGTCAATTGTCAGAAGATAAAAAATAATTATCTTTAAATTTTAATACATCAAACGTGTTAATTTTTATGGATAATAAAATCATTAGGTGCCTCTTATATATATGTGTATATATATATATATATATACATATTTCTATACTAAGCTACTAAAGTGCTTCTATCATAGAAACAGAACAACAAAAGTACATATATCAAAGATACGAGTACATTGGTACCCGTGAGTGGTTTCAAACCCGTGACACCCGGCTTACATAGCCATTGTACTGCCACTATACCACGGTCGCCTTGATTATCTATATTTCTATACTTAGCCATAATATTGCAATTGAAATTCATTTAGCTTTCTTACGCAATAAATATTATAAAACACAAAATTGCAAGAACTGCACCTTGTCATTCAAATTTTAAATATTTTACAACTTTACCACATTTAATCATCTACCTGCACTTCTGGTAATACTTACCTAGAGTTAAAAAATATAACTTCACCAAATGTCAAAACTTATATATTTCCTCAAACATTAAAATTAACACGTTTGTCCGTACGCCCACACTTTCCGCCCCGGGTACGACTTCTGGCTGCAGAGGTACAGTGATTCTCGAATGGTATGAAGGTTTTTTAGATTACCTTATACACTGCATAATATAATCTTTTCGTAACCAGCTTTTACTCGTAGTCCGTTTAAAAATTTGTTTAATTTTTTTTTTTAATAAGATGTATTGCCCATAACCTATTTTTAATTTATTTATTGTGACTCGACATATGACAGTACCCCGCTTGATGTTAGGCCGAAGTGTGGTCCATGAATGAATGTCACTGCTACTACAATTCAATAACTGTGAGTAGCAATCACATCCACTATGCCGGCCTAGATGGAACCGGCAACTTACAAGCAGATCCCGAAACGTGACCAAATCACTTCACGGTCTTGTAAGTGGTGGTACTACCACGGATCGGCAGACTGGGTACCACTCTTTGATAACTAGACTCGAAGCAAATATCCATCTCTTATTTTTTATTAACAAATATTTGCAATATTTAATATTATTAAATATTACAAATAAAAGCTATGAAACAAATATTTGCTCCGGGGATCGAACCCGGGACTTTACGCGCAAAAAGCTGTCGTATAGCTTGTGCGAGGAGAATTGTGTATGTGAAGGAAGCGAGAGAGTTGTGTCAGGATAGTGGCAAGTGGCGCTCCATTGTCTCTGCCTATCCCCATGGGAAAAAGGCGTGACAATTTGATTTGGTTTGATTAATATTTTTTAACAATACACTTAACACTCGGCATAGTGGAGGTAAACTGAAACGGTTAGAACTTTCCTTGCTTTCCATCACACAATTATTTTCTTAGTTATAATAGTTGTTAGTAACAATGCTGTGGATTTAAGTTCAATAAATATTAAATGTTGCGAGTAATGTCGCCGCCATTAGAATATAATTGAAATAACTCATTTCGGACCAATGAGTAGCAAGGAATAAAGTGCCAACTCCGATAGAGCCCCACGCTTCGTTGTCTCTGTCTATTTCCGTGGGAAAGAGGCGTGACATTTTGATTGATTTAATTGATATATTAAAAACTTACATGAAAAGGCATAAAATCCCTGCAATTATATGTGTTCTTGTTGACGCGACATAATCAACACGAGTGAAAACGGTAGCATGACAAGAGGGGCATACTAACCCTGTAGATTTTGGGCCAACTTGGACTACATTCATTGTTGTGACTGTTACTGAAAATATAAAATTTGATTATTAAATTAAAGATAAATTACAAATATTATTGGACTGGATTTACTGTCAAAACCTTACTTCTGGGAATTACTATAGTAGTTACATATCTTATACTTATAGTTCGCAGGACCTTAACCTTACTAATTTGATACTATGACAATAAAAAACATTAATTATATTTTACGTCAAATGCACAAACCTAAAACACTCAGACACAAAACTTTTTCTACGTTGACCTGATCCAAGCAAGATTTATGAAGTGTACGAGTATCATGAGCAGAGGCGACAGCTTACGAATAAATTGTCTATTATCAAATTTCTAATCGAAGCTTTAAGGCGAAGTCAATCTCTCTTAACTTGAATATTTCACATTATTTGTTGGTCGTAATGTCAAACAATTCTCCTACCTTGGCGAGTTGAGCCTCAGAGTTACCGGATGTATTTTTCTTTTGTACGTCACAAATTTACTGAACCATATCGATTTAATTCACATTTCAATGCCTTTTTTTTACAAAACCCTGACTACATTTTAAAGGTAAAAGTTAATATTTATTATTTACATTGAATTTCACTGGTGCGCGACACGCGTGTCATTGACGCTGAAAATATATGAATTAAATATTGTATATGTAATTGGCTTAAAAAATACGCAAATATTTTAGAACTCAAATTGTCACGCCTTTTTTCAACACCACTAGCTTTAGGACTATCATTCTATAATATTAGACAAAAGTATGAAACAGGAAAATATTCTTATTAGAAATTTTGATGTACAAACTCTTCCACATTTATTGTCTATTCATATATAATATTATTCCAAATAAAAAAGGCTCATTAATATATTTAAAATATTTAAATTTAAAATATTTTAATCTAATAAATACATATTCATAGTGAAGTTTATAGGATAGCTGTGGTCGCTGTATGTCATCTTAGTCATATCATGGTGTAAATCTATTTATTGTTTTCCTAAACACTGATGAAGACTATAATTCAACCTTGGCTAGTAGGTATGCATAAATTAAAACCATTTTTACATGTTTACATTTTTTAATGAGCCTAAAACGGTACTATCAAATATTCAGCAATAATGCCTATTTATTGCCCATTTCAATTTCTTTTTGAATAACGGTGACAACCAAACTACATTTTAAAGCATAATATAAACACATTTAAAACAATACCGGTCTTAATATAATACAAAAAATATTTAAAACGGTGTTTTTTATGCAAACGTCATTTTGCGCATTTAACATTTTTGTGGTTACACGGTACGTGTTTAAAATTAATGAAATTAATTCAATTGGGAATATTAACTTAAAATGGAAATAATCTGGATTGGCTTGATTTATTTGCTTCCATTGGTATATTAAATTTTAGTGTAAAGGTATAGTAACTAATGTCACCTGAATAAATAGTAAAATAACTAAATAATAAGTTATTACCTATTTATAATAATATAATTTATTTTTATTTATTTAAATTTCCACAGTCACGGTTAGTTTTTTTTAAATATAAATTATTGTAACTACACACTTAAGCTTGTTGTTTGTGTGAGGTGGACAGTTCCTCTCTTATTTATTTTTAATCAACGCCGAGATTATTTGAACAACAAAGGGCACAGATAATATATAATATATTTTTATTTTATAATCCTTTTGAATCAGTATTTAATGTAACTTATTTACTATGGGTGGTAGCATGTACTCCCATAATCGCTGTCCATACACATTTTTATATTTATGTATACGTTGTTATAAGACATAGATAGGTACGAAGGTTTTAAAATGTACTTAATCGGGTTCTATGTTCTGTGAGCACAATGATCGATCTTAAATTTGTTATATATCTTAATAACTTTGCAGTAACTGAATGAACCAAATTTGTTATTCCTATACATGTATTTTTTATCTTGTGTTGTACAACTGTTTTAAATATTCTATTTTGTAGGTTATAAATATTATTATACCATAGACCTTGGGCCCTAGCCAAGTTGCCTTTCTACAATCGAAATCGCTATAGAATAGAAACACAAATGTATGGGAATGACATTTGCTAACGAAAAGTCACGTGGTCTAGCGAAACGATCTTCAAATCCGTAGCCAAGTCAACAATTTCTTTCTATTCGATCGAACGATTCGATAAAACCTTCGATAACCCGAGCCAAGATGCACTTTTTGACAGCTCGTTCGCTTGCTGGCGATTCAAAGTTATCGAACGTCAATATGCTGTAGAAAACGAAACAAAATGGCGGATTGTTCGATCAGCTGATTTAACCGATTCATTGCCACGTCAATTTCACTATTTGACAGATGGACAGCTGCTTTGACATTAGTTATTATAGTTCTAAAAGTTCACACGCAGCGCTAGCGAACGCGAACGCCATTTTCACTCCACAGTAGTGATGTGTATAATCGAATTAATTGATTTCAGTAATCATTCGACTTAGTCGATTGTTAATAGGGATTAGTTACTAACTTTAGCGTTAAGCACAATAAACTCCATTGTAATTATTTACTAGCATACATTTGTTTAAAAAATTAGCTTTTCGACAATTCGAATAAATTGATTAAAAATTAGTATTTTGGATTTCGATTTATTGCAACTACTACTGTTTTATTAAACAAAAAGTAACAAAAAGCGTGTCCGAGCAAGACACGTATTAAAGTAAAACAAAACTAATATATAAAATAATATATAAATAAAACTATAAATATAAATAAAATAATATATAAATAAACTAAACTAAGCATAGATTTGTTCGCTCGTAGCACAGCATTTATGTATGGAAACATCTGTCATTCGAAAGACATTTTTATACCTGTCATCGTAACATCTAAACCAAAGATCCGATTCGAATAATTTAAATAGAAGTTAACATGTAAATTATCAACATAACTATTTAGTTGGAAAATCATTTTAAAGAAAATACATATCTAAAAATTATTTAGACATTATCATTTTGAAAGAATCTAGCTTCTCTGGACTTAACCGATTACGCCGATCAGTGAAACATCCTGCTTTTGGAAAAAGTCTTTCAGTTGGGACAGATGTTGCAGGAATATATAAATATTTTTTGGCTAATTTATATTATATATCTGTCATTTTGGTCTTGGTCTTCCCAAAATGTTAGAGGATTCGTGTTTCTATCTATCAGAGCCATATCTTTATATTGTTTTACCATTATATAAGCAGTAATACTGGGGGTTTCGGAGGTATTTCTTGGGAAAACTTTTGATCAAAATGTGCTCACAGGGAAACATATTCATCACTAGTATTTATTTCGTTAAATTTATAGTATGTGCTATACAAGGATGATTATGTTTTTGTAAGTTCTCCACTACTGCTGTTGCTACTAATATTAGTATTATCATTTGATTATATTAGTTCAATAATCAATTGGTTATTCGATTAATGAAATCATTCGACTTGCACATCGCTATTCCGTACTTTGTGCAGCGCTTCGTGTGAACTTTAAGAACTAAGCTGTCACCCAAGAAGTTTGACAGGAATCAAATCTGATTCATCGGCAATGAATCGGTTAAAATATGTAAGATATGTGCGTTTTTGTTAATTATTAGATTAATTTTGCTAAAAATCGTTAATTATGCATTTTTTAAGTAAAAATCACATTATAAAAATTTCAGTCATCGTAATGAGACGGTGGAAATCACATTATTATGCCTAGTAAGCGTTGTATTAAGATATAAAATGCGTACATTTTACATGTTAATAGGTATAAATAATTTAAACTGCGTCATATTGTTAAGGAAAGCAGTATTATACTTTAATTTACTGTATTAATTCTAATATTAAATTAAAAAAGGCATTTTTGGCCAGTGTCGAGGGAATCGTAAGAGAAGTAATGTTTTTAGTCGTCGGCGCTCTTGGACCTCCCCTCACCTCCCATCAAGCATGCCCGATAATAAACAAATATAAGATGAGGGTGAGAATAAGGTTAATGGTGATGGTCTTAGTAAAGCGGAGAAAACACTACTATAACTTCCAAAAGAGCCTAAAGAAACCAAGAAGAAACACATTTAAATCACTTGTCTATACTTGATAACCATTTTTACCACCATTACTATACATTTATATTTAAGAAACACAAGATTTGCAATTATTTAAAATTGCACGATCTGTCACTTGTAGTTGCCCGCCAAAACTCCCCATTTGTGAATTTGACGTTAATGACATTTCCGTTCGCCAAATTGAGCGAAATCATAGACAGTTATCGAAAGTTGCCATAGAATAAGCGATCGCTAAGTGCATTGCATCTTGGCTGCGCACGTATTATCGTTAACGCTTGAGCGTTAGCGATTGTAGAAATAGAATCGCTACCGAGCGATGACATCTTGGCTAGCACCCCTTGTATGAAGAGAATTGTGAATGTGAAGGAATGTCAGGACTGTGGCAAGTGGCGCTCCATTGTCTTTGCCTATCCCTGTATGGTAAAAGTGTGACAATTTATTTGATTGATTGAAATATTATTGATGTAAGTATGATAGCCACGTTCACAACTGCTATCACTTAAGTATTTTAAAGAAAAGTAAAGCATTCATAATATGTTACATTATGAATGCTACATTTGTACAAATTTAGCATTCATAATATGTTACATTATGAATGCTACATTTGTACAAATTTAGCTAATAATGCTATGCATACTAAATACATATGAGGGGTTCAACTTAATATACTGTCAGTGGTCTGATTCATTGAATAGTACCTACATTCGATTTTATTGTGTCAAATGTTTTCCTTGTTTTTTATCGTTTAGAATTTTAGATGAATAATGACCTCATTAGAATACTAATGAGAAAAATACTCTATTATTGTGCTTACGAGTATAACGTGGTAACATTGTAATTGGTTATAGTTGTTATAATATAATATGATAAGCTGCTTTTTTATGAATTGTCAGTCTAACTTTTAAATTATTAGTAAATAACGATTTGTTAATGATGTTATTAATAAGGCGGGATATTACTGGATCTATTGAGGTGTGTTAATATTATACTCCAATGTTGTCAATACTTAGGATTAATTACTTTATTATATTATATTATGTAGTAATTGTTTTTGGCATTAAAGAGTCAAAGTTAAATAAAAATTCAACTAAGTTTTATGGTTTTATAGTAACTTTTATATTTATTGAAACAACTAATTAGTAAACTAGATATCGATAATTTAGGGGTTTAGCGAAAAAAATAGCAATTTTTTCTTCTTACGGCACGACTTAACGAGGTTTGAGTTAATGAGATTCCACTGTATTAGTAAGAGCTTTAGAGAGAAGCAGTCTCGCTTCTTGTAACGGATCACTGGGTATCGTAGATACGTAGTATCTCTTATTAGACTGTGCTTGGCATACGATCGCTACGACTTGTGCGGGTCGTAGCTACTATGATTGGTCATAGACTCATGGATGTCAGAGCTCGGTTTAGATGTACCCTTTACCTTTTTAAGAATTTACCATAGAAAATGAACAATACATTTATTATGTATAAGAAGACATTGTGAAATGTAAATTAAAACTAGTTAGTAGGTAGGTATTAAAGACGACCGAGTAATGTTGTGACAATTTTTAATTTACATCTTCGCACTTATAGAAAACGCTGTGTCATCATTAAAGCAATATCATTTTGGTTACGACGTGGTTTTATTTTGCTATCGGATATAATACATATGTCAAGAAATTTACACTATCAACGCTTCTTTCCACAACTACGATTTGGATGTACATTGCTTTTATTCTTATTGCATGCGTATTGGTTACAATACACCTGCCATCATTATGGATACTTAAACGTCAATAAGCTTCAAATGTCAATGGTAATGTACATTGCATTGCGCGGGCGCTGTTTTAATTTTGAAGTTTAGTAATGGAGTTTAACTGTCAAAACGAAGCCTATTCCCATTGTCATTAGAGTTACACAATCGGCCCCCAATAGGTTAAATACGGTCTGGATAATATTATACATATTATAGGATACTGATTGTTAAGATTACGTACCTGGTTGATGTGTTACTGGTACATCGGTATAAGGCGGTGGATGAATTCCGGGTGAGGGTGGGCGAGGCATATTCTTATTATCCATATCTCCAAGTAATATTAGTAAAGATGAAATGTGTTAATCAATCCACCTGAAAGAGCATGCACACCACACCATTTACAAACTACACATGTCTATATGTCGAAATAGTACACACTTATCTAAGACATCACACAAATGTCGTTAGTCCTATGAATGAGTCTATGTGATAACAAATACTGGGAATCACAGAGCATGTTATTAACCAATTTAAAAATAGACTTGACAAGCAAATGACTTTCAAATAAACTCCAAGATTTAATATTAGATGCATTAGCGAAAGCTGCTAGTCTTTGTAATAATAATATACGATAATATGTAATAACATTAACTGATTACCTATATAATGCATATGTTATATATTAGTTGTTTTATTGTAAAAAAATATGCAAATTGCGAACAAAATGTTTTAGTTTGTCTTTTGTATAAATGAAGGAATAAATTATGTCACAAAAAACTATTTGATTTCACGGCTTTTACATTGGGTGAAGTTAAAATAAAATAAAAAGTGACATTAATAAAAGGTATAATAAAAAGATTAATATAGTTTTAGAAAAATTTACGCAGGTATGTAGGGACAAACCTGCGTAACTTTCCAGATATTTTCACCTTACTAGTAAGTTACTAGTAGTGACCTTATTTTGTGAGCTTCTCACACGTGGCCTGAGCCTTAATAAAATAATAGGAATTATTAGATTTTAATTACAAAAAAAATGTTTGTGTATTACTAAAATATATTCCTTTTTGAATAAGAATTGTTTATGGTTTGAAGAAACCGTTATTATACGTAATTAACAAAATAACTACATCACAATTATTAAAATAAATAAATGAAGTAAAAACAGCAGATCGCATATTATCGACATTTAATACCAACCAGTAATGTTATCTCTATTTATTGGCAGTAAACGTACCTACTAGCATATATTATATATTGCGTATGGGCGTATTAGCAATTTTTTATGATAATTTGATATGTAATATAGATAAATCTTTATATATAAAACTATCGAATCTGAGGCTATGTTATTTGAACTCTACATTCCTTACCAAAGGACATCATTAATTTTAGGCTTTTATGTGCTACTTTTGTAATGTCCAATGATGAAAAAATATGTAAATGGTAATTTCGATATTTGTATTGATACTTGTTATTTAACTGTAGTAGCAGTCAACCTCCATTCATGGACCACACCTAAGCTTAACAATAGGCGGGGTGCTATTTATTATTATTATGTCATATCTAGTCAAAGCCGTCTTTACCCGGGGGTTCAAGGGGTGCGGTGCACCCGGGCGCAGAGTCCTAGGGGGCGCATGCCGACCGCCATAAATTTCGATAGGTACCTACTACACTAAGACCACGCAGAGCTTTGACTTTCGCACCCCGGTGCTGAATATGCCTAAGACGGCCCTGTATCTAGTCACAATAAAAAAAAAGATATATTGATGTTAAAGTATTTGCAATGCTTTAAAACTTTAGATATTTATTTATGGCTTTGGGGCATGGAATTCACATGTAAGTATATCACCATGACAAATTAATAATATGAGTACAACGTTTATATATTTTCGGTAAATTCATATATTCGTTCGTTATCGTTATCAAAGGATACTTATGACACTTACAAAATGTACGGATGTCAAAAATTCGGTGATCAAGTGGAATAAACATTCGATACTGAACTATTATTATACTATTACTAAACCTGGTATTATATTATCATATATCGTACGCGGTATATTGTCTTATTAATAACTATGCAATTTATATGATAAGAGTGCTATTAGGTACTGCCACAAAGTTACATTAAATAATAAAATAACATATTTTTTTTTACTGTGACTCGACATATTTATGACAGCACCCCGCTTGATCTTAAGCCAAAGTGTGGTCCATGAATGAATGTCACTGCTACTACAATTCAATAACTGTGAGTAGCAATCACATCCACTATGCCGGCCTAGATGGAACTGGCAACTTACAAGCTGATCCCGAAACGTAACCAAATCACTTCACGGTCTGTATACTTGTAAGTGGTGGTACTACCCCGGATCGGCAGACTGGGTACCACTGCCTACCACTCTTTGATTACCAGACCCGAAGCAAATATCAATCTCTTTTTTTTATTAACAAATATTTGCAATATTTAAAATTATTAAATATTACAAATAAAAGCTATGAAACAAATATTTGCTCCGACCGGGGATCGAACCCGGGACTTCACGCGCAACAAACCGTTCGTCCACGCCTGTCGTCATAAATATATAAGGTATTGGTATTTAAAAAAAAAATTTCTTTCGCGTAGTGATTGCAAAATATATAAATAATAACTCGCGCGCAAATTATCTTTACAATAAGCGTCAACATCTTAGCATAAGTACAAACAAGGTCATTCGTTATTTTATTATCATATGAAAACATTTCCATTTATGTAATGAAATATAGGTAAATCCATTATTTATGAAACGCAGAAATAACAAAATATTTTATTAGTCCTATCTTGTTTTACAAATATATTATTAATAATATTTATTTATTTTTATTTCTATACTAAGCTACTAAAGTGTTTGTATCATAGAAACAGGACAACCAAAGTACATATATCAAAGATACATTAGTACCGATGGGTGCTCTCGATTTGTCTAACCATTGCACTGCCACTATACTAAACTACTAGAAGTGCTTGTATCAAAGAAACTCGATTAGCATTATTTTTGGACACCATTTTAATGTCTTTTAAACCTATTAAAGTTTGAAGCAATAAAATCACACCATTGTCCTATCCTTTACTGGCATATATCCTTGCCTTGCAAAATCCACCTGATTTTTTTATTAGGCTGTCAACCTTATAGATATGTGTCCCACTTAAAATTTTCGATCGTACATATATCAAAGATACATTGTGTGTGTGTTGTCGAAACACTGGATTGTTTTGCTAGATTAGTTAGCATTAGCCAAATGCGACAAAATAATCCAATGACGAAATGAAGCAGGAAAAAAACATATACTCAATGGCGTTATCTCAATTATAATAATGTCGCCAGACACGAGCGTTATGGGTCAGATAGTGCGACACTGAAAAGGAGACTTTAAAGAGTTAAAAATAAGGGTAAATAGTTTTATAATCGCTCAGGCGTTTGACTGGTTTTAGTTTTAATTACACTAAAACAAGTCGAGGTAAATGTTTGCCTGACTTTAGGCTTAGCTAAGTTGGTTCCTGCGGTAGTGGGATGATGCGGGAGAAGTAACTTATTTTAAAAGAAGAGACTCCCCTCCCACATCAATCTACTAACGTAAAAACCTCCACGCGAACTCTGGAGCCCCTGCAACTACGCAGAGACATGGCGGCTCAGTGCGTCCTCTATCGCCTATACCACAGAGAATGTTCCGAAGAGTTCTTTAACCTTGCTCCTACCTCGTCCTTTCACACCCGTAATACCCGCACAGGTCTATCGACCGAATCGGCAGTCGAACTAAAAAGTTCGGTGCGTCTTTTCTTAGTAGAACAATTGACAAGTGGAATGCTTTACCAGCCCATGTGTTCTCTCCATCCTATGACTCTATATCCTATGATCCTATGACCTTCAAGCGATGCGTGAAGAAGCACCTTAGGCCGGCATAATGACGGCGACTGAGGTAGCCGAGAACTAACTCGTTTTTTTCAGTCGTCGTTACTCTTGGACCTCCTCTTGCTTATCATCGGGCGGGTCGAGGTCAGATATCGTGTCACAATAATAAAAAAAAGTAATGTGTTTTTTATGTATTTTTCTAGCAATACGTACGCAACTATGTAACTCATAAGCTGCTGGAACTTTGGCCGACATAGTGACAGCGACTAAGGTAACCGTAAGATGAATCGGTTATTTCAGGCGTCGGCGCTCCTATTCCCTTGCCTAAAGCAAAGTTTACTGTTTTCTCTTCCAGTATAAAAAGGGAGTGGAGTGACTTATTAAATATTATTAAGGTTAATTAAATTGTCGTTAAAATTGCTCAGATAAAAATGAGTCAGTTACTTGTGGATATAAATACTTAGAAGTTGAAATGATAATGTGAAAAGTCATATCTTTGATTAGTCATAAGGAAAACAATATGTACATTACGTGGCTGATTTTACTAGCAGTGATTATGCGGAGGTTTACTATAAGGTGTTTTACGCTTACACTCTCTCTCTCTCTCTCCGCAGTCTTCTTAAATATCTTAAAGAAGACTGCGGAGGCTTAATGAGAGAGAGAGTGAAAGCGTAAAACTCCTTATAGTCAAAACTCCTATACTCGCTCTAACGAGAGACCTAATGATAAGTTTGAAAGCAGTCCTTGAAGATCCACTTTGCCGAATTAGTTGAAACCGGTAACTAACAAGCTGATCTCGAAACGCAACTACTATCACATACATTTTACTGTGATACGAATACTCCGGTAACTTTTTTTGATCTTGTTTTTGTTGTTGTTAATATCATTATTGAAAATGATAATTATATTCGTAACAGTAAATCAAATAAGAGTGAAGTAAACCCTAGTCGTGTATTAGGGCAGATACTCGCTTTTTTTTATTGTGACTTGACATCTGTCCTCGATTCGCCTAATGATAAGCAAGAGGGGGTACATGAGTGACGATGCCTGAAAAACCTACTGATCACGACTACCTCAGTCGCCGTCACTATGCCGGCCAAAGATGCTTCTTCGCGCATAGCTTAAAGGATCCAAGGTTATAGAATGGAGAGAATACATGGGCTGGTAAAGCAATTTGTCGACTGTTCTACAAAGAAAAGACGCACCGAACTTTTTAGTTCGACTGCCGATTTGGTCGACAGAATGCAAATGCTTCCCCCGACCTATGCGGGTAATGAAAAGACGGGTGTGAAAAGACGAGGTAGAAACAAGGTTATTGGGAAGATTTTGCAGAGCCGTCCAAGAGGTGCGAAGAGTAGTTTGCGCAAGAGCGAATTTGAGCCTTGTATAGGTAGCAGGCGAAGCTCTGGCGCGAAAATTCGCCGCACCTTGTTCAGCGTCTTGTTTGCGGGGTGTGGTCTTATAATAAGCTCGATGTGCTCCCTGTGATTCAAGTCGCTGCGAAGGGTTATTTCTAAAATGTCCAGTCTGTCAGCAAATCAAAATTATTCCTTCATATTTAAGTTACCACAATTCCATTGTTCCATTTTTAGAGTACGAAACAAAGATGATCAGACAGAGCAAAATTAACCAGAATAAATAGAATAATAATAGAATAATAATGATCGAATCGATTGTTGATTTACGATCAATAGCTTCGTACGCCACACACACGCAACGCACTTGTTTGATGTCCAAACCTGAGATTATGAGACGAGAAAAACTATTCGGGCTTCTTCGGGCATACCTTCGGATTGCTTCGGGCATACCTGCTTTCGGCTTGCTTCGGGCGTTTATTCGGACTGCTTCGGGCGTACCTACATGCGCATTGCTCCGGGCGTACCCACATGCGCATTGCTTCGGGCGTACCTACGCTGCGCTGTACCTTCGGATTGACTCGGGCTGACTGTTAATAAACATGTGTTGCCCGTGTGCGCCTTTGTTCTGCGACCACTTGGCACGTTGGCGCTGTATGGGGTACACTTTCTCGAAATTCCGCTAATCTATTTTGTCATCCTACGCTTCTTTTAAACTGCATGGTCCACGTGTCATATTGTAGGCCCTATGAAGCTCAGTATTCAGGAGTTTATGATAAATTAATGGTCATCCTGTTTCTATGATACAATCGCTTTAGTAGGTAGCTTAATATATAATGTAAAAGAAGGAAACAATGATAAGATATATATAAATATAATATAACCAATTAAATATAGATTTTATTGAATAATCTTAATACCAAATACCTTAATACCTACTTCAAAATCAAGTTGTGCAATGCTCTCCAAAACGGTAAACATCAAATAATAATATAAGTACTTAAGATATTATTTGACATTATTTCTATATAAAAACTCAATTCGTTAATAAATTAATTTTCCATAAAAGTCAAATTGTCAACAAACCATTATAATAAATATAATGTATCATTAACGTTTCTGAGTGCGACAGGGTCTTATGTGAAAAGTCAACAACTCCTGCGTCTTGGAAGGGACTTTCAACATGTGACTTTCCTGGTGAGAAGTCAAAGAGCGCGGCTTCAGTTTACGGTTGTCACTATGCCGTCGACCATAGTCACTATAGCACTTATCGACGTATATCTTAAAATAACGGCGCAAGATGGCTTTAAACACAAATCTAGAATACGCTAGACTACATTCTTAATCTATGGTTTTGATTAGTAAACCACGCCCGGTTTTTGCTGCCACGGCCGTCTAAGTTGTATCTTAATTAAAATTAATTGCTATGAAAGGCCTAAGTTTAAACACAGTGTCGTAATTATTATTATTTTAAATAATTTAAAATTGTAATACTCACAAAGCGTTGCTAATAGAGAGTGTTTAACAAGCGAACTGTTAACTGATATGAATTTAGCAGATAAATACATATAATGTTTGATCAGTGTGCGATAAAGTGTTCTAGGTAATAAAGCTGTTGTGATAATAATGTTAATATAATGATAATTTTAACATTTACCTTAAAATAACAAATCCAGTAGACAATAATTTTGCACAGGAAGGATATAATTAATAGAATGTGCACTTTCTTGTAACTTAAAATTGTAATATAAAAAGAAAATAATAAAATGTGTCAGTAGTTGAGTATCACAGCGGCGTTTGTTTTGAATGAGTCAGGCGACGACGTTTTCACGGTAATTTTAAAGAAAAATAAGAAGAAGGGCGGGAGGGGGGAGGCGTACATTTAAACATTTTACCTTATCGTTAATGAGCTCCTTAAGTATGATGATATTAACACACTACGACAAACACAAGCACGAAACTGTCCCTGCTAATAATAATAAGGGCATCCTCTATACCTAATCAGGTATAAGGGAAAAGGGATCTAGGTGCACACATACCCTCCTCATACCCATGGCATTGAACATGGCTACCTACGCTACCCAAAGAAGTGCAGAGACAAAGGTTCACCAAAATGATAATAATAATTTTAGGATATGCATACAATTCAATTCAACTACTTTAGTTTAATCACGTATAGTAGACGGTCTGCAGTCTGCACGGTTGTCGTATAAAATGTTAGTGGTAACAAATATTCGCATAAAGTGAAAGAAATAATTATTTGGACAGTTTGTTGTAGTGAATAAACGCTGAATTCATTTTTGGACTACTGTGAGTACCTATTATAATAATATAATTTAAATATATTTTACGAGTACATAAGCTTAATAAAATATTTAAATTGCCCAAGTGTTATGCATGAATTCTGATAATAATTTAATTAGTTATGTAACTGTATATGTGTATATATATAAATACGTGCATATTTAAGCAATAGCAATAGTTTATACGTAAGTAAGCCATTGCCCGGCATAGTAATGACTGAGGCCGCCGTAAACTGAGCTGAAGTATACAGTCGGCACCTCCTCTAGCTACCACCACCATCAAGCAAGGCGAGGTCAGATATTGCATCACTATAACAAAAAATACCGTTATGCATTTTCATTTATTTTTTATTGTGACTCGACATATAACAGCACCCCGTCTAATTTTAAGCTGAAGTGCGGTCCATGAATGCAGAACCGGACCGTTTAGGGGGCCCTGGGCTAATACTTCTTAGGGGCCCACCTAATTACTCAATGTATAATAAAAAAAAATTGGTTTGATTAATCGCAGGATTTGCAGGGCTGCAGACTTTACGATCTGTTTAATTTTATAAAATTATGGATTTTTCGCATTATTGTCTATTTTTGACTTTGACTTGACTTAGCTGGGGGCCCCTTGAATCCACGGGGCCCTGGGCTGAAGGCCAAAATGCCACCTACCAAAAATGGTAGATCCGGCCCTGCGTGAATGGAAATCTTTGCTACTACAATTCAACAACTGTAAGTAGTAGTGACATCCTCTATGCCGGCCTATAAATTCAGATTATAAACAAGTATTTATTTGATCAATGAAAACAAGAATCTGCCTAAGAGTGGTAGGCAGTGGTGGTACTACCCAGTCTACCGATCAGGGGTAGTACCACCACTTACAATAATACAGACCGTGAAGTGATTTAGTCGCGTTTCGGAATCAGTATGAAAGTTGCTGGTTTCAACTAGACGAGACGCAACTATTAATTGCTGTTACGTAATTGTAGTAGCAGTCGCCTCCATTCATGGACCGCACTTCATACTCGACAATTTTTTATTATTATTAACTAACAATTTAACAGTAATATTTCTATTTTAACATCCATGTTATGATAGGTGACAATTAACAAATGTGTATCCTCGATTGTATGATGATGGTGACAATCATGGTCATTTTTAATGTGATGACATATGACAGCACCCCGCTTGATGTTAAGCTGGATAGTGGTCCATGAATGGATGCCACCGCTACTACAATTCAATAACTGTGAGTAGCAATCACATCCACTATGCCGGCCTAGTTGGAACCGGCAACTTACAAGCTGATCCCGAAATGCGACCAAATCACTTTACGGTCTATATACTTGCAATATCAATCAATCAAATTTGTCACACCTCTTTCCCACGGGGATAAGCAGAGACAATAGAGCGCCACTTGCCACGATCCTGACACAACTCCCACTTCCTTCACATCCACGATTCTCCTCATACAAGCTATACATGCAATATTTAATAAAATATTAAATATTACAAATAAAATCATTGAAACAAATTTTTGCTCCGACCGGGAATCGAACCCGGACTTTACGCGCAACAAACAAATCGCTAACCGTTCGTCCACGCCTGTCGTCAAAATTTCCGTGTTCGTCCTTCGTTGCTGATTATACAAAAGAGCCGTAACAATTGTAAGGAGAATTTACAAGGTTACGAGGAAAACCCCTAAGGGACAGAGGTACAAATGAAATGCCGAGGGGATACAAAGCGAGGGGACCCAAGCGCCTGGGGATGGTCGAATGCTTTTATTTAACGTGTGTTAATATGACGTGCGTTTAAGCAGGCTCAAAAACTTCGAAACGGTTGTTGCAATGTGCAGCTGTCCTTGTTTTATTGTAATGTGTACCAATTTATATTTATTTTGTGTCCAATATAGGAATTAATTTTTGGACTTCATTAGAATTTTCAATTTCTTCTAGAGGTATTGTCATTACTATAAGTTTATTTTGGTGTTTGTTTTCTGAGTAGACCTTTTGAATATTAAAATTATACTTGTATAAGGGCCAAGGAAAATATAGAAAAGTCTATAGAGAGCATTGTCTCCTAAAAATGCCTAATTTTATTTATCGGTGAAAAGAATCATAAAAGTGCTGTGAGGTTAATTCGGAATGAGGTGAATTTAGCTGTTTCACTCAATAATATATAATTCGAACTCTCTCGCGCACCCGAGGTGCGTTCAAAACAACAAACAACTTAACGCAATAGTTATGATCAGCTAACCATTATTCGATATTGAACGAATGATTGCTTTTATTTAATGACGTGTGTTAATATGCTATGTGTGCTAATGATGCCAAACACGTATAAATATTTAACAAATTTATTGAGCATGTGTCAATAACGTTTGACAATCAACAACGAAAATTCTTTATCTTTCTAATCTATATCAAGAATAACCTATCTATTATTAGATTAGTCTCGTTTGTTTCTGAAATCGTTTTGTGCTTTATGTGAATAATAATGTAGTAACAGTGTGTAAATATATAGAAAAACAACAAATAATGACAATTTATTAATTAAATTAATAAATCAAAGATGATATCAACTAGGCATGATCGATTTTATTTATTAGCCTGTAGAACAGTCATTGTGCTCTGTGATCAATTCGGAATGAGGAGAATATACCTATTTCACTCAACAATATATAGCTCTCACTTATTCACGAGTACGCGGTTCGTTCAAATACGAAGTGAGATATTCCAGACTCGTCAATTTCAATCCAAACTATATTAAGATAGCCACAACGCTAAGGACGATATCTATATTTTATCGAGTCGTAATATCTGTGTTCGCTAATACTACAGAATTAACTCAATATCTAATAAAATATTCATTTATATCTTAATAATATTTTAGTTATGTAGGTAATAAGTATACGTATGAAGGACGGTGTGGTACATCCCTACTTTTGTTAACTTTTTGAAACGAAATTTCTAATAAGTTTTCAGTACATTGAGAAATAGTTTAAAATTTCTTAAAACCAGTTAAATTATTCTGGTAAATGAAGGATTCAGAGTCGGGTGAGTTAATTTCTTTATTAGACGCCATTTTTAGACACGCATTTGTGTTTTAAAGTAACTTGAATACGAATCACAAGTTGTGTGTGTTGCGATTGTTTTGTTTATTACGTTATAGTATGACTTCATAATATTCTAATAAGTAGGCGAATTCCGAAACTACGCCTTTGTTGCAGAACGTGAACGCTATTTATTTCATTTTAGTAAGTTTTTTACCTTAAAATTTTGAACTTTAAATATTGTTAAAAAATATAGTAGCTTTTTTTAGTTTGAAATATGAAAGTTTACGTAACTTAAAACTAAAGCAATCTGTATTTTTACATAAGAATAATCTGTCTGGCTATCCCTGTGGGTATGATATTCTTTATTTAGCTTTCTGTCAGGTTAGGCATGATGTACATTAATTTATGTTTCCACAGAAAGTATTTGTATATTATTAATTGGTATTGTTATATAAATATGCAACAATAAAAACTAATGTCAATAGATGAAACTACATTTAGCCAGATATTTGTTTCGGGTGTGATTGTTTATTAGTGGTAGGCAAGACATTTGCTAATATAAGTCTACCGATTCAGAATAGTACTGTCAAGTGTAAGGTCAACTAGTAACTTTAAATGTGTCAAGATGTATGTATATATAAAAAAAATAATGAGGTTCAAAGAAAAAAAAATGTTAAAATTTTATAGCATGATATAAAAAAATAATAAGCCCAAAAGTATTGTTATCATCAATTGAAATATATAACTTTGAAGCGATTTTCACTTAAAAAAAATTTGGCCGTTTAGTTTCTGAACTACCACAGTCTGAACACGGATCATGGTCTGTCTGTTTCTGACCTTTGGTATATATGTCAAACGTCAAGTCACAATAAAAAATAAATTTAACTAATTGAAGAGGCGTTCATGTGTAATCATTTTATTTCCATAGTAAGGTACTAATGCTTGTATCATAGAAACGGGATAATCAAAGTACCTTTATCAAATATACATTGCTGCCTGTAAGTGCTATTTGAACTCGGGGTGTTTGGTTTGCATGGCCACTTTACTTCTACTGTATACTATGGCTGCCTTATTTAGCGAAGTTTGACGAAGTTGATCCTTTATATTTTAACATGAGTTATTATACAGAAAAATAATTATTAATATTTAAATTTCAGAACCAGTATTACCACTCATAGCTTACACTAGTACTACTGATATCCAGACTATGAAAAAGGTAATTAATTAATATAAATCTTTTAACATTAATTTCACGCCTCAATTCACACAGGGATAGGCAGACAATGGAGAGTCAATTTCCACGATCCTGACAGGACTCTTTATCTTCCTTCACATTTACTTCATCATATTGAAATTGGCAATAAGCTTTTTTTACAATTGGTGATTTTTAATATTAAACTATACCACCAAGAGCTGCCGAGTGGTCTTATAAGTGTTATAGACTATGAAATAACTTATAGGAATCAGCTTGTAAGTTGCCGGTTTCAAGTAGGCTGGCATAGAGAATATAATTGCTACTTACAGTTGGTAGCAGTCACTCCATTTATGGACTGCACTCCAACTTATGATCAGGCGGGGTGGTGTTGAGCCATGGAGTGCCATTTTCGACTATGCCAACAATTTTTTTTTGGAATTGGTATTTAAAAAAAATTAATCCATTGTTTTAATTTGATTTTTTTTAAATTTCAGTTTATTATGGATAAAATGGGTCACCATCCCCTAGGGGATGGTGAACACCATCTGCGGTTAAAATCGGAAGTAATGGAAGACTATGACGCTGCCATGCAAAGAATATTAGACTCAAATCCTCCGCTACCCCAAACACCGCCTCATGAACCGTACACTAATTTTACTTTACCAAAAATAGAAACGATTGAACCTGATAGTGCAGTTGTAAAGGCAGAGCCAGAAAGGCCGGGCGAATCAGGAGCTCCTACGTCAAACGATAAAGAAGAGACAGAAGTTTGTAGAGATTACCTTAGACAGAATTGCAAACGTCTAGTATGCACCTTTCGCCATGAGTATGATGGAAGCAAGGCTCGTAATCTCTATAATTTCTGCAGAGACTTTCAAAATAAAGGATGTACTTATCCTGTTTGTAAATATGCTCATGCTACAGTGTTTGAGCAGGAATATTATTACAAAACAGGTTATTTACCACCTTCAGCTCTTAGTCATCAGAAGCCCGAGAACAATAAAGACAGGGGCAACATACGTGTAAAGCCAATGATCGGCGGAGTGCCAACTTCTTGGCGGAGAACACCGCCACTACCCCCTCCTCAAGTTAACGGAAATAATGGTATAGCTAAATCATATATTTATATATAGAGTCAACATTTTATAACCACTTAAATTAGGCCGGCATAGTGACTGATACCTACAGTTTTTTTTACATTTGTATACTAAGCTCCTAAAGTGCTTGTATCATAGAGACAGGATAACCAAAGTACCCACATCAAAGACAGCCGTGAACTGACTCGATTTTTTCAGTCGTCGTCACTCTTGGACCTCCTCTTGCTTATTATCAGGCGGGTCGAGGTCAGATGTGTCACAATAAAAAAAAGATACATTGGTACGGCATGTGGCGCTCCTTTGTCTCTGCCAAAATAAGGCGTGACAATTGATTGATTGAAATGATATTTATTATTTTCAATTGTATATCTCAAGCATTGATTGTATTTAGCATCACATTTCTCTATTTCTTGTAGTCTTTTTTATAGTTATGTTTTTAGCTATATATTAACATTGAAATTATTTCATATTTTCAGATATCAATCCTACCAATGTAAATCCTGCAACACGAGCTGACCGGTCAGTATATATATTTTAAAATGTAAATCATAATCGCTTCATCCCAAAAACGTATGTAGTGGCGCGTAAAAGACAAAAGGTGAATTTATCAATATTTGAAAATTTTGCATTAATTTTTTTATTAAATAAATATCAAAGTAAGGCCAGAATTCTTTTGCATACTCATGTAAATGATTCACAATCGACAGAGTTTATATAAAAACAACCCTTATTAGTAGCGTTTTAAGGTCTTCTTTTTGTTACACTATTCTTTTTGCTCTGCATGCACTTACCATGTGCTTGGCATGCAAAAGGATGTTGGCTTTATAATGATTCTCATGTTTAATTAGATTTGGTAAATGTAACTTTGAACCAGTGGACACAGAATTTTCCTTTTGTCTTGTTTTTCCTGAAATGTTCAAAACAAAATAATGATAGATTTGAAGCGCTAGAGTTAAATAGTATAATCTGTAATCGAATTAGGGGCTTGGCTGAGAAATTAAATATCAATATTTTTGGTTATTTATTTTCATTTGGGGAACAATTGGACTAATTCGATTACACTAATTGACCATGTGCGTACATGCTATAGCGTTCAGTGGTTGTTTTGTGTGAAAACTATAGGGCCACCTAAGGAATATCAACTGGAGATTTTCGGCACGATAATAGCTAACAATGGATAGGGGTCGTATGGGTAGAAATTAAAAGTATAATAAAAGAATAGTTATGTTTGTCTGCTCAGAGTATACCTGAACAGTGATATTTACTTCACAAGACGCCGAGGTTCTGGTTGGTTATAGTTAGTTATTTATTAATTTATTTATGTTTTTTATATTTATTTTTATTTACATTTCTATACTAAGCTACTAAAGTGTTTGCATCATAGAAACGGGATAACCAAATTACATATATCAAAGATACATTGGTACCGGTGGGTGGGTGGTCTTGTGCTGTCGGTTTGTGTAACCACTGCACTGTCACTATACCACGGTTGCCTTACAGTTACAGTTATGTGCGGGCTCGTTTCCGAAGTCCTCTTCGGTTTCTTTGTGCTTTCTTCAACAGTTCTCCTTCAGTTGAGCCACCCTATCTCCTATCCAGGAAGGCCAGTAGAACCTCCGGAAGCATCCTCGCGTTGCCAAGGAACTTCTGAATTGCTTCGACCAGTCCTGTACTCCTGCAACTCAAGAGCACATGAGCTGTCTCCTCATTCAGGCAGCCCCCACAAAGGGGGCTGTCCGATATGGTTCTTGTTGGTAGCGGTCTACTGCACGGTTGCGATGTGCACAAAATTGACTTCGTAGCAAAATTAACATCTAAAATAATCTATTGTACGACATAATCGGTTAAATATTAGTGAGTGGACTGGCTACCTTACGGACTAAGAAAAGAGCAGTAACGTTCCTTAAGATAGAGGTAAAGAAAACCCCCGTCCTGGAAGAGCTTGGTGTGGATTTCACTAACAACCGCGGCTTCAATGCTAATCTCAGTGCTGTCTATCACTACCTGGAGACGCCACTGCCAGAGTAGCTTTTCCTGACGGAGATGCCGATAAAGTTACCAGAGGACAACTCAGGTCCGATTTTTGCTGTCGCCGGCTCTCACGAATGAAGGATCCTTCCTTGATTCTCTTTTGGATACGACCTTGGATCTCAGAACACTATATCTTTAGGTAGTTGATGTTCAAAAAATAACGTGACCTGTCAGGAGTCCCGACTATTCGTGACCTGAAATCAGTTATCCTTAAAGAAGGTGTTTCATAGTTAAAAATATAATAAGAAAAATAAATTACAAAAATAATTTTCTCTCTTTTAATTTTAGTTCTTTATTTTTTACAAATGATTTAAACTTCGAAAAATAGAAATAGGAATTTTCTGGGTGGCCCTTTAATTTTTCAACAAAACATAAATTATATAACATAAAAAAAAACATGATTGGTAATCGATTTCGAAAATATTTTTTAAAATGTTTTCTTTAATATATATTTTTTCCAGATTCAATAAATAATTGATAAACTAATTTTTCGAAGTCTGTTAAAAGAACAAATAATTAAGATAGTTAACTAACAGAAATGTAACTTGTTTTGTTTTGAACTTTCAAGCCCATTTTCTTAAGTGATGACCAAAAATACTTTTATTATTAGTCAATTACATAACTGGTTTTCAATTTTGTTTATATACACCAATAACACATGGGCTGTGTCCTTAGAAGGACACTAACTAATACTGTGATCGGAAAATAAGATGAACTTTTCATCTAAAGGACATCATTCATTTTGTTTGGGGGTTTGGCCTTAATTGTATTAACAGTTGCATATACATTTTAAAATAGTCTATTGTGTGAAGATTATAATGTAATTAGAATATATCCTTTATTTTGCATAGTTTAAGTGTGCAAAGTGATTAAACTATAATTATGACAGTTCAAAGCTGAAAGGTTAATATAGCGTGTCTTTGTGATTGACAGACGATACAAAATCCATATCTTATTTTCCAAATAAGTCAATTGCACAGCAATTAAAAGCAAAACTGTTATTAGTTTTATCAATACAAGTATTGAAACTATCATTTATATATTTTTTCATCATTAGAAAAGTAGTACACAAAAACCCAAAACGAATGATGTCCTTTGGCAGCAAACCAAAAACAAGTGTGTAATCTAGAGAAATAGATCAACCGTCAGGCTCGGTTGCTTTTGAGAAGCTTCATGTTCCTATGTCTAATAACACAATGCTGGAAAGTAGGTTTGGTCCATTAATTGATCCAAGAGCTATGCTCAAAGTATTCTGATACACCAAATTTATAAAAGTACAACTGACATCTTCAGTCTAAGAAATAACGATTGAAGCGTCTATTGGACGGTTGCATATGTTGTGGAACCGATAAAACTGGTTCTTGAATGCGTGGTTAAAAGGGGAAGTACCTGGTACAAGTTTGAAGGTAAAGACGGAAGAGTAAATTATGTCCAGCTGTGGAAGGACAAATAGGCCAATAGTTATTTTAATCATCACTTAACAAACTGGGTATATATAATATTAGTTGGAAAGTACAAAAAATATAACAGTATTTAATGCCACCTGGAAGGAATGTATGATTTTAAATAGTAATATAAATTTCTATTTAAAATATTTAAAAAAGTAAATGTAAAACATTTCGAATTGATGTTTCAAAATTCATTTTGATTAAAAGAAAATGTGTTCTCATTAAGTTAGTTTCCTTCCAGGTGAAGTTTTAACTTTCCACGTGTATACTATCCTTATGCTTTATCACCTTTTGCTTCATCATAAAATTTAGATTTATTCGTCATTTCATTTCTACAAAATATTGACACAATTAAGCATTATAGAGGTCTACGCCCGATATTGTTTACCTATCGAGATGATTTCAGCTTATACAAGAGAAGCAGAAGATATGTTATGTGACAACATCATTAGAGACCGAAGATAGCGCATTGTGAAGGGAGACACATGCTTGTTCGAGGGATAAACAAATTGTGAGGAATATTTACTTTACAATTGTATTTATAGGCCTGCAGAATTAGAAAAACCTGTGGAAATAATTCGTTTCGCATAGTCGTAAGTAAAAACAGGTGTATTAATGAGTATTACCCTGAATTTTCTCCTAAATGAGACAAAACAGAACATTTTTAAAAAGCCCATGTGAAAAATATCCCATGAAAATTGGAGAATTTTTTAAATAACTATGATTATTGTTGATTTTTTAGTGTTTCTGTTCTCTAGGTAGAGTAGATTATTTATTTAAATAATCGCAAAAACAGTCTTTACTCCGAAATTTGCGATTGTTTAAATGAATAATCGTGGCAAGTGGCGCCGTTTTGACTCTGCCTATCCCCGTGGGAAAAAAGCGTGTCAAATTGATTGATTGATTGAATAATCAATAAAATTCAATCAATCTGGGCCTAAAAAATCTCTAACTTACATGTTTTTTTTTTCACTTAAAAGAGGTTTATTAACAATATTCGGTTTGCCTCATTTGGGAGGAAAATCAGGGAATATTCTATACTATAATACACTTGTTTTTACCTACGGCTATCTGAAACGAATTAATTTCATATAGCTGGTCTCATCGTCTAATTCTACTGGCCTATTTGTTGTCACTTGGTGTATCGCATGATATTTCTATACTCTAACCATCAAAAACAAAAACTAAGAACTAGTAAAGTACCTTCACAATCGCGCATCTATTTGCAAATGGCGAAATAGACATCTAGCAATTTCATTGAGTGTCTACATTTATTGATGAAAATATGAGGTATCAAATTATAAAGTAAGTTCTGCAGGTAATACATTTTAATATATATTTATATATATATAGTTTTTCTTAATTATCGACGAAAAAATTATCTTCATAACAATGATTCGTCTAAGAATAGGGGGTAAATATTATGAAAAAAAAATAAATAAATATTGTATTTCAGCGTTCATACTAGTTTGATGGATGGATAGAGTATAGTACATTTATTTACCACTGATTTAAAAGTATTATATTATAATATAAGAAAATATTATATAAATAATAATGTATCAATTATATATACAATTATTATACACATCTTAACTTCGAACATACATTTCCGATAGATACACAATTGCCGCTCGAAAAGCAACATCGTTAAATCAAGGCTAAAATTAATATTGCGCCTTGATTTGTTCTCTACCGTCAAATGACCGTGCTTGACGTTGCGATGGCAATAAATAATGTTTTTTTTTTATATTTTTAGTTAGTATTTCTTTAAAATATTTATATTTTGTAGCTTAATGTAGAATATTAGTATACTTTTACATGCACCAGAGAACATGGTCGATAGTACAAACCTTAGAGTTGTCATAGTTTTTTTCAGTTAAGTGTAATATTTAATAATTTAATGGTTCGCTAATTACAGTAAAATAAAACATGAAAATAAATTTAACATTTTATTCGTCTGTACAGTTAAAATAAAAACATTTAAAAGTAAAAACAGCGACTCCATTCCTTCAATTACTATGATCCATGCGGAGTAGCCGAGTTGGCGATATTTGTTTAAAACTTATACTTTATATTATATACTTTAAAACAATGTGGTAAAATTCCGTTTACAATTTACTATACGAGTATTATTTACTGGTGTGGGGACACTTTCAGTACATTATTTCGTGGTACGGTGTATCTATTAAAAATATATGATCGATGCATTATAACTTATATTTAAAAAAAAAAGATTTGGGATAATATTTTAATAGATATAGGTATTTATGAATGTATTTAAGAAAGGCGAAATCTCTTTAAACTCGCACGGCGCATTGGTTAACAATATTCCAGCCCGCTGCGTGTAAGTCCCGGGTTCGATTCCCGGTCGAAGCAATAATTGTTATAAAAAAATGAGGCAGATATTTTAACCAACACACTACTTAAAAGTTACTGACTATAGTAGATGGCAGTGTTACTTGTGATAAATTGACTGTAGTAGCAGTTGCCTCCAGTAAGAGATAGCACTATACATAAGGCTGTCATGTCAATCACATTGTCACGCCTCTTTCCCACGGGGATAGGCAGACAATGGAGGCTGCCATATGTAGAGCCAAAATAAAATAAACGTTTTATTTTGACACTGCCGTATTATCGTAATACGGAAATAGTATTGTGACATAACACGTCTTGGATGTCCATTCGCCACGTAGTCTCAATGTCCAGTTTTGAAAACCTCAATATGTCCCAATTTATATGTATTATGTTTTTAGTTATTTCTATATTATAAATGGAATACAATGAGTTATTGATAATATTTATTTAAAAAAAAAAGCTAGTTAAAATAAATAAATTGGTTAACTCTAGTAGCAGTCGCCTCTATTTATGGACCACTCTTTGGCCTAACATCAGGCAGGGTGTTGTCATATGACGAGCGACAAAAATAATAAAAAAATCTTTTTTACTACAAGAAGTCGTCCAGTGTAACCGTTTGCACTACGCGAGAATCACGCCCCCGTAAACGCAGCCTTAATATATTTTAATGTGAAATAATCTAATTTTTGCAGGTTAACAATACAATGTTTTCTATGTTCAATTGCATGTTATAGTATAAACTTAATTAAATGAGTTTGTATGGATGGGGATTATACATGAAGAGTATGGATGTGTAATAAACAGTGCATCACATCCTCGTTATATATATATATATATATATATATACAATAACATACAAAGATCTATACTAATATTACAAATGCGGTAATGTCTCTGCCTAAACAGATATTGAGAAAAGAGTGTGAAAGAGCGCGTTTGCATACTGGGGAAGGGATAATATTTTTAGATTTGGAGAATTGGATTCTGACCCAAATATAAATATTTGGGTCATCACATGACACCGCTTCTCCTAAGGTTAAATTAGAGCGCGGTCCAAGCATAAATACTTTAAGTGATGCTCCGTCTATACGTGTGTTGTTTCTTACTATAATTAATTTAGCAATAAGAAATATTCATCAAGTGAGAATAGTTTCGCAATGAGGTTAGTTGGATGCACTGTTAATATCATTGTGCTGCCGGTCTAATGACACGACAAACCAAGTTGTAAACATATTCAAGTCGTTTGAGAACACGCAGAAATCGAGTACTTTGGTATTAGTTCGATCGGACTCTCAGCGTATTCTAAATCGTCTTTGTCACGTCATTATACCATCTGAACGTGATTGATATTTATTGCAGTGCAAATGGCATTAAGCGAGTTCAAAATAGAGATGGGCCAACTCGATGTTCCAAACCGAGTATAACCGACAGACAGCGGGTGCGGCCGGGTGTGAAGCAACTAAGCCGAAGTTAAGGACACATGATTGTTTCATTAGATTGGTTCTGTCAACTCGGTTTGGATAACTCTGTCTGAAACTGATTAGCGCAAAATTTTAATCGGTTAACACGACTTAGCAAGAATCTGATTTGGCTCGTCTCTAATTGAGGATTGAAACGCAGGTTGCGAGAGAAAACTCGAATACATTGTGTAATATTGGAGGAAAAGTTATTTATCGAGCTGTTGGTTACAGGATAACTCCGGTGTCACCTACACAAAATGGCTCGCGCGAAACATCATTGACAAATGGGGAGCAATTAAAGAGGTCGTGGACAGATACAACAGAAAGTATGTATATATAATTGACATTGTAATGGTTCGCGGCTCTATATTTTGCGTTATAATAATACATTTAGAAAAAGAAAATACACCAATTTTTTATACAATCATAATGCTCAATTATAATAATCTCATTTATAAGTTAATTTCAATATGTTAATGTCTTTGCCTCTCTAACCTTTTAATATCATTGCGTTTTCTAAATGAGCAATTGAGTATTGACGATCATAATATTGTTTGTGCACAGCGCGCGCCAAAGCTACTTCGCGTGCAAAATTCAATGCGCCACAAGTTTTATTATTTATAATTTTATACAATGAATTGATAATACACATTTAGCGTGACTTCTGGTTCAGCATACACGAATTGTTTCTTAAGCGCGTAATATGTTTAAATCGGCTTGTGAATAATTAATTCTCATAAGAATGCTGGAATTGTATGTGGCGTTTATTTTATTTTTTGTGTAAGTAGGTATTTAAAAAATGTATATTAATATTATACATTTATTAAATATGTAGGAATAAAATTTTAATAATATTTTATTAGTTTTAATAATACTATTCATATTAATAAAACTAAATTAATATTTTTATGCACTGAACCTTCTAATAGATATCGAAGAGTATACTTTGATGAATGTACTATATCGTTGGTCAATATATGTACCTATATAGTATATATATTTTTATATTTTCATGCGCATTTCTTTTTCAACGTTTTCTTGTGTACTGGCTGAATGGTCAGTCCTGGTCAATTAACCACTATAAATTCACTAACCACTTCTGTTAGTAAACTTTCACATTCTTAGTGGGGAATTTGATCATTAATCGATGTTATTGTATTAAAAAAAACTAGTGGTATAAGCCATTTAAACAACTTTTAATAAAATAAGTTAATGATAATGATTACTAGGTAGCTTGATAAAACTAATTAATATATATTTGAAGTTTATGACTTATAAATATTATTAACTTTAACTTAATTAAAAAAACGTTTAAAGTTTAGTTTAGTTATTGCTCCTTACTTACTCCTTCTGTATGCTAAATGTGTTAATTACTTGGCTCTTGAAACTCATCAAAATTTAAGAGTGTAGGAGGGGATTAAGTAAAACAATAACGGTGTTTTTTATTACCGAATATCAATGTAATATCCTACACGCCCTACGAGTTTGACTAACCCTCTACAGGACAGCTCGTATATTGATAACCTTTGTCTTGACTAACTCATAATTTTTATTTTTTTTCCTTGTTAAATGCACACTACACACTTACCTAATAAATGTATTAACGCGAACGATGCGATTTTTTATTTGATTCACAGTAAATGTGCCGCTGAGGGGACAAGATGTAAAACGTACCCAACTTAAATGCGAGAGTTGTATGCTACTAGAGAACAGGTTTGCGTATCTTTGCATTGATAATATTAAGTTCTAGTGATTATATATGTATAAGAACTATTGCAGTAATTAACATTATATTGTATTGTATTTATTAATATTAAGGTTATATTGTATTATATTTATTATTCATAAGTATTATACTAAGCTTTTTATATGTTTACTTTCGCTGCATATAATATAATTATAAATTTATTGCACAGCAGATATACTGAATATACTCTCATGATGTTTCTTAACAATATTCCATGTAAGAACAATAAATATGAAACATGTATATAATCATTTTGCGAAATTGACTATAAACATGACCCTTTGCGTCATAATCATAAATATATATATAATCATTACTTTCATTTGCTGCTATACATTCGTAACTCATTGTACTGATGTTATGTAGCTGGTTCTTCAAGTGCCTGCAGATGTGATTTAACATATTTTATAAGTTTATTCTAACTAACTTTGAAAAGGGTCCGCTTACGATTTTCATCTATTTTTGAATGCGATCTCTCTATGATTATATACATGTTAGGCGTTTGCAAAAAGCAAATAATTGAATATTTGAAAAATAAACGAGAGTATATATTTAATTTATGATAAGTAATTGTTATAGAACTACAAACTGTAACATATCATAATATGTAAATTCCAATCTTATGAACTAGAGTATAAATCCTTAATTGACCGAGCATGTAAGCATCCAACTGCTAGCTATTGGCAACCCTAGTTGTTATACACGATCTAACTTTGATGAATAATTGATTTTATTAACATTGACACTGAAGGTCAAAGTTAGTTCGTCGTAGCGAAGCTGGAGCAGATTCTTGATAGTTTTCCCCACTGGAGTTATGTCCAGCGTGACAATAATCAGGTGGGCGCGTTCTCGACATAAATCTCCATTTACTTAACTTCCTGCCCTTTGTAACACCTCCCTCGATACCTCGGACAGACTAGACATGCTTGGCTGCGACTTGAAACACATAATTACATCGGGAGGGTCTTTAAGAGTACCTCTTAAGAGTCTTAAGAGTCGTTTGTGAATAATACTGTTTTCCACCTCTACCAAGTACATTCTCGACTGGATTCATTGCTTTACAGCTTATGTAATTTTGCCTGCATAGTTACGGTGACTGAGGCAGCTGTGAACTTAGGCGATTTTTTTTGTCGCTGGCACTCTTAGACCTTCCCTTACTTACCACCGAGCAAGTCGAGGTCAGATGTCGATAAAAAAATCCAAAGACTAGGCTCCAAAGAACTCTTTAATCTTATTCCCCCCACCTTTTCATTTTGAATTGACAACAGTTTAGTTTGAATTGCCTGTCAGACTAAATTGTTAGGCGCGTCATTTCTTTGTCGAACAATCGACAACTACACCTGCGGCAGGCTATGGTGGCCTTTTTGACGTTCGACCCGCTCATGAAGTTTCGTATAAATAAATAATTACGTTAAAGAAACAATTGTTGTTCTTTATAGTGACATTGAAGAACAGCAATTTTCTCGTTTAAACAAAATTGTTAATTTAAAGAAAACTTCATGAGCGGATCAAACGGCCATCATAGCGTGCCGCTGGTATAACATTGCTTTGTAGAACAATCGATAAGTGGAATGCTTTGCCAGCCCATGTGTTCTCTCCATCCTATAACTTTGGATCCTTCAAGCGATGCGTGAAGAAGCACCTTCGGCCGGCATAGTAACGGCGACTGAGGCAGCCGTGAACTAACTCAGTTGTTTCAGTCGTCGTCACTCTTGGATCTCCTCTTGGTTATCATCAGGCGGGTCGAGGTGAAATGTCGTGTCACAATAAAAAAAATGTATAATATCCATAGTACACCATTCCTCGTAACTCTTTGTTGTCATCGTTGTCAACTATTTTAAACTCTTTGTATCGTTCAATTAAGGAAATACTCTTTATGTTCGTAAATCTGAGAACAAAGCATGCAATATAACTATTCAATTAAAACGTAATGTTTCAATTTTTATATAAGTTAGTAATTTCCTGATGCCGCAATTGCAGTTTCAGCTTTGGCAAATGCAGCGATCTGACGTGAAGCTAATCACCTCCTTTAATTTTGCTCATATATTCTTAGAAAAAGAAGGTTGAATAGCATAAATTTCCTGTTTTCTTTTCAGAGTTCACCAATTCAATTTAAAATTGGAAAGGATGTACAGTGCCAAAGAAGAGTATACCAGAAAAACGCAAATTCTGATAGAGCATGAACAAAAAATGCTTGAATTTGTATTGAAATATCTGTTGCATTTGGTAAGATAGCCTTTTGTTTTTTGGTGATGGAAATTTCAGTCTTGATAACATAAAAATGGCAAAGCTCAATATTTAGTCCCTTCGTAACCGTGACCCGAAAATTTTGGATATCCAAAATAAAAACCGTAACCGAATTCGTTATCAAAGTTTCGGATAATTTCGGATAGGGGCGGAGCCTAAATGAAACATTTGATCTTTTGTTTCTCCCCGGCAAAGCTGTCCCACTAGTAGGTAGACTATAACTTATATGACTGATTGTAATATCTAATTACAATTTTCAAATTCTTTAAGAATCTAATATCCGTAACCGAAATTATCCGAAACAATCACATATCCGTAGGTAGATTTTGAGTGTCTATTCCCCGGTAATACACACGGTAATTTGATGAATTCATATGCATAATATTGCGGAGCGTGATAAATATCTGCGGTTGAAAATTTATGCCGCATAAAGAACCGGTCGAGAACACACGTTGAATCAAAACAAACCAATTGATGATCAAATGGGCCGGTTTATATTAATTAGAGTAGTTATATACGTGAAGTAGGCAACTAAGTTATATTGGTGTGCGGTGCAAGCCGCTACCAAGCGTGGGGATTGTGTCGCCCCCCCCACCCCCATTATGAACGATATAATACTCTGGATACGACTGGCATCTTGTTCCGATTGGCGTTCTAAGCGCTTATGTTCAGCAGTGGACGTCTTCCGGCTGATGATGATAACTGTGTCTAATCGTAATTTGTTTTGTTTTAGAGTTCTGAAAAAATGGTAGTGACAAATGCAGAGGCGCAATGGCAGGTGAACACGACAAAACCATGATGATATTATGCTGCCTTTACTGTAGCGATACTAATCGACCAAGAATAATGTTATGGCCACCTTTCCACTAGTAAGAAATCTTAGTAATAGTATCCGCCAGACAATTTATAATAACTTTTCTGCTAACACTTTTAGTCTCATTCGGCGATAATGACATTATTTTATATTCGTCGCCATAAACACGCACGCGCAAAGCTTAGTATTAAAATTTTAATAAAAACTTAGCTAGTTGTCGGTCATGAGTTCTCTACTAATACGTTAGATTTTGATCGCATGAGCGTTCGTTCATATTATGGATTGTTGTTTTGTTATAATCTTCGCCATGAATGCGTGTAACGCTTAGTGATCAAATTTTAATATAATGTTTGCTACATGACCGTTTATGACTTCTCCACTAAGACCTTAGATGCTATTCACACGAGCGTTCGTGCTATTTATGGTTTGTGGACTTGTTATAATCTTCGCCATAAATGCGCGCAATACTTATTGATCAAATTTTAATATAATCTTTGCTAGATGACCAATTATGACTTCTCCACTAAGACGTTATATTTTGATCATATGAGCATTCGTCCTATTATGGCTTGTCGAGTTGTTATAATCTTCGCCATGAAAGCCCGTAACGCTTAGTGATATATTTTAAATAAAATCTTTGGTAGACGACCGATTATGACTTCTCTACTAAGACGTTAGATGTTGAACACATGAGCGTTCGTGCTATTTATGGCTTGTCGATGTGTTATAATTTTCGCCGTGAGATGTTAGGTGTGAATCAAAGAGGCTTTCGTACACTATTAGTCAGTTACTGGCCCTACAATCACTTCTGCAAATAATATTTTATTTGTAGGGTAAGAAAACTTTTATTGATTGTGCTTTAATTAATGAACTTAGTTTAGTGGCGAACAAATGGCGAGATGTTTTGCAAAGAATTCTTTCTAGTGGAAAGGTGGCCGGGACAGTTAACACTGCAGTGATATTTTAGTTTAATTGCTGTTTAGTCGGCTTTTAAGTTATATTACAAGATTTTCGCAACAACATGATTAAAAATAACGAAATATTTACACATAGGGCTGTGCAATATGAATTGTTTATTTTTTATGACGCTGTTTTATAATAAGTATACATTTACAGTCCTTCGAGACATAGACGTTTTTAATGATTTGTCAATTTAAATGCGTTCTACGTTTTGCGCTTTAAATTAAACATAGAACCTATTCAATTGAAAAAAAATATAATAGGTTATAAATTATTCGGATGTTTATCACTAACGAGACCTTTGTGGCCGAAAAGTTCACTAATATTTATTCAACTTTTACTGACACATGAAATAAGAAGTTGTCAGTTAAAAGTTATAAAAAATAAAACATCTAATATAACAGTTGAGTTATTAGATTTCGCGCCACGTGATATACTTCATATTATGGTGCTACAATGGTGTTCAATCTGTTTAAAATTTTATATATTCATATAGATTTTTTTATGGTAACTCAGTTACGATCAGTTGAATAAGAAAATATGTAATTATTTATAATTAATTGATAGCAATATTACAGAGAGCTATAGTCAGATTGCATCATTAAATATCTGACTTTAATTCAAAAAAATATCAGGGTAGTGTTAGGCTGTCCCAAATAGTGATCGCTACGTTGTGATGTATTGGCGAAATAAGTTTAAAAAATGTATCTAGTATTTAAGATTATCAACTATAGTGCGGTCGCGGAGCAGAAAGAATACAATAACTCATCACTACCTTTCTCTGTCGCTCGCACGTAAAATTATTGCCGTCGCACACGCATTCCAGCGGTTGCTACCTGCGTGCGAGCGCGACGGCAATATTTTTACGTGCGAGCCGTAGAGAAAGGCAGTGATGGGTCATTGTACAAAATTATTTCTGCTCTGCGACCGCACTATACCAAATGAATTATTTACGAGTATGATATAACGAGTATAATTGGCTCGAATGAATTCAATACATAGGGTTGTGAAGTTTCTTGTACAACCATAGAATGTCCAACTCTGTCTCACTAGCAATCAGTGACTCAGTTTTGTTAAATCAAGAACAAAATTAGCACATAAACAATATGTTACGAAAACTGACCACTTTATAATATATAATACACATGTTGTGATGGTTTATATAATTCATTGAACTTTATATAGAATTGGTCATGACATACATGTATGGCGAGGTTTGTTCTCGGTTTAGCGGAAAGGAAATACTTAGATAAAATGTTGTTAATATGTTGTCGCTGTTTTGACACAGCGTATCATATTAATTACCATATTGTTGTTTTAATGATGCACGTTAGCTAACATATCAACAGGGTTTGTAAGCTACGACAACGTGCACAATATCGAAATCGCGCCTTAACTCATAGTTATAAGTTGTGTATAATGAATTTTAATTAGTGTTTAAATGTGTATATATATAAAGACAATTCAGGACATATAGCTCCATTAATATTTAATTTATTATGAACTCTAATACCTATCTTGTTCACAAGCTACCGTGAGTGGCGTGCAAGTGGTAGAACTTATTTTGCATTAGTAATTAGATTATCTATTACATAAACTAAGTTATTAGTAGGTATAATATTAAAGTATATTTAAGCTATATAATTAATTTACAATTAGTGCATAAGTAAGAGTCGACTAATACCTTAGTCATAGTCAATGCAATAATCAATAGTTATAGACAAAAAATGAAAAGCAATATTTATTAATCCGTTCTGAAATGTTATTTAATAAACTAGAATCTATTTTGTAATAATAATTTAAATAAAACATGAAATTAATACATAAGTTTTACAAACAAAGTTTTATACAAAAGTTTTTTCTAATCATATAATAATATTCATTTAGTTTAAGTAATACCTAAGTACTTAGATTTATTAATTACAAGAAACAGTAATGTTCAGTGTACAATTTAGAATTAGTTTTGTATTATTTTTTTTACTTAGATGTAAGTATTAAATTGTATCTGAGTATTTCTTTGGTGAGTGAGGCTAATGATTTTGGTTGGTTAAAGTAAAAACTTTACTATTAATAACTAATAGAAGACCAAGCTTGTATGGAGGTATTTAAATCAGGGCGCTCGATCTTTGACATCTAGCAGTTAATTGAAAATAAGACGTAGCATTTACTATTATTTCAAGCTGTCTTTTGTTGTATCCGTGCAGTCGAATTACATCTTTGCTAAGATGGCCGCTAGAGATTGTCGTTATAAAATTTCGAGTGACCTTATTCTTAGGTATGATAATATACTATAAGTATAGTTTAATATTCTTACATAAAACCAATTTCTCTTGTAGAAGGCATTGTACAGTAAACGCAAATGAATTGCTACACAGTTTTGGCCTTCTATAAATGTTTGAATAAATCGTAATTGAAAATGTAGCTACTTTGTTCATTAATACGATTGTTACTATTTATGCAATAAAAATAATATATTAATATCATACGAGCTTGGCAAGCCTTATATAAATATAGTACTTGTTGTTTTAGATTAAGTGTCCGTTTTAATCCGTTAAGCGATAACCTAGTGTACTTAGGTTTTTGAAACCAGATAATATGTTATATAATAAGTGTACAGTGAATAAAATTATCTTCTATGCGATCGTGCACACTTTAATCGCTGATATCCTGCTACTTTCTTGCTGAGCCCAACTACCATATTTGTGAGCAATCGCGTAATGGAAATAGTAACGAGCTTTATTTAAATTTTGTAAATGAATGAATTTGATTGGTTGGTTTGGTGCCGCCTTACTCTAAATCAACCAATTCGATTATGTGAACGTTGTTGTCACGCAGTTGAAAGTAGTGGAATTTATAATATGTTGCTTATAAACACTTTCTTTTCTGTTTCATCTTCATTATAATCTGAATCATTGAGCATCATTGTCTTGTTCTTTTATATCAGCCGCACTTGTCGGTGTAATAATTAGACAACTCTAGTTATGGCTCCTCAGTTGCATGTATTAATGAGTTGATCAAAACTAGACACCACAGTTGCCTAATTATTACCACAATGAAATTTTGCACTAATTTGTGAAAGTATTTCATTTAAATTTATTTTACTGAATTAATTTACTCGTTCAGATAATGTGGGTTTTTTTATGATTGTCTTGAACAAGCAGTGCATTTATAAGAACTGAATAGTGGTTGTTTAAATATATAGTCTGCAAGCCAATTCCATTTTCTGTAAATATAAATTCTATTTTAAATATGGTTTGCATTTTTATAACTGTGATATTTTAGAAAAAATACAATGATTAAAAATCCATCCATCATCCGCAATGTTCAATCAATCATAACTAAATCAAAGCAACAAATTCCGTTCGTATCCGTTTCTTAAGATGAATTTTTATTTTCTTCATACATATTATTTACACGTTTTTGTTATTTCGTTATTTAATCTGTTACTTATGTTATAAGATTAGTAATACTATCTTTGTTATACGTATCATAAGAAATTTAGTAATAAATATTATAAAAGATTTATTATTGCTTATTTTTTTATAGTAAGAGCGATTATCAATAAGTTCAGGTGAAATCCCGAATTTCCCTCCTCTCCTCAATCAATAAATTTCCATCCTAACATCAGCCATTAACATTATTGAATGGATTATGCATAAAAATGATATTAACTTTTTTCAAGTTTAATGAATACTATAGTCTTGCCATAGATATTGTTACATAGTTTTATCAAATATAATAAATATTTATTGCTGCACCGTGCGTTAGATTATACATTAATATAATAGCATTTAAAATATATAAAGATTATCAAAAATCGATTAATACAATTTTAACATCGATTAAAACATGCACTTTCTTCATAAATCCTAATGAATCTTAGGAATCCTATATTTGCCTGGTCCGATGTGTTGATACCTCTTTCACAGAAATGTGGTTCAGTACTCCTTGATAGCGCTAACACCCCACCTAACCCTCACTAAAACTGGACAATGCCCATGTTGTAGCCTGCTGACTTTTTAGCACGCACTGCGATTAAACGCGAGTGGCACAGAAATAGCTGATAACGCACAATTGCGTACAAACACGCACTGCAGCTGGCGTTTTGTTTAGTTTTATTTCAGTACTACCATGGATTTCTGGCGAACATCGTGTGGCTTTGGTTTTCAATGAAAAACAAATGATTCTCAGTTGGACGGTTTACCTTTTTTTTATTGTGACTCGACATGTGACAGCACCCCGCTTTATGTTAGGCTGGAGTGTGGTCCATGAATGGATGTCACTGCTACTACAATTCAATAACTGTGAGTAGCAGTCACACCTTACAAGCTGCTTCCGAAATGCGACCCAATCCCTTCACGGTCTGTATACTTATAAGTGGCGGTACTACCCCGGATCGGCAGACTGGGTACTACTGCCTACCACTCTTTGCCTCTTTACAATAGCACCCTTTCCACTGCGCTTTGCCGGTCAATACGCCATCTGCCTTACTGGGAGGATTCTTCTCTATCCCTCCTATGGGTACACGAAGATCTTGGTTCTCTAACCAGGGTCTACGGGTGCCTTTACCGTTCCGACCACGAGGATTCGGAGACAACTCGGCTCTTCAAATTTCTAAGTCGGGCGACAGATGAAGCGCTCGAGCGGTTTCTGACTGCGGAGGTTGCAGTCTTGGGTGACTTCAACGCACACAACGACGTGTGATTGGGGTCCCAAACGACTGACCACGCGGGAAAGGCTGCTCATGCTTTCGCTCTTCTGCATGACCTAACTCAGCTGGTGACCTCCAGGTACTAACCCACCAGGGTACCTGATATCGGTCGGTCATGCCCTCTCTCTTCTGGACCTTCTACTGACCAATTGTCCGACCGGGTATGAAATTTCGGTCAAGGCCCCTTTAGGGACTTCTGACCACTGCCTGGTCGAGACGACAGTGCCGCGCGCCGTGCGAGGGGATGCAAAATTATTTTGCTTCGCTCCCTTGGTGGCAGCGCTGCTGTGCATCTCGCAACGACCGGAGCATGCCCTGGTACAATGGTGAGTGCGCTGTTTCAGAAAAAACCGCGGCTCAGTGCCTGGGTCAAGGGTCGAAGAAACCATGACCCTCGGGTGGATGAGTTAAAGCAGCCACCCGAGCCAATAAGTCTTTAGAAGAGCGGAGGCACAGCGCGTTTCCAGGATTGGCGAGAGTCTATTAGCGCACCCAACGGGTAGTCGCAGCTTTTGGAGTCTCGCCAAATCTAACTTCTGTCGTTCCTCACTGCCACCGCTGAGACAGCTCGATGGCTCACTGGCGCATACGGCAAAAGCGAAGGCTGATCTCTTGGCCTGAGTTCTTTGCCGTTAATTCACGGATCGACGATCGTGGTGCAGGGTCACTCACCTTGCGTCCGTGCGGACATACGATGCCTGATATACGTATCAGACAACGCGATGTCCGCATGGAGCTACGATCGCTCGATATCCGGAAGTCCAGTGGCCCTGATGGTATCCCAGCGCTTGTGCTTAAAACGTGTGCTTAATTGACTCCCGTCTTGACGAGGCTATACCGGCTCTCATACTCGTCTGACTGTGTGCCTCGGGCTTGGAAGAGGGCCGTTCAGACTCTGCAAAACTACCGTCCGATAGCTGTAACCCCAGTTTAGTGCAAGGTCATGGAGCGGATTAATAATCTCCGCCTCATGGCCTATCTGGAAGAACATCTCCAAAGCGTTTGACAGGGTCTCGCACAAGGCCCTTCTTTCCAAGCTCGAGGCATACGGTATACCTGACCGTCTGCGGGGCTGGATAGCCAACTTCCATACGCGTTGTTGTAGATAAAGCGCATCACGCGGGGTGTCGGTGAATGCCGGCGTTCCTCAGGGCTCCGTGCTGTCGCCAACCTTGTTCCTTCTGCATATCAATGACATGCTGGACTTTGGATCCAACATTCATTGCTATGCAGACGACAGCACGGTGCATGGACGCTACACTGCCCGCCCCGCAGCCGGAAAACAGGAGATCGCCGGTATCTGCTGTAGAGTCTGCTGTAGCGGGGCTGAACCGGGTTCTTGATTGTATTACCCATTAGGGCGACGAGAACCTGGTTCAATTCAACGCAGACTTGTTTTACTCAACGAAAAAATCCACGTTTATCCCCCTTCCTTCTTTTTGTAACATCTCCTTCGGTACTTCGGGCAGACTGACATTGTTAATAATATACGATATTAAAAATAATAAGCTGGGTTGCCTAGTGCCCATAACCGTAGAGCTTGTATAAGGTGAATTGTTGATGTGAAGGAAGCGAGGGAGTTGTGTCAGGATCGTGACAAGTGGGGCTCCATTGTCTCTGCCTATCCTCGTGGGAAAGAGGCGTGGGAAGAAATGTTCACTCACTTAACTAGAAAACATGACTGTAATTATCGTAGTGCAAGGCCACTTTGTCTCCATGCGATACGTATCCATGCGATACGTACGATACCTGAGATACGTATCAGACAACGCGATGTGCGATAGGCGTGGACGAACGGTTTAGCGACTGGTTTGTTGCGCGTAAAGTCCCGGGTTCGATTCCCGGTCGGAGCAAATATTTGTTTCATAGCTTTTATTTGTAATATTTAATAATTATATTAAATATTGCGAATATTTATTTATAAAAAAAGAGGTGGGGTCGCTTTTGCTTTTGCTTCGGGTCTGGTTATCAAAGAGTGGTAGGCAGTGGTACCCTGTCTGCCGATCCGGGGTAGTACCACCACTTACAAGTATACAGACCTTGAAGTGATTTGGTCACGTTTCGGGATCAGCTTGCAAGTTGCCGGTTTCAACTAGGCCGGCATAGTGGATGTGATTGCTACTCACAGTTATTGAATTGTTGTAGCAGTGACATTCATACATGGAGGACCACACTTCGGCTTAACATCAAGCGGAGTGCTGTCATATGTCGAGTCAGAAAAAATATATAAAAAAAGTCCGTTTGGAGCTATGATCGCTCGATATCTTTGAGCTGATCAATGACCGGCAATATAACTTTAAACCACTCATGTCTGGGGTGAAGCGTTGGATGGTAATAGAGAGGCAATTTGCAAGATGTCTAATCCTCGAATCATTTGACTGGGTTTTACACGTTGTCCGTCTTTCTAAGCTTGAGACATTTACCTAACCATCTGCGTGGCTGAATATCCGATTCTTGCGTGGGCGTTCTATACGCATTGTAGTAAATAGAAGCGCATCACGCAGGATGTATGCGAATGCTGGCATCCCTCAAGGCTCCGTGCTGTCGCCAACTTTGTTTCTACTGCATAACGATGAATTGGCTAAGCGGATGACAGTACGATGTATGGACGCCAAGCTCAGCCCCGCAGCCCCAAATTGGTGATAAAGGGCTCGCCTAGGTTGGAGGGAGCATTCGCATTCTGTCGCATCGGCAGTCGACCTCAATGGTTTTACATATAGTGCGGGTAAACCGGTAAATTTTGTCAAGATTGCTTACTCATGAGTTTTGTCTGCGTTGAACCGTACCAAGTTCTGGTCACCCCAATGGGTATTTCGATCAAGGATCCAGTCCAGATCCGTTACGACTCTCTCACTTCGGCCATCTTCTGTTTACCGAGGCGAAAAAGCGTAGATACAAGCTCTAGAATTTCATTAATTTGAACAAGGAACGAAGTTAGGTTAAAATTTTGAGTACGATAGATTATCATGAACTAAAAAAAACGCAATTTGGTTGAATAATACATTTATTACCTACAATCTAATTCTGCAAGAACAAATTATTTTAGCTTTGTGACAATTCATATTCGAAAATGGATATAATGTAAACTCCACTTATTTTAGGTTTAATCCCCAGGCCGTCAAGTTCTTGAGTATATGGCATGGGGCCATGGTATTACAACAATTTTGTTCCAGTATCTCGCGCCTTTATTCGACTTATTACATGAACGCCTAGGTAGCAGTTTAAAATACATAACAATGTTCACTTCAATGATTAGGAGTAAATTTAAAATACTAAAGAACTTGGGACTATGCTGTGGTTCCTAAGGAAAGTTACGTGCAAATCTACTAGATGGCATTTATGTACCGAGAAAATGTTATACTTACATACTACGATATTTTCAACATGGGATTTAATAATTATAATATGTAAGAAGCTGACAGTACCTAAGTGCTAGGGGGCTTATTATGATATGACTATTAAAATGCTAGAGATAAATGTTGAGCTACTTAAATATTTAGAAAAAATACTACCAGAGTTAATAATGTATATAATTGGAGATTACAGTTATCATAATAAATACGTTTATGAAACACACATTAATAAAAATTAAGAAATCTTCATGCGATTCACATTAATAATGGATTTATTTATATGCTCGAAGTATGCTTATAACAGATCTTATATTTAATATTAGTTTTTCACACACTTGACCATAAATTTAGTTGATTATACAGGCCACAATAGTTTTCTTTTGCAATACAAACATGTTTGAGAAACTAATTTAAAGCTTTAAGCACATTAACAAAATACACACGATGCCTATGCACCTATGAAATATCAATGACGTAAAAGCATATTTGAATATTTGGGAAAAATCCATTTGAATTTCTTCCGTACAATTTAAATTATTATTTACGCCATTCAAAATAACGCTAAGTATCCAATCGGAGACTAATCCTAAAACTAGTATATAATAAAGACGTTAATATCATAATAGTAAGTAATTTGTAAAATTTTAAAATGATTATTTTATATTATATTAAAAATTATCGTGACACTTCTTTACGAAAAGTGAATATTTCCTACAATGAAATTTTTAGAATTATTAGATTAAAAGATTAAACTTTTATATAGAGATTATAATATTGATTAAAATTCCATTAATTAGGTATTTCTACAGAAAATGTAGCGAATATTGACGACGTGACAATCTAAAGTTTCTAAAGAGAGTATGTATTAAATAGTTGTTTAGTATAATTATGCATACAATATCTCACATACACGTGGATTTGAGTAATTTCCAAATTCTAATAGGGATAAAGTAGATCGCCAAAAGTCTCAATTTTCTCATCACAATCTTCACAAATCACATTCTCACAAATCTTCACGAAGAAAGGCCTAAATATATAATGACCTAAACTTTTAAAAAAGTTATAATATTTTTAAAGAAAAAAGGTAAACAGTTTCCGCATTGAAATATTTACTTCTTTGTAAATTTTTCATAGATGTCAATAAACTTGCGGATGGAAGAGCCGCTGCCCCTCTTGCGCAGTCCAGAGTCGGACCTGTAAATACGTAATGATGTTAGCCAGAATATTTAAGCGGTGTTCGAATAATTGTGTACATCTTTATTAATAACAGTTTTTAATGCGAAATATGCCAATTGAAAATTAAAATAAGATAAACATAAAATAAAAGTATCCGAACACCATTTTGAGATTAAGATGTTCTTTTTCTTCGAAGATAAATTAAAAAATGAAAAAAAAAAAAACAATTTTGTTACCACTTAACCGTCACAGAAATTAAGGTCATCCACTGATCTTCCTATCTTGTCTCGCACCATTGTTGTAGATAGAGCTAACGTGGAAGGAACAACATTTAGCATTTTTTAGAAATAATATAGAAGCTAAGTAACAAACATCGAATAGCCAATCATAATAATACATTTTTTTAATCAATAAATTTTTATTTTTAAAATATACAAACTTCGCTAATGTGTTTTATGTATATAATACGTTTTACACACAAAAAATATGTTAATTATTTTGGCTAAGCGATCCTTTGACACTACAAATAATAAACATTTTTATGTGTTTTATTAAATGTCGTGTTGACGTACTACATACTTGGTGTGGCCATTAAAAAACGAAAAATATTTCAATATTTTTACTAGTAACACTAGGGGCCCATGGATTCAATTGACGCCATTTAGCAACAGATGACAAAGGTTTTGATGGGCTCATCAATGATATCCAGGCGTGCTTCCAGAAGTGATGTAAGAGGTGTATGTAAGGACCATTTACACAAATTAAATGATCACGCCTTTTTCCCGCAGGGATAGGCACTTATACGAAGCCAATAATATCCAATATTGACATCGTTTAAATGTAGACACTTCCCTGCATTGGATTGTCTTTAGCCATCGATCAAGCTGATCTATTAAAATAGAACGTTTTTTTTATTGTACTGGAATATTCTCTTGGCTATTTATTAATTGGCCTCAATGTAGATTTTTTTGGAATGAATGGATGCTTGATATTTTTATCTTGTTTTTTAACTTTCACACCTCGTATATGAAAATATAGTATAAATACATAAAATTGATAAAATATAAACTATGAATACCTGGTCTGCTCCGTTGGTTTTCCTGTGGTAACCAAAGATGAGGTCGATGGTTCGGGGTATGATTGAGGAACATTATCAACGGATTTAGACTTGCCGGCAATAGGTGGGTTCGAACTAATTTCATTGGGTGTGAAGATGGGAGGAACCGTCGGATTAGGAAAAGATCCGCCACGTCCAATCTTAAAACAAAAGTCTTCTTATTTCCTATTGTTATTTCAATACACGATTATTTATAATATCTGTGTTCACGTTTGTAAATATTAGGGCCAATAGAACGCCTTTAAATCGATGTATAATAATAATATTATTTCTACTGTTATTTATATTTGAGCCAATTATATTTATTTTAATTTGCCAATAGATGTCTTTTATAATAATTCAATTATATTTTTTAAAGAGTCGAGATTAGTGCCAATTTTGTAGCAGTACTTACCTTCCCGATTGTACTGTTTTGGTGGGTTAATGTACCATCGACAGTTAGCTGGGATTGGCTGCTGACGTGACCCATTTTCGTCAAACGATTTTTGACAGAATGCGAGAAGGCGAGACCACGTTTTAAGGCACCTCTGCTACAGTAACCAATTTTAATTTTTAGGTCAAAATAATAATTTTGCTTTAAATAATAATTTAGATTATTTACAATTTGCATTATTTTGCTTTGTGAAAATAATAATGTGAATTAATTCAATGAACGCATGCATTTATACATAGGTGCCAATAATATATAACACGGATTTATATAAAGCTCATACGTGAAGTATTTTGACTAAATTTATTTGCAATTTTGGAGTCTTCTATAGTCGCGTCTTGGAGTAAATTCAGACGGATGCAGGGGACGATAGTACTCACGTTATAAGACACAGTTCTTGATTTTACTTTTTTATTAGGTTGTCCTAATCACGACAACGTTATACATTGAACGTGTAGCGGAAACGTGTAGGATGATTCTGTGCATTAAGGCATTTGTAGCGTGCATTAAAATTTAGGGTATTTTTTTGGAATATATTTGTAGTGTGACTTAGGATGGTAAAACCAGATTTGTAATGTCTGTTTCTGGTCTGCATTACTAATACTCGTCATTTGCCAATAAAAGAAGTAGTTGCCCAGCCACATCTGTTTCAAACAGGAAACAGGAAGAAACTGTCGGCCAATGAATAATAATACCCTTTACAGTCTGTTAACAACTTTAAATCATGGTTTTATGTACTCATGGTCAATTATGAGCATATTGGTTAAAGGAACCCACCTATTGCACATTCCAATTAAGCAGATATAGTTTTAAATAGCAAAAGAGATGTTTGAATGAGGATGTTTAATTAATTAAATATTTCTTATCATACTTAGTTGGGCTCGGTGGTGGATAAGTCGTCCCACGACGGTCCGGCGACAGGAGATGAGCTGAGTGCGGACGAGAGGGAGGAGCACTCTTCCTCTTCCTATAATATATAATAGATGTTATTGTGTTTATATATTACTACAAGTTAAATTAAATCACTAGTAGCGTTATAGACAATTAGTAATGAGCAATGACGGCGTTCTCACTGGAACAATGAGTCGTTTCCTTTGATTTTATTCCTTATTGGTATACAATAAATACCATAATGATATTATGAATTGATCATTTATTATGTATTTATTTATAATACATTAGAAATTCAGTGTTAAAAATGTATGTATGTAGTCAAAAGATCTCTGAGTGTGCAAAATTTTAAAACTTGCATTTAGGCTTTACATTTTTGTGATGAAAATACGAGTAATTTTATTATCTACATAAAATTATTTTTATTAATATTTTCTGATTTGTTCTTGGTATTAATTTTTTTGCGGTTAGGCAAAGGCGTTGTTTTTGAGTATATATAAATATTTTTATACAAAATGAACGATGTCTTAAAAGCACCTTTCGGGGTCACGTGAACGTGACGTCGATGGTTCATTGAGCAAGTTTGGCAGACTAAGTACCATTGTATTCTCTGGAGCCTGCACACGGAGACAACGCACGCTGTTGTTTGGCGATGGCGACAATGTCCTTGACGACAACGAATTAGACTGAAAGTTGGAAAATAAATGCTTTAATTTAAAGTCTGTTAATATTCACAAATATATAAAGTGTACGTACATCGCCACGAAGAGTGTACGAATTATCGTTATCGTTGTCGCTTGAAATGCGAATCACCATCGGAGAACGACGTCCTGCGAAAGTAAAAAATATATTTATTATTATTTATATAATTTTCTTAGTAGGTTTAAATTGCTTATATAAAAAATGTTCAAATGATATTATGGGTATAAATTATACGTATACGTTGATTGTCCGTAACAAATTGATGTTTTTCCAGGGCTATTCTGCATTCTCGCAGGTTGTAGCAATCAACGTTGTATATATAACTATTATTTGGCTGATTGGTGAGAACCTGTGACCTGTGAGAACGCTAAATAACAATGAAATTTCACTGCTTCTCTGTTGCCATAATATGAGTAGTATTCATATTAGTCGCGCCAAACGATAAAGCAGTTTGTGCAAGTTTGTGTGCAAGTCATTTCGCTGTCATGTACGTATTAAGAGAATCAGGACCCAACTGTTAACTATTGTAGAACAATCGACAAGTGGAATTCTTTGCCAGTTCTCTTCATCCTATAACCTTGGATCCTTCAAGCGAGGCGTGAAGAAGCACCTGTGGCCGGCATAGTGACGGCAACTGGGGCAACCGGGGAGACTCGGTTTTTCCAGTCGTCGGCACTCTTGGACCTCCTCTAGCTTGCCATCAGGCGGGTCGAGGTCAGATTTCGAGAGACAATAAAAAAAATTTCTTCAATAACTGAGAAAAAACATTTTTTTTATTGTGGCTCGACTTTGCACTCGTGTTGCGGAGTGCGGTCCATGAATGGAGGTGACTGTTACGACAGTTAAATAACTGTTAATATCAGTTACATCCACTATCCCAGCCTAATTGGAAACGGGAAACACACGAGCTGATCCCAAAACGCAACTAAGTCTGTATACTTGTACGTGATGGTACTACCCCGGATCGACAGCTGCCTACCACTGTTGTCTCTTTTTTTGGATGCATTAGATGAGCTTTTTAGTATAGATCGTATAATTGAGTAAAAAATAAATGTAAAAAATACGGACAGGCATTTTTTTCTTAAAATAATAATAATATTTTTTATTTTGTTTTGTTTAAAAAAGTTTTCGAATTACTAATAAACCAATTTTTTTAGAAACCCCTGAAAAAGCTGAAACAACTTTAGTCATAGCTCCACAATAATATCTCTTAAATATGCCTTGCATCCTCATGGTGCATCATTCGATACTTTAGGTCTTCAATTTGATAATGGCCCAACTAAAAGCTCATATTGAGTAACAATTTTAGTTAAAGCACTATAGTTCTATGTCTTGTTGATTTGCTGATCTCCTTCGAGCTTCACCATCAGAGTAGCTTAGTGTTGAAACCCCCATGTATGTGTTACATGGGTGTTGCAAATGTTCGGTCACAGATATGTTTAAAAGTAAAGTAGATACCCATTATGCGTCTAAGATCCCTACCACAGTTAACAAAACGAGCTGATGCCCCTGATCAGATCTTAATCCGTTGTAGCTAAGAACCATTTCGATCATGTCAGCTTTCAAACAAGAAAACCCGCATCGTAATCGGTCTATTCGTTTAGGGGCTACGATGCCACAGACAGATACACAGACACGCCAAACCTTTAACACTCTTCTTTTTAAATCAGGGGTTTAAAATAGAGAAAATTGAGATTCGCGCGATAATTAAAAATATCTGTACTGGAATATATTTAGTACAGAACAGTTTAATCAAGATTTGCAAGATACACTAGGAGTTCATGCTTCATATTGTACAGTTGCGCGTTGGAGTGCTGAGTATACTAGGAAGAACATCCACTAATGAGACCCTACGACTACAATGTTTGAAAAATGATTTAAAAAATGAGAAAAGTACCAGCGCGGTGGATGGCTTGAATGCTAATGGTCAAACAGAAACGAACCAGACTGAGGATTTTACGAAACCGTTTGAAGTTATTATAGTTAATTTTTGGTTTAATTCATAACTGTGGACAAAGCGTGGCTTCACGATAACAACCCTAAAACTAAACAACAGTTTACAACTTGGAAGAGTCAAGATTCTATTTATTATACATGTAATATAAATTGTGTACATTACCTTCTTCAAAGCTCCTAGCATATGAATGCACTTCGTATGCTTTATTTTGAGCGAATGGCATTTGGAATATGAACGACTGCCAGGGTAGGTCGTTCGGTATTTCACGTTGCGGAATTTCAGCCGGGCAGATGTGCAATGGTCCATCATCATGGGACGTAGCGCTGGAAGAATATTAATAGTTAGTTAATTGACATAAAAAGCAGTGCACGAATAGAGTTGTGGAAGCGAAAGAGGCGAGAGAGCTGCCAGCATCGTTGAAAATGAACTCCATTGTCTCTGACAATACAACCCTATAAAAATTGAGGTGTGACAATTTGTTTGAATAATTTTATTTAACATATGGAGTGCTTGTAAGTAAAATATAGAGATTTGTATAACTTGCCTGGCCGACTGCTGGAAACTGGACACGCGTGAATTGCGAGAGCTAGTCTCAGATGGTGGACGCGGCAGGGGATGCTGAGCGGATGGATGAGCTAAGTGCGCTTGCTGCATAGGCTGAGGGTTAGCAAATGGTGGAGGTGGGCTGCACACTGTACGCATTCTAGATGTACGGCCACTAGCCGATTCGCCTACAATAAACATATTTGTTAAAAATAATTTTTTTTTATGAATCACATAATAATTATCATTTCGTACCATCCATGGAATCGGTCGTAATGGAAGCTTGCGAGATGTCATGCTCAGTGGAGCTGCCACGATGTTTGAAATTCATTACAGCAACACGTTCGATTGCATCCTTATGAATGGACACGTCATCAGCTGAGAGATGCTTATGAGGCTGAAACAGATGAAAATACAGAATTGGATAACCAAATATCGATAAAATCCTTTTTCATAATTATTATTTATAATTTACTTACAGCTCTAGAGGTGGCATCTGAATATGTCTCGCCATCAATATCAGGCTTGTCCGGATTCTTAGCATTAGATATAATATCATATGCAAGCTTTGCTTCCTTAAACTTCATCTCCCATGCCTACAATTTTTTAAATATATTTATTTAAAACTTAATTCACAATTTACAAAGGCGGACCGAATGCCAAAGGCTCTCTACCTCAAGGAAGTTGATCTCATCGTCATGATGAGAGGTAAGGGTTTTAGCAGTTAATAATAATATAGATTTTGGTTAAATGTGTTATCTGTGAAATTGCACAAAATTCATTCATTAAACAGCCCCTAGCCGGTGTCCTCTGAATTGCGACCACACAACGCACTGAGAATCGAAGTTCATTTTCATTGACAGCTCTAGCTCACTGAAACTCATTGTCGAATGAATAAATAACGTTGTTTTGACACTAACAGCGACCGCGTAAATTTCATTTTCATCCGCATTAAAGTTGCCAATTAACCATAATTGGTTAACGTGATACTCAAGGATTATCACAACATTTTTCCAATTTGAAATAAAGATAAAGAACTGAACAACGTTCCTATTGCTGTAAGTACTATATGCCAGTCATAAGTCGCGATTGCTTCATGCATATTAAGGACACGCGTATACTCAACTAAAAAGTATCAACAGTTTTTTTTTATTGAGACACATCTGACCTCGACCCGCCTGATTATAAGCAAGAGGAAGTCCAAGAGTGACGACGACAGAAAAAACAGAGTTAGTTCCCGACTATGCATAAAGACTGACAATATCAGTATTTTCTTAGATTTTGCACGAAAATTGATTTTATGCAGCTTACTACCGCGTTTATTTTGATTTTTGATTTTACATGTTTTTATTATTCTTCCTACGTTTCGAGAGCTTCGCAGCCATCGTGGTCACGGGGTCAAATAAATATGTAAACGCGATTGTAAGCTGCATAAAATTTGTTTAATTCAATCAAGATTTCGCACCTTTTTCCCACAGGGATAGGCAGAGACAATGGAGCGCCACTTGCCACGATCCTGACACAACTCCCTCGTTTCCTTCACATTCATAATTCTTTTCATACAAGCTCTATGGTTATGGACTCTAGGCAACCTAGCTTTCTAGATTTATTTGTTTAATTGACTGACAATAAGAGAATATAATTAATAAGCGAATAGTAACTAATGAGAATTATGTTATAATCGTCTTTTTACAACTGTAATGCGTATGCTTAGTAAGGTAACATGAAGGTAAGGTAAGGTTTTTACGCCTTTTTTCTACAGGGATAAGCAGAGACAATGGAGCACAAGTTACCATGATCCTGACACAACTTTCTCGCTTTCCTCAAACCCACGATTCCCTTCATACATGCTCCACGGTTATGGGCACTAGGCCACCCAGCTTTCTTAAGGATGTCTTCGATTCGGTCGGATAACACGCTTTTAAGCCTGCCTATATACTCTTATAGGAAATTAGGAACACCTACAGTTTACGTTGGCCATTCATAATTTAATAAACCTTTTTTCAGTTTTCGCTAAAATTTTTTTTTCATCTCTCCGTGACCACGATGGCTGCAAAGCTCTCGAAACGTCGGAATAATAAAAAATTGTAAAATCAAAACCAAAATAAACGCGATAGTAAGCCGCATAAAATTTGTTTAATTCAATAAAAATATTTTTCGTTGTTCTACATGCATATGAATCCATTACAGCATTTACTTTATTAGTCGTAAAAAATATGTTTGAACATAATAAAACAATGATTAACACTCAATATTTATAAATACCAACTTTTCAGTTTCAACTACTTTTAGGTGACAGTAAAGTAAACTCCATAAATAGAGGCGACTGACCTCTGACCTCGACCCGCCTGATGGTAAGCAAGAGAAGGTCTAAGAGTGCCGACAACTGTAAAAGTCGAGTCTTTACGGTTGCCTCAGTCGCCATCACTATACCGGCCAATTTTATGCCGTAGTAATTATATTATTACGAAGGTATTGAATCTGTCACCTTGGTAATATTCCTTACCTTGAGAGAGTCACTTCCGTCCTTAGGATCGGACAAAGCAAAGCATGTTACAGAGGAGCCCACTTCATCCTTCAACAATACAATCAAGCGATCTATTTCTCTCTGCTTCTCAGTCCCCTCGGCTTCGCCATCCTTTGCAGTATCAGACTTGGCGTCAGATTTTAAATTTGCCGTCTTCCGGTATTGCACGCTGATCTCCAAACGCGGCAACGGAAACTTGGGCCTAGAATATTAAAGAATATTGGCCTTCCTCTTGTTTATCATCAGGCGGGTCGAGGTCAGGTGTCGTGTCACAATGAAAAAAACATTTACTTGCAATATTCTACGCATATTTTAATAAGTCTCTTACCTGATCATTTTATGCGTCACAAGACCTTGGGAGGAGGACTTCTTCTTCGTCACCAATAGCATGTCACTCAGCAGAAACAAGCGTACTTCGATCTATATAAAATAATACATTTATTTTAATGTAGTCAATAGGACTTTTGTGTTAATATTAACACACCACGACTATATAAAATATGCAAAGAAGAGAGACGTATAGTAATATAATTGCATCTTAGAGAAAATGCCGTTTCAATAATTTGCTTGGAAGATCCAAGGTTTAGAATGGGTAAAATACATGTGCTGGCCAAGCATTCCACTTGTCGATAAAGCATCTTTTAAAGTCCGACAAGTTTAGCTCGACTGTCGGTTGATAGAAAGCAATGCGAGTAAAAATGTGAAGTAGAAACAAAGTTAAAAAGAAAAGTTAAATAAGGGATAACGATATACGGCGACCTTTATCTACGTATAGAGCCGCCATGTCTTTGCGAAATCGAAGGGCGTTAGGGTTATCTTCAGACCAATTCCCTCCTATTGTTTAGTATAGCATGCAAAGTATAGCATGCTATACTTTGCTTGACAACGACTAAGGCAACCGTGAACTGAGTCATTGTTGACTAAGTCGTCGGCGCTCTTGGACCTCCTATTGCTTTAGGCAAGTCAAGTTCAAATCTCGAGTTACAATAAAAAAAACTTTGGCAACTAGAGGCGTCTCAGGAAGAGGACGCGAGAAAAGGTTGCCTTTTCTAGGATAGAGCGCCGCGCTCTATCGAAGCATGGCGTTGCTTTGAGCGGTTTCCGAGTCACTAGTAGAAATTGAACGGGCCACATAGTTGAGAAGGCCAATGTAGGTTTACTAAAGGAAGCTACATGTACTCGTGGTTCCGCTGATAATGACAAAAGGGCGGGACCTCGGTATTCAAGTGGGTAGATCTTTCTCTCATGTTATTAAAAAAAGGATATAATAGTTATAATACATAAAACAGCTTACACCGAAGCCGCTACGGGTTTCCCTTGCGTTGTCCTTGAAATACAGGTTTCCCTCGAAAACCAAATGACGTGAGAACGAATGATGACAACCAAACATCGGTGAGCGGAGGTTCAAGTAATTATGCTTCTCGAACTTTCTATTGAGTCCCTCATCTCTGAAATCCTTTAAAATACGTAAATCAATAAATATTTTTTCCAATATTGTTATTTTTTTTAAATTGGAAGTTATTAACTACTCACAACACTGTAGTTCTGCACTGTCAGCAACATGCGCTCAAACTTATCCATTTCTTCAAGATGGCGTACAGATCTATTCACCTCCGCCAAGTAGCACTTCGCTTGCATCTCCTAATAATACAAAATCCCATTTATTAGCTATTTAGGTATTTATACAAATGCTATGTATAGTAAATACTGTTACATTACGTATTATAGCAAATAAAATAATAATTTTATTTGAATTTAGAATTTTTATTTTTATGTTACACGCATAAAAATAAAAATTCTATTAAATATTCTATTGGATATTCCTAAAATGGGGTATAGAGAGATAGAGGGATATTGTATTACTTAGAACAGAGTAATCAAATTAAATTTTACATGTTAGAGAATCACGTTAAAATATAGAAATTTTATCAAACAAGGACAAATCCGTTAAGTTGGTTTCATCAAACGAAGGCAAATCCTTATTCGGTTCTCTATATTATATTATAGAGAACTGAAATGTTGTAATAGCTTTTCGTGGCAACTAGGAAGGAATTCAAATGCAATTTTTACAACTCCAACCGCTTGGTTGGTATTAGTCGAATGTTTGTACACCTGTGAATGGGTATGGTGAATGAATGGGTATAATGAACCATTTTCTTTTGGTGAACGAAAAATATCTGACGTTTATGCAGTATTCGTATTAAAAAAGGATAAAGCAGTATTGTCTGACAATGCGAAAGAGCTATGCGAGATAAATGATTTGCTTTTAAATTTTGAACGAAAACATCCGAAGAAATCCTTCCTGTCTGAGAGCAAAAAAAATAACATAGATAATATAATACGTAGGTATATAGCACCCAACACTTTGTAAGTATTTTAAAAGATGACTGGAACTAAAAGAAGACTCACTTAACATATAAACTTTTAAGGTGAAATCAAAACAACGTTTTAGGCGGAAAACAGAGGGAGGAACGTCACAGAAAAAAATACTGACGAGTAATACGATCAAGAGCATGGTCTGTTGGAGCTCCGCTACGACAGACTCTGTCATCCCGTCTATGTTACGAGTAAGCCTATCTCTTATATTCCTAGCACGGACATAAAACGGCGATGCAATAATTCGACAAATCAGCTAAGTAGCCAGCCGGTTTTAATAAAATAAATTTTAAAGCTGTGACTAATACGTACCATGGCTGTGAGGCAAGGTATGTCAGGTTCAGCGCTGTGGTGCGCAATCCTGTTGATGAGCATGTCGTATTTTGTGAGCCGCTGCATAGGCTTCACCAGCATATCAGACAGCTGGAGTCTAAAATAACATTTAGGAATAGTGAACTTAGACATAGTTTCAAGTAATTAGAATTAATACAATATACTTTATTATAAAATCTATAATTGATACATATATGCGATAGGCACAGAAGGTTTATTTTTCATATTGTAACTCGACTTATGATAGCACCCCGCCTGATGTTAAGCTGGAGTGCGGTCCATAAATAGAGGTGATTGCTACTACAGTAAAAAAACTCTAAGAAGCTGGCCTAGTTCGAACCGGCAACTTACAAGGTGATCCCGAAACGCGATTAAGTCACTTCAGGGTAAGTGGTAGTACTATCCTGGATCGGCAGACTGGGAATCACTGTCTGTCACTTTTGAAAACCACATTTTTAGCAAAAGTTAAGTTATTTTAATTTCACTTTAATTTATAGTACACCTAAAAATTAGTAAAAATAATTAAATTTAATGTACCTTTGGCAGAGTCTGTGGCTGTGGCACCATGACAAATATGTCATGAACTCCGCATCAGCGCTGAGCGAGCGGTAATATTCTACCGCCCTTGCCTGATTGCGCATATACTTTTCGTATGGGGCAAGTGTCTCGCTAAAATGAGAGAATCCCGCACACATCAACTGCACTTGGAACCTGGGATAAACAAAGTTTTTTATCTTAATATAAAGTGACTTTCTCTACGATTATTTTCATATTTTATTTAACATTAATACTTTAAAATAAAAATCAGGATAGTAAATTATAAGTATAATATAGTAAATATTACTTAAGTATTTATATTATATTATATTATATTATATTATATTATATTATATTATATTATATTATATTATATTATATTATATTATATTATATTATATTATATTATAATATTCTGTATTACTTAAGTACTTACATAAATAATGTTAAATGAAAATGCTTTTAAAATATTCAATCAATCAACCAAGTTGTCACGCCTTTTCCCCACAGGGATAGGCAGAGACAATGGTGCACCACTTGCCACGATCCTGACACAACTCCCTTGATTCCCTCACATCCACAATTCTTTACATACCAGCTTAGGCACCTAGGCACCCATGTCACCGATTTGGTCAGATTTTAAAATTTTGAGGAATAAAATATAGGATATAAAAAGTATTAATGCTATAAATTTACGGTGTCCCCTTAATGAAGGCCTCCGTGATCATGGGAGAGATGGTGTCATCCCAGAACAGAACGGACGCGAAATATACTTCGACCAGGTTGGAGAACAACAAATCCAAGTCCACTTCCTCTAGAAATCCACGTGACTTCAAATCCACAGCTGCCGCCAGGAATAACTACAAGAAAATTTTTAAAATAACAAAAATATTTGAATAATTCTAACTAGTTTAATCAAGTTGGTGTGGTTTTTAACTAAAATACTTTTATAAAAGCAATCTTTTATCATAATAGTTATATAATTCGTAAAATCTGTATCTAAGAATGATTCTTTATATTTATACGAATCAAGAAATGATCAATGAATTTTTATCAGATAACGTAATATATTTATAAATCAGAAGTCGATACAAATCAATATATTTTAATTTAATAGTATTTTGTCATGCTTATCTATTGTAGTACATTGTGCGCGATATTATTTTCTATTCTCTCTAAATAACTACATACCATCACAAATGTAACAACAATGTCACAGGAATGATAAAGCTGCAACATACTAATTGAGTTACAATTTAGCCCAAATTGCGAAATTCCTTTACAAACTCCCATTTACCAGTACAATCAAAGAGCAGGCTATTGTGAACTTTTACTTTGTACTCTACCTTTCTAAATTTACAATATATTTGAATCTGGAATTCCTTTTTCGCAATAACCAGCTTTTATTTGAAAAGAGTCACTGTACCGTCAATGTAAAGAGTCACCCGTTACTTTATACACAAACGATTTTTGAAGCTTTGACCATATTATCACATTTTTGTTTTATCAAATTCCATTTAGCTTAATGTCTAGTGACATTTTTAACCAGCTAACTTTTGGGATAAAGTGCAGGGAATGTGGGTAAGTAAGTAAATGCAATTATTAAAAATGAGAGTTTACGTTCATGAAGAAGGTAACTTTGTCTTTTGAAAAAAGCTTGGATCAAAATATCTATTGAAATTCGACAGTTTTATTGATATGCAAAACAGATTACATTTAAATTAGATTATTAAATTAAAAGTATATTAACTATAATAAAAAACTATAAATAAAAATATTATCTAATGACGTCGCATCAGAGATAGTCCCAAGAAGACTGGCAACATTTCCCCTTTGTATAGCAAGGCTAATACGTTGGCAGAAATAATTGCCAGCCTTCATGTCTCCAGACTTCTCTGTCAGCCGCTTGGACAACTCTTTGGCCAGGCGCTCAGCTGAAAGTCCCCAAGGGCCCATCGACTCGACTCCAAACGGCGCAAATTCATTTTATAATTAAAACAAAGTTGTTCTCATGGTGTTAATGTAATATAAACAAGAGACGATTGCTGTGACAATGTCATGGCGACCTTTGACCCAATTCTGACCCTTACCTGACCACGGCAACACTTATTTCCTAATACGACGCGACGCCTTTATAGTCAGGAATGGCACTTTGTTGTTGTAATAACACAACATTCTAACCAAAACCTTAGACCTGATTCATTCGAACATTTTACATTTAATCGAACATTTTAATCGTAGAACTATAAAAATTAGACATTACGGACAATGATCAAATCTATTTAGACTGCACAAAGCAATAACATTACATTGTTATAAAAAGTATTTTATATCTTGTATGAAAAAAGTAACACAAAATAACAATACTTTTATAAAGAAACGAAAAAAATATTCACAGAATGGCGCTCGATTATTACTGCCTATCCTTGTGAGATTAGGGCGTGATTTTTTTCTACACTGTATTTTTTTACTTGATTGTATTTTATTTTGATATTTTCTTAGATTTTGCGCGAACATTGATTAATAAATTAAACAAATATAATGCGGCTTACTATCGCGTTTATTTTGATTTTGCATTTTTTTATTATTCCGATGTTTTGAGACGTTTCAAGTTATTTTATTTTATTTCAACTGGACATCAGACCTCGACTTGTCTGATGGTGAGCAACGAGAGGTACAAGAGTGCCGACGACTGAAAAAACCGACTCCGTTCACAGATGCGCAGATTTTGAACGACGGAATAATTCCGCATTCGTAATAAAAAATAGTATGTGCAACTCGTGCGATGTTGAGCGCGCGAGCGAATCGAGCTAATCGCACTAGTTGCACAATATACTATAAAATACTTTCAATTTCATGAATGTAATTGTCTTCTGATTTAAAGTTTGAATCCTCATTGCATATCTATTAGCAGATAATAAAGTTTGTGAAATTTTTATATTAAATGGAAAAAATACGCACCTCGACAGACGTCTGCAAATATTTAATATGGAAAGCCTCCGTAGCAAGAAACTCCCTGAGAACATTCTGTTGCCCTTGCACTTCGTGGTTGAAACCTAAAACACAAAATAAATGTAAGTTCAAACTGTCAACCAAAATCAAATCATTTATTTCGCATTAATAGAGCACTTTCCGGCTTTTGCACATTGTCAAAATTATAAACGTTCAATTCTGTTTATAAAAAAAAATGTATCGGCAACCTTAACAAATTCATAGCATGTTTAATAGCAAGAGGTTTTTCTCATAAATACGGAGTAAATTGTGAGGAAACTTTGGTTCCTGTTGTTCAATATTCTATCAAATTGAACACATTGATATCAGTGCTATTATTCTAAACTAAGATATGTATGAGTAGTATATGAAGTATCTTCACGGTTTTGAAAATGATATGATTAATAATGACTGCATTTTATCAGACTCGATGCATTATATTTTAAGCCACAATAATAATAAAAAACACCTAATGAGATAATGAATGTTCGCATAAAATACTCAATAATAAGATATTTAGACGGAGAGGGCACATTGATATTTGTCATCACTTTATTCGAGACGAAATAACAAACTAACCTACAACAAAGACCTATTTCCAAATAGCCATAGGTGTAACTCAAGATTTGCTGCCATGAGGTAACAAAGTTTACCAACCCATAAATTAAGGAAAAAAGTAGCAATAATATTTTGAAAATAAGTTTGTGTGTGTGGTGGCCGCTTTGGCCATAGCGTTAAATGAGCACAACATTCCTTTATTATTCCTTTTAAAGTTTAAAAGAAAAGCTATACAGATAAATATGAAGACACGAAACGAAATAATATTTGATTCAGAATTCAAAAGCTACATTCTTTTGAAAATATTAAAACAGTTACAAATTGCTAGTCTTTTTGAATAATATGTTTGTACTCAGCAATTGCTTATTTTCTCATACATTATTAAAGAGAGCATGATCTTGGAAACATGGAACAATACTTATAACAGGTGAACCGTATGCCTCGAGCGTAAAAAAAGAACCTTATGCCAAACCCTGTCAATCGCTTTGGAGAAGTACAAGTTCTCTCCATTAGCAAGGGCCTCTCCATCACCATCCAACGCTTTAACCCAGACGTACGCGGTAAACGCCAGAAAGCCACCGACCGACCGTTTTAGCCTAAATCCATATCGACGGTCGTTAGTCAACTGATGACCCTCTAGGTAGGCCATGAGGCGGATATTAATTATCCACTCCATAACCTTGCACAGTACTGAGCTTACAGCTATCGGACGGCAGTATGCAGGATTTGAACGGTCGTCTTTCTTTTATTATTTATTTATTTAAAAACTTTATGCACTATGTACAAAGGCATTCTACATAGACATAGGCCGCTAGGCATTCTTACTAGCCTAGGCACAATTTAACGTATGAGGTTTTTGTATGAGGTAGGTGCAAAATAAATAAAATAGAAACATCTGAACCACTAATTCTAATATACTTTTTAATACACTAAACATACTATATACTAAAAATATAATAATAATACATACAATAAAATAAATACATACACATGAATATACATACTACTTACAATTGTTGGGAGCTATTTAGGACATGTGTGGAGACCATCTTTTTAAATAGTGATCTGTTTGGGACTTGTCGGATATCTACAGGCAGGTTGTTCCACAAATTTGCAGCAACAACTGCAAACGAGTTGGATATAAAGCTAGAATTATGAGAAGGAATAGCGAGAACACAGTTATGAGATGATCGCAACGATGACAGCATGGAGAGAAGAAAGATAGGCGAAATTGTTCTTGAGGTACTTCGGCGTCGCAGGCTCATATAGTACGGAAAATAATGAACAAAGGATTCTGATATTTCTGCGACTACGAATTGGTAACCACTTAAACCTGGCTCGATCATCGGAGATGTGACGAAACGAATACCTGTACATGAGTTGAGCATCTGATCCATCTTAATAAGTAGTACTTCCGACATCTCGACGCTACGAACATCACCATAGACGAACAGAGAAAGGAGAAGGCTTTGGGCAAGGGTTATTTTATCTTTCAATAGCAGGAAGTTCTTTAGTTTATTAAGAGAGTGCAGTGAAGCATATAGTTTATGACTGGTATTAGTCACGTGAGCAGTCCAGCTTAGATTAGAATCCAGGTACATACCTAAATTCTTCACCTCGCTACAGTATGGAATAGGGCAACCTAGGCTTTGTGCAACCCATTGGCTCCTTTTTAAGCCATTTTCATTTAAAATTTCCGCCATTTCCCGTTAGGAAAAAACTAAAAAGTCGATTTGTAATCTAATTTTTGTGACTAGTGTATAAATATTTCAAAAGTTCACATGTAGGGAGATATAGAGTGCCAGGATGTGAAGAGGTAACAAGTATCAAGCTACAGACAACATTTTTTACTGAGTGTTCCACAATGCCCGCTAAAGGTGCTTTTTCATGGTTTGCTGAAAGTATCCAAGTTTATATGATGGAAAGAACACATGGGCTAGTAAAGCATTCCAAAGCATTGTCGATTGTTCGACATAGAAAAGATGAGTCGTAGTTAGGCTGCCGATTTGGTCGACAGAATGTGAATGCTTCCTCTGATGTACTCAGGTCGGGGTATAACCGGATTAGACATGGTAGAAACAAAGCTCCTCGGAACATACTCCAAGGTATAGGCGATAAATAAAGCATGTAGCCGCCATGTTTTGATGTTTTCTTTGTTATATCAGCAACACTTTTCCGACAAAAAATTATCCATATTATAAATGCGAAGTATCCATATTTGTTTATTTATTTGTTACGTTTTTGCGCTTAAACCGCTAAGCTGACTTTGGTATAAAGATAAATTGGAGATGCGTAGATTTTACTTTAGTTTAAACCGACCTACATAACCTCAGTTATTTTATTATTTACTCGTAATTATGTTTGTTGGGTGTTTTTGATTAGGGTTTGATTTTATTTCTTTGTTTTATTATAACTTCGAATGAATCAACGGCCAAATGTCAGGTAATTCAAGCACGTAAGTTAGTGAGACATATATAGAAAAGAAGCAAAACCGCAGTTATAAATTAACTGTGGAAAAAGTAATGAAAAGAGTGTCGTATTATACGGTTTTAGTAAAATGACGTTGAAGTAAATAAAAGTCGAAAGTCAACGAGCTGGAACGTCAAAGCTAAACTCGTCTATTAAGAGAAAGAGTAATATTCCAAGAGCTAGCGACGAAAATCGACAAGAGTTTAGTAATGGCTCATAATTCAATATGATTTAGTATTGAGGGTGTACATGAGTCAGCACCCACTCGCAAGGTCAGATAGTGGAACAGCTGGCGGCAGCACGCTTTGATGTATGTAAAATTTCAACATGCTCTACAAGTGTTTAGTAATGATTGAAAAATGGCAAACAACTAGTTTATAGTATAAAAAAAGGGAAGAAAGTGGTCAGACCGCATTATTGTGGAACGCTGCGAGTCAGCACTCCACATAAGTTGTCGCCAGAATGATATCGGTGCAAGAGTTTAGTAATGGCTGGAAATTGCCATACTGCTTTATTATTATATATAAGTTAATAGAAAAATAGTCAGATCACAAATTAATGGAACAGGGGTAGTCAGCAGCCGCTTAAAGTGCGGATATCGAATACGCGCGTTTTTTCGGGGAACTGACCTGTTTTATAAAATTGGTTTGTTGGGGAGCACTTTCCTGTTTTATAAAATTACAAAACTGCAATAGAAAACATTTTGACGTGATAACGTATTATAAATCGATGAACACCGGCTGCACGCCGAAAAAATGACACGTTATGTTATGTGTGTGTGGCTGCGTGTGTGGGTGCGTGTGTGTGTGTGTGTGTGTGTGTGTGTGTGTGTGTGTGTGTGTGTGTGTGTGTGTGTGTGTGTGTGCGCATGTGTGTGTGTGTGTGTGTGTGCGTGTGTGAGTGTGTTCCTTCCTCAAGAAAGCTAGGTTGTCTAGTTAGTGCCCATAACCACAGAGCCTGTATGAAGAGAATTGTGGATGAGAAGGAAGCAAGGGAGTTGTGTAAGGATCGTGGTAAGTGGCGCTCCATTATCTCTGCCTATCCCTGTAGAAAAAAGGCGTGACAATTTGATTGATTGATGAATAAATAATATTAATTGTAACTATTATCATATGAGTTCAATATATTTCAAAAATGTGTTTTATGTTAAGTTGTAAATAAATTGTTAATAGCACATTGATACTTGTAATTAATCTGTATAATTTATAGTAGGGAAGCCCAAGCGGGGATTTCTGGATTTACTCCAGCGTGACAGATTAAATTAACGGAGATACCTTGTACCCTGTAGAGTATATCTACCAAGTATTAGCCCTTAATACAGGGGGGAACGTGTATGGCAGCTGGTCAGAATTGTAAAAAAAAAATCGATCTTTGAATATACTCGAGCGCGTCAGATTAAGCTAAGGTGAGTTAATTACATACTAATAAGTGCACATTTTCTTAATCTGACGGATTGAGTATGACGGAAGAGAATGGGAAGGTCACAAACTTGTAAAAAAAAATCGTCACCTGGACATTCTCGAGCGCGGTCGATTTTAATTTTATTTTGAAGAAAAATGACTAAGAATTACTAAAAAACTATAATCTGTCAATTTCAACAAGCCGAAGTAGCAAAAATCGTTGATAAAGTTTTGTGCGAGCAGTTGCATTAGAGCATGTATTCCCCACTCCGCGTCTATCGTTCCCTTTCACTTCTTCTTTATCTATTACTCTCTCGCACAGTCTTAATATACAGGTTGTTACAAAACAACTCCTAAAGCCAAACCCCCTTAAAGGTGTTAAATGGTCTCTTATAAAATATTTATTTCAATAATGTGCCAACCCTGTTTCAGTGAAATTAAACAGTAAATTACATAGAACATGAATTTTATGGAACGCCTATGAACATTTTGACCTAATGTACAATGTAAAAAAGTATAAACTGTACAAGAAAGAAGATTTTAAGATCTTATCTTAATAAGATCTTAATAACTATAAATTATATATACTTTTTCGTAAATAACAACGTCACAATTAATAATTAACATTTTACATTAAGGGTTCAAAATGTGCTCCGCCTTGCTCGATGCACATCCTCGCCGGTACATGGGCTGTGTGGCATTTCGCACCATTGTTGGTGTTATCTCCACAACAGTGGGCAATCTCCATACGCTTCTACTACTATATACCAAAAGGGTATATAGTACATAACATTTAATTTTTTATATCAACTAAACTTTAAAATTCGATAGGTCCTTACGACGTTCGATGGGTCCCAAGAGGCTAGGGCTCCCCTACTATTTTCATAATCTGATTCGGGTATGACGAAAGTGAATAGGAAGGTCACAAATTTGTAAAAAAAAACAACGTCACCTTGACATTCTCGAGCGCGGTCATTTTTGGTTTTATTTTGAAGGAAAATGTTCAAGAATAACTGAAAAAATATAATCAATTTCAATAAGCCGAAGTAGCAAAAATTGTTGATAAAGTTTAATGTATTGTATGGATGGATGGATGGATGTTTGTTACTCTTTCACGCAAAACTACTAAATGGATTTTATTGAAACTTTACAATAATATAGCTCATATTCCACACAGTTTCTGAGATATTATTACTTATTAGTAAAAGTGGGCAGTGATTGTGAGTGAAAGAGAGAGAAATAGTCTAAACTATACCGCGATTAGTGTGCTATAGTGAGTGTGTAACAATTACCTTGAAAAAAAATTTTCGTTATTTTTTCAAATTGTCAGATTTCAGAACGAAATCGAAATCCCTTCAGATAATTGTCAGATTAAGGGTCAGTACAATTGGGTCATCTTACTGAACCTTCTGTATAAAAGACTGACGCGCTCGAGTATTTCAAATTAACGATTTTTTTACTTTTTCAAAACTCCGCCACGAACTTGCGTCATGTCGGAATAGTCAGTCTTTTGAATGGGAGCTTCTGTGGGGCTTATTTAACATCCCCTCTGAATGTCTGACGCGCTCGAGCAAATTTTTTTTTTTTTGTTTTTCTCCCTTTCCGTACTGCCACCCCCACCATGCAAACCGTCAGATTAACATACCTACAGTATTATGGACACGTGGAGTATATACAATATCAAAATCTGACGCGCTCGAGTATATTTTTTTAATTGTTTTTTTTTACATTTTTGAAAATCCGTACACCCTTCCCCCACCGCTAAAACCAAAAACCCACATAACATTTAATTTTTTCTATCACCTAAACTTTAATATTTAATAGGTCCCTACGACGCTCGAGTAAATCCCCGATTAGCCTCTTGGGCTCCCCTACTATTAAGTTTCATCAATGTTTTCTTATGACATTATTACGTAAAACTAACGCATACAGGGTGCTGTTGGGGTTGCCACGCTTCTGCAGTGCGTCAGGCATGTTTGCGGATGCGCATGTTGATGGGTTCAATGCCATACTCCGTAAACGATGTGCGGCGCGCTGTTCAGAGTGCGGGGCAGCACCAACAGCATCTTGGCCATGGTTGCTGGCAGATGGGACAGTCGCTTTGTCAAGCACTGGACCAGGATGCATCTTAGTATATAGGTCACTAACATAGTCTAAGAAAATTGTTTACTAACAGAATATATGGATTTTTTGTCTGAAATAAAAGTTTCTTGTTTTTTTTATTTTTTTTTATTTATTTTATTTAAATTTAATGATTAACTATATCACCTTTATATATTGAAATATAGGCATATATCCGTACGCGCTCCGAACATCCGCGCGTATTCGATATCCGCACTTTAAGCGGCTGCTGACTACCCCTGTTCCATTAATTTGAGATCTGACTATTTTTCTATTAAATTATATATAATAATAAAGCAGTATGGCAATTTCCAGCCATTACTAAACTCTTGCACCGATATCATTCCGGCGACAACTTATGTGGAGTGCTGACTCGCAGCGTTCCACAATAATGCGGTCTGACCACTTTCTTCCCTTTTTTTATACTATAAACTAGTTGTTTGCCAATTTTCATTCATTACTAAACACTTGTAGAGCATGTTGAAATTTTACATACATCAAAGCGTGCTGCCGCCAGCTGTTCCACTATCTGACCTTGCGAGTGGGTGCTGACTCATGTACACCCTCAATACTAAATCATATTGAATTATGAGCCATTACTAAACTCTTGTCGATTTTCGTCGCCAGCTCTTGGAATATAAGGTATGTATGGATAAAAAGAGTGGCAATTAATTTTTGAGGTGTGCAGTTTTCATATTTTGTACATTCTAAGTAAAAAAAAAAACGTGTGAAAACAATGGCGCGCGCTAAACGTCGTAGTTATTACGAGTTAGTTATTTTTCGTGTGTAAAAAATGATTTTTATTTTATTTATTGTACAGTTTTATGTTTTTATACAGTAGTATAAACACGTTACATCTGCGCGAGTGTCTGTCTGCCCGCGGACTACTTGATCCTCCCACTTCTAGCATTAAGGAGTTATTACAGGATGAGGTTATCATTTAGGTATATTTTTTATTCGTAATACAGTTTTATACATTAAAAGTGCAAACAAAACAATGTAATCAACAATTACGTGCGCGCGCCAAAAATAGTAGTTAACTATTTGCTATCTGTAGTCCAGGTCATTATTTTTAGTTCATAGATGTCGAATAGATAATCCTTAAACAAAAGGGTCTGTTTTCCATAGTATGTATTTACTTATTATGCACGAAATACTGACAGTCTGGGCAGAAGAGACACAAAGTTCACATCGTTTGATCCAACACAATGTCATGAAATCCTCGATTTATGACAACTACTTAATATCCCGTTTCACATGGCCTTTTCTTGTCTATGATTTTAACAAATCCATTCTATATAACCAGGATGAAATAGTCATAAAAACGCTTAATCAAAACTTTTCAAATCACTAAAACCACAAGATATAGAACTATCTTACTTAAACTAAAATTGTTCCTTACTTATCGGCCTTTACTTGGGCTGTTATCAAATGCTGATGCTGATATGCTGATGGGAATCCATCGGATATCCAAGAGATAGAATTATGGTGATTTAACTAAAACTATGTTTTACCAAAGGCGTTTACTGTTATTAAATTGAGGACTTAAAATACCTGGTGATATACAATAAGAATGCAAGGGATATGTGTAAGAGATATAGCATTAACTATGGCCATTTGACGAAATTTGTTTACAAGTATATTATCAAACTGAAGACCTGGCGTACCTGATGGTGGATCATGACAATGCAAGGGATATGTAGATACAATTATGGTTACATAAAATTAAATAGTTTCTTAGTTTGAGCTAATACCTGGGTTGATATTAAATTAAATAGCTGGCTACCTGATAATGTACCACGAGGATGGAATGGGTTATTTATAAACGCAGATAAAATCTGGGAATAGCTTGTAAACTATACATATGGCACCGGTAGATTATTTTCAAACGCATGTAGTCGCTTTTTAAATGTTATTAAAATAACATTAATAATCTGAAAGAAAATATAATAATATATTCTTTAATATTAACACGAAATAAAGACACAGTTCGTATTTTTGTCTTCGGGAAGTTTGTTTTGTTTTAAATGTTATATTATATTACTACTTATTTGTATATGTACTACTTAGACATATATAACGTTTGTTATATTACTACATAATGTAAGTGAGTAATTATTGGAATGTCTGTGGTATAATATGTATAAACGCGTTCCACGCATTCATGCAGACGCATTACCTACCTCTATATATGTACACATATTAGTTTTGATATCGGAATGTTTGCGTGCAAAGAACTAGCGTGTAGCTAATCTTAGTGATCGATGTGAACGTAGGTTCCAAATATTGCTACCAAATACATACAAAATTACCAATTTATGTTCACAGTGATAATTTGCAACACATTTGTTGTACAATTTTCATTAATAATAATCTTTCTATTTATTGATTTTGTTTCATAACATTTTTTATTTGTTATTAAAACTTTCAGGGAATTTTGCATCGACTTTGTCACGTCATTAGAATGGCAGTTCAACTTTGTAAAAGCTTAAAAAGACATTATTTTAATGTTTCTTTTGGTGGAGTTTTAATCACCCATCCTAAATGAAATCAAACAACAGAACCCAACCTCTTTATTCTTCCATTATATAGCTGTACGTATATAGCCAAAAATAAAATAGGTCTAATTTACATTCTTTTTGAAGTTTTGTATCTAATTCGAAATTAAAAGTCGTTTTCAACATTTTCGTTTTAAAAAATGATACACAAAGAAAGCAAATTTCAGTTCGTATTATTTAATTGTACTTGATTAATACGAGTAGTTCCATAATTATAATCTAATTATGGGAAGTAAGGTTTAATTCATTTATACTTTTTTGTTCTATAATGTATTTTTTTTATATTGACTCGATATCTGACCTCAACTTGCCTAATGCACATTGCAAAGGTCCAAAAGCGCTGACCGAAATAAATTATGATTGATGTGCTGGCCAGAAGTGATTTTTTTTTTGGCCACGCGTCGTTGAAAGAGCTAAGATTATAACATGAGTACAACACAAGAGCGTGTAAAGCATTATTACGACAAAAAAATAACGCACCATATCATTTAGTTTTGCTGTCGATTTGGTTAAGAGACTATAGCTGTTTGTTCTACCTGTTCTGGGTAGGACAAACAGTATCATGATAGGTAGTATATATTTACTATTACGGTAGTAAACAGACAGGGAACAAACAAGGTTAAATAGTTTCTTGAAACATTCATCGTGATGTAGGCGATAAAGGACGCATAAGGCCGCCATGATAAATATAAATATATATATATATCTAAGTAATACGAAATGCTTTGGTTAATAGAACAGTGATAAAACAGTATACTTACTTGTAAGTTTGCATGACAATTCGAGTTTGTTGGGGTTGTCAGCCACCCAATCTATTTGCGCCCAGACGTGCTCATCGATGGGGGGCAAAACCAGATTCTTCAATGGCGGAACACCATCCTCTGCTAGCTGTGCCAGGGCAGACACAAGCTCAGGCCGAATCTAAACGTAAAAATCATATTTTTAAAACATCAAAGATTTTTCTTTGTTTTACCACACTTTATGACCGCAATGCTAAAATGCGCATGAGATAAAATAGTCACATCCACTATGTCGGCCTACCTGGGCTGCAGCCATCAAGCTAATCCCAAAAAGCCAGTTTATAGTATTTACACCTTTAAAGTCTTTACACCTGAATCTGTTTGCTTAGGACTGTCAAAGAACCAACCACAGTTATGCGAAGGTGTGAGACAGTAAATTAGTCGTGTTTTGGGATTGATTTGCCTGAGATACGCTAGCCCACCTCGCTAAAATGCTCCTTCAAATTTCTTAACCTAAAATAATGCGCCAGCGAGCAGCATAGCATGTGTCTCAGTATACGGTACTCCAGCCTAACATGATGCAGTGTGTGGTCATGTGCCTTGCCAATATATAAAAAACTTACTACATACTATTATTTACATGTGACTTAGTTTATGGTTTCAGTTGCCGTTACTATGCCGGCCACAGTACATTACTTTCACCCTTTTTAAGCTTGGATCATTATTAATATACAGAAATCTAATTGAAAAGGTTGCTGCGGTGCGAGAGGCGTGACTAGTGAACCAAAACACACACCTTCCGCTACTATAGGCGCCTACTGGTCTATAAGTCTATAAGGGGACTGCTACTACAGTTAAAAAGTTGCAGTTGCAAGTAGCAGTCACTGGCGGCCTAGATGTAACCGGCAACTTACTAGGTGATACCGAAACGCGACTAAGTCACTTCACGGTCTGTATACTGTCCCAGATCGGCAGAAAATATAATATAGTAATTAACATGTATAACAATTATAATGTTATCAATATGTATAATAGCACAATATAATGTTACTGTAAATGACATAAAGAAATAGAGAGTCAGTCATCAATACAACTAAGACGATTTAAAAAACCCAATCATCATCAATTTGCCGCCTTAATTCCCACAGGGATAGACAGAGACATCAGTAAGCCGCTTATATGTTTATTTCATTTGTAATCAAACATATTGTTATGCGTCTTTAATATTTGATTTAATTATGTAAGTGATAGTGTATTTACAGTAAAAAGTATTTTAAAAATAAATTATAACAAAAATTATAAGAAATATTATGCGGCTTAATCAATAGACGCGATAAAATTAAGCCGCATAAAATTTGTTTAACTCAATAATCAATGTTCGCGCAAAATCCAAGAAAATACTATATACAAAAACCTTTAAGTACACCATACATTCCTAATACTCAAAGACGATTAAGAATATTAAGAATAAGGTGTACTAATAAGAAGGTGTACAGATAGCGCATGAATATTGAAGCAAGCAGTTGCATTCGCTGTGCACCCCGCGCAACTCTTTCGCGTTCCTTCGGCCACGTATACGCGCGTTATTTATATAGGTAATTTATCAAAAAGACATTAACCCTTTATAAAATCCATTTACGAATGAATTATGCTATCTTCTATTACTCGTAGCAAAGTTTAATTTTAGAATATACAAACAAAATCTGCAAAACGCCACTAACTTATCATTAAGTATGTAAAACTTATCATAATCAATGTCCCCAGGTCAATCAATCAAATTGTCACGCCTTTTTTCCACAGGGATTGGCAGAGACAATGGGGCGCCACTTGCTACGACACTTCTCTTTATACTAAGGCAAAGGAATTTCACAGGTAATACTCGTATTTGTGTAAGAAAAGATTAAGCAACATTTAATTTAATACCCTGTTGGACAGGTTGGTAACCTTTTCATGGTAAAAAGTACCTTTAATTAGAAATATTCTAAATTAAGAATGAATCGATTATAAGGGTGACAGAAATTAGTAAAATAAACGTGCAAGTTCAAGGTAGTTAAAATCTATAGAGCGTACTTTTATTTTTTTTTTTTTATTGAGATACGATATCAGACTTTGACCTTCTTGATGTTGTCCCATACTTACGCAATTGGATTGTTTTGTATCGTTTTGGATTTAAATGTGCAATAAATATACTTATATATTATTTACTAAATTGATAGATAAATGTTAGATTATATAGAAATATGATCTAATATTTTTTTAATTTTTATTGTAACGACATATGACAGCACCCCGCTTGATGTTAAGCCGAAGTGTGGTCCATGAATGAATGTCATTGCTACTACAGTTCTATAACTGTGAGTAGCAATCACATCCACTATGCCGGCCTAGATGTAACCGGCAACTTACAAGCTGATCCCGAAACGTGACCAAATCACTTTACGGTCTGTATACTTGTAAGTGGTGGTACTACCCCGGATCGGCAGACTGGGTACCACTGCCGTCTTTGATAACCAGACCCAAAGCGAATATCCATCTCTTTTTTTTTATTAACAAATATTTGCAATATTTAATAATATTAAATATTACAAATAAAAGCTATGAAACAAATATTTGCTCCGGCCGGGGATCGAACCCGGGGCTTTACGACCAAACAAACCAATCGCTATATTTATCTATATAGAAATATAATGCCTATAATATTGATGTTAGGAGCTGATGAGAAGAGGCTTTGCTTTCAAGGAGTGTATCGTGTTAGATACATAGTAACATAGCATGGCATTATATTTCTAATACTATAAATAAACCAAAAAGATGTATAAGATGATAAAGAGCAATAACGAACCCGTGTTTGTTAATTGGCCGATACGAATCCTTATCCAAAGCTATTAAGCACTACACAACGTGACAGTGTACAATACCAATAATTGTAAATACAAGCACAATACACACCATCTGGGCATCAAACATCCGAATATTTCTATCAATTAATGAAATTGTCACGCCTTTTACCTACAGGGATAGACAGAGATAATGGAGTGCCACTTGCCCTGGTCCTGACACAACTCCCTCGCTTCTTTTACATCCACAATTCTCTTCATACAAGTTCTATAGTTATGGGCACTAGGCAACTCAGCTTTCCTAAAAATATCTCCTATTTGGTCGGAGAACACCCTCCTGGGTCTGACTCGATTAACGCATCCATGCACATCAGATTTATAAATTTCTTTCGTCAATCTACTTTCACTCATCATTTCCGTGTGTCTAAACCATCGGAGCATTCCTTTGTCAATCCTTGTCAAAACATCTTTTTTTTAATAGTGCACTGTGCTATTCCTCTTTCTATCTGCTATCGTTCGAACATTAATCCATTCATAATAAAAAGCTATGAGAAAGCTCGTACGTATATATACTTGCCTATCATATTTACTACGCGCGAAAAGGCGTAGTAATTCAGTCGATGGATATAGATTAAGATTCCTTTGCAAGAATGATACTTGTTCAGCTGTAGTAGGAGTCATTACATGTATACATAATGACGTTCCTAATTTCACTTTATGATTATTAATGATGCCGATTTTTTACAATAGCACCGTTCGGACTGGTCGTGATTCAAATTCGCGACTTCTAATATATATTCAAAATTTAGTTTAAATTATAGTAACAAATGTTGTGGTTGATAGTAATATTGTAATAGTAGCACCCCAACCTTGGCTTTATTGAATGTATGTATAGTCGGTTGGTGATGGCTCCGATGCCTTAGACCCGTCTAATTGCCGTAATAACCTTGGCTTTTCGCTGATACATTTTATAAATGTTAATAGCGTTTCTCAAGAAAGAATCATAATAATAAAGTCAGATATTTGGTCTTGTGTTAACTATCTAGATACTCTTTCTACGTTTTATTGTGATCTTAGTGTTCACTCTCTGTACGAATTAATATGTATATGTATAAAAGGCGGCCATGGTGCAGTGACAGTGCATTGGTTAGAAAACCACTCACCGGTACCAATGTATCTTTGATATATGTACTTTGATTGTCCTGTTTCTATGATACAAGCACTTTGGTAGCTTAGTATAGAAATGTATAAAAAAAGCAAATGTTGAGGTTGATATGTTAAAAGAAAAAAAAAACCCATTGCTTTAGGAGGGCCAATTACACAGATGTGAACCACGAAGTTGGATAGGTTATTGGCCAGAATGGCGACAGCGACTGAGGCAACCATCACCAATACTATCAGGCATGTCGAGGTCAAATGTTACGTCTGAACATGAAAATAAGAACATTACCGTAGTTCAAGCGATAGATGTCGTTGTCTACTTCAGTTCGTTCCAGATAAGCACGGTAATTTATTAGTTGAGTTATTTTTATAAAACTAGGGAAGTGTATTCAAGTTTTTGCTTTGTTATTTGTAAAATTATAACGTCAAATCTTTATATTTTTCTAAAATTGAAAAATTGGTTTTACCAATGTAAAAATATTAAAATTAATTACTATGTTTTACTCTTGTCATAAGTTTTTTGTATAAAATTTTATAATTGTAATGTTAATGAACTAAATTGTATTGTTGATTATCTGTTAGACGAAATAAGTAAATGAATAAATAAATCAAAAATGTTTGACCAGTGAATATGGGTGAGGGGTGAGTATTTGTTTCATAGTAACCGAGTGACATTTGAAGGTCTTACTAGACTGTAGGGCAGGCCTCCAATCTATATGCGTTACAATCACGAGCATACAATGTAAAATAACTTTATAATGTGTGGGTGTACTAAGTATGGTTGATGTTATTTTCACAGACTAAGGACCCAGGGTAGTTTAAACTAATTTTGTATGGAAAAAAGTTGGAAGTTGATTTAGGCCGGCGTAAATGATACGCATAACTGTTTGCAAACATGCATATATGACAGAAAAAATTGCATTACAGATTCAAATTATACGGTAAATATATTTAAAACATATATTTTAATTATTTTATTTTAAAGACGTGTATTACTCACCAGAATATGACATTCGCTTACGTGAAAATACAAAATATTATTAATTATATATGTTTCATTGTAATCAAAATAAATATAACTAACGAGATTTTTTCGAAGATCAAAAGATTTCATACGACCCACACATGTCTTATAAGCTCTATATAAGCCTGTGGGAACACAGCCTACAGAATACATCGTAACCCTACAACGTTTCGTCCCGACATAGGATGGTCACCCTACTCGGCTAGCGGCAACTCGCCGCTTATTATTATTAGTTATTTCAAATTGCGCGCCGAATATATCGTTCAGTTACTGAGTAATGATGGTATTGATAGAAATTTAATTTTGTATGTAGGGTAATATAATATAACTCATGTAAATAAAGAATTACAACATTTTAACTCGAGCATTCGACTTTAATTATAAGTCTGTTTAAATATGAACTGTGATACTGTAAAACCCATAAGCCTTATAGAGCTCTATAATACGCTTAAAGCAAAGAAATATAATTTATTTATCAAGTCAATTTATTTTATTAAATTGTAGGTAATATCTAAATGTAAGAAAGGTTCATTAAAAACTTAATTGAAAAACAAATAACATACATTATATTTATTATTTTATATAAAATTATCATCTAATGACGTCGCACCAGAGATAGTCCTAAGGCTAATACGTTGGCAGAAATAATTTCCAGCCTTCCTGTCTCCAGACCACAAGGGTCCAAGGGCCTATCGTCTTGACCCCAAACGGCACAAAATTGGAACCAATACCGAGGTTAGCGTATTTGCGCAACTTGAGGTTCTCAGTAGTAATCGCCGCACTCAATGAGGTCGCTTGGATGTGAGATGGGGCTAATGTGTCTACATAAGTCGCATCCCACACCAGAGACCTACTAAGTTTCCACGTCTCAACAGTCATGCCGTCGGGTCTCTTGCTGTCGCTCCGCGCAATACCAGAGGGTTCTAAAATTGCGGCACTCCAACAGCCACATGAGCCCTTCGGATGATATCGTTAAGTGAAGCGTGACGGGGAATGCACTTTTGGCACAACAAAGCCCGTGATGTCCAGGATTTTCCACCGGTTCTCCACACCGACACTGGTATTGATGGACAGTCCGGGCTCCGAGACGAAGGCATACCGCCAGAGACAGGGTATTTCTGTCGAGGAGTGTCCCAAACGATGCAGAAGGATAAGGCTGCAACCAGAAACCCGACTCCCCAGATGAGACACGGCTATGAGGCGAGTCCGCTCCTTTCATTACCATTTGCAGGGCGACTCGTCCTATTGTTGTTGAAATTTTGGCGAAATTGGTAGCGAAATATTGGGGCACGCAACTGACCAGGCATTTCTGGTATCCGACATGTACGCCGGCTCCACGGAACCCAAAGATGGGTTTGTTATACTCCCGTAGAGCAAGACAGTACAGATGACAGAAACGCTGCCAGTGCTATACTAGAAATTTTGCGAGTCCACAAGGCTCCAAACCGAATTGGCAAGGGGGCCTGGGCCCGTGTCGGGCGTTCATTAGACAATTTAGATTTTTTTTTGTTAAATTTTATTTTAATATTAATTTAATAGAAAATAACGCTGCTATAAAAGGTATAAATGATACAAAGTATGTTTAATGAATAAATCAAATTTCTAGTGACAATTTGAAACTACATTGTACATTAAATTTAAAAATAAAGTTTTCGAAAAAGTTAGTTACGACGAACTAAAAACTAATCTCAAAGTGAATTAAAAACCTCACATGTGGAAGCGAAAAAAGTTTTAATGATTTTTACAATAGATGATAAAACTCCGAGAACATGTGTTCTAGATTTTGATACATTGTATTGTATGACACAACTATATAGAGCTTGTATAAAATAAATTATGGATGTGAAGGAGGCAATACTTTGATTGATTCATTGCATTTATTTATTATTAGGTGTACCATTAATTTGACGATAAGCGTGGCCGAATGGTTAGCGATTGCTTTGTTGCGCGTAAAGTCCCGGTCGAAGCAAATATTTGTTTCATAGCTTTTATTTGTAATATTGAATAAATATATTAAATATTTGTTAATATAAAAAAACAAGGTGGATATTTGGTCTGGGTCATCAAAGAGTGGTAGGCTGTGGTATAAAGTATACAGACCGTGATTTGGTCGCGTTTCGGGATCAGGTTGTAAGTTTCCGGTTCTAACTATGCCGGCCTATAGTAAATGTGATTGCTACTTATAGTTATTGATTGTGGTAGTAGCAGTGACATCCATTCATGGACCACACTCCAGCTTAACATCAAGCAGGGTGCTGTCACAACATGTCTAGTCACAATAAAAAATACAGCACGATATATATCAATGGTAACTTAATAATAATCAATCTAATTGTCATGTCTTTTGCCCTAGGGGCTTGCCACGATCCTGACATATATTTCTCACATCCACAGTCCTCTTCATACAATCTCTTATAATATAAATATAATAATAATCTATAAAAATAATTGTTTGTATGTTTGTTCTTTATGTGTACAAAACTTTGACCATAAATTCTGACGAAACTATGGTGGGGTTTTCTAAGAACACTCAGAAGATTTTTGGCCTAAAATATCAATATAATTCAATATATTCGTATGTTTTTACTTAGAGATGAAACTCACTAAAGCATAAATTTAGAGAGTTATAATATTTTTGCACTAAGCCGGACACAGTTGTTTTATTATAAATTGGACACACATAGACAAAAACACTAGACATACATATACGCAAGATTTATATGATGGAAGAGGAAACAAAACAAAATTTAATCCTTTGAATATTGCACAGTAAAATGTTAAAATAATATTCACATATTGCCCAAATAAACGTTAGGTCGTGGGACGAACAATAAATAACACACAAATGTTGCATGTTGAAGTACATCATCTAAACTAAAATCAGCTTACTAAAACAATTCATAACAATATAGACGGGGAAATATTTTGAATATATATTGCAAAGTTTAATGTTTGTTTGTCTAGTTAGGGATGATTATATGAATTTGAAAACGTTGTTGGAGGATTAATTTTAACGAATACAGTAAATATATAGTGCATCCTTTCCTCGCGTTTACACACCAACAGCTATTTAACTACTTTCAATGAACATAAAATCAATTACTAATTTATATTCATTAAGACCTCTGACCTCGACTTTCCATAAGTAAGTGGAGGTCCAAGAGCGCCGATGACTGTAAAAGAAAAACGATTTATAGATAGCTAAGTTGCCGTCACTGTGCCGGCCCATAATGACTTTTTCCGTTTCGCTTGAAGGATCCAAGGTAAAGCATAGTATAGGGAGAATACCTAGGCTGGAAAAGCATTGAGATGGTAAAAGCATCTCATATTATCCCATTTTATTTTTTATTTTGTGTGACTAGCTTTATGTCTATTGTTTTAAAATTTATTTTTAAGTAGCTTGTTTGTTGCCTAAATAAATAAATAAAAAATAATAAGAAAAGCATTTGTCGATTGTTCTACAAAGAAACGACATGCTATATATCTTTTAGTTCGAATGCTTATTCGGTTGACAGAATGCGGATGCTTTCGCCGTCATGTATTAGGTATATTAAAAAGATGAGATAGGACCAAGTTTAAAAAGAGCTCTTCGGAAAATTGCACATCGCAATTTCTATAATATATTTTTAACATTACAATAGCCGTGCCGTAATGGAATTAAAAGTTTTAATTCTATGCACCTGAGTTTGTGTAAACTTTATTTGTTCAGTTGTGAGTTATTGCAAATTATAAACTAATATCGAATACTAACTTCATTTCAACATAAATTTATAATAAATCCAAGATGTCAATATAATATAAACTTTTAATGAGCACACGCGCGAAGATTGTTAAGGATTGTGAAGTAACTAAATGTCGTAGCAAAAGTAAGTTTTACAGTTTACATTTATTGAAAAATATATTTATTTATAATAACAGACACGAGTGCGTTACGCGTAAAGTTGTAGTTACAATTCCCAGTCGGAGCAAAGATTTGTTGCATAGCTTTTATTAATAGATAAATTCAATATTTGTTAATAAAAAAAGAGAAACGCGTCGGATATTTGCTCCGGGCATGGTGGCCCAAAATTGTTGCTTAGTCTGCCGATCCGGCGTAGTGCCACCACTTGAAGTGACTTAGTCTCGTTTCGGGAGCAGCTTGAAAGTTGCCGGTTTCAACCAGGCCAGCATAGTAGATGCAACTGCTACTTGCAGTAATTTATTTGTTAGTAGCAGCTAAATTATCCATTATAATTTTATTTCTAGAACAAAATTCTAAAGATCGTAATAATTTCAATTTATGATTAATTAGGTATTATAGAAAATATGCAATTATGAAAAGAGCTTTTAGAGAAGGCTTTAATTGAAGTGAAGAAGCAAAATCCGGCCACTTGTGAGTTAAACGTAAAATTAAAATAGGTATTGCGTCTTAGTGAAAATATTAATAGCTACAAAGCATAAAATAATTTATAATGCATAAATATCGATTACTTGGTGTGGAAAATGAAATTCACATTAATATTAAAAGCCAATGTGTTCCTAGAGCCACAACCGCAGTCTAATTGTACGTAAAATTCCATAAAAAAATCTTTCTTGTTCATCGAATAATTTTTTGTTTAAATTAATCGATTATGTAAAGAATATGATAATATTCAATAATCTTTATTGGACACGTTCAATTAGTTGTGAATTAAAATCCGACTAAACTGTGTACTTATTTATTTATTTATTTTTATATATAGGTGTAGTTATATATTTATTAAGACTCTTATAAAATATGGTTGGTTGGTTCTCTATGGTTTGGGGCACTAGGCATACAAACATAGAGCTTGTATGAAGAGAATTGTGAAAGTGAAGGAAGCGAGGAAGTTGTGTCAGGATCGTGAAGAGTGGCGCTTCATTGTCTCTGGATAGCCTAGATAGGGATAGCCTGTGGGGAAAAGGCGTGAGAATTTTATGTTGATCTTATAAGCCGAGAGGGTTTAAACTACTTGCCGATACCAATGTATCTTTAATATATGTACTTTTGTTGTTCTGTTTCTATGATACAAGCACTTAAGTGGCTTAGTAAAGAAATGTTTAATAGTACCCCGCCTGATAATAAAATGGAGTGCGGTCCATGAATGAAAGTGACTGTGACTGTAGACAAGTATACTATATCAACAGCTGTAAGCAGCAGCCACTTCCACTATGTGGGTCTAGTTCGAACCGGCAACTTACATAGTGTACCAGAAACGAGACTAAGTCACTTCACGGTCTGTATACTTGTATGTGGTGGTACTACCCCGGATCGGCAGACTGAGCAACTTTTAAATTATTTAATATATTTAATATATTATTAATATTTAATATATTAAATAATAGTTTTTATTTTTTTATTGAAATGGTCATTTGCGCAAATTTAACTTAGCCTTCATAAATTATTTATATATATATAGATATATTATTGTGACACGACATTTGACCACGACTCGCCTCGTAAGAGGAGATCCAAGAGTGACAACGACTGAAAAAAGGTGCTTCTTCACGCATATTAAACATAGTTGAAACAATCAATCAAATTGTCACGCTTTTTTGCCACAGGGATAGGCAGAGACAATGGACTTTCCTGACATAACTCCCACGCTTCCCTGAACATTAAATATTATTTATTTGATAATAGAAGGTAGCGGTAAATAATATTAAAAAAAAGAATTTAGATATTTTAAAAATAAGCCTTATTAATACTCAAAGGGAGGTAATTACAAACACGATCATTATAACGATCACGACACGAATATTACAGAAAGCTCGATGGCTTCGTTATTTCTATTTAATTATGGTTAAAAAGTTATATAAAACAAGCTATTATAAGTTTTAATAAACATAACTTAAAATTACGTCGCTACATTGTACCATAATAAATTATCATTAGGCATCATAGTTGTTAACCTACGTTAGAATCATAAATTGTATAAGTATAAAAAATAATGGTAAGTTAATTGCTCCTTTCTTATAATTTAACAGTACATTTTTTAATTAAATTACGACCATGCTAGTATACTTAAAATATTTAATAAAATACATGAGAAAATTCTGACCACATTACTGATGATATGTAATTAAATTTAATTCTAATTTATAATGAAAATAAATTTATTATCATGCAAACGCTTGCACTGAACCTCTTCTTATACTCGTAGTAATTTTTAATTATTATCTTCGTTCGTCACATGACAACTCCCAACAACCCATCAGGGGATAGGCTGGAGTGTGGTCTATGAATAGAGGTCACTGCCACAAAGTTAAACAACGGCAAGTGGAATGCAGTTGTTTTATATGCCCAGTTGGAACCGACAACTTATAAGCTGATTACGAAACGCGACTGCTACTACAGTAAAACGAGTATACTGTATACTTACAAGTACTTGTAAGTATACATGAATGCCTTCCCTCACATCCACAATTCTCCTCATACAAGCTCTACGGTTATGGGCACTACGCAACCCAGCTTTGTTGAGGATGTCTCCGATTTAGTCTCCTGGGTCTGCATTATTAAAGAAAAAGGTATTTAAACTTAAAATGGAACATTGGTTTAAGCAAAATGAAAATGTCTTGTTCTTTTGTACTGTCTTATGCATGTTATTTTATTTTAAGGTGACTCATAAACGATTCAATCCCCTTCATATCAATAGTAGAATCTGACCTCTGACGTCAGTGGCATCGCTAATAAACGCTGATTTCAAAGCATTAGAGGGTGGCGTGAACCATATTATATTTAGAGCTATGTTTCTTCCATGGCGTTCTAATGTAGGGAACCATTCATTTTCATTAAAGTTTTAGTATTTATAGATCTTAGTATAATAATTATATTTATTGTTATTGTATGGTACATTTTTTTTTATTGTGTTTGTCTATGCGATTAACACTTTTATAATAAGTATGTCAGCTTAGATAATCTTTGTTTTTTTAATTAATACTAAGCTACTAAACATGCTTGTATCATAGAAACAGGACGACCAAAGTACATATATTAAAGAAACATTGATACATACCAGCAAATTGTTTTAAGCCGGAGTAACTCGGTTTGCGTGACCAACACTACCACTACACCACAGTAGCTTTCAAATTCTTTTAACTTAATTGTTATTTTTGTTTAGTTCTTATTCTTTGTTGCTGTTTCCCCGGCTAACGCAAAGTTTACATTTAAGTCCACCTTTTCTGTGGCACAATAAAGTTTTAGACAAATAAATAAAATCCTCTATAAAGGCAGCATTCACTTTGTCGCGCCACAAGGATAAGCGGAGACAATGGAGCGACATTAGCCACGATCCTAACACAACTCCCTTGCTTTCTTCACACAATTATTTTCATACAAGCTCTACTATTATCACAAACTAAGAGAATACCATCCGGAAAAATGTTGGAAAGATATAATGTGACATAATGTTCTGGACTGTTGGCTGCGGCGATGATACATACACATTTATAGCTATAGCTTTTTTTTTTATTGTGACTTGACATATTTATGACAGCACCCCGCTTGATGTTAAGCCAAAGTGTGGTCCATGAATGAATGTCACTGCTACTACAATTCAATAACTGTGAGTAGCAATCACATCCACTATGCCGGCCTAGATGGAACCGGCAACTTACAAGCTGATCCTGAAACGTGATCAAATCACTTCACGGTCTGTATACTTGTAAGTGGTGGTACTTCCCCGGATCGGCAGACTGGGTACTACTGCCTACCACTCTTTGAGTAGTGAGTATAATCTGTTGGTTTTCTTTTTGTATATACCACAAAAAGAAACCGCGGGCACAGCTAGTGCTGGTTGGCGTGAAATTAGTTTCTGGTGTCTCGTCAGGTCGTTGAGATGCCACAGCATATTGGCTTACACATAAAAGATAGATATGTGCTGTCGCGGGCTTTTTGTAGGACTCTAAAATAAACAGTTCCATCATACATTGTTATGTCTGATGCTGCCTACCTATGTGCGAAAACTTGTAAAGACCTATATTATATATACTATATATACTAGTATTATTACTGTTATTATATATGTTATTATAATTTAGAGGCAGAAAGTAAGTAAGCAAGGCAAGTAAGTAAAACAAAATAAAATAATGGATACTAGGCAACCCAGCTAGCTTACTTGAGGATGTCTCCGATTTGAAATTATTGAGTCAATGTTTACCCTGCCTGTAGGGTAAGCTGGCACGTCGCTTCTACTAAATCGGCCTAGTTGTGATTAACTTTCTAGCTGAGCCCTAAACGCGACTATTTTTGCCAGTCTTAAGTGGTAATAACATAACATAATTATTTCATAATTTAAAGTTATGTTTAAACTGGGGATTAGTCTGGTTGACTTTTAGTTATCAGTATAGAGCATGCATTGGTTTAATGTGTCAGCCATTTAAGCAATAAACTAAATGCAATGACAGTTGAGCTCTTCACTCGAGCTCAGCCAAACCTATAGAAACAATAAAGTTTTTATTGAACTCGTTAATCAAATAGGAGCAATTACAAATTACACTGTAAACTCTATATAGCGAGTTTTTATATAGAGAGATGAAAATAACAATTATATTTTATTTACTATCAATCAATCAATCAAAATTGTCACGCCTTCTTCCCACGGGGGTAGGCAGAGACAATGGAGCGCCACTTACCATGATCCTTAAACAACTCCGTTGCTTCCTTCACATCCACAATAATAGTGTTTTCCGACCAAATCTGAGACATCCTAGACAAGCTAGGTTGCCTAGTGCCCATAACCACAGAGCCTGTATGAAGAGAATTGTGGATGTGAAGGAATTATTTACTAAGAATGTATAAATTTTATAAACATTAATATTGATACAAATGTTAATGCTTATTGTAATTGAAAGCAACTAAGAATATGATAACGTATAGACAACGCAAAACTAACAACCTAACGACAGTTTAGCAACCTAGGTAAACACGTTCAAGGTAATCACAACTAACAAAAGAACGAATTTCTTAGAATATTCGGTACGCATGCTGTCTACTGTAGCGTATCATTGGGAAATACGTAAACAATAAGCAATATGACATATACGGTTCTTATTAATACTGACAACCTCAGATTAGAGAATGACAGATGAAAGAATAGAGAATAAAAAGGTGTTATTTAATAATCTAAGCCCGCATCTTAGAAAGTACTATTTAAGTTTTGCTTTTAATGACGTTGACAAAATGAGGTTATATCTATAAAGTGAGCATGATGCTACTCGTACATAGAGTGTATGAATAACAAGGTCAACCAACCAAATGTCTAGTAATTTAATGCGACCGTGGTGTAGTGGCAGTGCAATGGTTACGCAAACGGAAGAGCACGGGTTCGAAACCACTCACCAGTACCAATGTATCTTTGATATATAAAGTACATATATATCAATATATGTACATATATATAAGGTTGTCCTGTTTCTATGATACAAGCAATTTAGTAGCTTAGTATAGAAATTTATAATATAAAAAATCTACGTTGTAGGGAGTTTTTTAGTTAATCTAGAGACGCTATATGGATTTTAAAGACGTGACGATTTAAATGATTGATTGATAAAATATATAACAAGAAATGAACTTAAAGCCTTTTGTTTTTTTCTGCCAGACGACTTTTGGGTATATGAGAAGCGACAGAAAGGAAGTTTTGGTAGAGAGTTCTATTTAGATACTAATTTAGAATTGATATTAATAATTATAAAAATGTTTAGTGTTATATCCTATCCTAAGTAAATGTTGACTACAAGAGGATTCCAGATACGAGCCGCGTCAACTGCAAAAGAATCGTTGAGACAACTATAGCAGTGCTTAAGAATCAAACATCAGATTTTTGGGTATTTGGTGAGTATCGACGAGGAAGTGGAAATTGAATTGTGCACTAAAATTTGAATATAATAAAATTAAACACATTATAAATATCTTAAAATGTATAAGAAGAAACCCTTTGTTCGCTTTAATAATTACACAGAATACGAAAAGTAATTACGTTGTCTCAATTTTAAAGCGAACGAGTCATATATTCCACCAGACAGGTGGGCCCGCGGGTTGAAACGGATCAAGCCTCTTTTCCACAGGGATAGACAAAGACAATGGAACGCCACTTACCACGATGGCTGCAAAGCTCTCGAAACGTCGGAATAATAAAAAATTGTAAAATCAATAACCAAAATAAACGCGCTAGTAAGCCGCATAAAATTTGTTTAATTCAATCATCAGTTTTATGTTTGACAAACTATCGATAAAACACTCGAGTTCTATCCCTCTCATGTAATCATATTCATTAGGCATTCATTAATGAACATAACGCATACAACATCGTTAATTTATAGTTATGTAAAGTTCGTTTGATGAATAAGAGCACTTCTCGATATTGCGGTGTTATTAAAAGGTACTTAACAAACTGACATATGAAAATAAGCGTACCTATGACATTCAAATTAAACCATTTAATAAATTAAATTTTATTAAACTTTAAACAAGGTACAATTTATAAGCATTATAAAATTATTTGTAAATACATATGTAATATAATGTCCACTAATTTAAGTACCGTATGAGATCACAACATAAAGTTGCTCCAGAATTCGAATGTATAACAAAATAGAAAGTCTATTTTGATTCTAGAAATATATTTTAATAAGTGGTCACCAAGTAGGTAAGATAACAATGGAGAAACGAAACAAACTATAAGCTTTTTATTTTGAAAAAGCTTTCGTAAAGATACTTAATGTTTGAAGAAAGTACTTTATGTGCATTCATGTGGAATATCCGATTTATGACAATTGAAACTTAACAAACAATACGAATAAAAATAACGAACAAAAAGTTATCGTATCAAAAAAGAAAATTCTGTTAAGAATACTTGGTAATATTCGTTTTTACTTAGAAATACATTTTGATGAAAGTATACAAACATCGTTATTGTGTTTTAAATTGAAACCTTTGAAGGCTGATTTTTACTGTAAATAAATATCACTTACACGTGTTTTATAGAAAATCCTAAATTTACATTAATAATGTGAGCAGAGTTAGTAAACAAAACTGAGAAATCCTTTTGGTTCAGACTGATAATATATGATGAAATTATTATATCGGTAAAAAGCGCAGCTCCAAAGTTTTTTCTTGTTTCTCAGCTATCAATGGACTATCAATCTGCATCGACTATATATGGATGGTCAGGACAATACAAAATACAATTTGAATGTATATATTACATTTAATTTGTATTCCTATTCGTTATTTTTAAGTACAGATACAATAGCCTTTGACAAAAGTACTTACAACTGCCCTCATCGGCGTCCCAGGTGGATTAGGCGTCATTTTAAGAAATAAAAAATTAAAAAAAAGACAATACAACCGAATAATCCAAAAGCAAGACCTGTACTAAAAGAGAATATTTGTTAATAATTATAAACGTAAATTAAATATAAATAGTTATGAAATAATAGTTATAAAATAATTATAATGACAAATTTCACCAAACATAATTCGTTAAATAGCATACTTACTGAACGATTTAACTACTTTAGTAGCTTGGTGAAGTCGGGTAGTATGATTTGATTAAGTATTCCTTCGACGTAGGTATGTATTTTACGACACTGATTGTTACAATATATCGTATAAAACAATTATTAAGTAACTATTAAAAATATTGCTCATATTATAGTGTGTTAAAGTTTCTCATTAAACTCAATAATGTATATATTACAAAAATTCTTCTATTATTAGACACATCACATAAGTATCATACAATAAAAAAGGTAATTATTTATAGGTCTAATTTGGAGTTAAAAACACAACGATCATTGTTTGGCATGCCGTAAATCGAAACATATTATGATAAAATACGGACATTTGTTACCCAGAAACACTTACTTGATCGTAAAAGTTCACGAAATTGCCGATTTGAAAGGCCTATCGTCACATTGAGTCGGGTATTATTCTCGGACAAAATTTCGACCCTAGAAGTCTTGTTAAAGAGCCAAATTGTATGTCTACAGTGCTTGCATATGAAAATGCATGAGAACTCTTAAGGTATTGTGACTTTTTTTAATGTGGCACGACTAAAGAGATTAAAAAAATAGAGCGAACATTTTGCCAATTTTCATACAAAATCTTTGTCACATTAATTTACAGCGATAATAAAAGGAATTGAATGGTCAATATCGAGTATTGAATATTATAAAATTATAACGATTATATACGTGAATAAATTGCGTGAATAAAAAGTCAAAAGTAGTTTTCTTTTCTCAAAAGATGAATAATATTGATATTATTTTGTTTTCAGTAAATAACAATATTCCACTCGTATTTTTGTACATAACTATATATTAACATAACTGGAGGCTCATCCGGGATTGGAACGTCCGGGACTAAAAGTCTGACTAGCTCATTGAGAAATAAGTGCTTGTATTCCGATGTTGTTTCGATTCAAAGTATGGTCGATTTGTAGGGTTCCGTAGAAAAAACAGAACCCTTATAGATTCGTCATGTCTGTCTGTCTGTCCGTCCGTATGTCACAACCACTTTTTACCGAAACTATAAGTGAACCGTATTAAGATTTTCACACAAAAATAGAAAAAAAACAATAAATTTTGGGAGTATTGGGAACTGAAACTCAAAAAAAATCATTAAACCCATACGTGTGGGGTATCTATGAATAGGTCTTTAAAAATTGAGAATATTAATGTTTCTAATATCATTTTTTCTAAACTGAATAGTTTGCGCGAGCGACACTTCCAAAGTGGTAAAATGTGTGTCCCCCCTGTAACTTCTAAAATAAAGGAATAATAAAACAAAAAAATATATGATGCACATTACCATGCAAACTTCCACCGAAAATTGGTTTGAACAAGATCTAGTAAGTAGATTTTATTTAATACGTTATAAACAGTAAACCGCAATTTACTATTTATTCAATCAAGTCAAATATAAAAATCGATTAATGTTTAAACCATTGATTCCCAAAGTAGGCCAGGTGGACCCCCAGGGGTCCCCGGGAGACTCGACGGGGCTCTACGTTGGCATGACAAAAAATAGGGGTTAACAATTCGTAAGCGGTGATCCACAATTTAACTGGTTTCGATAGTGAAGAACTAAAATATTGGCTTGACTTTACCCATCAATGTAGGTAGATAATATTTTAAGAAGCTCAGCGACTGTTACTTGCATATTTCATATTTAGTAAAACGTGTCGAGACTTGCAAAGACAGTTTTTGTCAAGTTTTGAGAATATGGTAGAATTTCCCAAAGGGATCCACGGGAACCAGCAAAATTTTGAAATGGGTCTATAGGAAAAAAAGTTTGGGAACCTCTGGTTTAAACGAACTACAATAACTTTTATTTTATGTTTCTTGCTGCTACGGAACCCTTCATGGGCGAGTCCGACTCGCATTTGGCCGCTTTTTTATTGTTTATTTTTATTATTGTGGCTCGATCTGATGTTAAGCTGAAGTGCAGGCCATGAATGCAGGCGACTGCTCCAACAGTTAAAGAATTGTAAATAGCACATCTACTATGCCGCCTTGGTTGGAACCAGCAACTTTTAAGCTGATTCCGAGAGGCGACTGAGTCACTTTACAGTCTGTACACTTGAGTAGTGATACATATACTATTCCGCGTCGATTTCACCACTAAGCAATAAACCACCATTAGTCTGCCCACCACACCTAACGCGTGATCTGACCTTAACTTGCCTGGTGGTAAAATCTAATGAACGGTACAATTGCTTAAACTGGCACTAACCTATTCGTACCTCCACCATTCAATACTGTACTACATGCCATGAAGACATAAAGCCAAAGCAAGTATGTCACTTCATTGTATTGATAATGTCCTTGATAATGAGCTCTATAAATCAACTATGAGAATATTTTTTTTTATTGTGACTCGACATATGACATCACCCCGCTTGATGTTAAGCTGGAGTGTGATCCATGCATGGATGTCACTGCTACCACAATTCAATAACTGTGAGTAGCAGTCACAGCCACTATGCCAGCCTAGTTGGAACTGGCAATTTACAAGCTGATCTCGAAACGCGACCGAATCAATTCACGGTCTGTATACTTGTAAGTGATGGTACTACCCCGGATCGGCAGACTGGGTACCACTGCTTACCACTCTTTGATAACTAAACCCGAAGCAATCTATCTATATCTATCTCTTTTTTTTATTAATAAATATTTGCAATATTTAATATTATTGTTAAATAATACAAATAAAAGCTATGAAACAAATATTTACTCCGACCGGGAATCGAACCTAGGATTTTACGCGCAATAAACCAATCGCTGACCGTTCGTCCACATCTGTCGTCTATTGATTTGAAAGCACATTTATTCTGGTATTATAGGGTGACATCGTAAAGGTTAAGCACAGGAAGTTCAACAAGAAGGGACAGTTGTTGAATTTCGGCCATCTGTCCACTTAATATCAATTAATGACCCTCTAAGGCTTATGGGTTTGGATTAGGTACCAATCCATTTATCTCAAAAATGAAAGTCGTACTTCAGTTAACTTTAGCCGGCATAGTGACGGCGACTGAAGCAGCCGTGAACTAACTCGGTTTTTACAGTCGTCGTCACTCTTAGACCTCCTCTTACTAATCAACGGGTCGAAGTCAGATGTCGGGGAACAATTAAAAACAACTACTTCAAAAACAGGCAAATTAAACTTACGAATTCGTCTCTTTTTATCGTTACCACGATCTTGATACAACTCTCATGCTTCTTTCACATCTATAATTCTTTTCATATTACTTTATTTCAGATTTGAACTGTTAATATTTAATTATTAATGTCATTTATAAAAAGTCAAGTTTTTATTTAATCGCTTTAAGGACTTCAGCTTGTGCAATATTAGTAGTGCTTCACTTAGAAGTTTATTTCTCAACGTCAAGAAATTGTAAAACAACTTAAAGAAATTTTGTTAAAAAAACTTGTCAGTTTGTAAAAAGCTTATAAATCATTTGATAGCTTTTCCCTTCATAAAAATATTTTCTCCAATTAGCGCATTCATTGCATTTCATTTCATATAAATGTTATAGTCGTAAAAGGCATAAAGTTTTTCTTTATAAATATTATGAAATATAGTTCAATCATATTTTCAATCACTTTGTCAGAAATTGGCAGAAACAATGCAGCGCCATCATTTTGACACAACTCCCTCGCTTCCCTCACATCCACAATTCTCTTCATATAAGCTCTACGGTTATGGCAACCTAGCTTTCTTAAAGATGTCTCCGATTTGATCGGAAAATACCCTCACGCCTACCCTCAGCCACATCAGATGGATGGATAGATTTCCTCAATCTACTTTCATTCATCATTTCGAAACCTTCAAAGCATTTCTTTGTCAATCCTTGTCTCTAAAACTTCTTTTAAACCACATTTATCACGCAATGTGCTATTCCTTATTCTATCCGCTATCGTCACTCCACATACACTCCCTAACGACCGCATTTCTACAGCGGTAAATCTACTCTCAAGGCCGTCTTTACCCGGGGGTTCAAGGGGTGCAGTGCACCCGGGCGCAGAGTCCTAGGGGGCGCATGCCGACCGCCATAAACTTCGATAGGTACCTACTACACTGAGACCACGCGAGCGGAGCCTTGACTTTCGCACCCCGGCGCTGAATATGCTTAAGACGGCCCTGTCTACTCTCATGCTTCGGCCACAACCAATATTCACATCTATACATTAATAATAATAATATAACAATAAGTATTATAAAAAGCCATCCGTGACTTTTGGAACATTATTTAGCTGTTCATTATACTATGGATTGCACCGTATACTACGTTACCCTTTGCAGTTTATAACGAAGCAAATTCCTCGCAGGTTGTGTTTTAAGTGCGACTATAATTTTGGTGGAACGAGGAATATTCCTTCCGAGGACTGTTTCAATAAAACTAAAAGGTACAGTTCACTCTTTCATATATCAGTGCTATCCAACTCCCGGGATGCGATAAGTTTTATAACAAAAGCTCCTCCGACATCATATTAAAACAACGATGATCTGAGATCTGACAACTAGGGAATCATGAGATGTCTTGACATTACTATATTAGTACTATGCTATACTATAATTTTATTCACAAAATGTCGGGCGTGTAGGATGGTCTAGTATTTTTATTAAAGCCGACCTATCATAGCTAATCCAGATGTTAAGCTGGAACGGTTTACGAAGGGCGGAGGCTGTTATTGGTAACTTACTGCAAATAGCCGTCTCATTAATTATGCAGGCCCAGTTAGAACCGGCAATTTACAAGTTAATCCCAAAACGCGACTATTTTCAGAATACTGTGTTAATACTGCACTTATAAATGAAAGTTCACCTAAGTATTTAATAATATTGTGGGAGAGTAACCCATTTCAAGATATTAGGCTTTAAAGATTACGACGGTTTATGGCTTTCATCATATTTAGTACTTGTTCGGTTTATCTGACACGAAACATGTTTACTTGAAAAAGTAACATTAATATAAAAATACACTAAAAGTACCAAAACATCGTATTAAATCACTTCGTGTTTTAATACGGGTTTCGTGGAAACGTAATAGGTGAAATAACAATAGCAGGTGACAGAAAATAATAAAAGTAAATGCTTATCCTATAAATGCTTTAAGCGAGGCATGAATATGCAGCATTGGCCTGCATAGTGACGGCAACTAAAGCAACTGTAAAATAAAAGCTTTTTTTTCAGCACTTGGACCTCATGTCTTATTGACCCTACGCCATCAGGCAAGCCACATCTATTAGATAAACTTGTTTTGTTTTTATTGTTACACGACATCTGACCTCCGCCTAATGATATGCAAAAGAAGGACTAAGTGTGACGACGACTGAAAAAAACTGAGTTAGTTCACGGCTGCCTCAGTCGCCGTCACTATGGCGGCCTGATTGTTTGTTGAATTGCGACCGCAGCGCAATATCAATGCTTTATCGTCGGCATGATGTATTAAGATAATCTGGCCCTATATGTCGAGTCATAATAAAAAGAATACAAAAAAAATATCGAATTGAATAACTATAATTTTCGAAAGTTCGTTGTCCCCTGTTTTTTTTTCCCTGACAATATATAACAACAAAATGTATGCTTTAAACTTACTTAACAGCATTGTTTAATCTACTTTGAATCACTTAAGTAAATTGTCTATAGTTGTTGAGGTGTATTTAAGGAGCACGTAAAGGTGACATTGAAAGACGGTATAAGAAGCGTCCGCACGTGATCTTATAAAATTGGATACATTAGGATTGAACAGGTTAACTTTAGCTGATCAGATAGCCTGTTCGAGTTTAATCAACCCAATTCAATTATTAATTTTGTTCGTTTTAGGATATAGGCTTTTAAGACGAGTTTCGTTTATTTCAACTGTAGTGTCAAAAATGTGTGCATTATAATGGCGGGTGTATTACCAAAAATGTACCTAATCATTATAGCATTGTTACCAATAAAACTTTAGTAGGCGCTAAACAAGGAAAACATATTTCCAATTTATTCCTTACCGATCTGTCGCATCTGCTATTGCTTGTATTACATTAAGGTACATTAGTATGGCAGTTATTTCACACAAATATAATGTAATATATGTTCAGATTTCGATATCAGAATGGTGGCTCACTTACTTTTGGTGATAACTACAAAATAAAAGGGGTACATTGAACTTGATTCTAGGTACATTACTGGACATTGCTTTCAGACTTACTGCATGCGTATTCATTACAATACACCCGCCATCATGATGGACACTCGAACGTTATTTATTCTGTTATTGAGTGTCAATGAGCTTCAACTATCAATTGTAATGTACATTGCGTTGCGCGGTCGCTATTTTAATTTTGAAGTTTAGTAATGGGGTTCAACTGTCAAAACGAAGCCCATTCTCATTGTCATTAGAGTTACATAATTACTCATTGTCATTAAAGTGTTAGTATTTATTGTGACTCAAAATCTGACCTCGATCTGCCTGATGGTAAGCAAGATGAGGTCCAAATGTTCCGACGACTGAAAAAATCGAGACTGATCACAGTTGCCTCAGTAAGCCGGCCAAAGGTACTTCTTCACGTTTCGCTTGAATAATCCAAGATTAAAGGATGGAGAGAACACATGGGCTGGCAAACCATTCCATTTCCGGTATGAAAACTATAAATTACAAATGAGCATTAAGGTATTTAAGAAGATATGTTTTAGTAATTAGTTTAATATTAATCTATCAGAAGAATATTGGTCAGTTTGTTAGTTCAAAATATTATTTATTAATCCATTTTAAAAATAAATTCACGATAAATTCAATCGACTACTAAAAAACATATTCGACAACCGTGTGTCAGAAATAATTGAATTCTATATGAAATGCTACGCCAGCTAAAATATATTTAAAAATTCCCTTTGAATCTAATTTTTTTTTGTAAACGTTTTTTCAGCTAATAATTCTATTTAACACGTGTATGAATTTATTTGCATGTGTATGTCCCACTAGGTGAACGGACAACATAGTGAAAGTCGCGGGTAACCGGTGGATGCAACTGGCATCTTGTCGTTCGGAATGGCGTTCTAAGGGGGAGGCCCATGTTCAGCAGTGGACGCCTTCTGGCTGTTGATGATGATGAATTTATTTATTTATTATCATAGTAACAGGAATTCTAAAGTACATATAATATCAAAGATACATTGGTACCGGCAAGCGGCATTGAACCTGTGCTCTCGGTTTGTGTGACAATTGCCTACCACTACACCACGGTCGCCTATGGTAATAAATTTGCAGGTAGGATAAATCAATTTATGCTATTATTAATTTTTATCTAGGCCTAAAAAGTTTTGTGACCGTCCAAGCAAAAGGGTATCTTTAGTTAGGTTGCGTCTAGTTAGGTTTAAATAATAGTCTAATCAATCTAAATATCACGCCTTTTTTACAAAGATAGGCAGAGACAAATGAGCGCCATTTGCCACGATCCTGACCCAATTTCCTTGCTTCCCTTACATCCACAATTCTCTTCATACAATTTCTACGGTTATGGGCACTAGGCCTCCCATTTGTCTTGAGGATATCTCCGATTTAGCCGAAAAACATCAGATGTATAAGTTCCTTTCGTCAATTGATTTTTACTCATCCTATTTCTATGTGCCCAAACCATCGGAGCAGTTCTTTGTTAATCCTTGTCACTACATCTTCTTTCAAACCAGATCTATTGCGAATTGTATATTTCCTCATTCTATCCGCTATCGTTACTTCACATACATCCTTACTGACGTATAGGCGACCGTGGTGTAGTGGTAGGCAATTGTTCCGGGTCTGTTTGTCTAAGATTGGTAGGCAGTGGTGCCCTGTCTGCCGATCACGGTCTATCTACTTGTACTATCATTTACAAGTTTATAGACCGTTAAGTAACATAGTCGCATTTCGGGATGAGCTTATAAGTATCCGGTTATAGTGGATACGACTGCTTTTCTCGATTATTTAACAGTACTAGAATCGCTCGAAGAACCGACAACCGATGGGAAAAAAAGGTTTTAGAGTGGATACCACGAGCGTAGGTAGGCCTCCCCCTAGGTGGACTGACGACATAGTGAAAGTCACGAATAACAATAGATGCAACTGGGAATGGCGTTCTAAGGAGAAAGCCTGTGTTCAGCAATGGACCTCTTCTGGCTGATGATGATGATAACTATAGTAGCAGTCACCTATATTGATTGACCACACTCCACCATAACATCAGGCGGGGTGCCATACTATGTCAAGCCATAATAATGAAAATAATACTAATATGTTCATTACACTTATAAAACCATTTTAAAAAAAGTTTACATTTTTACTCTAAATAAAAGGTATAAGTATATAATAAATAAGCTAGGTATAAAAAAGCTAATGTTACTTTTAAATTGCCTAATATTTTAATAAAATTGTTTTAGAGAGATCACTTAAAAACTCTAAAGTGCACTATTAAACATTTAAAAATTATACTAACCAAACCGACCGACGCGTCTTATGGTTACCGTATTAAATAATTGCAAATAAAAAACCGATAATTAGTTACAATTACTTAAAAATTAAATGGTCAATATCGCGTTGATTTCATATGAAGAGAATTGTGGATTTGAAGGAACAAAGAGAATTATGAAAAAGGCACTCTTTTGTCACTGCCTATCCCTGTAGCATGCACCCTTGAATTTTAGTTCGTTAATGTGTTAAGATTTCTTTGTAAATAATAATGTTTTAATTATGATCTGTAGTACCAGTGTGTAGCTTAAGTTAATGTAATAATAATAAAAAAAGGTCTCAAATCTTATCAATCAATCAAATCAAATTATCACGCCTTTTACCCACAGGGATAGGAAAGACAATGGAGCGCCACTTGCCGCTATCCTCACAAATTCCTCGCTTCCCTCACATCTACAATTCTCTTCATACAGGCTCTACAAATATGGGTTGTCTTGATACTAGGCAACACTAAATAATCGAGCAGTCGTATCCACTATAACCGGATACTTATAAACACAACTTTCTGGTCAAAACGATTTAGGCAGTAAACACAAATAATAATAATTAATGTAATAATACAAAAATTATGCTTTAGGTAAAAATCTTATTATATTAAATTACCATTTAGATTAGATGAGCCCTTAAATCGGATAATTCTACATACACTAAATGAATGTTTGTTCTGTGCATCAATAAATGACATTAGTATTTATAAGTTAAGTAGTAGTTCCTAATTAAATACTATCTTAATGAATTAAACAAATTTTATGCGGCTTACTATCGCCGACGTTTCGAGAGCGTCGGAATAATAAAAAATTGTAAAATCAAAACCAAAATAAACGCGATAGTAAGCCGCATAAAATTTGTTTAATTCATTAATCAATGTTCGCGCAAAATCTAAGAAAATATTACTATCTTAATATTCATCTTTAAATTGTATCAAAATAATTAGAGCCATAAATTGCATTTCCGACGAAAATATAATAACAATCAGTTTCGTAAATACATTGCTAATATTAAAACTTATTACTTAACACTAAATTATAAAATAAACTTAATAACTATTTAAATTAATAATTACTACATAAAAAAACTTACCGAAATATTACCACTCTTAATCTCAGGTCAGCTTAAGAATTTAGAAAACGGTAAAACCAAAAAATAAATAACAGTTACTAAAGAAACAGCACTGAATTTAAACTCGCAACCGTTTTTATGAAAATTCCGTTTTCAACCAAAGTTGGGAACTAACCGAATGCCAATTTTTAACTGAAACCGGACGGAGAGTCGCTGCAATTTATAGGTAAGAGCTGAGAGGTAAATGCGCGAGCAGGTGCGCCGTGGCATCTACGACCCTACGATCGCCCACGGTGGTCCTCAGCGAGTAGGCTTACAAGGGAACCCCAATTTTCTTTAACTATGATACTGCTAATTTACCCTTGGCCTTCGCTTATAGTTTGGCTATAGTTCTGCGTGAACTTTTTAGGGGAACTTTATCTTTTATTTATAGCATTTATTTTAAATAATATTATTTAGGTATATCTTTTGACGTCAAACGAAAATGATTTTACCTGTTTTTATAATGATATTAAAAGTAAGTTATAAAATAAGTAAAAATAAACTCAAAGTAATTATAATTTTAAAAAGATCAATGTAATTAACAGCCATTTAACGATTAAGGAAGAAAAACGAGGGTAGGCAGTTTACCCATTAACCCACTAGTTGGCAAAATCATATTAACATCGTTTAAAGTAAAATTTCTTAAACACTAGTTTTAAAGACCAGCGTTAAAAGTTATTTAAACCGTATTCTTGGCATAAATCCGGGTTCGATTTCTAATATTTAATAAGTAGATTGGATCTTAATAAATAAAGAAATGAGTGGTAGGCAGGTATCAACCGACCATTTTTTCAGTTTGGCGATTAGGGGTAGGGTAGGACTGGACCCACATTTTCAAGTGTACAGAGCGTGAGGTGACTCAGTCGCGTTTCGGGATTAGCTTTATTGAGCTTTATTGATTTTTTTCTTGATGGCATGCATGGACGAGTGATAGTGGAGTGGTCTTGATGTATGTAGTGATGGTATGTTATATTTAATAGGATTGAATAATTTTAACATCGCAATATAATTTTCGGTTATGTTTAATTCGTTTGCAAACGCATTACATATAAGGCAAATTCGCACTTGCGTGAAGTACCGTTCGCACCTTTCAGACGGCTCAGCCCATAAATTGAATCAGTTTTTTTTTAAGTCAGAGCTCTTGCAAATCGAGGTCAGATGTAATAATCATCATTATCATTAATTGATCAGACAACGGAGGGCCACTTTCCACGATCCTGACACAACTCTTATAATAAAAAATCCTAATAAGCGTACAAACTTGTCTCATAGATATTTTTTTTTTATTTTTTTTATTGTGACTCGACATATGACAGCACCCCGCTTGATGTTAAGCCAAAGTGTGGTCCATGAATGAATGTCACTGCTACTACAATTTAATAACTGTGAGTAGCAATCACATCCACTATGCCGGCCTAGATGGAACCGGCAACTTACAAGCTGATCCCGAAACGTGACCAAATCACTTCACGGTCTGTATACTTGTAAGTGGTGGTACTACCCCGGATCGGCAGACTGGGTACCACTGCCTACCACTCTTTGATAACCAGACCCGAAGCAAATATCCATCTCTTTTTTTTTTTATTAACAAATATTTGCAATATTTAATACTATTAAATATTACAAATAAAAGCTATGAAACAAATATTTGCTCCGACCGGGGATCGAACCCGGGACTTTACGCGCAACAAACCAGTCGCTAAACCGTTCGTCCACGCCTGTCGTCAAATATTTAAATACTGTTGAATGATTCCTGAAAAGAGGGCGATTCCCTGAAATAATGACAAGTGAGTGACATGATTATAACTGTGTTATCAGAAACAAACACGTATTTATTATGTTCTGAGTATAGTAAGTAGTTCACTATTATAATGTTTACATATTATAATTATAGATTTTATATTATGTTAATAACAACTAACACTTGATATCATTTAATAATGATAATAGTTTTATCATGTCAATTTTATCTAATATTGAAAATTCTTGTTTTGCTTCATTTTTTTTTTTTATATTTAAGTACATAATCATTATTTTATGAAAATATTTTTCTTCTACATTATTAAACAATACGATAAAGGGTAATGAGTTTCGTGCGTGTATTTCTGTCTTATTGTCGTCATAGAACTTAAATAACTTAGTACCATTGAAATGTACCTGAAATATAATTAGTTTTTTTTTCAATTGTACGACAAGATGATAACTAATTGAATTTTTTAAAATTTCATTGCACTATCTTTTGTTAAAAACATAATCGTAATTGGATGAAAACGGTTTTCTTTCGATTATGTGGCCATAGCTGTGGCGACCTTCAAATTCAATAAAATTGCCAACCCAACCCGATCATTATAACCTCAAAAAATTACCAATATTAATATTTATATATGAGAATCACCACGGCTGCTAATCGCAAGGTGACAACATAAGCGATAATCTAAATTAATAAAACTATTTTATTGTAGTACCTTATTTGTAGATATGGTAAATTAAATAGCACAGTAATAAAATTATTATCAAAGTCTATTCTAGATTATAGCAAAACACAAAGCATTGAAACAAAATAAATTTTCCTTTAATAATAAAATAGGTTTATACCTGTATTTATTCGTCACCTTTAATAATAAATATTCTTTGTAATATTGTTTTCTCTTAAGAAATGTAATATAATACTTCTCTAAGGGTATTCAATAGATATTTTATATTTATCAGACACTATTCACCTTTACAATGTCAATCCACGCGTGGAGAAATTTTTTTTTTTATTTTTATTGTGACTCGACATATGACAGCACCCCGCTTGATGTTAAGCCAAAGTGTGGTCCATGAATGAATGTCACTGCTACTACAATTCAATAACTGTGAGTAGCAATCACATCCACTATGCCGGCCTAGATGGAACCGGCAACTTACAAGCTGATCCCGAAACGTGACCAAATCACTTCACGGTCTGTATACTTGTAAGTGGTGGTACTACCCCGGATCGGCAGACTGGGTACCACTGCCTACCACTCTTTGATAACCAGACCCGAAGCAAATATCCATCTCTTTTTTTTTTATTAACAAATATTTGCAATATTTAATACTATTAAATATTACAAATAAAAGCTATGAAACAAATATTTGCTCCGACCGGGGATCGAACCCGGGACTTTACGCGCAACAAACCAGTCGCTAAACCGTTCGTCCACGCCTGTCGTCAAATAAAAAAAACATAAAAATGTAATAAACAAACTTATACATTACAAGATTAATTCAAGCGCGTCAGAGGGATACCCGATATTGTATTGTGATAATGAAAATGATTCTTTCATGAATTTAATGCACACATTAATTAGGGAAATTAGATATTTTTTCTAGATATCTTCTTTCGGTAATCATTAATTTACGTTAGTATTAAATATTTTAAAGTTATAATTATAAAGCATTGTGCTCTTCAAAAGCGAATCACATTGTTTTAAAGGATAGTTGGAGAAAAAAACTCAGGGACGCAAGACGTCACGTATTTTCTGATGATCAAAATGTATATGATTGAGTAGTGTTAGTATGTACTATGATCGGCTACCTACTAGCTTGGTTAGACGGCCCTTAATCAGTTATCAGGTAATAAACTTAAATTCAGACAGCTGATATTTACGTATATGTTAATAATACCGTGAAAAAACAGTCACTTTCTGCATCAATATTATCTTACAGACAATTCAAAGATCCCAAAAAAATACTTTAGTCCCACTTACAGACTAAAGCTCATTTTTTTAAAGTATAACAGATTACTGGCTAAACTTATAACTTGAGATTGAGATTAACATTAATCTTAACATTAACTTAAACATAAACAATAAACTTGTATAACATAACTTGTAAACTCTTTATTTAAGTCATTATTAAAGACAATTGTCAGAAATAATATTGTAATGTAATCAAATGCGATGCAATGGATTGTTACCTGAAACATTATTATATGTAAAAGCAATATGGAATAGTCTATTATGGTGCTGCGAGCGTTTTGGGTTATGAAAATTAATTTTAAAAGGAATAGAATTCCTAATAAACATTGCGGGTCGGATGACTAATAGTTCTAAGCTTGGACTTTTTTGCAAATTTATAAACAGTGGCGTCTATAAACTAAAAGATCCACGTAAAAATAGTCAGTTATATTAAAAATTTATACGTATACATTTCACTAACCTCAGATAACCTCTTTCTAATTCGATGTCGTACCGGATCTTCTCCAGATACGGCTCGTTGATAGGATCTCCTTCTTCCTTGGGAATCAGATCGAGTAAATGTCCAGGAACGCCAACGCGATGGTGGCCTTGGTGCTTTATTCGGAATGTACGACAATGTGTCAGGCTCGGGTGCCTTCTTTAAGTATGATGCTACTGAATCACTTCCTAACCAAGTTACCCTGCAAACATAAAATTTAATGTTTTTATACCCAGCAACTATTATAATGTGTTTAAAACCATTTGGCAGTACCAATGTATTTTTGATATATGGTTGTCCTGTTTCTATGATCAAGCATTTTGATGAAAAAATAAATGTTAAATTTATATATATTTACCGTGCTCTATGCACTTAATGAATCTGAATATGTCTTTAAGGTATTAAAAAATACTGGAAGTTCACCATTTAAATTTAAAATTTCAGTTTAATTCGGCTCGACATATAATATTACAGCATTCCGCCTAATGTTAAGCTGGAGAGCGGTCCATGAATAAAGGCGACTGCTACTACAGTTAAATACCTGTGAGTAGCAGTCATATCCACTATGCCAGCCTAGTTGGAGCCGGCAACTTATGAGCTGATACCAAAACGCGACTAAGTCACTTCACGGTCTGTATTCTTGTAACTAGTAGTACTACCCCGGATCGCCAGACTCCACACCATTGCCTACTCTTTAAATGTTTTATTAATATTTTAATAATTAGGTTGTTAATATTAACAAAATTTAATTCAACACAACTTTGGACGACAGGCGTGGACGAAAGGTTTAGCGACTGGTTTGTTGCGCGTCTTTTTCCCGGGTTCGATCCCCGGTCGGAGCAAATATTTGTTTTATAGCTTTTATTTGTAATATTTAATAATATTAAAAATTGCAAATAATTGTTAATAAAAAAAAGAGATGGATATTTGTTATCAAAGAGTGGTAAGCAGTGGTACCCAGTCTGCCGACCCGGGGTAGTACCACCACTTACAAGTATACAGACCGTGAAGTGATTTGGTCACGTTTCGGGATCAGCTTGTAAGTTGCCGGTTCCATCTAGGCCGGCATAGTGGATGTGATTGCTACTCACAGTTATTGAATTGTAGTAGCAGTGGCATTTATTCATGGACCACACTTCGGCTTAACATCAAGCGGGGTGCTGTCATATGTCGAGTCACAATAAAAAAAAAATTTTTTTTGTTTAGTTTTAACAGTTTGATGTGAATGTGATGTTGAAACTATACCTAGTTGTTATAATTTAAATAATATTAAAACAAAATTACTTAAGTTTGTTAAATTAATATGGTGTTCACTACCAATGCCACAAATGTTGATCGATTTAATTATCAAGGTTATATTGAATATATATATATATATATATATATATATATATATATATATATATATATCTCTCACCTTTTAGCTCGTTTCGCCTTGTTTTTATAAGCCTGTACATTGTCCAAGCCGGAATTAAAAGAAATGGCTCGGTAATTACAATTTATCGTGTCAGGTTTATAGCCATCAGTTAGGCCTAAAACAAGGAAATCGAAAATATAGTTTCCGCGTATTATCTGAAAAATTAATTAGCTAAGGTATACTTAATACTCGTAAACGTTTGTCAAATGATTACGGAATATTACAGATTTTTATAAATCCCGTAAAAAGGGCGTTTGTCTGACTTGCTGACGTTTACGTATGTACGTACGGTTTGCAAAATTATATAGTGCAGAAGTATTATTATTTTTTCTTTTTCAAACGGTTTTTATTATAAATAACTAACTAACTAAAAGTAAAAATAACTAATAAATTATTTTTCTTGTGTTAAATAAAACTTATTATTTAATATACTTGTGAATGTGTAATTTGTACTATTGTACTATTGAATTATAATGGGTTCAAAACGACTGACACATACAATAGTTCCCTTTTTTGCATGCTCACATAAAAAGTCGCATGTAAAAAAAGTGCTCACTTCTTGTAATGAGTTGTACCAATATTGAGAGTGACAAGTGGCAAACTCATCGCCTACAAAACACAGTGGCACCATCACAGGGAAATAAGGAAACTATTTAAATTATAGGTCCATGCTTCCACCTACTCAGTATTGCTAGTTTTACAAATTCATGTTCTCTTTTACAAATGGCTATAACCAGTTTTCTCGTTAAAAGATATAACAGTCTAACATAAACTGGAAAACTGCGCCATTTGAACAATGTTTAACTCGATAAAGTAATAATGTTACATTGTTGTATCTATTTAGTTTTTTAGTAACATTATATACGTGTTCATTTAACAATTATTGGTAAAATGTTTGTTATTCCCGTTCTGTATCGTTTTTTCCAAACTTTGATAAAATACATTATGTCTGCACATTTAGGACAACAGTCAGTATCTTTATATCAAATACACAAATATTACTGCAATAAAAAGCTTTTGTAATATTATTTATATCAACTAAAACATTCATATAAAATTATTATTATTACGTACTTTTTGTGCTTGCTCCTATCTCATCCTTAAACTGGCTCGGTAAACTCGCCTGGCTGCTGTCAATACCCTCAACCAAGCTACAAAGGCTCAAAGCACTTATGGACTCTTCTGAAGATTCCTACAAATTCCATTTACATAATGAAATTCACATTCTACTTAAATATGAGTATGTAAACAATGATGCTTTCATTTCCCATGAAATGTTTACATTGCATTAGTTAACTTAATGATATAGTCGCAATTAAGTTACCAAAATTTTACTACATACTAACTATGTTAGTTGCGACTTTTTATTATATTGTTTTACTTTAATAGTAAATTTTATATTATAAATAATATTTATATCATGGAAAGGATATATGAAAAATGGATTGATAAAAGGAATTTATAAATCTGATGTTGATGGATGCGTTAACCAAGGCAGGCCCAAAAGGGTGTTTTAAGACCAAATTAGAGACATCCTCAAGAAAGCTGGGTGGCCTAGTGCCCATATCCGTAGAGCTTGTATAAAAAGAAGCGGGGGAGTTGTGTCAGGATCGTGGCAAATGGCGCTTCTTTGTTTCTGCCTATCCCTGTGAGAAAAAGGCGTGAAAATTTGATTGATTGCTATTTATATAATAATCTTTCTGTTAACACATTTATACATCAAAAAATTATTAATTATTTTATTATTAATTAAAATATAACGATCCCCTTGGTGCAAAATAGGATGGATAACAACTTACCGGTGAAATTTCTTTTTTGCATTCTTTGTAGCTATTTAAAGACTGACTGGAGACAGACATAGAACCAGATCGTTTACCAATACTGTGAAGGTTTTGTTGTTTAAAAACGACCGACGTGTTATTAATAAACTTCTCCAACCTTTTTCTAAAAAAAGACGACTTCCTTTCTAGTGGTAATTTTCCTATAGAATGTAAGTCTTCTTCTGATTGAGACCATATTTTTCTTGGGGACAATAAATTATTATCGAGAGAAAATTTTCTGCCAACAGTACAATATGACAGTGAAGAGTTAATAGCTGGTAAATCAGTGGGCGAATCCTTTTCACTCTGGTCATTCACATGTAAATGCTCTAAATTCTGGGATATGTTTTCAACATTGTCTGTTGGAGGCCTAACAGGACTCAAATCTCGAGTACAGGACTGGCCACGTTCCTTTTCCTGTGGCTCTGTATCATTTGGTAAAATAGCATTGTGGGTAGAGGCGTCGTCCATTATCACATCTGTACATGTCGATTGATTAATATTTAACACCTCACTATTAACAGCTTCTACTAAATCGTCATTCACTATACTACTTCTGTTAACTTTATTAGCTCGTGATCCTTTAAGTCTGAAGCTACGCAATAACTCCTTCATAATATTTACTTTGTATTTTTTAATTTCATATGGCCAGGCTGATAAATGTTCTTTAATATCTAAATCGGTAAGTTTATTTTTCTTGCCTTTATTTTCAGTCTTATGTCGATTTTCTTCCATTTTTCTTTAAAAAAGAATAAAGTGTTTTAAAGAGCTCATGTGATTGCGGCACTTCACTTGTTTAAACCACAACAGAGGTGGGTAAAATATTTAAACGTAACTTTTGGCCATACAATTCATTTCAATCAACTTATTTGTCATGCCACAATTCCCACATGGGATAGGCAAAGACAACACCGCCACTTTATATTGTTTATTTCTAAGTACTATAAATGATTTATTTAATTACACATTTTAAAATTATCTTCTTTTCATTCACACTTAGTGTTGTGTTCCTTTGCGTACGTATATTACGTATATAAATATTACTCACTTCTTTAAAATTTAAACAACAAACTCTAAAGTTATTTTAATATATGCCATTAGTACTTAATAACACATTTCCCTGTATCACTGAGGCACTATCACAAAGTAGACTTGAGATAATCGTCGATAGGTTTCTTATCAGTGAACGGAATTACTTTATCAGCGGCCATATGATTGCGTTACATCTGTTATATTTTCTATGCTATATAGAATATATTAAAAACCTAATTAGCAATGTAAATTAGATCGTGGCCTTGATTTTCTTTACATTTTATTTAACAAACATATTTGTGTACGAAACATACGTGTACTATTAAAGACGAACTCTATGGTTCGTATCTTGTATTCGAATTTATGAATAATTGGAGTAAATTAATAAATTAATTATTCCCTCATAATAAATCGTGCACGTTAACATAACCTATAATAAGATTTCATGAGTTTATCATCTCTATAATAGGACGTTAGGTATTATCTATATTTTGTTTCTTAAACCGAGGTAAAGTATACCAACACTTTGATTTTATTATAAATCGACGTATTAATTTAACAAGCACACCTTTCTTAACACGCGTTTATTATTAGCTTGACTTGTACGTATGGAATACGTATTTGAAACCGAAGACAATACAATATTTTCATTAAATATTTTTTTAAGCCGGCATAGTGACGGCGTCTAAGGCAACCGTGAACTGACTAGGTTTTTTCAGCCGTAGGCATTTTCGGAACTCCTCTTGCGTGTTTTTTAGTTTTTTTACTATAGTTTTATTTTTATTATTCTGGCTCGAGCTGGAGAGCAGTCCATGAATGGAGGTGACTTGTATTACAGTTAAATAACTGTAAGTAGCAATCACATCCATTATGCCGGCCTAGTTGAAACCGGCAACTTACAAGCTGATCACTAAACGCGACTAATTCACTTCAATTCACTTCACGGTTTGTATACTTGTAAATGATGGTACTACCCAGGGCCGTCTTAAGCATATTCAGCGCCGGGGTGCGAAAGTCAACGCTCCGCTCGCGTGGTCTCAGTGTAGTAGGTACCTATCGAAATTTATAGCGTTCGGCATGCGCCCCCTAGGACTCTGCGCCCGGGTGCACTGCACCCCTTGAACCCCCGGGTAAAGACGGCCCTGGTACTACCCTGGATCGGCAGAATGGACACCTCTGGCAACCAGACCCGAAGCAAATAAATATCCGCCCTTATTTTAATAACAAATATTTTTATTTTGTATTTTTAAAATATTACAAATAAAAACTATAGGAAAATCTTTGCTCTAACCGAGAATCGAACCCGGGACTTTACGAGTAACGAAGTGGTGTGCTAACCAATTCGCTATGTACGTGCGTTAAAAATTTTACTGCAATTCCATATCCAAATCCAATAAATGTACATTATAAGTCACACGTTAACAATTTAATCCAAATCCACAAACAAATAAAAACACATAAATTAAAATGTCACTTCAACTGCAACGGGGATCAGTAGAGACAATGGAATGCCTCTTTCCACAATCTCGACACAACACGTTCGTTTTCCACACGTCTGCATTCAAATCCAAATCATCGCATTTATTATGACTTTAATTTGCTCGTATTTAATTTAGCGTCGTCAAAGGCAAATACTTTTTTTTACATTTCTAAAGCTTTACACGGTCACATCCCCATATGATTCCATTATTATTCACGTTTAAAAGGCTTAACGAAATGTATGAAATTTGTTACTCGGTTAGATGGCATTGTACACCGTAGATATTATATAATACGCTTTATAATTATAAGTATATTTATATTTATATAAGTATACGCTTTATACTTAGATAATAAGTATAGTAAAATAGGAAACAGTAAACGGTTTCTCTGGAATAAAAGTATTATAAAGGGCAACATGGTTCACACATATGTTAATTTACATCCCGGTATTAGGATCTTTCGGGAAAAGTCTTAATAACAATCTAAGATGAGTTATGTCAGCATAATAGACATACAAAAGTGTACCATCGCTAGATATATAATGTGAACTTTGCCCTCAGTCTCCGGACCCTTTTTGGAAATAATAAATTATGTTTATTACTAAAAATAATTAAATTCAGAATAATCTATTAACGCTAGAATCGTGGAATCTTCCATGTTTTTTGTAACTGTTCGACACCAATATATAAACCATTGTCAATAAGAATTAAATCAGTATCGACTTAATCTTCGTGTTGTTATTATTTAACTAAAGTCCTTCTTCAGCTACGCACGACATCGCATATATAACTGATGACAGAAACATTTTTCGAGTATCGTATCAAATGTAAGGAATTGATGCGGAGATTACAAATATATTTCGCTATATTTATAGTACTATACATATTTCAAACTGTAATGTTTCCATTCATACAAAGATTAACAATGAAAATGGAACTGTGACTTACGCTCACGCGTCACACAATGCTAGAAACACTAACTCAGCTACAAGCTGGTAAACTCAACTAAGTCACTTCACTATCTGTGTACTAGTGGCGATGTGGCGAATCGGCAGGCTGGGTACCATTGCTTACCACTCTAATTAAAAATATAGTTATAATTCATGCAGACATTGTGCAGTCAAATATAGATTCAAGCATCCTTTTCCATCCCATATATTCATGCCTCCCTTACAACCATTTGTTTAGTCAAAACATCTAATCCGTCTTTACGCGTACATTCATTCTATAATGCTGATAAAAATCTAGCTGTCATTTAAATCTTGTCAATCATCGATAATCAGATATCCTAAAAATGTCTTCGCACCAGTATTCACTTTATTTTTTTTTATTGTGACTCGACATATGACAGCACCCCGCTTGATGTTAAGCTGGAGTGTGGTCCATGAATGGATGTCACTGCTACTAGATCGGCAAATTTAAATAAAACACTTATTATATATAATATTATAATTATATAAAGCACAAATAATTTTAATTTATAAAACTGAAAATTAAATATTATTCAATTTTATTTCTTAACTTCGCCGGGAACATCAAATTCGCTGACTTGTGCGTCTACTAGTTGTTTACTTCTAAGTTTGATAACTCCATGACTAGGGACGTTGGGATCCTCCATTTCAAATTCGATTAAACCTGTCAGTTAAAGAACGCATGTCAGATAACAATGATGACGAGGTGGTTAGTAGAAGGTTCCAAACTCGTTTCCCGGTCAGAGCAAAATTATTAGGAAACAGATATAGTATTTACTCTGGGTCTGGTGTTTAAGTCTCTTTTCCATTTTTCAATTCCTATCCGTTTAGGATCGTGGTAAGTGGCGCTCCATTGTCTCTGCCTATCCCTGTGGGTGGCGTGACAATTTGATTGATTGATTGATTTCCTACGTATGTTTTTGTTATTATATTTAATTACGTCTTGCGACTCAAATACCGCCTAAAAGGCACAGGTGTTATTATTTCACACTTTCCAGAATGATCCCAGAATATTTATATAGGTTAAGAACACATGCAAATTACATGACATGGATTAAACCGTAAGATTAATCGGTTTCTCCAGTCGTCGACGCTCTTCGACATCCCCCTGCTTACTTAATAGTGAGACTATAAATATCGGCACTCATGTCTAGATATATATGTATTTTTTTGTGACTCGACATCTTACCCGTCTGATGGTAAGCAAGAAGAGGTCCAAAAGTACCGATATATATAGTCTCAATATAGTCTCATTCATAGATGTTTCGCTCATTAACATTGAAAGAGTTGTTTTATTTGTTGTTGGCCGTAGAGCTCGTATGAAGAGAATTGTGGATGCGAGGGAAGCGAGAGAGTTGTGTCAGGATCGTGGAAAGTGGCGCTCCTTTGTCACTGCCCATCCCTGTGGAAAAAAACGCGACAATTTTGTTTTTATTTGACGTTTAATTGTGGGCAGCTATTCCTAAACCCAAAAAGACTACTTTGAAACTAATTTGTCTGGAGTCTACCAGTAGTTCGGAATAGATATTTTATGTGGAATATTGTAATGCCCACCTCCTTCGGCAGCCACTTCTTCCTTGTAACTGTCTCTCATGGATCTCATAACAACACTATGATAGAACAAGTTGGCATCAGCTTTAATCTGGTCAGTCACATCCATCTTTGATACAGCTAATATTAGAACATTTAGCTTTTGTTTCGCCGTTGCAAGTAGTTTATCAACTAATAACACACATAAATTACATATTAATATGAATATAGTGCTACTGAAATATAAAGCAAAATTATTTTTTTAAGATACCCCCGAAACTCCTGACACAACTTTAGTCATATCACCAGCCTCGGTGGTGCCAGTTAAAACGCATATATGGGTGTTTTAAATGTTAGGACACAGATATGTTTAAAAGTAAAGTAGATACCGATTATGCGTCTAAGATCGCTACCGCAGCTAACAAAACGAGCTGATGACCTTGAAACCCCTGATTAGATCTTCATCAATTGTAGCTAAGAACCATCTCTATCACATCAGCTTTCAAACAAAGAAACCGCATCGTAATCGGTCCATTCGTTAAGAAACTACAGACAAACACATAAAAAACACAACACGTCAAACTTATAACACCCCTCTTTTAGAGTCGGGGGTTAAAAAATAGAAAATAATATAAGCTATTTTTATTTTTATTATGGCTCGACATATTACAGCAACCCGCCTGATGTTAAACGAATACCTTTGACGACAGTCGTGGACGAACGGTTAGCGATCGATCGTTTTCAATATTTAATCTCGTAAATAATAAATTTTAATATAAAAGCTATGTACTAGCTATGTACCGTGAAGTGCCTTAGTCGCGTTTCAAAATTAGCCTGCAAGATGGTAGTTCCAACTAAGCCGGTATAGTGGATGCGACCACTACTTGCAGTTGTTCAACTATAGTAGCAGTCGCCTCAATTTGTGAACTGCTCTCCAGTTTAACATTACGCGGGGTGTTGTTACAGTAAAAAATATAAATAAATCTATTTTTTATTAAAGTATTTAAATTCTGGCAATACTAGTATTTCTGCCACCCCTTTCTTGAATAAGGTGTGGATGATTTTATTTGATATTCATTTTAAATGAATTTCTGTTAATACTATAGTACGCGCTAGGTATCTAAAATATCTCACAGAAATATGTTATTTTCATAAAGGAAACTCGCTTATCATATCTACTTTAGCTTAGTCTACGAGTAAACAAAAATAACTAACAGTCAGGTTCAAGTTCAGGAATAGGTTGGACCCAATCATCCATTGCAATTCCACCAGAAATTAACCGTGTATGTTGAGCATTCGGTACTCCTGTAAAACAATGAGTTAAAACCAACTTGCCGGTACCAATGTATCTTTGATGTAAATCAGCCAAAAATAATACCGCGAAACACCTAAACCTAAGCTAAGCCATAAACCACAAACGAAACTAACATTTCAAAGTTGAATAACAATTTTAAATTCATGACATCTTGTCTTCAATACAATCTTTAGGGATTGGAAGATTCACACATTTTTATTAGAAAATATAAAGAAAGCTCGAGGAAACAATGTAATATTTTTGATCCGACATTGACCGAATAAAACACAAATACTGCAATATTGAATTTGGAAAATAGTTTATTATTGTTTCAGTTACTATTGGGTTACTTGAATAAACAGCTACTTTTACTCCAGATTAACAACTTTAATCTATAATCGTTTACTTTCTATAATAGTAGCTTAGTATAAAAATGGAAATTAATACATATAGTAGCTTAGTATAAAATTGGAAAATTAATAATAATAGGGTAATGAGTCAATACTTAGTACTTTAAATATTGGTTTTATAATTTGGATAATGATATTCTAATTTAAATTTAATTCAATAAAATAACATAAATAAATTATTTTTGTTTGGCTATGATGTCGATCTAAAAATGATCCCCGTGGTCGTCTGAATATAATACATTTAAATATAGATTTTTTTATTTTATTGATTTATATTTCTACACTAATTTTCTGAAGGGCTTGTATCATAGAAACAGGACAACTAAAGTACATATATTAGAGACACATTGGTACCGGTGGGTGGTCTCGAACTCGTGCGCTTCGGCTTGCGTAACCATTGCACTGCCACTTCATCACGGTCGCCTTAATTTGCCTTGGTGAACAATGACAAGGCTATTGTGGAAACTATTGATGCTCAAGCGGGAAATTTTAGCGGGAAATAATTTCAATGCCCGAGATGCAGTACAAAAAAGCCTTTAAAGAGTTTATCCATCTGATATTTTAAGCAAGGGCATCAAAAAACTGCCACTGCGATTCCATAGGTGATTATTATAAATAAAAAGTAAACAACTTACAAGTATACAGACCGTGAAGTGATTTGGTTGCGTTTCGGGATCAGCTTGTAAGTTGCCGGTTCCAACTAGGCCGGCATAGTGGATGCGACTGCTACTCACAGTTATTGAATTGTAGTAGCAGTGGCATTTATTTATGGAACACACTCCAGCTTAACATCAAGCGGGGTGCTGTCATATGTCGAGTCACAATAAAAAATAGAAAAAGAATTTAGTAGTAAACGTAATAAAACGGCAAAGACCTTTTTATTATATGAGGTTTTGTTCACATAATATCCAATACCTGAAAATAACTCTATTTATATTTAAATGCTAACACGTAATCATATCCTTACCAACATTCTTTAATAATTGAACAATTTGTTGCAACGATGTTTTCATTTCTATGATTAATTCACCTTTTTCATTGAGGCTCCTTCTAAGAGATTCTTCTTGTTCCTTTTCAGCTACCAATTGCGCTTTTAAGGCATTCTTTTGTTGTACATATCTAGGAAAATAACAATATTTATTTTGTATATTTTTAATTAATCAATCAAATTATCATGTCTTTTTCCCACAGTGATAGGCAGAAACGATGGATCGCCACTTGCCACGATCCTGACACAACTTCCTCGCTTCCTATACATCCACAATTCTCTTTGTACAAGTTCTATAGTTCCTATATCTTATTTAATATAATACAATAGTTATATACAATGGTTGTTTAAAAACTATAATTATCATCATTATCGTCATCAAATATCACGCCTCATTTCCGACACAGCAGGGCAGAGACAATGTAAGGCCTCATTCCACGATCCTGACCAACGGCTTTCTATTTTTTAATATTATTTTGTTCATTATACGAGATATTATGGACTCGTAGTTATTATGGAAACTATAATTGTAACATACTTTAATGACTTTAATAATTAACTAATAAAGAAATCGAAAATAGGTTTTCTATTTCTGTATTTACCAGGATCCAATTATAAATATTGAATAAATAATAATTCGATAATATTATCACATACAAAATTTACGCGCTAAAATACTGTTCAAATCAAGACTAAAACTCACAGTTGCTGATTTATCAAAAATAGCTCACCCGCTTCGAATGGGAAGAGCTCCGACAACTGAAGTCTCATTCCAGTTCAGTTTTCGAAAATCAATAATATTGCAAGTAGATATTGTAACCGTGGTGAATATTGTAATTAACGACAGTCGTGGCGCAATTTAAGACAGACATCAGACCGCACTCCAATTAACATCAGGCGGGGTGCTGTCATATGTCAAATCACAATTAAAAAAAACAAAGAAACATTTATGTTCAAATTATGACTACTAGCGTTGTAATTTCATCGCACTATTTCGTATCTTTTACATTTAAAATTATATGGATAATTTCCTATTAGTTTTTATTTTTTTATTGTGACTCCACGTATGACAGCACCCAGCTTGATGTTAATCTAGAGTGTGGTCCATGAATGGATGTCACTGCTACTACAATTCAATAACTGAAAGTGGCAATCACATCCACTAAGCCGGCCTAGTTGAAACCGGCAACTTACAAGCTAATCCCGAAACGTGATTAAATCACTTCACGGTCTTGTAAGTGTTGGTACTACCCCGGATCGGCAGACTGGGTACAACTCTTTGATAAACGTACTTTTTTTAAATTCACAAATATTTGTAATATTTAATATAATTATTAAATATTACAAATAAAAGCTATGAAACAAATATGGGCTTTGACCGGAAATCGAAGCCGGGACGCGCAAACCAATCGCTACCCGTTCGTCCACGCCTGTCCTTATAATTATAAGGACAGGCGTAATATAACATAACCTCAGAATTATTTTTAATAAATAATAAATTAATATGATAATAACGCTGCTGTTTCTTCCTGGCCCACATTTTTCAAAGTGTCCATCATGAGCACTGCATGTTTTTTATCTTCAAGCAAAGCATTACGCTTTAAATTATTAATATTCAATTGAAATACAAGTCGGTCAGCTTGTGCTTTTTGTTCCTTTAATCTAAAAGCAATAAATTTGTCTATTTTACACATATTTATTATGTATTTTCGTATTTATAGCAAGTTGTATCATAAATAAATACTAAGCGATCGAATCACTTTATATATACAAACACAAGTTAGTTAAGACATTGAAAATTAAATAAAAATATTTGATTTTTCAGTAAAACTCATTTTCTTGTAAATAAAAATAATCAGTTACGAGTTAATCACCACTCTTTGTTATCCCTTTCTTTGTTCTCTCCAAAAAACTAAGCATTAGGAAAGTTCTGCTAAAATGTACTATAAGCGCGGCGCATTGGCCACACATCAGTCTGCTACGCGTAAGTACCGGGTTCGATTCCCGTTTTGATTTATAGCATTTATTTGTAATATTAAATTATTAGATTGTATATTAGTTAATAAAAAAGATGTAGATATTTTAGGCATAGTAAATGGAGCTGCTACCTGCAGTTTTTAACAGTAGTAGCAGACGCCTCGATTTATAGACCACATCACTGCACATAAGACTACAGCCTTACATCAATCGGGGAGCTGTCATACTCGTATATCGAGCCAAAATAATAAAGATATTATGGAAAATGTTTCGTACACAATAATAAAATTCGTTTGACAAAGGGACGTTGCCGGATTGTTTCGTTAAAGTCGACTTCCTTCGCGACTAAGCCCCAACGCGTGTGACGTATACACTAACGTACACTCGTATTAATAATAAAGATGTATCATTTAGATGTGCTAGGCCATTGAGCGACTTTAATTAATCAATCAAACTTTTACGCCTTTTTTCCACAGGGATAGGCAGAGACAATGAAGCAACTTCCCATGGTTGTTTTTCATCACATACAGAAAACGCTTTATTGTAAATACAGACTTTGTTTTTACTCATACTGCAACGGTTGCAATAACACGCACAAAACTACACTCCTGTATGGCTCTAGATATGACAACATTTCGCCTGATGTTAAGCTGAAGAGCGGTCCATGAATAAAGGGGACTGCTACTACAGTATATCAACTGCAAGAAGTACTCGAATACACAACTCCGCCGAAAAATACTTCTGTCACAATTAAATGTCTACAGTCACAATATCGCCCTGAAAGAAAATAAGAACTACCTAAAGATATTAAATAACTTTTAGTACTAAAAAACATTTTTGTCGAGATTGTAATATGGACGCGATGGCGCCGATTGACCGTTTCAGTGTCCGTTCACAGTTGTCCGGCCAAAACTTGTATAAAACTAAAATACATTAATAAAATTTCAGTTTATATTATTATACCTAGGCAGTATATCTTCGAAGGAAGACACCAGTGTTGCTCTTTGCAATCTCTTACATATGCTCATGACATCTTCAAGTACCCAATGAACAGAATGATGACTATGAACATCTTCGTCTGCATACAAATCATCCAAATTACTGGCTTCCTATACCCAAATTAGATTGAATAACTTTAATATAATAATCCAAAGTTATATAGGGGATACATTGGTTAGCACACCAGTCCGTTACGTGTAAAGTTCCTGGTTCGATTCCCGGTCGGAGAAAAATTTGTTTCCTGGCTTTATTTTATAACATTCAATGAGTAAATTATTTAATACAAATATTTGTTATTCTGGTTGTCGAATATTAGTGGAAGTGATGTTCAGGGGGAGCAACACCACTTGTACAGTCTGTACACCAAGTGTACAGACCGTGATGTAACTTAATCGCATTTTTAAATCAGCTTGTATGTTTGCGGTTTCAACTAGGCATAGTGTATGTAATATCTTAAAAATAGCCATCAAGTCATAAACTAAGTCAATAAAAATAAATGAACTCGACAGATTTGTAGGTGACGACTGTGAAGACCTAGTGACGGCAACTATGGCAACCGTTAATTGAATCAGTATAAATATTTAAAAAGGTTAAATATAAAACTACAAAGAGCTGAACCAAAATAAACGCGATAGTAAGCCGAATTAAATTTGTTTAATTCATTAAAGTCTTTTATTATAACAAAAACTACATTACTTACCTCTTTTCTAATTAAGTTTGGAAAAGAATCAGTCAAGTATGCTACTTCTCTCCTAACTAGTTTCAATGTACGTGCTCTTTCCTTCATATTTGTTTTTATTTCTTTTTCAAGTTTATTAAATTCAAATTTTCTATCGTCAAGATACTCCATTGCGAGTTGTCCCATTTCAGTGGCGCCCATTAAACATTTGCCTTGCGCGCGACAATCATGTTTTAGAGCTTCTAAAACTACTGAGAAGTATGATGAATCCTGCAAAATAAATAAGAGTTTTCCTTATTTAAAACAACATGAATTCAAAGGATTCTAACTAATTTTGTATTCTATCTCTACATAAAGGAAACGAATAATTTAACTCTCATAAATTTTAAAAAGTTCTTACCTTTTTTAAAACATCTAATATTTTCTTGTACATAACTTTTATTGCTAAAGCTGCATTTTTCTTGATATTTGCTCTTTGTACATAGTTCGCCACGGCTTGCTCTTTTTTTTCCGCGGGAAGTTTTCCTCCGACTTCATAAAGCAAACGATCTTTCAGCTCAGCGCATTCAAGCTAAACAAGCAGTAAAGTCGGTCTTATAGTTATTTCATCAAGCTATGAAGAACTAATCAGTGATCAAATTATTTTACTCAAGCTCCATGGAACAGAAATTGGATTATTACAAAGGCAAGTTTCAGACTTACTAAAGCCTCGGGCACAATAGAGGTTTAAATCTATCATCACAAAAGAGAAAATATATATACACATCAACAGAATCTAGGGATCCCTTAATCCTAAATTTATTTGCGACATTATTAAATCTTTTTAGTTTCTTAAAATAAAATATACAGATTAAAAACCTCTATTGTTGTATTTTAAATATTTAATAATGTAATTAAAAAACTAAAGAAAAAACAAAATACGGCAAAAAACCGTTAGTAATTCGTTACGTCAAGGAAAATTGTTTTATTTATTTATTAATTATTATAAAAAGGGATTCGATTGTTTTTCTTTTTTAATTTAACGTGCTGTGTGAGTTTTAAGAGTCACGTCATTTGAGTCGAGATGAAATGTTACGAGCCGTGAGCGTGCTAGAAATGGTGTACGTAATGTTTACTCGTATTTATTCAAACCTTAAAATAAAAATATCATTCTTCTATTTATTTACTTTTTATGGATTTTTAGATATTTGATGAAATATAAAATATCCCTAGATTCTCTTGATTGTGTATTTAGGGTAAATAAATGATTTTCGATTGTCGTTTGCAAATATACAATATTACTAACCGTGCCATTATATATATACATTTAAAAATACATATAGCAGTGCTTTCTATAAAAGCAAGACGATGCAACATATAGTCACGAGATTGTAAAATACAATTTACGACTATTTTCATATAAAAGTTATGAAAATGTTGTATATGTAAATAACAGCCGCATTCCTCGCACTGAATTGAAAATATGATCCCAAGAGTGATATCTATACTTAAAAATTTCAATATTAAATTTTATATTTGATGCAAAAACGTAACACTATTTGAATTTATAACTAAAATAAATAGTTATTATAAAGAAATATAATAATATAGGCGACCGTGGTGCAAACCGAAAGCATGGCACGGGTTCAAAACCGGGCCTTATACCATACCATACGGGTTGCATGTATCTATAATATATGTACTTTGGCTGTACTGTTTTAAGATACACGCACTTTAATAGCTTAGTATAGAAATAATAAATTGTAAATAATAATAAATTATAAATAATAATAAAAAATAAAAATTAATTTGTATGTTTATTTTATTTTGATAATAAAATGACAATGCCCTTTATCATAATTATAATCATAAATGCCTAATATGATTAAATGTTAGATCAATAGATATTTAATTAGAAGTTAATGCTTTGTAATATAAATTTTTATGTAATTTAAACTATGTGATTATTAATTATTGTTTGCAGTGTGTGCATAATTTTTGAGTTGCAATCGAGTTTGAAGTTGACAATGATTTTTTTATACTGAATCAAAGATTGCAATTTGTTTTGCACACCTATAAAATAAAATAAATAAATAAATAAAATATCATCTTATGAGTGGTTCCGAGTGGGAGAGGACACTGCATTAAGTGTTCTCAGCTGGTTGCAATTACCACTCTGCACAGATGCATATCCCCCCATAGTGACCACCAGTCTAGCACCAGTTGCGTTGGGGGTTGTGGATTCGGTTAGGGACAGTGGCGTCCAGCTGACCTGCAGTATCCCGGTGAGAGTTTGTTGATCCGTCGGCCAGGAAGACCCGCAGCAACGGTTAACCGCTGGCCGCCCGCCGTATAGTACAGGGGTCTGAGCCTACCGCTAACCACGGAGATAGGCTGCTCAGGCTGCCAATCTCGAGGTAATTCGTCTTGCCGATTGGATATGGGGCCCAGGCGATCACTTCCGGGAGGGTACGGGGGCCCGTCTGTCCGACGGATCAGCAAACTTACACCGCTGGGTTACATGTGGCTAAGCGGATGACTGCATTTTTAGTCTCTGCTGAAGAAACAACCCCCAACATTTTCACGCACCCCTTCCCCCCCCCCTCCTCCAAAATGCAAGCACATAACAGAAAAAGAGTTTACCCATCACCAATGAGTTTGAAGTGGATTTCACGATATACGTGGAATCCACGCCAATCTCAGTGCCGTCCATCACCATCTTGAGATGGCACAGTCCGCTCAGCTCTTCCTAACGGAGACGCAGATAAAGGTACCAGAGACACTTCATACCTTTAATACCCCGGCTACACGCTTGAGGAAAGATTCCTCGCGAAAGCCGGGGTATGTGTGTACATCCGGTCCGATATCTGTTGTCTCCGTCTGCTTTGCTTGGAGGATCCATCCCTGTCAATCCTCTGGGTACACTATACAAGACAGCCGTAAACAAACTCGGTTTTCTTAGTCGACATCAGACGAGGTCAGATGTCGTGTCACATTAAAAAAGAAAAATGACATCCCATAATCTTTTTTAGTTAAAATAATGAATTGTACCTGCATTTTACGAAATTTTTCCATTCTCATCTTTTTAGCAAATTTAATTCTATCTAGCTGTTTTCTTCTGTTGAAATTTTCTTGGTGAATTGCTTCTAAGACATTCTATAACACACAAAATAAATGAACTTATTTCATATAAAATGTTATACGTCCTTTTACATGGTACAATGTATAATGGTAATTCGCATTATAATCGTACTAGTTTACGTTACTATGAGGTACTTCCAATATTGTCGTATGAAGAATATTGCCTGCCTGTCTGTATTATTGCCATTAATCTTTTGACACATTCTTCAAAAGATTAACGGTAATAATAAAAATGAAATCTGAAATATAATCGATAATTTCAATATGCCAATTAGTAAGTCAACTATATAAAGTGGCAACTACTAGTAGCTTTAAAGCTTCTCAGAATATTCACCGCTCCACTGGGCTGTAAAAATATTGTTTTGCATTGTTATAGAAGCTCAAGGGACTGTATAAATAATAGTTTCAAACTAACAAAGTTAGTATCAATATACAGGATGCAACAATTGAGATGGATCATACTAGTCAGTTGACTTAAATTATTCAACAAAATTGATCCGTGGGCAATCGCTAATCCTAGAATGTCAATCATCAGATTGTGATTCAACGAGGCATTAGCAACGGATTTAATTGTCACGCTTCAATTTCCAGAGAGATAGGCACAAAGTTTAATAACGACCATTTATCCTTACAACCTTCGCAATCATTATAGAAAAATCGTAAGTTTTTTAGTGATCGTAAGGTTTTGGTTCTTAATTTTTGTAATTATTAGGTTTAACAAAATTGCAAAGCAAATGCACAAATGCAAAGTTAGCTGTTATAAAAATCAACATCATCATTTCTCATAACATTTATTTTTCTTCCTCTTAAACCTCATTTATTGCGGCGCTGTGTCGCACAATGTCTCGTGCGATTACAAGCTCGGATCAAATTTTAAATTAATACACTGGACCACTTCCGAGTGACAATAAAAAAAATGGATATTTATTTGGTCACGTTTTATTTATACGCTTTCACGTACAAATTCACGTAAAATATAAATATTTGCATTAAAACTTAGTCGATATAAAAATGTAATATTGAGGCCTAATTTCTGGAAATATAATTAAAATTAATATATTTTGTAAACAAGCGCTAGTAATTACAATAAATAAAATCAAATACAAACATCGGCTTGACTATTCATATAAGCAAGCTGTAGTGTTCTGTGATCTTGTAGTGCGTTCCTAAGAAACTGCTTGTCTCCGTACACAGCCACTCCAAGTTCATTTCTTTTGACAACAATATCTTTACGCAATTGGCGAATGTCCCTTGCATAGCGCCGCTTTTGTTTTATTAAGTCTCCTTCGTGGATTTTCCTATCTCGTTCTATAATAAGAATAGTAGTAAGTTATTTAAAATTGTTTTTATCCTCTGTTTTTATATGCCATAGACTTATTATTGTAAATTTACATGATAGCACCCCACCTGATGTTAAGCTGGAGTGTGGTCTATAAATGGAGGCAAGTGGTACTGTGGTCCGTGGTATGGTCCAGGGATCGATTCCCAGTCGGAGCAAAGATTTGTTTCATTGCTTTAATTTGAAATCTACATATAGTACATATATCAAATATAACAAATATTTGATAATATAAAAAGAGGCAAATATTTGCCCCTAGTCTGGTTATCAAAGAGTGGTAGGCAGTGGTACCCAGTCTGCCGACCCGGGGTAGCACCACCACTTACAAGTATACAGACCGTGAAGTGACTCAGTCGCATTTCGGAATCAACTTTTACGTTGCCAGTCCAACTGGGCCGGCATAATGGATGCGACTACTATTTGCCGTTGTTTAACTGTAGTAGCAGTCGCCTCCAATCAAAAACCACACTCCAGCTTAACATCAGGCGGGGTGAACCACAAAAAAAACGATAACCTTCAATCCTATTATGAAACCCCGATGCCTGCCTACCACTCTTATGCCTACTATACTAGTATAATATGATTATTTATTTATTTAAAAACTTAATGCACAATGGAAAAAAATAGCGGACTTCAAGGCAAAGGTTTTCTCTACCAGGTAAACCTTTAGTATGTTGATCCAACGATGTACGAGTAGAGAGGAATGCAATGTTAATAAAATTTATATAAACTAAATTCAAGTACAAATTTGAAACTAGCTCTCGAGTTGAAATGAAATCGAGTTTAGGAATGAAATTGCAATGGGAGTAAGATATTAAACGTGAGATGTTCGAGCAAGAAATAAGTCAAGCAAATGACTGCATTCACGTGAAATATGGTTTGTGTGCATAGTGTACGTCTGTGTCGCCTTGTCATGTTATATATATAGTAGAGAATATTTTATAAACACGTAGCGAAATATTACAATATCAGTATTAAAGTAACAAATTGTGGTAAAACCCCGGAGTTTTTTGGCCGGCATAGTGACGGCGACTGAGACAGCCGTGAACGAACTCGGTTTTCAAAGTCGTCGTCACTCTTGGACCTCCTCTTGCTTATCATCAGGCGGGACAAGGTCAGATGTCGTGTCACAATAAAAAAAGTTAAATAATTGTAAATAGCAGTCGCATCCACTATGCCGGCTTAGTTGGAACCGGCAACTTACAAGCTTATATCAAAACGCAACTAAGCCACTTCAAGGAGTGTATACCACGGGCACCATTGCCATTGCATTTTTTTATTGTGACACGACATTTGAACTCAACCCGCATGATGATAAGCAAAAGGAGATCCAAGAGTGACGACGACTGAAACAATCGAGTTAGTTCACGGATGCCTTAGTCGCCGTCACTATGCCGGCCAAATTTCCAGCTCTTTTAATAACAAATATTTGTTTTATTTAATCTTTTTATTAAACGTTACAAATAAAAACTATTATGAGTGCTTCGCTTAAAAGTGGCCGGTTCAGTCACTTTACTTCTAAGTGGTGGTACTAACTCGGATCAGCACCCTAGGCATCACTTCCTACCACTATATTCTACATCTACATCTACATTTTCGTATAATTTTGTAAAACAAAACCTATCAGTAACAGTTTGTAATGTAACCTAGTATATAAATTGAAAGTTTTTGCATTTAATTTTAATGAGAACATTCGTGCTACTTCTCTTTGTATTTAATGTTTGTTGAATTATTTACCCAGACATCTGCATTTTAATTCTACAATTCAACTAAAACTACAATTTCTGAAATTCGTTTTAATGAATCAAAGTTGGAACTACTGGATTTGTGGTTAAACATCTTCATGCTAAAAATGTTATCATGTTGTTGCACATCAAATAATTATTTAAGTCTAGGAATCTTTTTTATTGTAACTTGACATCTGACCTGCTGAAGCCTGACGGGGGATGTCTTATGCTAAGGATAGGTCCAAGAGCACCAACGACTACAAATACTCAGTTCAGGGTTGCTTCAGTCGTGGTCACTATGCCGGCCTAAGCTCCTAAAAGATGTTGCAATTCTATTCACTAGTCGACAGTTTCATTGTAAAAAAAAAACATGTTGGCTAGGCCTAGGTACTTTAGAAGAAACCTTCAGTAGTAATATTGTTGATATAATAACTTTAGAATCTCATCATGATAAGCAGTCGTCAACGCAAATCCTACGTTATCACATTTAGAATAATTTGCCTCAGAGTGAAGATTGAATATAATTTATATTTTACTAGATCATATAAAAAAAGTGACTATTTAGTATAAAAAATATGCACGAATAAATGATTTAATAAAGAAAATTGACCTTTACTTTGAATACCTTGGCCTTGACCTTTACCACCAAATCAACAAGTCAAATAATAAAAAGTCAAGCCCGGAACAAATGTCCTACTTTTTCTCTATGTTTCCGTTTCACTCCATGTCTAGTTCAACCGACTAAATATATCATCATGCATATTTATTTATTTATATTTATTACACACCAATAGTGACTCTTATAAACTAATAAATATTAGTTTACACTACCACCAATTATAGGCATGTACGAGTACCAACATTCAATGACAAACAAACAAACAAAGTTTATTTTAGGTATTACCTACCTAAAATATAAATTTAAATAAAAGTAATAGATAATCTGTAGCTGTAGCATATTACAAGTAGCTGAAACTGTCATTTTTCATATTTTATATGAACTTTAAAATATGAGAGTTATATATAGAAAGCATATTATTAATGATTAAATATTTAAAACGAGTGAAACGAAAACATTAAATAAATTTCTCGTGTACATCGCAGAGGTATGTAGTGCATTATAAATGTTATTAGCTAAAAGCATTATAACTTATTGTATTTATGATATCTGCTTCGAATATTATGTTCCACATTTACACAAATATCAAATACATTTAACTGAGTAGCAAAATACCATTAATTTAAAGAATATGGGACATTTTTATTTAGATATCTGACCTTAACTTGCCTTTTATTCCTTATTAAACAAATACTCTATCAAAAAAACACAAAGCTCGTAGAACTGCTGGCTGTCAGGGCCGAAAGTCTTCGATTGGAGATCACATACATGCAAACGCAGCGTAGAACGTTCTCCACAATAAGGAATAACTAGCTGCTAAAGGTAATTATGCATGAAAAAAAACAACTTATGGTACCTACCACCTTTCAAAGTTTCAATGCGAAATATTATACTGTATCTTTTAAATAAATGTTGTGGCATTACGGATAAGTTTAATTAGGATTAGTAATTAAACTTATCTATTACAATCACTCTTCTTATTGCTCTCAAATTAAATTTTATCATTTAATCAATCAAATTGTCATGCACAGGGAAGGGCAGAGACAATAGAGCGCCACTTACCACGATCCCTCGCTTCCCTTACATTCACAATTCTCTTCATACAAGCTCTACGGTTATATTATATTGCTTTGTCTATTTAAGTTAAGTTTAATAATAGTTAAAACATCATTGCACTTAATGATCACTGCCTTCTGGAAAATATAATCTGAGTTCCAGAAGGCTTATAAAACTACTTACTTACTTAAAAAAAACAATAAAATTGTGTGTGGGGGGAGGGGGTTGCTGCGTGCGTAAACCCCAGCGTGCGTAAAACCAACAGCAGTTGTATTTAAAATTTATTTAAGTTAAGTTATGTAAGAATCCATTGTATGAAATCCATTGAACATAAATTAGCTCTTTAAATATTTATGAGACTCCATTTTCTAAACAATGCATTGGAGGTGTACACTCCCCACAATCGAATTCCCACCCTCTCAATCAGAATGCAAATACTACTGTACTCCTCTCTAGACCACAATCACTTTAAACTTTGTAAATGCAAACTATATATTTTTTTTTTAAATGCGATGATTATTATACATTGAAAGTGAATAAATAATGGAAATTCAAATTATCGACTGACAATTGAATAATAATTGAGGCAACCTTCAGTTCAATCTTTTTGACGACAGGCGTGGACGAACGGTTAGCGATTGGTTTGTTGCGCGTAAAGTCCCGGGTTCGATTCCCCGTCAGAGCAAATATTTATTTCATAGCTTTTATTTGTAATATTTAATAATTATATTAAATATTGCAAATATTTGTTCAATCAATCAAATTAATCAAGAAAAAGGCGTTTCCCACAGGGAGACAATATTTGGTAATTAAAAAAAGAGGTGGATATTTGCTTCGGGTCTGGTTATCGAAGAGTGGTAGGCAGTGGGTACCCAGTCTGCCGATCAGGGTAGTACCACCACTTACAAGTATACAGACCGTAAAGTGATTTGGTCGCTTTTCGGGATCAGCTTGTAAGTTGCTGGTTCTAAATAGGCCGGCATAGTAAATGTACTTCTACTTACATTTATTAAATAGTGTTGGCAGTGCAGTCCATGAATGAAGATTCATGGACTGCACTTCAGATTAACAGCAGGCGGTGTGCTGTCATATGTCGAGGCACAATTTAAAAAAATAATAATAAAACCAATTACGTGTCGCTCACGATATTTATTTGCTCCAAAAAAATTTACTTTAAAAGTTTTTGAAGTGAAAATCTTCTACACTATACTGATTCATTGTTATATTATCTACATCTCGAAAGACCTACAAATAGCCAACTCAGACATGAGTGCACACTAAATCGAGTAACATTACAGCTAAAATTTAGCCAGGCGTTAATTTTACAGCGACGAAATTAACGTATGCGATATTCTGCAAATTTTGTACAGGGAAATAAAGAATCTTCCTTTAAAATTATTTAATACTTTTAAAGCTTTATTTTAATTTGACAGCGCCCCACTTGAAGTTAAACTGGAGTGCAATCTATTAACGGAGGCGATTGTTTATACAGTTAAATAACTACAAGTAGTAGTTACGTTTACTATGTCGCTCTAATTACAATTTTTGCAACTCGGTGCTTTAATGAACTTTCCTGAATCGCGATTGAGTTACTTCAAGATGATAATGGTCGACGTAGTTGATGCGACTGCTACTTGCAGTTTGTTTTAGTCGCCTCCATTTATGGACTGCACTCCAGTCCATAACTGATCTATGAAGTCACTGTACCGCTGTCCTATGGTTAATAATATTACACACGGAGGAAAAGTCGATACTATAGATAAATTCACGATAAGATGTTAAAAAATACTCGTAAATACATACTCGTAAATAATTAATCACCTCTTTATACGATTCAAGTTACTCGTATACAGGTAACTCGACATCAGTACCCCGCCTGATGTTAGGCTGAAGAGTAGACAGCTATTAGTCTAAGATATCAGTCCAGTTTATTAAACAGCTATCTATATATCGAGCCACAAATTCAATATTTAAATGTTCTGTGGAATTAACTATTGTGTTATTGTGAATAGAACGGCGGCGCATCTATGAATTTCATCCCTTACTCACAAAATAATAACTCAGATATTTATTATTTTAGTTTTTAAACATATGAGGAGAAGGTTCATTTTTCAACTTACACTAAATTCTGAAAGACTTCGAGCGTAATAAACTTTTACTAGTATAATACAAATACAGTTACATACGAGTAGAGACAATAGATTGTTACATATATATATATATATATATATATATATATATATATATATATATATATATATATATATGTAATCAATCAAATTGTCACACCTTTTTCCCACAGGAAAAGGCAGAAACAATTGAGCGCCACTTACCACGATCCTGACAGAACTCCCTCGCTTCCCTCACATCCACAATTCTCTTCATACAAGCTCTACAATTATGGGCACTAGACAACCCAGCTTTCTTTGTTTGATCTGAAAACACTCTCCTAGGCCGCCTACCTTATTTAACGCATCCACATCATACTCCTTTTGTTAATTTACTTTTACGCATCCTTTCCATGTGCCCAAACCATCGGAGCATTTCTTCGGAGCAACCACATCTATCGTTAACTGTGCTATTCCTTATTCTATCCGCTATCGCCACTCCACATACACCCCTTAACGACGCATTTCTACAGCGTTAATTTTACCAAAAAATATCATTATTAATATATACCACAAAATGTGTTCTATGATAATGTTAACTGGTAGAGAATGTTTATCGGGGTTTATCTGGGTTGTGAAGGAGCAGAAATCATGCCTGCTTATCCCTATAGAAATCAAGGCGTGAGATTGATGATAATGATAGTAAAATTTTATTAACTAAAGTCAAGCCAAGCCAGGCCAAGACAATTGTCAAGTCAACTATACGGTCACCTGTCCAGTCAATTGTCAAGTTAATTGTAAAGTCAACTGTTTAGTCCAGTGTCAAGTCAACTGTCCGGTAAACTGTCGAGTCAGCTGTGTTGTCCGGTAAACAACACAGCATTCTTTATTATTATTTTGCTCGTTACATAACAACCAGTGATATGAATTAACAATTTTATGCGGCTTACTATCGCGTTTATTTTGGTTTTCATTTTACATTTTTTTTATTCCGACGTTTCGAGAGCTTTGCAGCCATGAGGGAGTTAACCTATGATGTTGTTGCACATCAAATAATTACTTTTGGTCTATAATATTTAAGTCTACGAATCTTTTTTTATTGTAACTCAACATCTGGCCTGCTAAAGCCTGGCGGGGGATGTCTGATGCCTGCAAGAGCACCAACGACTAAAAAACCGGCTCAGTTCACGGTTGCTTTAGTCGTGGACATATGCCGGCCTAAGATTTTAAAAGATGTTACAATTCTATTTATTGGTCAACAGTTCTCATGAAGGTTTCATTGTAACAAAAAAACATGTTGGCCAAGCCTAGGCACTTTAGAAGAAATCTCCCATAGTAATATTGTTGGTATAATAACTTTAGAATCTCATCATGATAAGCCTTAAAGTAAAGATTGAATATAATTTCTATTTTACTGGATCATAACTTCTTATAAAAAAGTGACTATTTAGTATGAATGAAAGGATGATTTTTTAAAGAAAATATTTATATACACCTTATTGTTTTGTGCCGCACATTCCACTTGCCGTATTTAACTGACGAGCATTCCATTCACACATTTGGCTTGTGTCTTATTTGTAAGAAATAAAGAAAATCCTTACCATATAATTTAATGAGACCTCTGTACTGTTGTATCTTATCTTTAATGACCCAATTGTCATCTTGCATCCCATGAAGCTTTACCTTAGCAGCGGACAACATTTTATTATCAAAAAAAAACTATTTAAGAATTAAAATTCAAACTATAAACATAGTCACGCATGCAAAATAACTTGACTTATGTTTTGACGTGGTTGACGTAGATAAAAATTGATAATTTATTTTTTATTTCCAATTTATCAAAATGATCTATAAAGTCACTGTACTGCTGTCCTACGGTTAATAATATTACACACGGAGGGAATGTCAATACTTCAATCATTATTATATTCAGGATAAAACATTTAAAAATTTGTAATAAATACATACTCGTAAATAATTAATCACCTCTTTATACCTATAACACGTATCAGTACCCCGCCTGATGTTAGGCTGGGGCTAAAGAGTGGACAGCTATCAGTCTATGATATAGCGCGTCAGGAACAGCATGAACCCTAACTATCTGCTGTGGTAAATAAGCTCCTGAGTTGATTTGATGATTTTTTCTTATAGGTATAACATTTTTGCGGCAGGGCGACTATTTTCAAGATAGAGTGGTGGCGGAAATCGGGTAATAAACGTAAATCCTAGCCGCCTGTCACAATGCAATCAAGTGCAATTTTCTTGTTGAACTATGCACGTTTATGGAAAAATAGTGGCAGACTGGCAGTAGAGTAGATAGTAATTCGACATCCAGCATGGAAACATTCGCTTAAAACTCAGAAAACCTTGGTGGAACAAACAAGTGGAAAAAAATCTGCGGCTTGCCAGTCAAGTTCCCCAAAGACCCCATAAACGATAGATGTAGGTGTCGTGACGGCGATTCAGGCAACCGTGAAGAGTCGTCGGCACTCTTGCTTATCACCTTTTGCTTATCATCAGGCGGATCAAGGTCAGAGTCCAAAGAAAAATTTACCTTTTTATATATTGGATAAATAATAAAAGCTATAAACAAAAATATGTACTCCGACCGGGAATCGAACCCGGGATTTTACGCGTAACATACTAGTGTGTTAACCCACGAAATGTATTAATAAAGCTGCATTTATGAGTTCTGTGTGCTAACCAATGCACCACGCCTGTCGTATAATATTACTATAATAAAATAAATATTATTATAATATACTCGTTTTTGGTTAACCATATTACAGAAAAAATTATTTTACGTTATTTACTTTATTTTGACAAGTTTTCTTTCTATTATCATAGCAAAAGAGAATTGTGGATGTGAAGGAAACAAGGGAGTTGTGTAAGGATCGTGGCAAGTGGCGCTCCATTGTATCTGCCGTGACAATTTGATTGACTTATATTATAGCAAAATGACGGTAATAGTATACACGTATCTGTCAGCAATCTGTCAGTCCCATATTTTATACCATTTTAGATGTCACCATGCATGTTTTAGAGATTTTCGTATTGTTCTTTATTTTTTACGTTGTTTATTGTTATGAAAAAATTGACTATTGTTTGCATCCAGATTGCTCATTGAGAAACCAGCATACATTATGCGTAGCTGAAAATAAACGAAGCCCCAGATTATTCTCTTCTGGGATGACTACTTGGATGAGGTACCAAATATTACTTCTGCATAATCGTTATCGAGACAACATTGCTATGGGCTTAGACGCAGGACAACCCTCGGCAACAAATATGAGAAAAATGTATTGGGACCATGAATTGGAGAAAGCAGCCGAAGTATGGGCTCGCCAATGTCAGAAACGTCACGACGAATGCAGAAACACATTACGCTTCAATGTGTTGCAAAATATGGATGTAAGACCAATTGTTCCTAAAATCACGGAAGCACAAGTGCTTGCGGATGCTGTGGGTGCCTGGTTTTCAGGTGCGCGGGTTATACCAGCTGAGAGTGTTTGGTCATTCCGGCTGAGCAATTGCAGCGCTCCTGGAGGATGTAATGCAAATTGGTACGCTACAGCAGCATGGGCGTCCACCTGGAGACTTGGATGTTCACAAGCATTGTGCACAATTAAACAAAGAAAATGTCCTAGTAACCGTACATCCAGAAACTCTTTTAAAACAGTAACCAGAACGACGCCAAGTTTATTACAACGTACAAAATCCTGTAAGAAAAACCGAGATAAGAATAATAATAATAAAAATAAAAAGAGAAATGATGACGGGCCAAAAATTATAGCATACACATTCTGTAATTATGGTCCCGCGGGTAACATTGATGGGTTCCCCATTTACGAAGCTGGTAAGCCATGTACTAACTGCCCACAAGGAACAGATTGTGGTGACCAAAAGCATAGAGCTCTGTGTGCAATTATTGGCGATCCAGATATGAGCTGAAATTATAATATTTTGGTTATATATAATAATATTTTATAATTTATAGTTATAATAATAAAGATTTATATAAGACACAATTTTCCTTATTTAATAGAGCGATTTAGAGTTGCTCAAAAAAGCTAGGTTGCCTAGTGCCCATAACCACAGAGCCTGTATGAAGAGAATTGTGGATGTGAAGGAAGCAAGGGAGCTGTGTAAGGATCGTGGTAAGTGGCGCTCCATTGTGTCTGCCTATCCCTGTGGGAAAAAGGCGTGACAATTTGATTGATTGATTGATTTAGAGTTTTGTCAGGGTTCGTGGAAGGTGGCGCTCTATTGTCTCTGTCTATGCTCTACGCTAGAAGGTCGCGTAGGTCGGCACCCATATTGACATTTGTTGATCAGCTGATGACCCTCATTAAAATCATGTTATTTAGCATTCCATCAAAAATTGCGTCAACAGTTATTCCGCTGCTTTACTTAAACCATTATTCTCGTCTAATGGATGAAACACTAGAGTATTTTATTCTCACATTTTATTCACTAAAGGCATCTCAACTGATTTCTAGATCATATGTACGACGAATCCGTTGCCATTAAATGAACAAAACAAGAATACTGAATAAAACTTTTTGGTTTTATAATCCGCGTCCTAGTCGAAAATGCATAGGTCTAAAAAAATTAAAAGGAAAAATATTATTAAGATCTGATTTTACATGTGGACGGTAATGTCGGTAATGTGGGTTTATTCAATCTCTCGCAATCGATGAGATTATCTGTAAATCGGTAACCATTTGCGCAATTGACATGACTTAATTCGATTGCGAACAAAACCTTTCCTGTGTTTAAGTTTATCGCGTGGTAAAAAGCCATTGTGATAAAGATGGTATGGAAAAAAGGTTTATTAGGTTTGATATAACTAAACGGATTAATTTTACTGTTTATTCAAATGTTTAACCATATCCTAAGCTAAAATAATTTAACAGTAAAACTTTAAACAGTCCTTTTTTAATAATAATTTATATGTATTGGGACATATCCCTTTTCACTACAGAAACAGATTGAGATCTGTCAACAAACTTCAAATTGACATTGCGTTTTGGATTCCTAAATTAGGCTTAATTAAATAATTTAAATAAGATCACTCATTATAATATTTAATATATTAAAATAAGGCCAAACGTACACACACACTAATCATTACTTTTATAATTGATAAACAAGTCGCCATAAAAACTTGAACACAACTCGATCTAAGATTCTAGTTTAGTCTATGGCCTATTATCACTTCTCGCTGTCACTTCTGCCTGTTTTCCTTCTGCTTTTTTTTGTAAAGTAGAAATTAGATAAGTGTACATATTGTAAACAATGTATATAATTACTGTATAGCAACAATTACTTTAAATGTAGTGCAGATAACCTATTATATACCTATTTACCAACAGTTGACCCGAACTGATACTCGATATCAAAAATATTATTGTGTTTCGAATACATTTTAATTAAACTTATTTACAATATTCTGCACTTACATTGCACATATTGCGTGGCAAAATGAGTTTACATAAAGCCAGGTGAGTAATATTTCTTAATATATAAATTTCAATAGTTATTCTTCACTTTTTTAATGTAATAAATTTGTTTGCAGAGTTAAAGCTTTCGAAGATGTGCTGCAACAAGAAACAATTAACATGCTTGAGCTACAAAAACTAGCTTTCAATGGTATGATATTTTGCATGTATATATATATATATATCATTGTAGGTAAATGCAACTAGCCATTAACTGTTAATGCCGGAGTTCTAATTTATCATGCCTGACTTTTCATTATCTTGTATCTACATTATTTACATTTCTAATATTGCCAAATTATAATGTTTGTTACTACAGCCAGTATTAGTTAACAGAGAACGGACAGCTTATGTTGGTGATTAGTAGAACACTAAGAAGCCTAAAGCTACCAGACCCGGGCTCATTTGAATGTCAGGAGAATGATTATTATACCAATATTATACCACCTAGTTATGGGCTAATTAAACCAGTTCCTATTTATTCAATTTAATCATATTAATTATAATTTGAATTTATATAATTCATAACATAATGACATAACTTTCACTTTCTTGTGTGAGCGGATAGAAAGTGTAACTTATTAATACACTCACTTTTTCTGTGTCTTAATTATGTTAAATCAATCACATCCAGCCAAAATGAAATCTCAATGTTGGGGGCGTTTTTACTACTTATATATTTGTTTCAATGATGTAAATTTGGTGTGGCCCAAAAATACATATATACAGTATTTTAATAAATATATAGCCACAGAAAAAGTTTTAAGAGTGTACTAATAAATTAAACTTTCTGTTGGCTGGAACTTGCACCATTGTTCATATAGATAAGGAATTATATTATTTCTTATCAATATAATATAGTATTTATAGAATAATACTAAATGTTTTTTTTTATTGTGACAAGAGTGAGGACGACTGAAAAAACGCAGTTAGTTCCGCCACTATGCCGGCCAAAGGTGCTTCTTCACGCATCACTTTAAGTATCCAATGTTATAGAATGGAGAGTACATATGGGCTGGCTAAGCATACCACTTGTCGATTGTTCTACAAAGAAAAGACACACTGAACTTTTTAGTTCGACTGCCGATATGTTTCCAAGCCACATGATATGATTCCAAGCCATGCAATTGTAATAAGTTTGTATTATTAATAAAACATTAGACTTATTTTATGATTTTCTAAGATTTTGAAAGGTGATGTTCAAATGTTCTGTGATATACTAATTACAGGCATCCCAGATGAAAAAGGCCTTCGTTCTTTTGTGTGGAAGATTCTACTCCATTATATCCCAACGGAAAGAAAAGCACATGAACACACTCTTATGAAGAAAAGGCAACTCTATAAACAATTCATAGGTATAATAAATAATAACATAACCATAGAGCTTGTATGAAGAGAAATGTGGGTGTGAGGGAAGCAAGGGAGTTGTGTCAGGATCATGGCAAGTGGTGCTCCATTGCCTATCCCTGTGGGAAAAAGGGCGTGGCAATTTGGTTGATTGATTGAAAAAATAATATTTTTTTGCAATTGGTTTAGTAGTGGTAGATAGACAGTTAGTGGCTACATGGACTACCCAAGGTTGGTGGACTGGGCAACTGGGAGAGTAGTACTTGTACTACTTTCAAGTTTACAAGTGAAAAGTGATTCAGTCATGTTTCGGGATCCGCTTAAAAGTTGCCACTTACAACTAGGCCAGCATTGTGGATGAGACTGCTACCTACAGATGTAACTGTAGGTAGCAGTCGCCTTCATTCATGGACGGCACTCCAGCTTAATATCAGGTAAGGTCCAGTCTTTGTGGAGACAAAATAAAATTAACAATTTGTTCTCCCCTTCCAAAAACTTGAACCCTTCAAGTAAAGTGTGACCTTTGGAACTCAAAAGTGCCTTTAGTGGTAAAACTTTTTTGTGTTTGGTGGACTATATTTCATCATAATGCGAAATAAATTATTTTTTACTGAACCAATCCGTTTTTTTTACAATCGTCGCCGATCATGAACCTCTACTTTAAAAAAATAATTGTCTCTTCCTATACAAATCATCCGAGTTTCTTTATTCAAATGCTATCCTTGTTTGATCTGCTATAATGGCCTTTCTTGATCATCAATATGAGGTGTTTTTTTATTTCCAGATGAAATAATTGTATCTCCAGGAGTATCAGAATCAAGTGATCATCCCCTTAGTATAAATCCTGACAGTTCATGGAGCACCTATTTTAAAGATAATGAAGTTCTTCTACAAATCGACAAGGATGTGCGAAGACTTTGCCCAGAAATATCATTCTTCCAGTCTGCTACTGATTACTCTTGTGATCAGGTAATATTTTTTTTATATTCTTTTATTTAAGTTTCACTTCACAAATGAAATCTCATTTGCTCCATGTCCAGGAATTTTAAAGTTATTGAATTGTGGATGTGAAGAAAGCAAGGGAGTTGTGTAAGGACGACGGTAAGTGGCGCTCCATTGGCGACAATTTGATTGATTGATTGATTGGTTGTCAATCAAACTTTTTTTAAGTACAGCACCCTAAACTAAGTAGCAGTCACATCCAGCCTAGTTGGACCTGGTAATTTACAAGCTGATCCCAAAACGCGACTAAGTCACTTCATGGTCTGTATATTTGTAACTCAGTCGCCTGCATCAGATTGAAAGTTGTCTGGCATAGCTCATGTATCACACTGTTGGTGATTATGTGTAAAAAATTATCTTTGACCGTATAGTGACGGCGACTGAGGCAACCTGACGGTTTTTTCAGTCGTCAGTACTCTTGGACATCCCTTGCTTACAAGCGATTTGATATCTTATATATAAGTATATATATTGTATGTTTTATTTCCATAGGTTGTAAACAGCAATGGTGTGAAACGTCTACATAAACGTGTTGAGCAGTCAATGTTAAAGTATTCAACGCTGGAGAGGCGTGGATTGGGTGTGGCTAAGGTATGTATACCATTATCAATCAATCAATCAAATTGTCACGTGTTATTCCCACAGAGACAATGAAGCGCCATTGGTCACATCCTGACACAACTCCCTCGCTTCTCTTACATCAACAATTCTCTTCTTACAAGCTCTACGGTTAAGGGCACTAGACACTAGACCGAAAACACTCTCCTGGGCCTGCCTTGTTTAATCTATCTACCAAAATTAGCACCAACAAAAAATGCTTTGCATGTATTCCTTTGGGCATCAAGTAGAGATGTAACGACTCGACTTTTTAACCCGGGTTATACTGAGTTGGGACCTAAACCGAGTTGGGTCGGTTAACATCTACAATAAACCAGTTTGAACTATTATATACTTAAGTATATATAATTTTAGATCAGGCACCAAATTTATTTAGTTATATTTGACATCCGAAATTGTTTAGCAAACCATACTGTGTATTAGGCAATTTAGATTGTCGAAACGAATTGTCAACTCGGTTTGTATCAATTCGGTTTGCAAATCGGGTTATCCATATTTTAAATCGACCTAACTCGGTTTAAATAAATTGGAGATTGTCACATCTTTAGCATCAAGTAGTCTTAATCCGGCAATGCTTTCATCTCGCTCAGTGCGCAAACTACCATTTATTTCTTTTGCTTTTGTCAGTTAAGTGGTGATATGCGTCGTGACAACAAGTCTACAGGTGACTATATACCATTGAAAGAAGGCGAAGAAGCACACTGGGAAGTCGTTGAACGTATGCTATTTATTTACGCAAAACTGAATCCAGGCCAAGGCTATGTTCAGGGCATGAATGAGATAATTGGACCAATATATCACACATTTGCTAATGATCCTGATGAATCATTTCGAGGTTAGTCCCTTAATCAAAACACATGCATTTATACATATACAGTTACTGGCCAAATTATTGACGCACTACGAACTTTTAAAATTATTCGTAACAATTACTATATTTGAAGCCTGTATCAGCAAGCCGCGCCGGATTAAGGCTCTCGGCTGCAAAAGGTGGTTCAACGAAATATTAAAATTTATGTCACATTGTTTTGACATGGCTATACCGGCTCTCATACTCCTCGGGCTGTGTGCCTCGGGCTTGGAAGGGGGCCAATGTGCAACCGATCCTGAAGAAAGGCGACCGTTCGGACCCTGCAAACTACCGTCCAATAGCTGTAACCTCGGTTTTGTGCAAGGTAATGGAGCGGATAATTAATGTCCGTCTCATGGCCTACCTAGAGGGTCATCAGCTGATCAATAACCGACAATATGGCTTTAGGCCGAAACAGTCAACTGGTGACCTCTGGCGTACACCATGCAAGTCTGGGGTGAAGCTTTGGATAGTAATGCCTTTGCCATTGGCTTGGACCTCTTCAAAGCGTTTGACAGGGTCTGGCACAGTGCCCTTTTTTCCAAGCTCGAGGCATACGATTTACCTCACCGTCTGCGTGGCCGCTCCATAAGCTTTGTTGTTGATAGTAGCGCGCCGCGCAGGGTGTCGGTGAATGCCAGCGTTCCTCAGGGCTCCGTGCGTAACCATTGCACTGCCACTACACCACGGTCGCCTTGAATGGAGGCAACTGCTACGACAGTTCATTAACTGCAATTAGTTATATTAAACATTATCTTAACCTTTACAGAACACGCGGAAGCGGACTGCTTCTTTTGTTTTACAAATTTAATGGCAGAAATACGTGATTTCTTCATACGCACATTAGATGAGGCTGAGAGTGGTATTTTTTATATGATGGAAAAACTGACAGGGTGTGTCAAAAAGAATGATCCGGCTATTTATAACCGTTTGGAAAGCCAGGAGCTCCGTCCACAATACTATAGCTTCAGGTATTTTGCAGTTATTTAATTAATATTTTTTAAATGAGACAAAAGGTAAACTATTCTAATGAAAACTATAGTTGAGTTATTGAATAAACACAAATTCTTAATGCTATTGATTAAAACTAATTCTATTTTAATACGATACTTTTTTATATAATATTGTTTGATTACCTCTTCTGTGCGAAGAGGTAGTTTAACAAAATTTGATATCTCTATCACTGATCACAACTCCTAAAAGTTATTTGACAGAAAATAACTAAAGACATCAAGAACTACTTATGCAATAAAGAATATTTACAATAATAAATATTATAAACTTTTACAATAAATAATATTATCAATCTTCATAATTATTATTACTATCAACCTTTACAATGATTAATATCACCAACCTTTACAATAACTAATATTATCAACCTTTACAATAACTAATATTATCAACCTTTACAATAACTAATATTATCAACCTTTAAAATAATTAATATATATCAACTTTTACAATAATTAATATTACCAACCTTTACATTGATTATTGCTGTTTTAGATAGATATCATTATTGCTGTCCCAATAATTTCCACTGCCACTTTTACAATAATTAATATTATCAACCTTTACATTGATTATTGCTGTTTTAGATGGATAACATTATTGCTGTCCCAAGAATTTCCACTGCCACTTTTACAATAATTAATATTATCAAATTTTACATTGATTATTGCTGTTTTAGACGGATAACATTATTGCTGTCCCAATAATTTCCACTGCCACTTTTACAATAATTAATATTATCAACCTTTACATTGATTATTGCTGTTTTAGATGGATAACATTATTGCTGTCCCAAGAATTTCCACTGCCACTTTTACAATAATCAATATTATCAACCTTTACATTGATTATTGCTGTTTTAGATGGATAACATTATTGCTGTCCCAAGAATTTCCACTGCCACTTTTACAATAATTAATATAATCAAATTTTACATTGATTATTGCTGTTTTAGACGGATAACATTATTGCTGTCCCAATAATTTCCACTGCCACTTTTACAATAATTAATATTATCAACCTTTACATTGATTATTGCTGTTTTAGATGGATAACATTATTGCTGTCCCAAGAATTTCCACTGCCACTTTTACAATAATCAATATTATCAACCTTTACATTGATTATTGCTGTTTTAGATGGATAACATTATTGCTGTCCCAAGAATTTCCACTGCCACTTTTACAATAATCAATATTATCAACCTTTACATTGATTATTGCTGTTTTAGATGGATAACATTATTGCTGTCCCAAGAATTTCCACTGCCACTTTTACAATAACTAATATTATCAAATTTTACATTGATTATTGCTGTTTTAGATGGATAACATTATTGCTGTCCCAAGAATTTCCACTGCCACTTTTACAATAATTAATATTATCAAATTTTACATTGATTATTGCTGTTTTAGATGGATAACATTATTGCTGTCCCAAGAATTTCCACTGCCACTTTTACAATAATCAATATTATCAACCTTTACATTGATTATTGCTGTTTTAGATGGATAACATTATTGCTGTCCCAAGAATTTCCACTGCCACTTTTACAATAATCAATATTATCAACCTTTACATTGATTATTGCTGTTTTAGATGGATAACATTATTGCTGTCCCAAGAATTTCCACTGCCACTTTTACAATAATCAATATTATCAACCTTTACATTGATTATTGCTGTTTTAGATGGATAACATTATTGCTGTCGCAAGAATTTCCACTGCCACTTTTACAATAATCAATATTATCAACCTTTACATTGATTATTGCTGTTTTAGATGGATAACATTATTGCTGTCCCAAGAATTTCCACTGCCACTTTTACAATAATCAATATTATCAACCTTTACATTGATTATTGCTGTTTTAGATGGATAACATTATTGCTGTCCCAAGAATTTCCACTGCCACTTTTACAATAATCAATATTATCAACCTTTACATTGATTATTGCTGTTTTAGATGGATAACATTATTGCTGTCCCAAGAATTTCCACTGCCACTTTTACAATAATTAATATTATCAAATTTTACATTGATTATTGCTGTTTTAGATGGATAACATTATTGCTGTCCCAAGAATTTCCACTGCCACTTTTACAATAATTAATATTATCAAATTTTACATTGATTATTGCTGTTTTAGATGGATAACATTATTGCTGTCCCAAGAATTTCCACTGCCACTTTTACAATAATTAATATTATCAAATTTTACATTGATTATTGCTGTTTTAGATGGATAACATTATTGCTGTCCCAAGAATTTCCACTGCCACTTTTACAATAATTAATATTATCAAATTTTACATTGATTATTGCTGTTTTAGATGGATAACATTATTGCTGTCCCAAGAATTTCCACTGCCAGATGTTGAGAGAATTTGGGATTCGCTGTTCGCTGATCCAAACAGATTTGATTTTCTTATTCATATTTGTTGTGCCATGATATTGTAAGTAATAAATATTATTATTTTTGGCCATATGTCAATGTATTAATTAGTAATAAAAATTGTAAAAATATTCTTTTTTGTTTTAAAGCACTGTTTCTAAACGCCTTCGTTCCCAAGGGCGCCAAATTGATAGTTAAGGGGGGCAATTTAAAAATGGACTCGACACGACTTTAACCCTTTCGCTTTGGCTTATTGAAATGCAATGCTAGATATCGGTGACAAATTTAACAAGAAAGGCAAACTCCTTAAAAATGCTGTAATCATTTATATTTTTTTAAAGGGAACAAATTAATTTCTAGTAGTTTAAAAATTATGTATTTTAGAAATGTTAAGGTGGGGCATGGCCTAAAAAGGTTGGGAAACATTGTTTTAAAGTAATAATACTAGCATTAAAATATTTAAAATAAAACAGTCAAACTCCCAGTAAAAAAATAATAAAACCCCAATATTAAAGAGAGATAGGCAGTGGTATTCAGTCTGCCGATCAGGTGTAGTACCACCACTTATACATACCGTGAAATGACTGCGGTTCATGGTCACCTTGTAAGTTGCCAGTTCCTAGGCCGGCATAGTGGATGTGACTGCAACTTTTAGTTATTCAACTGTAGTAGCAGCCAAGTCCGTTCATGGATCGCACTCTAGCTTCACATTAGGTGGGGTGCTGTCATATGTCGAGTCACAATAATATTATTTAAAAGTATTATTCATTTCGTAAGTTTGTGTAAAAGTATGAACTTGTTTAAAATAAAAAAAAACAAAAAGGTTATCTAATAGATAAGCCTTATTAAATGTTTTAACGAATGGAATTTATAATGTTTTATAATAAATGAGAACTTTATTGTGGCTCGAAATATAACTGCACCTTGCCTGATGTGCCCAGCTGGTGTGCGGTCTATAAGGCGGTCATTGCTGATATACATAAATAACTGTAGTAGCATTCATGTCCACTATGCCGGCTCGGCCTAGTTGGTATACTTGTAAGTGATGGTACTATCCCGGATTGGCAGACTGAAAACCACTGCCAACCTCTCTTTGAGATTCAGACATAGAGCAAATATCTTACTCATTTTTTCATAACATTTAAAAATTCATTATTATTAAATATTACAAATGATAGGTCTTTGCTTCGACCTGGATTTGAACCCGGGGCTTAAGTGGTAATAAATGTAACAAAAGTAGTTTGTTACTTTAATAGAGTGGTAGGCAGTGGTACCGAGTCTGCCGATCTGGGGTAGTACCACCACTTACAAGTGTACAGACCGTCGCGTTTCGGGATCAGTTTGTAAGTTGCCGGTTCCAAATAGGCCGGCATAGAGGATGTGACCGCTACTCACAGTTATTAAATTGTAGTAGCAGTGACATCTATTCATGGACCACACTCCAGCTTACCATCAAGCGGGGTGCTGTCATATGTCGAGTCACAATAAATAAATATAAAAAAATGTTTTTTATTTATAAATTTCAGATTGGCTAAAGACAACCTAATGACTGGAGACTTCGCATCGAATGTGAAACTTCTACAAAGTTTCCCACCAATGGATGTTTCTCTTATTCTTAATAAGGCTGCAGTTATAAGCAATATTTAGATGTAATTACAGGCCTAGATTTTTTACTCAGTATATTTTTTGTAAGCAAATAACATTTTGTATGTGGTAGCCCACAAAGGCACGACCTGTGGACATATCATATTTTATATATTTGTATCAAGATTTTTTTATGTAAAAGAAGCGAGAGAATTGTTTCAAGAATGTAAAAAGTTGTCTACCTAAGCCTGTAGAAATCAAGGCATGAAATTTATGTTTATATTATTATTTTGTAAGTTAAGACAAGTCTTCGAATATTTACTGGTTTATTGTGTTTAACGGCATAGGAATAGTGCCCCATAACCTGAGAAGTTGTATGAAGAGAATTGTGGATGTAAAAGAAGCGAGTGAGTTGTGTCAGGATCGTGGCAGGTGGCGCTCCACTGGGTCCATTTGAATTTAATTGAACAGAATATTCCTTCTAAAACCCTAACCTTTAACAAAAAGAACATACAAATGAGTTTAGGGGATTAAAGTATACTCATAATTATAATTTTATTAAATATAGTAGCGTTAATGTTTTAAACAAATTTTATGCGGCTTACTATCGCGTTTATTTTGGTTTTAATTTTACAATTGATTCTTCGTGACTATGATGGCTGCAAAGCTCTTGAAACGTTGGAATAATAAAATAAAATTTTAAAATCAAAACCAAAATAAACGCGGTAGTAAACCGCATAAAATTTGTTTAATTCATTAATCAATGTTCGCGCAAATTTATATACATATTCTATTAAATACAATTAGGTTTGAGATCCTAAATAAACCACTAAATGTAATTAAGCTCTCTAGGGTTTTTTATTCCTACTTAACAATATCACGAAGAGCTTGGTCACGTCAAACAATTTGTTTACTTGGGAAGTATGTTTCCCATCTCTTCTCATCCTTTGGTAAGTGTGATGAAGATATTGAGAAAAGAGTGCAAAAGGTTAATGTAATAAACGGTACCATCCATAGTATAATGAACAGCCAAATATCGTCCAAAAATTCACAGTAATAATGCGGTACTTGTTATTACCTTAATATATGGAAGTAAATATTGGGTATGGCAAAAAAAGAATGAGGAAAAATTAACGCTGTAGTAATGCGGTCAATAGTGTATGTGGAGTGACGATAGCGGATAGAATGAGGAATAGCACCGTGCGCGGACAAAGGAATGCTTCGTGTTTGGGCACATAGAGAGGATGATTGAAAGTAGATTGACGTAAGGGATTTTAAATCTGATATCTGGGTGTTTCGCGACCATATCGGAGACATCTTCAAGAAAGCTGGATTACCTATCGCCCACAAACGTTGAGCTTGTATAAAGAGAGTTATGGATGTGAGGAAAGCGAGAGAGTTGTGTCAGGATCGTGGCAAGTGGCGCTTCATTCTGCCTATCCCTGTGGGTAAAACTTAAAAGGCGTGACAATTGATTGACTTATTATGCATTTTGATGTATGTAGTATATGTTAACGGTCATTAATGAATTGCTATTTGTTAAATTATAGGCATTTGACAAATTATTTAGTGGTGCAGGCAGCGAAAGAAATGCTCGACCAATGTCCATTTAAGGTCTTATTCCTAATACTATAATAAACCTATTTATAAATATTTTTGGCCAGCATACTGAGGCAACCCTATATTTAATTGTTTTATTCAGTTGTCGCCGCTCTTGGACCTCCCCTTGCATTCCCTCTGGCAAATTTAAAAGAGATGACCAGCTACAATGAAAAAAATAACAGTTTAATAGCAAAATATCTAAAAATCTTTTTATTATGGCTCGACCTATTTATTACAGAACACCGCCTCATGTTAAGCTGGAGTGCGGTTCATGAACGGAGAAAACTATGCTAAAGTTGGAACTGGCGATTTATAAACTGATCCCAAGTCTCTTGATTATTAGATTTGCAGACTGATCAAATGACCAACAACTGTCTACCTACTATAGTTCGCGTCACTTAAGTTGGCAAGAGTTGCGAAGATGTCGTTTTTTAGGTGTGAAAAGGAACGCGGGGGACGCGAGGCATGAGGTAACAAAGTTCCGTGCGCGCGATTGGCTGGCCAGTCGATCATCGACGGCCTCGTGGCCCCCACGCTCCGTTCGCTCCCGCGTACACTTGGGTGCACTAAAATCATGCACCACTGGTTTTCGTATCATACTAATAGTTTTACTACATATTAGTCCCCCGCCGCATCTGTCTGTTCGCGATAAACTCAAAAATCAATCAATTATATTGTCCCGCCTTTACCCCACAGAGATAAGCAGAGAAGATGGAGCGCCATCTGCCACGATTCTGACACAACTCTCTCACTTTCTTCACGTTCACAATTCTCTTCATACAAGCTCTATGGTTATGGGCACTAGGCAACCTAGCTTTCTTGAGGATGTCTCCGATTTGGTCGGAGAACACCCTCCTGAGTCTGCCTCGATTAACGCATGCATTCACATCAGATTTAAAAATTTCTTTCGTCAAACTCTTTCACTTATTAAACTACAATTTTTTTTATGAATCTAAAGAGTCCCTTTTTTATTGCACGGCCAGTGTACATGCGCAAACGTTCCCCCACTACGTTAAAATCTTGCCAACTTACGTGACGCGGACTATACTCATTTGTTATTTTGAATAACAAAACCAAGATAACTAATAGTTCTACTAGTATAGCTTAATAGAAACTTGTTAATAGTACTACGCGAGTACCATACTCGGCATAGTCGATGAGACTGCTACTCGTATTTACAGTTGTTTATCTGTTCATGGACCGCATTCCAGCTCAGCATCAGGAGGGGTGCTGTCATATGTCGAGTCACAATAAAAATAACTTAACTAGTACTCTATACTTTACGAGTTTTGTGTAATTAATAAATATGTGCCAAAATACCTTTTTAAGGCGCCCGTGGTGTAATGGCAGTGCAATGGTCACGCAAACCAGGAGCACGGATTCAAAACCACTTACCGGGTTCAGTGTATCTTTTGATATATGTACATTGGTCGTCCTGTTTCTATCATACAAGCACTTAAGTAGCTTAGTATAGAGATATAAATTAATGTTTAAAAAGACCTACAAAGTTAATAATGATTTGAGGTAACTTAAAGAATTGGAGCTAATGAGGCTAAATTGCTCTAATTATATTATAATTTAGACATTACTAATTATAATTTATTCAGCTTAGTGACGGCGACTGAGACAACCGTGAACTGCCTCGGTTTTTTCAGTCGTTTGTACTCTTGGACCTCCTCTTGCTTACCATCAGGCAAATTAAGGTCAGATGTCCTCACAATAAAAAAGTCATGAATGATTCATATGGAGAATGTGTTCAAATTGCAGTGCCCCTGAACGAATTACCTTCCACTCGTAATATTATAGTTGTTTGAAAAAAACCGCCATTAGTTGATACGTAAATATTATAAAATTAACTGTAATTATAATTTACTATATGTACAGCCAGTTGTACCAAAAAAAGTTTTACTTTATACTTATACTATTACGAAATTGTGAATTGGGTTGTTAATAATTTTATATCGAAACTACCATTTATATAATAACAAAAGTAGTACATAGAAACCCAAAATGAATGATGTTCTTTAGCTCTGTATAAAATATCCGTTAAACGTAAATTTAAAATGTTAAGTTAAAAGGTTAAATTAAAAGGTTAAGTTAAAAAACCCATTTTTCTTTTACTTATACAATACTTTTTACAAATTCGTAAATTATAATTTTTGGTACAACCGGCTGATAATCTACAATATTTAGTAATTTTAATATCATGTTTACCTTTTTATTCTTTGAATGTATTTTATGGTACAAATTTTAATAAATATACTTTTGAATTAATTATTGTTTTCATCGTAATAAAATACCTTAAAACTGAGGCGACGATTGAGGCAAACGTGGAGTGAGTCGGATTTTTCAGTCGTTGGAACTCTTGCACCTCCCCTTGCTATCAGGCTAGTCGAGGTCAGACATCGAGTCACAATAAAGCCATCAAATTTGAAATTTTCATAGTATTAAGGAGTTATTTTTAAATCCCATATAATATATAGCTAATCATTTGAGCGTTGAGTTCTATTTGACCAAAAGCAGATTACGAGTCACGGCCAATAACGAGTTGAATACTGTCGTATGTTTTTCCTTAACTTCCATTGGTTTCTTCTTAACATTTTTAATAATAAAGCAAATAAGATATTGTATGGATCCTTTGCCCTTCGCAGTGACGTAAATCACATCGAGCTAGACCACCTCCCTCGAATTTGGCATCTTGAACAAGGTGCGGCGGTTCTTCGCGCTGAAATTTTACTCGTATGATATGTGTAAGGCGCAAATTTTTACTTGTACGGAGTACTATTTGCAACTCTGGGAAACTCTTCATGGAGCGCTAAATTCATTGATAGCTGAGCTGTTCAGACAACTCGGCACTGCAATGAATTAATCGGATAATAGACGATGCTAGTCACAAAAAACATAGCGGATTTATCGTCTATGATCATACTCCTCGTTACTGCCTCGGATCCTTTGAGCAAAACGAAAAATCACCCTGGCCGCCATAGTAACATAAACTGAGTCCGATTTTATTTTATGTCGGCACACTTGGCCTCTCCTCGCTTGCCATCAGGCAAGTTTAAGCCAAATGTAGAACTTGTATGAAGAGCATTGTGGATGTGACGGAAGCGAGAGAGTTGTGTCAGGATCGTGGCAAGTGGCGCTCCGTTGTCTTTGCCTATCCCTGTGGGAAAAATGCGGCACAATTTGTTTATTATTAAATAGGCCAACTGAGAACAGCTGATACATTTTGCCACAAGCCATGTTCTTGCCACAAGGCACAGAAGAATTGGAATCGTGTGTTTTAAGATCTCATTTTAAAAGCTAATAGTAAGTTATATGTTTTAAGTTTGAAATGAAACAGCCAAATAAGGGAGGATGATTTTTATTAATATTGTGTTATATAATAATTATTATAGTAGGAACGTACTGTTTGTACGCACTAGCACGTGATCTTAACATTTGTGATATCTTGTGCTCGGAATGACTTATAGATAATATAAATAAAATTATTACACATTTATTAAAAAAATTACAATATTGTAATTTGTAACTTCGTAAAATCTGATAGACTAGGCTCATAAATAAAATGGTAGGTAGGCATGCCAACCTACTAAGAATTGTCATAATATACAAACACAATAATGTCTAAAACACCAAATGTAGACAACAAAGAGTCATTAGCGGCGATTACTACTTATATAAAGCACATAGACGACACGCCGGCATAAGCTGCACAATAGAAGCTGCTTCCTAACCTTATCACCGTATACTCCGGCCTGAGATTGCATCACACCGCATCGATGCCCACTCGCATCCTCCTAATAACCACAGACATCGACCGATGACAATTTAGCACCAAGTGCACAATAAAGTCTCTTAATGATAAAGTTACAATAAAATACAATAAATATTATAAGTAGTGAGAACGATCGTACATAGACATTCGATTAACCCTCAATGTTGCATACAATGTTCGCGTGTACATAATGGAGTCGTATTAGTTTCGTAAAATATAAATCGATTTCTTCTTATAAATTAAAGTAGCAATAGTCATAATAAAATACTTAAAAAAATAAACTAAGTTTTGAAAACTGAGGGTTAAGAGAAGCACTTAAGATGACAAAGCACGATTACTGCAGCACACAACACTTGCATTTCGGTTTCTTCTTAATGAGCACGTGCTCTGCCTGCTGGGGCTCTGCTGGCTGAGAGCGTTGCACCTCGACTGGGCCTGGTTTAGTCTCTTGTGTTCCATTAGCCGCCTTGTGAGGAGGACTAGCGGCCTTGCGGGGCGAGTCAGTCACGCTTGTCTACAATAATAATCATACTACATTAATATCTACATGTTTGCATTGATGGTAAGTAATAGAAGAAACTAAAGCTCCAGCGACTGAGAAAGCCGACTTAGTTTAATAGTTCCTCAGTCGCTGCACCTTGCTGATCAGGAGGGCTTTTTCGATTGTTTAACAAAAAAACGACGCGCGAAACGTTTAGTTCGACTGATGTTTCGGTCCAGTCTCAATAAGTGTTTTAACAGAAATTTTGGACCTAGGATCAGACGATTGATCAGCAGAATTCAGCAGAGATGGGGGGAGGGGGGAATGTCCGCCAATATCTAATTCCCGAGTCGGCTTCCAGAGACGACGACCTCTGTAGTCGGGAACCGATTTAGCACGTCTTCTGTGGCTGTGGCCCACACAAAAAGATTCAAAGAGTAGGTTTGTCTACGAATCCCTGACAACCAAAGTCTGTACCCAAAGGAGGAATAAGCAAAGATCTACCATGCACCGCAGACAACAGAATTTAAACCAAAATTTACCCCGGTATCGCCAGGAATCTCTCCTAAATAATTTGAAAACTTACATTAAGATTACTAGCATGATGTTTCTCTTGTTTTTCTTCCTCGGCCAACTGTGGTCCACCGGCGGGAGGTGTAGGTGTAATTGGTTTTCCACCTTTAATAAGTGACACTATTTCATCGGCCTCGCGTGATAAGTCTCCGTCAGGTCGGAAAGGGTTGTCCCAACCACTCTCAGCGCTAGAATGAAAAAAAATGCTTTATTAGACAAATTAAATGACTCTTAGAAATAATATTTACATTACAAAAATACATTTGAACCATAGCTTTAAATCAATATTAGCTACGCAGATTATTAATATGATCAATGAGTCATTATTTCTATATTTGGCCACCTAAAATGCACTTTGTTTAATGGATACTGGTCGTTAGGGTTGGATAAAATATATTGCCATTTAAAAAATACAAAACAAACAGTTGAATAAAATGATAAAAAGATTGTTTGATTCAATTTCCTATTTCTTTAAAAATCGTACGGGTCCGAGTACGTGTACAAATTAAATAATTAATTTTTAAACTCGTCTAAGAAATTTGAAACCTAATAGATGGTAATCTTACATATTATTTAATTCTGTGATTAATGATACCTCAAAATTATTAAAAGGAACAAACAGTAAAAGTAGTAGTAATAGTTTATTTTGGCAGTGTTTTGTGAAATAATTACCTACGTTCGCTCGGCGGGCAAATGCCAACAAATAGAGTTGCCCACTAACTTTCACTCTTGTTTTTTTTTTTCTATAATCAGTTTAGTTCATAAACAATAATTTCATCGAAGGACCAAGAATTGTAATAATAACACATGTTTTCCATAGACGAAAGTAAAAATATTATCTGATAATCTATTGTAACCATCTAATGTTGGTAAAATACTTAAAGGTTTTTCTAAACACATACCTAATAAAACATTGTTTTATTTAAAACTGTATAAAACGTGTGATTTTATCATACAACTTGTGTTAATCATACCAACCCTGCCAGGCGAACAGCTGAGGAACTAATGCATTTCATGCGAACTAAATCATAAAGTAGATAATTGTTCATTACTCTCTGTATGTACTTTAACTATAGTATATTTATGTGATATAACAAACCCATTAATTTTTCAAGATTGAACGATATCGATTATTTTTTGAACCGAGTTAGGTTGATTTAAAATTATGGATAACCCAATTCTCAAACCGAATTGATGAGTTCGATTCAAACCGGTTTACAAACCCAGTTGACAATTCGGTTCGACAACCTAAATTGCCTAATACACAGTATGGTTAGCTAAACAATTTCGGGTGTCAAATATAACTAAATAAATTTGGTGTCTGATCTAAAATTATATTACTTAAGTATATAATAGTTCAAACCGGTTTATTGTAGATGTTAACCGACCCAACTCGGTTTAACCTGGGTTGAAAAGAATAGTCGTTACATCTCTAGTATAGAGCAATTAATGAAGAAATTAGCTAAATAGGTTGTAAGTAATAATTATGGTTGTAAAAATAATAAGAAGCTATAAAATTATTTTTAATAAAATAATTTATATTGCTTTCACTCGTAGTGCACGTAATGTTATAACACTAAATTGCAATTAAAAGCCTTGTTTGTGGCGAGCCATGTTGGAAACTTTTTAATGGTCCAATTAGCTCTACGCCCGACCCGTTTTATTAGACTGCTTTGTTAATATGAAATATTAGTGCAATCAGCTTATGAAAACCAAAAACAAATTTTGCAAATTGTTTACTGGACAAAAAAAATAAACTCAAGGATAGACTTTAGATATGACTAAAAACTCGAAGAAATCCAAAAATATATATTTAGGTAGCTATTCGTAAGGTTTTCATATATTTTATTATCAATAATTTTATATAGATAATAAAAAATATGATTTATAAATTAATTATTATCTATAATTAATTTATAAATCTCATGTGGTAGGATGTGTTAAACGATTTGCCTAGGATGGTGTTTTCAGACCAAATCGGAAACATCCTTAAGAAATCCTTAGAAAACCCAGCCTAATGCCCATAACCGTAGAGCTTGTATGAAGAGAATTGTGATTGTGAGGGATCGTGGCAAGTGGCGCTCCAATGTTTCTGCTTGCCATGTGGGATAAAGGCGGGACGATTTGATTGATTGATTGATATTATCTACACGCCTACACCTAATTCTAATATTTTATACTAGTCTGTAAATTTCAGAAATCAGTCTGCGAGTACTATACTATTTCAGGCAGAGAACGGAGTGCTACTTCTAAAGTAAACTCTAATATTACCTTATTTGACGATTGTATAGCGTTTCGGTAGCCATTTCTGCAGTAGATGCCGCGAAGAGAGCGGCAAAGAGGGCCTGTGAGGGTTCCTGCGGCGGAGGCGATAAGCACTGCGTCCGCGCGCCCTGGTAGAATGATACCTTAACTTTAGCTCTCTCCGAACTGAAACAAAATAATATTCATTTATGTTAATACAAGCCATTGATGCACTACTATTTGGGTGCACCTTATCCGTTTCTATAAAGGACATTATTCATTTTGTATGGGGACTTGGGCTAAATTATATTAACAGTTGCATATACATTTTAAAATAGTTTGATGTACGAGGATTACAATGTAATAGGAAAATTATATTGTAATGTTAATTATATTGTAACTTACTTTGCATAGTTCAGGTGTGCAAAATATTCAAACTATAATTATGACAGTTTAAAGCAGAACTATTAATATGGCGTCAATAGCTCATTTTCCAAATCAATTGCACAGCAATTAAAAGCAAAATCGTTATAAGTTCTATCAATACAAGTATCGAAACTACTAGTTATATATATTTTTTTATCATTGGGCATTACTAAAGTAGTACAAAAATAGCCCAAAATGAATGATGTCCTTTATAACAAGTGAAAACAATATTCCTTGTGTTCATACGGAAGTCGCAGTGTGTAATTACTTAGTGTAATTACTATGAAAGAAAACATCTTAAAGTTTATAAATAAGGGGAATACCCACTAATTTAGGGAATTATTTCCTATCGGCAGCGTGCTACATAGGGACTTTACCGGCTTTAGGAAGTGTATTCAAGTGGGAGGGGGAGGGTCTTTTATTATTTGATTTCAATAGATTCAAGTTTTTAACCTATACGTCAAGTTAGCACCATTCAGTGCGTAAAGGATAGCATACGTAACGTAATGCATACGTAGAACCCCTGAGGATTACTTCACGGTGTTTTCCTTTACTGTACGAACACAGGGATAGGCAGACAATGGAGCGCCTTGTCTGCCTCCTTACACAACTCCCTTGCTTCCTTCACATTCACAATTCTCTTTATTCATAACTCTGTGGTTATGGGCACTAGGCAATCCAGCAGCAAATATATTATATAATAATACATGTTAGGCAGCACAACGTGACACAGACATGTCGCAATTAACTCCCAACAATAAAAAATATTATGCAACTTTATAACCTAATAAAAATCAATTGTACAATAATTATACCCACATTGTATATTCTAGTCGTATACCTATTGAATATGTTATTCGTGATATTTATTTAGAACAAGTTTAAATTGTACCAGTTTTAACAAATAGAAGTCAGCTGGGTTGCCTAGTAGTGCCCATAAACGTAGAGCTTGTATAAAGAGAATTGTGTATGCCAGGGAGCGAGGGAGTTATGTCAGGATCGTGTCAAGTTGTGCTCTATTGTCTTTGCCTATCCCTGTGAGAAAAGGCGTGACACTTTGACTTGAGTTTTAACATTATTAAAATGAGATGTAAATTGATAGTCGGGTTTGTTAATTTAAAAAAAGTACGCTAATTATTTTTGTAATAACTACATAAATACAACGAATGCATTCTTATAAATAAACACTTTAAATAATTATTTGGTATTTGGTCAAATAAAATTAATTTTTTTACTAAGTGCAATACTGAGAAATGCACAAAGTAATACTTCCGACCTCGTACCTAAATGCGCACAACAGTTTATGCAGGGAGAGGCCCCTCCGTCACAATCGTATAATTGTCCATCGCATTCCCCCGCGAATTATTACTTATACAGAAAACGTCCGGGAATAAACTTATTATATATATGTGTGTGTATTTGTTGCTTCACTATGATTAAAACCATGCCGAGAGAGAACGATCTGCAAATAGAATGCCAAGGCCAAAAAACAAAACAACCATTATAGAGCGCAAAATTGGTTATTGTTTGTAATTAGGATAGCACTCGAATTAGTTAAAATAGTAATCGGCATGCAACGCAAACAGAGTGTCGTAGCCGAGAGGTTAACGCGCAGATCATTCGATAATAACAGCATTCACATCAATGGCAAAATCAAAGGCGACCCTGGTGTAGTGGCAGTGCAATGGTTACGTAAACCGAAGAGTTGCACTTTGGTTGTCCTGTTTCTATGATACAAGAGCACTTTAGTAGCTAAGTATAGAAAATTAGTAGCAAAAAAAAATTGCTCGGAATGTTGGATGGGTGGCAAAAAAATCAAAACTATCTGTAGCAAAACATTCGCATCTTAGTGTGGGAATAATGATAGAGGCCTGTGCCTAGTTGTAGCACGTACCTATATAGGCTGATGATGATATATAACACAAACAAAACATTTAATAATAAAAACGGCTTAGACCAGTATTTCCCAACGCCATACAGGGGAGCAATTTGATAGTTAGGGAGGGCAATTAAAAAATTGGACTCGATAAGACTTAATCCTTTTCTCGTTTTTTTATTTAAATGAATGATAGATATCGGTGACAAATTTAACAAAAATTGCAAATACTTAAAGAAATTCCGTAATTATTTATATTTCTTAAGGGAACAAAACAATTTTTAAAGGTTAAAAATTATGTATGGGGGCATAAAAATTTTAGAAAAGTTAAGGTGGGGCATGGCCTAAAAAGGTTGGGAAACACTGGCTTACACTGTAAAAACTATATAGCACGTCGTGCCTCGAATGTTTTTGTTAAGATCGGCATAACTGTAACTTTCTGACGCTATACTTCCACGGTACTTTCTTTTCTGTTTCATTTTACTATTTGTTTCAAGGTGAATCTCGGTGACCCTCAAAGAAATGTGGACAGGTAGCGGTCTAGGATGGTCGCACGATGTGATGCGTGACGAGTCTTCGGACCGTGGCCGCCACAATAACCCGATACATTTTACCTAAACGTAACTATTTTATACACATCCTGTTTCAATTCATTGTATGAGTCCTTTTACAGTATGTACGATGTGCACCATTAAACATGTTAATGTCTTATTGAAAGGCTACATTATGGAAACAATATATTCAATACAGTATACACACACACACGAAACTGTTGAAAGGCTTATAATGACTCCTCGCTATTTTTAGATCTGTTTTGCATTCGTCCTTATCTTACAGACACAAAAGTACATTCATAATAAATATTATTTAAAAGTCACAACGGAATATCCCGCCGCGCAAATTGCAGATCAATACAATTGACCTCATAATATAGATAGGTATATGGCGGCGCGGAAATTAAGTCCCATCGGCCATGTGAACGAGCAGTCGACATAATTATTATGTAGGTACCCCTCACCGGTACTGTTCAGCCACAGAGTTCGGATAAACATTATCTTTAAAAAACATACCAGTTTAAAGCGTGACGCAACGACGGATTTAAATATAAGAAGGTACTTACAAGATGATTCGATATAACCAAAATGTTTCTGACGCACTCAGATGCCTGTTACAGATACACGATAAGAATTATTTTCGCGATTAATGGCATTCAACGAAACAAGGTCAACAAAAGCGACAATATGAACGAAAATACGCGGATGACCTTCATCCGAATGATGCGTAATGTTACGATGATGGTATAAACAAACCGAATTATCAACGCGGTATGTGGGCGAGACGGGCGAGACTGCGAAATGTGGAATCATTTGCATTCTCTATATGCGTGGCTACTGAGCTGCGAATCGCGTCCAATACGATGGCCCAACCGATGACATCAGTCGCTATTGTGAACGAACCCGCTTTGCCATACATTTGCTCATCAGATGCTCCACTATTTATTGTAAACGGTAAACACATTAGGTCGGGTACATCCGCGCTTTACTGCAGGCGCGACCTCGTGGATCATTCCTCAGCCATACGAACAGAATATGTGGGTGTCAACATACATACATAATGAAAGCGAGTATGCATCGATCATATATGGGAAACAGCAACTGCTCTATTGCATCACATATAATTTCTATATATGGAAGCTGGAATTTACATAAATATGTGCTATATATATAACTGTATGATAAGTATATTTCATAATAGCTATATTGCTACTGAGAGACTAGCTGTTTATGATCATTACACCTAACTATTAAATTGTTGAGCACCATTATAACCGAAATAGATTGTACTATACACAAAAGAAACATAAATGCACGAATATACCTAGGTGTACAGTGTACAGACAAATTGTTTTTTGCATATTAAATTAGATAGTGTGCGAAAGGAATTTATAAATCTGATGTGGATGGATGCGTTAAACAAGGCAAGGCCAGGAGGGTGTTTTCAGACCAAATCGGAGACATCCTCAAGAAAGCTGGGTTGCCTAGTGCCCATAACCATAGAGCTTGTATGAAGAGAATTGTGAATGTGAAGGAAGCAAGGGAGTTGTGTCAGGATTGTTGCAAGTGGCTCTCCATTGTCTGTCTATCCCTGTGGGAAAAAGGCGTGACAATTTGATTGATTGATTGTGCGATTTACCTCACATTTTTTTTACTTTTCTATAATAAACTACTAAAATGTTTGTATCATAGAAACAGGACAACCAAAGTACATATATCAAAGATACATTGGTGCCGATAAGTGGTTTTGAACCCTCTTGGTTTGCATAACTCTTGCACTGCCACTGTACCAAGGTCGCTTATTTGTAAAGTATATGAATAAAATTAAAGAATGAAGCGGAGTTTTATTGGATTAATTTATGATAGGACACCACCGACCAGTTCAAAGCCACTTGCCGGTAATGTATCTTTGATAAACATACTTTGTTCGCTTAGTTTCTATGATACAAGCATGTTTAGTAGCTTACAATAGGAGCTCTAGAACAAATAAAAGACCATTTGTTACATTCTCTTAATCATTCAATTAAAGGCAATAAATATTACTAATATAGTCTACGACTAATATTAAGATGATGTATGTTATACTAAAAACATTATAAAACTTTATTCACTATTGGGATTGGAATTTTATTTTTAAATTAGGAAATATCATTAAATTTAATTTAATTTTATCTGTTACACAATAATGAATTTTTTGTCATAATGTGAGAAAAATAAACTAAATATATAAGAGACATGTACGGCTAAGCATTGTTTCACGTCAAAAATTATAATATAACATACAAATACTGTTAATATATTTTTTTATCCACTCGTCCTCCTCAATCACGTCCTTTCATTTATCAGCTAAAAATAATTATACACAAACGAATTATTATTGATTTAGGTATTACTTTACTATTAATAATGACTATTGAAACGTACTTGGATTTTGTGAATTGTAACAGAGTAACTATCTGAATACATTATCATTGATAAAGATACTAATCAGTGAAAGGAACAAGTACTCATTTATGACGTCACAGGGATCCACTATAGCGCTCAACAAAATAATCACACCCACTATTTAAATACCATAAAAATGCCAAAAGCATATACATAAACATAATGTATTAAGTTAATAATAAATCAAATTAAAATGTACTTTTTTCTACACAAAATCGTCTGTGAGAAAATGACGCAAGCAAACTTTACTCACCACTAAAATATTCGGCGTATAATTCTCTCTCTACTTTATAAATACGTCGGTAATAATAAAACATTAACAACTTGAAACGTTATTATTTTAACTTATTTTTATGAAAACAATACGTTCAACGCTCACTTTACACTGACTCTAGTAAAAGCAACAACACCTAGCGCCCCATCGAATGAATACACATAGGAAAAAGAACACGCCTGTCCTGTGTATACAGTTGTCAGTGTTGCCAACTTTGCAATAACAAATTGCTAATAAACTTAATTTAACGTCAATATATTTATATCTAATAAACTATATATGAGCATGCATATATATTGAAGTAGTTTAAAGTTTATTTTTCTAATTATTTTAAAATTTTTTGTGATTGCTACAAGAGGGCGCGCATGGCACCCGTCGGCTTTTAGCGGGAGTTACGTAATCACAAACTCATAATATGTTTCGTAGAACGGTATCATAGAATGCGTGCAACTGTTTTGATATCTACTTAGTTTATAAAATTTCTTATCAACAAAGGAGTATTAATATTATGATATTTATTACTTTAAAGTATATTATTTTTAATAATTATAATATACCCTTGTGTAACGTTTATTTAAATGTTATAAAGCCTCTCAGCACAGTATTATAATGAAAGAAAAAAAAATTATAGACATTTACTTACTCGTCTTCAATCGGAGGAAGTGGGAAGCTAGGTTGTTGTATATGAACAGGCGAACCGTTCTCTGGTTCCTCTTGCAGTGGACTTTCATATATTAGCGTTTCCACCATAGACCCCTTAGAACTGCCAAATGACACCCTGTTGAAAGTAATAATAAAATATTATTATTAATGGTAGTAAAACTACGATTGATCTATTAGTTATTAACAGCAATGATGATGTCTCTATTGCCTACTCATGTATAATTATTTAATTTTCTCTGTTGGCATTACGTGCACGTATCTCCATTAGCATGTGAAATCATTCCTATTTCTAGGTTTTCATCGAAGCTTACAAAGGAACCGTGGACAGGCAAGGCCGTCGTTCATAAGGTCAAGGTGGGTATATTTCTGTACCACGCCTGTTAGCTTACGGAGAAATGCTCTATAAAAGACGTCACTTTAATAAACTGATTTATAGCCTCATAAAACTATGAATAAAACAAAATAATCAACAGTTGTTACGATCAAACTGTACTGTAGGCCGACTTGAAAACACACAAAATAAGAATATTATCTCAATCAAGTTTATATAAAAATGTAATAGGAAATTTTAGGATGGATTCAAACACATAGAAACTTCGCTTGTAGGGATTGAATAATAAATATTAATATCGATGACAATTTTGACAATTACAATGTAATCATTGTCAAAATGGCATATTGTCATATTAGTTGGTTTGTGAGTAATATACAATTAAATCAATACGCATTTGTAATATATTATTACGATTTACGATAACTTTATTTATATAAGTTTTAATACCATTAATATTAGAGAAGTTTACAATAATAAAAATGGCTAGAGAACCATCAACAGTAGATCTTAATGCGGAAGCGTTTCGGTGGAGAGCACAATGTAAAAAAGCTGAGAACAGTCCTAAAGTTTGGATCACCAATTGGCAGTGGTTATTAACGGAAAGAGAGTAGGTGGCGTTTATTAATATTAAAAACTTACTAATATTAAGTTTACCCAAGTACTGTGTTGGTATGGCTAGTAGAGTATATAGTAGAGTGATATTTTGGCTGGGTTGCCTAGTGCCCATAACCGTAGAGCTTGTATGAAGAGAATTGTGAATGTGAGGGAAGCGAGGGAGTTGTGTCAATATCGTGGCAAATGGCGCTCCATTGTCTCTGCCTATCCCTGTGGGAAGAAGGCGTGATAATTTGATTGATTGACATTTTGGCATCTGATTTTGATTGTCATTTTGACAGTAACGAATATCATTTATATGTTTTTTCTATTCACATTTTAAATATTTTATATATTTTATTATTAAATATTAGGATTCTAATAAAGTAAAATATAAAAATGGTTAATGACGAAAAAATAGTTAAACAAGATCCAAACACAGAGGCATTTCAAATGAGAGCCCAATGGAAAAAAGCCGACATCTGTAGGAAGCAATGGGACGAAAAATTTAAATGGTTGTTAGATGAAAGAGAGTAAGAGTTATTTTGGCATATTCCAAAAACTATATTATTATTACTGTATAAATCTGTAATTAAAATTGGATAGAAAACATGTTTCACTCGTGCACGCTGCACATTGGTCAACTGCTCTGGTTGCAGTGTATGTCGCATCTCGTGTACCTACTGTAATCAATAATATGCACAACGGGTTATTCTAGTACATTGTAGTAAATTACTTGTAAAGTTAAAGTTAAAGTTCGTACGACACCGACTTATGCTGTAGAAACTTTTGCACAAACAGTCTGTACGAGATCCGTCGTCAACACGGCACAAGCAAATCAGTCGCTACTACTACTAACTGTCACGCCTTTTTCCCATGGGAATAGGCAGAGACAAATCCAGTTGTTGTGAAAGTGAAGTGCAATAAAATGGAAGATGTAGACGTTTTTTTAACATGAGCTACAATATTAGTTATGAAAAATGGACAAAAGATTCGTTAATAAAACGACAAAAATACTATTGTATTTTCCATACGGCAAGGAAAGATTTGTATAAATTTATAAATTCCTTGGAATATTTTCTCAGATTAACATGCAATCAAATATTTTTGCAAAGATACGAAATACAAATAGCACAACTTTTGCACCAACTGCAAACAGAAGTTAGTGTCGTGTTAACCCGCAGTTACAAGTTTTAAAATCATAATTGGAACGCATTAAAACGTGTCTAAGTGTCAATAAAATATTTTATTTACCTCATTGAAACACGGTAAAGACGCCAGGATATATAAAGTTTATTTTTAATGACGCGTTAATTTATTCCATTTTAATTCATTCTAAATTTCAAAGCCTTTTAAATCCATTTGTCGTTATGTAACCTCTTTAACGCTCTTTAAAGGGATATGCAGTGAAAATAGAGTCCCTCACACAACCCTCTCTCTCTCTATTTATAATTTTTTTTTATTACATTGTTTTATAAATATGTCTAGAAATTGAGGTAATAAATTGTCAACTCTATCTACCCCATTTTAATATCACACCCCTTTACTAATTAATTCATGGTCTTAGCTCAGCGGGATAGGAAGTGAGGGGGTGTTTTGTGTTACTTGTCACTGTTTATAATAGGTATGGACTACGAGTGTACGATTTATACGTACACTCGTAAAGCCGCAAACGTATCCTCTGCGTTTGCGGCTACATTCTTTTTTATTTGGGCTCGACATGTGACAGCACCCTGCTTGATGTTAATGATGTTTCATGAATAGGGAGGGAGTTTGGACTGCTAATAAATAACTGCAAGTATCAGTCGTATCTACTACTCGTAAACAAGCCTGGTTGAAGCAGAAGCTCAATCTATCCTGAAACGTGACTGAAACGTCACTTACGGTCTTTACTTCAACAATACGACCCCGGATCGCCAGACTGGGAACCAATGTCTGCCACTCTTTAAAATTGCGGTTCCGTGGCCATTACGATGAAAAAGATATTAAACTGAGCCACTTAAACTGAGCTCTCCGTCTTTTATCTAAAATAACATTGAACATCTACGAGTATAAACACACCTTATGATCCGAATATAGATGTTAACTTATGCCATACTGCATTTCGAAGCGATGTTTATTTGAATGTTGTCATTAAAACGTAGAATTTTTCGTATAGCTATATGCCACGGTATAGTTATATTATATACAAAATCATAATTTCTATCCAATACTTTAGACAGAATGAACCTTATTTGATGTTACTGCACAGAGCTATTGTGTTGTAGCACTTCTGTCCGCCCGTAAATATAATAGATTAAGTTAATTATATTTGCGAATATAATTGTCTGGGGCTGGTTGTCGTAAGAGTGGTAGGCAATAGTTCCCAGTCTGCCGTATTTGGGATACCACCATTTACAAGTTTCGTTGCGGGATCAGCTTGTAACTTGCCGGTTTCAACTAGGGCGACTATATTATTGTGTGATATTCAGATAGTCAATGCGATGAAGCAATTAAACAATTTAAACAAAAAAAAAAACAAGCGCCACATTTAATGATCCTGACTCTTCTGCTTAATTCACATTCACAATATTTATACAAACTCTTTGATTATGTGCACTTGTTTGGTTGGATCAGTGTAAACACCCCAAATCAGTTTGAATCTCTGACTAAATACCATTTACAAAACGTCTGAAGGTCATTTGAATTATTTCTCAATTTAATAATATTGCCAAACTTGTTTAATCCAAAATGTGTTACAGACTTGCCATTGCAAAAATGAAGAAAATAAAAGGCGAAGCTGCACCTTCTAGACTTGTTCAGAAAACCTCAATGTTAGATCCATCCAAATCTCTCAAACCAGTACCTGTAACTACTTCTGGATTATATGGATGGTTAGCGAATAAGTAAGTATTCAATACTTTGGTTACATAAAAGAGTTTGTAGAATAAGTTTTAAGTTTGACTGGCAGTGGTGCCCAGTGTACAGACCGTGAAGTGACTTAGTCGGGTTTCGGAATCAGCTTGTAAGTTAACGATTTTAACTAGACCGGTATATTGAATGTTACTGCTACTTGCAGTTATGTAACCGTAGTAGCAGTCGCCTCCAATCATGGACCGCACTCCAGCTTAAGAAACTGACACATGTCGCTATAATAGAAAATATGAAAATCTCACTTCGCAACGTATCAGTTTAAACAAGCGCAAGTAGTTATTGTATTTCGCTAAATCGCATAACTTCGCTACTAAAACTTTCGCCAATCTGCAGGATATTTAAGTCTCTCCCTCTAGTTATCAAAATGGTTAGTTGTCAAAATGGATTCCTCGGTTCCCATGATTTTGACATGTTTATTCAGAAGCAGCGGAGGCGTGCTTCGTAATTCTATGACGCTATTGCTTTTTATAAAGCTTGACAGCAATTCTACACAAAAGCGATTTTAACCTTTATGAGTTGAGCCATACGCAGAGATTAAGTAAATGTTTATTATCTTACAAAAAAAATCTTAACCAGTGAATGTTAGTAGTCGTATTCAAGATTTTTATTTTATAAATCTATATCTAATATTTTATTGTATATAAAATGAATCTGAAACAGAAATCTGTACGTTTCATGTCGTATTTAGATCTCAACTTTGTTGGATTCGGGAAAATAAAAACAAATTTTAAGGGCACATGTAACGATTTATCGACTCTGTGTATCCCGTTGGCGTAGTCGATCAGGAATAATTGCATTTCGATAAATCAAAAATTCATTGTAGTTTGTGTTTGTACAGACAATGTATCAAGAGGACTTACTACCTAATTCTCTTATTGCAAGTTTCTTTTTCTTTGTTATCAAAGTAAGTGAATCTAGGCTTATGTTCATCCCCTACGAATTTACGCATTTTACAAATTTGTATTTGCATATGACTTATTTATTATAATAGTAGTCAGTTTTTACACTACACGTTACGTAACTAATTTACTTTAAGCCTACTTTCAACGCAATAAGCGCAAGCTTTGAATTATTTTCGGTTTCGGGTATCACGGTTCTCATGCAAGCAGAGAATCATCGGCACTCTTGGACCATTAAGCGATCGAGGTCAGATATCGAGTCACAATTAATAAATATCGAAGACTTGTGGAGACACTACGGGCGTCGGATTTACATAACCGTGCAGTTTGAAATCGTTGCGGTATATCGATATGTGAGAGCAACTATAATTATGTAATTAATGAGTTCTTTATTTATGCTCAATATTATTATGACAGAATACCGCCTGATGGTAAGCAGGAGTGCGGTCTATGAATGGATGCGACTACTAGTAATTAAGTATAGTTAAATAACTGCATCTACATTTTATCGACTGAATCGGCAGTCGAACTAAAAAGTTCGATGCGTTTTTTTTATGTAGAACAATTGACAAGTGCAATGCTTTGCCAGCCCATGTGTTCTCTCCATACCATGACCTTGGATCCTTCAAGCGATGCGTGAAGAAGGATCTTACCTCACCTTAGGCCGGATAGTGGCGGTGGGGCAGCCGGGAACTGACTCGGTTATTCCAGTCGTCGTCACTCTTGGACCTCCTCTTGCTTATCATCAGGCGAGTCGAGGTCAGATGACGTGTCACAATAAAAAATTAAAAACTATGTTTTAAGATATAATTTAATGGATTAATTTCGCATAAATGATGTTACGTTATAAACTGAATTTAAACCTACGTAATTAGGAACTAATTAATATTATTTAACAATTGGTTATTTTTTTAATATTCTAGATGTTGATGAGTTACCTAGTTTTATAAACAATTAGTTTTTGCTCTATTTAAATCTCGACTACTTAAGAGACTCATTATTATTAATACATGGTATTCTATATGGTAGGCAATATTGCTGAGAGGAAAACATCTCTCTGTTAAAGAATTTACTTATATAAGGCTCATAAACAGAAAACAGACCTGAAAGAAATAATAAAAATAGAACGGTCTTCTTCAGAACTTAGTGATTACGACATGTTAATAGCATTTTAAATGGAATTCTATTAAATTGTCATGGTACCAGTAATGAACATAGAACCAATTATAGGATCAGATTATAGGTTTAGTGGTTTATTGGTCACGCAAAACAAGACCTACCTATTTAAAACTGTTTCCAGTACCAATAAATATATCTGTTTCTATGATAAAAGTACGTTTGGTTTTCTATGATACAAAAGCTTTTTTATTATGACACCACATCTCGACCCGCCTGATGATAAGCCAGAGGAGGTCCAAGAGTGACGACGACTGAAAAAAGTCAATTCACGGCTGACCTAGTCACCACACCACTATGGCGGCCAAAGAAGTGCCGGCTTGGATAGAAATATATAAAAAAATAACAAGAATGGGGGTTGATTTCTAATTGCTATAAACCCCGATGTAGATTTTTTATTGTCGCTTAAATATAGACAGCACCCCTCCTAATGTAAATGGAGTGCGGTCCATGAATGGCTGCTACTACAGCTAAACAACTGCAAGTAGCAGTCGCATGCGCAATGCCGGCATAGTTAGAACCGACAATTTACAAGTTGTTCCCGAAACGCGAACATTACACTTACACTTGTACTACACTGGATCGGCAGACTGGGCACTACTCTTAAAATATTCATGTTCAAGTACATATTATAAAATAATGAGTCTCTTAAGTAGTCGAGATTTAAATAGAGCAAAAACTAATTGTATTTAAAACTAGGTAACTCATCAACATCTAGAATATTATAAAAATAACCAATTGTTAAATAATATTAATTAGTTCCTAATTACGTAGGTTTAAATTCAGTTCATGTTCAAGTACATATTATAATTATTTTTTAATAAACTAATAAAATAAACGTTCTTAAAGATCTCTTCGTTCCTTATTCATCAAATATTTTCATTTCAGGCCTGAATGCAAGTTAGAAATCTACACGCCTTGGCTTATAAGAGTTCCCCTTCGGCTTCCAGACGCTTGGAATAAACCAGATTACTGTAAAAAGTAACATGTATTCCTTCTGTACTCATAGACGCTAATAAGTTATTGGCTAATGATCCCTTAGTGACATATTCAGCAGATTGGGTACCACTGTCTACCACTCTTTAAGAAGTGATGCAGGAAGGGTGTGTTTTCGTTCACATGTTACCTTCTCCAACGCCGTTTAACTACCACATGAATCTACTCAGTTTAGCGCTATGCCTGTAACGGATTGCTTTATAATATCAATGTGGCAAAACTTAACTCTTACTGCGAGTACAACCTAAGTAAACTCACTAGTCACTACTTCTTTATCGTAGTACTCATTGATGCATTTAATTAAACGCAGTGAATTTATACTTTACGACTATATAAAGGATCTGTTAAATCGTTGCTGACGGACTGTTATTGAATGGATCATTATTTTCTCTGAGTACAGCAGGAAGATGGTCACATTATTGTTTCTGATTAAAAGTAATCTAAAGCCTATAGTTTTTTTTATTTATCTTAGACCCTCTACAGACTAGACTATAGCAGACAGACTAGTCTATGAACATCTGACCGTGACTTGCCTCCAAAAATGGGACTTCCTAAAAAGAGGAATGTCTAAAATGCCGACGACTGAAAAAACAACTCACTGGTGCTTTTTTACGAAAGATCCGAGGTTAACATGTGGGCTGGTATTCCACTTGTCGACTGTTCTACAAATAAACGACGCGCTTAAACGTTTAGTTTGACAGTTAATTTAGTCTATAAAAAGCGAATGCAATGTAAGTTGTCGAATGCAACAAGGGCAGTGAATATTGGAATTTAAGTTACTTCTGAAATAAAACTCTTTAAAAACATTTTATGTAGTGGATAGTGTTCAAATTTTTGAATGTCACATTTGCACTGTTCTATTCAACAAAATCTCGAATGCGTTGTACTAAAATACCATATGTATACTAAGCTACTGCTTATCGACCCAAGTTCTTAAACCTTGATCAGTACAGTATAGTGATAAGATGGCGGCCATTACCTTAATTTAAACTAATCTTATAAAAAGTACTCACATTATTTTGTAATAATAAAAATAAAACTTAATACACAACACTATATTGCGTGAAACGTTCAAGACAAACTACATTATGTACTTGTTGTGTTAGAAAGAAATCAGTGGTTTATTAGCACTTGTGATTCATACGAGTAACACAAATAAAAATTAATTTTGTTTGTAAGCGTCCATAATGCAGCGCCATAAAAAGTAGCGTTTCAAAATGTAAAACCTCACGCGACGTCAGATTCTTGTTTTCTTTTACAATTTTAATAACTGAAGGTAGCAGTCACATCCACTATGCCGGCCTAGTTGTAACCGGCAACTTACAAGCTGATCCCGAAACGCGACTAAATTACTTCCGGTCTGCATACTTGCAAGTGGTGGTACTACCCCGAACCGGCAGGCAGGGTACCACTGCTTACCACTCATAACCAGACCCAAAGCAAATATCTGCCTATTTTTTTTTGGAATATTTATTATAAATTATTAAAAATTACCAATAAAAGCTATGAAATAAATATTGGCTGCGACCAGGAATCGAACCTGGGACTTTACGCGCAACAAACCAATCGCTGATCAATCGGCCACGCCTGTCGTCGTTTATTGTGGAACCACGCCAGATGTTAAGCTGGAGTGGGGTCCATGATGCCGGCCTGGTTTTGTGCTGAACTACAACTGACCTCGATTTGTCTGAACTGCATCAAGCGTGGCGCATTGGTTAGCACACCAGTTTGTTACGCGTTAAGTCCCGGGTTCGATTGCCGGGTTCGATTTATTTGTAATATTTAATAATTAGATGGATATTACATATATTTGTTAATGAAAAAAGAGGTGGATATTTGCTTCGGGCCTGGTTGTCAAAGAGTAGTAGGTAGTGGTACCCAGTCTGCCGATCCGGGGTAGTACCACCACTTACAAGTATAAAGATCGTCAAGTTGCCGGTTTCAAATAGGTCGGCATAGTTAATGTGACTACTACTAATAATTATTCAACAAATGTAAAATAAGTAAAGGTCTCTATTCATAGCCTGCACTTCAGCTTAACATCAAACGAGGTGCTGTCATGGTCAGTCGCTATGTTGGAAAAAGGTGCATTTTGACGCTTGGCTTGAAGGATTGTGAAGGTGGGAAGGAATGTGGGGACCGGGAATCGAACCAGGGACTTTATGGTAACAAACTAGTTACCATAAAGTCCCTAATTAATGCGCCTGTCGTCTAAAACTAAATAAAAATACTCGACATTTGACCTCGACTTGCTTGATAATGCAAAAAGATGTCAAAGAGCGCCGACAACTGAAAAATACAAATTAGCTTACATTTGCCTCAGTCGCCGCCACTATTCCCTGCGTAATAGTATTATTTAGTATAATGAAAAGACAGTTTGATATAATCCGTAATGTCTGAAAGAATACGGCAGGTAATTCAATCTTCGGTCTCGAAATTGGGTCATCAACGTGGCAGGTTGCTAACACACAATTTGGTAGTACTACCAACCCAGTAATTGGTACTTACGTCATTGTCGAAAAAAAAGGAAGATACTGACCTATATTCCCTAACTAGCGGCCTCATAATTTACTCAATTTAACTCGGTATAGCCACATTTTGTATAATACGAAATAGCTCCATCGCTTTGAGATCAAATGGGCTTTTTTATTGAGGCTCGACATAGCACCACGCCTGGAGTGCGGTCCATCCCATTCATTCATTTATCCATGCATAAATTTATTTGCTGAATAAAGACTTAATTATATTGATAAAATCATACAAAAATGTTTTTTTATTATTGTGGCTTGACATATGACAGCGCTCAGCCGATGTTAAGCTGGAGTGCGGTCCATGAATGGAGACAACTTCTACTATAGTTAAATAACTTCGAGTAGCTACTATGCCGGCCTAGTAGGAACTGGCAACTTACAAGGTGACCCCGAAACGCGACTAAGTTTTTATTTATTTAACGCATATTTGGCGCATTGGTTAACACAGCAGTTCGTTACGCGTAAAGTCCCGGGTTGGATTTCCGGTCACAGCAATTATTTGTGTCATAGCTTTTACTTGTAATACTCAATAATTAGATTAAATAATAATATAAATAATAAAAATATGTAAGTAATAAAGTCATAGCATCGCGTTTCGACATTAGCTTGTCAGTTGCCGGTTCGAACTAGGCCGTTATTGTGGGTGTGACTACTACTTAGAGTTATTTAACTGTAGTAGCAGTCATCTCTTTTCATAGACCGTATTTAGCTTTCACACCAGCCGGCCGCTGTTATAGTGCATTATAGTTGCACTTTTAAATTTCCACGATATAACTTCACCATATAATTAAGTCTCTGTTCAACAAATATCCAAAGTCTTAGGTCAAGTCTGGTAAATAATGTACTAGTTTCTTAATGCGAATAACACATGATAATCTATGGGATCAGTATTCGCTGTTTCCTACAAAGAATATACTTTATTTAATTCAATTAAAAACTTGCAGCGCATGCATTTTGTAAGAATATACGAGTAATACGCAAACGTGCTATACCTACTTATACTTACATTATGTTAGTTTTTTTAGTGATATGTTATCTACTTATCTACAATTTACACAATATTTTCTTATGGTTTTGCAGCGAGGTTAAAGTAAATTTCTACAAAAAAATTCATTGATTTTTTTATTGATATTGACGCGCCTGATGTTAGGCGTGATTGAGGTTTTAGAGTGCCGAAGACTCAGTCGCCGTTACTATACCGGACAAAACTAGATCAGTTTAAACTATTCGTAATTATATTTACCATTCGTTGCGGTAAAATGTACATATAAACATTATTACAATTTGATATGTTTTGTGTAAACTTAAGTGGTTAAATTTGTTTCTTGTTATCAATCTACTATTTTGTAAATATGATTCATAAGGTTTGTAAAGAAAAGTTTATTAATCTAATATAAATTACTTGTTCCATGCAAGTAATTTATATTAACTTGTGATTTAATAATGAAATACATTATCAATAACACATTATTACAGATATTATTCTAATTAAAAACCATTAAATTGTTTTTTTTATTACTATCACAGCACATTTGTGATAACATCGCTGACGTGTATTAATTACGTAAAATATTTAATGCAAAAGTTGTATATTACGTACCTTTTGAGTGATGTGTGTTTAGTGCCGTTCCCGAGCAGCTTTTGTTTTGGTTTATCCACGGCACTGGTAGGAGTCATCGATGAGCAAGTGAGATCGCTCGCAAAGGAGCTAGTAGAGGAGTCCTTGGAGATGGCAGAGCGAGTACGCAGGGCCGTCTCGCGAGATGATGAGCGGGCGAGCGCAAGTTCCAGTGCCATGTTTCCCTTAGGCGGTGCTGGGGGTGGCTTCTCCTCGATGGGCACCATGTAGGATATCATGATGCTACTTGGCGTGTGCCCAACCGCCTCGCCACGTATCCATACACAATCACATATTAAGATACATTAATACTATTAAACAATTTAAAAGGTTTTAACATCGTATAACTTTCCCGTTAATCACAGTCCTGGTAATTGTATTAAACTTTTATATCACTCCACTTATCGTCCTAACATCAATGACAACGCGCGCGGTGTAATGATACGTGACGACTAATGCGAATGAATTACAACTTATTGCATTGTAATCAAAAGTATGGACACTTATCTATAAATATAATATAGTTCGGCTTGCGAGATGATTTTGTAGATACGGAAGTACGTCCGAGGAGGTTGACGGCCGGAGATATCCTAAGGAAATAAACAGTGAACCTTAGCACAAATGTAGAGCATTTCTGGAATCAAGTGCAATGATCTACAGCACAATGTAGGTAATTATATTCATAGTTCATTAGCACATCCACATTTAAGCGGATATGTAACCTATCTATCTATGCTCGGCTATTTTACAATTTAAGCTCCCGTACTCAAAAATGCAAAAAGCGAGTGATATTACAAACGCTGTGAGATGAAAAAGACATAACATGACAACCGTCAACTATGTTCTTATATCTGTTTATAGATTCTCAAGTCGAACGGAACAGCGCACATTGGTGTGGCAAATTTAGCCCAACTTCCAACACGACTTACCTACAGTAATACTACACTACATTTACATTAGGACATTCAACGTCACATGCCATATAACTGTCAAAATCTATTAGAAAAATAACTCTAACGAAGGATGTAGGTCGTTAGAGTTGGAAATATGCAATTGTCTCAACCGCAGGGACGCGAGAGGTGTGCAGACACGCGCTTCTTTAACTGTTATATCTGCCTACCTCATTACTTACATAGATACTAAATTAGTAACAAAGATTGCCCTTATTACTTCGAAGCATCGTTTTAACCGGAGGGCACGCGTTCACCTGTTTCTATCGATTAAATTATTTATAAGCAATTTTTAAGATAGTGTTATTTTCAATACAATATGATCGGCTTAAATATTGATTCCCTATCAAATTGTTTATGATAGTAACATTAAAAACAAACAGCTGATTTGTTTTTACTATTATGTGTGTAGTCTTTTTTCCTCTTTGTTTTACCTTGAACTGTGATGTAAGCTAGTGCTTCAATGCATTTCTATGAGAAATAGTTGTAGCTAATAATAACAATGAAATATGTGTCTATCTACCTAATGAAGGGCGCTACGGCAACAATAAACAACACTTTATGAGTTACAAATCAATATTAATCAATATTAATAGATCATAATAATTATAATGTGATTGCTTACGAATTCAGAAGAGATTTATGGCATTAACTATGACCTACTCCGATTTGTATGTCGCACCTGTCCTAAAATAACTAGAAAATCGCACCAAAATATAATTTACGTATTATTTAAGGTACGCACAAATTAATCTAACTTATTTAAAATTATTAAGTTAAAATATTATCGATTTGATAAGAACAAAGTTTTTTCTGTTTTATCTGTATTACCAACATTCCTTAATTACTCATTTTATTATAATTATTACCAATGTTCCTTCCTGTGAGGTGATTTATGTATCACTGCATATTGTATCTGGTTATGTCATAAATCTTTCTATTTGGACGATCGTTGTTAAGAATGTATTGGGTATAGGTACGCCGGAAAGCATGCCTTGCCGCTGTAATGTTATGAGCGTCAATCAGCTGTGCTTGATTTAGGGAAGTGATGTGTACGATCGTAATGATATCAACACTAACACTGCGTACTCGTTCACAACCGAGTGATCATCACCGGCTGTTTATAAACATTGATGCCGAACGAACGAAAGCGATCGATATACTCGCGGGAAATGTGGCGCAGGAAGCGCGCTGCACTGCGGAGCCGGCGACGGCGCTCTGCCCGCTAAACACGTAGCGAGCTATAGTCGCCGCGTTCTGCGCACTCACCTCTTACGTCACTTGCGTTTGACACTTCCTCGCCAGCCGACACATATGCTCTAGTGGACGTTACATTTAGACCCGGCCTAATATTGACGAATATTTTAAATAATTAATGAGATAAATTTAAGGTAAATATCAGAGTTTTTAAAGTTATTTAAGGCGAGGTCACTAAAGTTTCGAAAGCACATACTTTTAAAATTAAAACTAGCCACATTAAAAAGTAGTGCAAGATATGTTAATACAGAATTACTTATTATTACCATTATTAATCCATAAAATTAAAGCGTTTTATGATTTCAGTTTTGGGTTCCATACCCTTGTACTCATCTTCTGTGAAGGTTCCGCAGCTATAGTTGCTTTTGTTAAAGTCAGAGGCGGACTAAGCCCGTAAGAGGTCCAGGGCGGAAAATCTGAACGAGGCCCCTCCCTAGTCTAAGAAATTGATTTAATCAGTTCACATTTGCACAGTAACAGCAGGCGATGCTTGTTTAGGATGCCAAGGCAGGTGGTCTTAATGGCCCACTTGGTGTGGTCCCAGTGATTCAAGTCGCTGCAAAAGGACATCCCTAGGATATTCAGCCTGTCCGAGGTACCACAAGAGGTGATAAAAAGATTAGGACGGGGGTAAACAGAGAATTTTTCGTCAAGAACGCGCAAAGGTCTTAACGTCGAGAAGGCAATTGTCGCCCCAGAGGGTAATGCGATCAAGAACCCGGTCCAGCTCTGCTAGGACAGACTCTTCCATTTTGGCAATCTCCAGTTTTTCGGCTGCGGAGCGGGCAGTATAGCGCTCATTTGCGTCTGTTGTCTGCATATCAGTGATATTATTTTTGGTATTATTATTTGGGTATTATTTTCAGTGACTGCACTTCTGCTTAACGTCAGTCTGGGTGCTGTCATATATCGATTCAAAAAAACTGCTGATATAGGTGATATAGTACTTAGTTTGTTTTGCGCTGCTACCTACAAAGTACCCATATCTTGTTTTTAGTTGCAATATTACAGTCGAATCTGACGATGAGTAAGTACATGCTGTGAACATGCCCATGCTAATAAATTTCATTTCAAATAATACAAGGTTTAAATATTAGGGGAGCATACGGGATGAACCCTAAACAAATCGATTGCAAGTAGTTCTGCTAGCTTCCCCTATGATTGGGCATGCGCGGAATATGACGCTTGGGGATGCCACTAGGGGAAACCGCCGAATTCAAACTGCTCAGAATTTAACACTGAATTCCAATTTAGTGAATATATTTTTTATTTGTACATCTTTATACAACAAAAACCATTCGTTTATGCTCGGTTCCTATAATAAACTATCTGTCATCGGTAACAGTAACCATTCGTTGTTTACTTCAATTCAAAAAATATTAAAAACAAAAAGTTATGGATGGTCCATATGGCTATGGCTCGACTATGGCTATGGCTACGACTCGGCTATGGTCGCTATTATTATTAGGTAAGAAATAAAAAAAAACAATTACTATAAAAATATTTATTGATGCGGTTAATTCACTTTTTTTAAGTTACACACTGAACAGAATAAACATTATTCGTTAAACACAAAATTTCTTCTCCACTGTTAAGATAATTTACATAATTATTAATAAAAACAATTAGGTACGAAAATTTTACAGTTACACATTTTTATAAACTTAAAAAATGTTACAAAATTATTATAAAATCAATCAACAAAATATGTATTAGGGTTGAAAAAACATAATAAATAACATTAAATTTCCCTTGAGGTAGTACCACATGAAATTAGATTGCGTGCACACACATTAAGTACAATCAAAACTACTTTAACGCGACCATTTATTTATTTATTTGGAGAATATCTCATTACTATATGATATGTAGCAGTGAAGTAGATATGAGCCAAATATCACTAGCCAATATGATACTGTTAAGAATTAGCTGTGCGACCGGACAACTAATATGAACAATATAAGCATTGTATTATTAATTTATCACTATTAAAAAAATAATTTAATTTTAGAAAAACTTACAAGAATAATGCATCCGTGTAAATATCAAAGAAAACTGCTTATAGAAGTATCACGTTAAAGTAGAATTGACCGCATTACTAATAATTTGTTATAATATAAAGACAAAAAAACTAATAATTATTTTTTATTTTAAGACTAAAAATAATGGTATTAAACATGTAAATGTTTTGTCTATTAATCTATAGCTATACTTGTAGTATGATATTATGTACGCGGCCTTATGAAGTTGTCTAGACCTCTCTATTGATTGTTTTAACTCTTGAAACAGATTCACAGACCAATTCGTTCTTGAGAAAAGGGTGAAAATCTTTTCCTCGTATAAAATGATTAAAAACATATTCTGAATATGTTTTTCTATAATTTTCTATTATCGTTTAGTTAGCGTTATTAGGGATGTGAGGGTACTAATCTGTATTTATTTTATATATATTCATTGACACTTTAAAAAGAGTTTCAAAAAATATACGTAAATAGGTCGAACTAAATTAGGTCGAATCAAAATAACATTTAAATACGACAAAATCTCATTGACAATATTGTAAATAAATTATTCTTCATTTACAATATACTTTATTCTTGTTCATGAATATAAAATGAAAATAATATGAAAATTAGGATAACATCATTTTAAAGCAAAGATCTGTACAACAGTTTAAGTAGAAAGTTCACAGTACCTATCAGAATATAATATATATAATGAATAAAAACTATTTTATTGTAAACTGATCAGCGTCAGTTTTTCCAATATTTGTTATGAAAACTAAATAAATGAGAACAAGTGTACTATTCTTTATTCCATGCGACATGTTGGATGGCATTGTTATTACAATTGATTGTACTAAGAATGACCAATGAATAGATGATATATATCATTTTCAATCAGTTTTACCATGAAGGGAAAGAAAAGAAAATTTGTTAGTACACCTTCAATTGGTTTTTGTCGTCGAAGCCAGCAGAGTGTCCAGCGTTGCGAACGATAAACGAATTTCCGTCAAAATGCATCCTCCTTTCGCCACGTCTGCAAATTAAATAACTTTCAATCAAGATTTCAGGAAATTGGTCGCGTCTGGCTTTTTTGCAGACTCCATCTCACCGGTGATTACTTTTATTATTATTTGAACTAGGTATTCTGAATCCATCTGTCAGAAGGGTTCGTAGCGTTCATGGTTTTAAAAGTCTAACGAGTACAATAAAGATAAACAATATTTATTTGTAATTAGTCTAAAAATGATAAGTTTAAAATGTTGGCTTCAATAATTGTAGGTTTGAAATTTGTTCCTTTACTCTAATCTAATTAAAGATTAGAAAGTTAATATTTAGTTGTATTATAAAATTCTTAAATTACACATATTTATTAGTATTAGTGTGTATCTATTGTTGCAAACAGTCGTGACGTAAAAGACGTAAATTAAACTTTATAAGCTTATTTAGGAAACCTAAAATTATTAAAAGGTGTTTTAAAAAAAATACGACAGTGGGAATATAATAGTTGAAAAATCGTAATTATTTTATTTGAGTACTATAGGTTTACATATTAGTTTGAAAGCACTCTCAAGCTTTATTATTCCCTCTTTCCAAATGATGGGCGGTATAGAACGCTTTTTTGCATTAAACTCATCCATTGTACTATTATGTTTTTATTGTGGAAATTTACTCACCGTACAAAAAGATGTTGTGTTTGTCCAAGGGATGCAGTGCAGTGAAGGAATGGACTAGTGATAGAGGCTGAACCATTACTTGGGCTTGTGCGCAATTGATACTTATGGCTGCAACGATGAATCCTACGGGGACAAAGTTATAATAAATAATAAGCATTAACTTTTTTATTGTGACATATGACAGCACCCGAATAGCGCAGAATAGGGGTAACTGCTGCTGCAGTTCAATAACAGTACAGTCACATAAACTTTTCGGTCTAGTTGGGACCGGCATCTTACAAGCTGATCCGAAACTATGGCAATTCACAGTCTGTAGTGGTGGTACTACCCCGGATCGGCAGTATTAGCATTATAAAGAGTAAGCTTTTCAGGCTTCGATTTAAGGGTGCAAGATTAAAGAATGGGCTAGTCAAGAATTTCACTTGTCGATTGTTCTACAAATAAACGACGCACCGATTTTTTTATTTTTTAAATCTTTAGACTTTCGATTTGGTAGACAGAATGCAAACGCTTCCGTCCCTCTGTGCGAGAGGCGTACTCTCGTAACCTGGGACAGCTCGGCGCTGCAATGAATCCAGGGGATTGAGACTTGGCAGTGCCATCCTAGAGGTGCGAACAGTACTCCGCGCAGGAGCAAATATGGGCCTTAATATTATATTAGGGCCCATATTTATGGACACAAAATATGGTGTCCTATCGCCTATACCACGAATAATGTTGAGAGGAGCTCTTTAACTTTGTTCCTATCTCACCTTGTCTTTTTGCACCCATGATATCCCTCCTGCACAGATCGGGAAAAGCATCCGCATTTTGTCGACCGAATCGGCAGTCGAACTAAAAGGTTCGGTGCGTCGTAGAACAATTAGCCACAATAAATAACATATTACAAAGACACTTTAGGAAAAATATTTTTCTGGCCGGATATGGAACTCTGATTGCCTGGTGTGTTGAACAATGCGCCACGCGAGTTGTATATTAATTTATTAATACATAAAATAGTTCGTTTTGTTACAGACAAATAATAGTAGACATACCGAACTAAGCCGTCTGCAGTTTGGCTGACTCTAACATTGTTAATAATCCAATTATCTGTCCCATCGTCTGTCAACCAGTATTGAGCAGCTTGGAGCAATGATAGAGCATCGTTTACGTAAGATGGTCCATGGCGAGAATCACTGTAACAAACAGAATCAGGTCAGTCTTAATTTAATTTGATTTTGGATCTGTAGTACATCGAATAAAAATAAATCTATAAGATAGTAAGTTTGTTTTGTATTCTTTCCATGTTAGAGTTTGCGACTACGGATGGGGGGGGGGGGGGGGGGGTATATTTCATTAAAAACGGATGGCATTTACTAGTAGAGTTCACAAAGTGAATGGCGTCCGATTAAAATGAATCTTTTGAATGAGACAAGTCGAGATTAGATGTAGTTACAACAAAAATTAAAAATTGGTAAAAACAGCTTACTTGTAAAAGACGTTGAGAGTGAAGTCCTGGCTCATATCAAGGAAGGTATCGGTCGTAGTTCGTGTGCCAGCCGCATCAACAAGATACACTAGTGCACATTGTTCAGCAGTGAATGATACACCTTTGTACCACATCTTGGCGTATCTACGGAAAAATAAAACGCATTCTTTATTATGTAGGTAATAAAAAAAAATAGGTACAAAAATTAATTAGAAGGTGACCGTGGTTATGAAATGGTTTTGCAAGCCAAGAACGTCTGTTCAAAACCCCTTGCCGATACCGGTATGGTCGTTCTGTTTATAAGATTCAAATACACGTTAGCTTGGTATAGAAATAAATAAAGAAATTTTCCTGTACTGGGAGACGTGTATGACAGATTACCAGCCTTTACGTTTGTGCCGGATTCACGAAAAATACTTAAAACAAAAACGAAAACGACTAAAACCTACAACACGGTCTGAAACCCTCTTGTGCGTATTGGTATCAATAGGTAGACACTGGTCGCCCAGTGATACAAGCACTTAATTGCAGCATAGTAAAAGTCGAGAAAATCAATCAGTTAAATTGTCACGCCTTTTTCCACAAGGATAGGTGCCACAGACAATAGAGCGCCACTTGCCACTCCTGACAACTTCCTCGCTTCCCTCACATCATACATGCTCTACCTTGTCTCCGATTTGGTCGGTAAACACCCTCCTGAGCCTGCCTCGTTTACCGCATCCATCCACATCAAATTTATAACTTCTTTCATTCATCCTAACCATCAAAGTATTCTTTTTGTCAATCCTTGTCACTACATCTTCTTTCAACTAAATAAGACAGGTATTAAATAATATTTACTTATTATTTCCCTGCTGATGGCGAGCCTGTATCTCAACACGCGAGCCGTAATGATAGACACGTCCATTTGGATGTATAAGGGCTGCTGAAGCGCCAGTGCGGGAGAGTGCAAGTACAATGTTATTCTTCACATTAGTGACACGAACAGCACCGTCAATAGTCATGTCTACTCTGAAAATCATAATGTTGCATTATTAGAAATACATTATTGTGTTATCATAATATCTTTTATTTTATTATGTCTCGACCCCTCGCCTGATGTTAAACTGGTGAATGGAGAAGACTGCAACTACAGATAAATAACTAAGTATCAGTCCGAGTTGGAGCTGACAACTTTGAAGCAGGAAACTGATCCCGAAATGCGAATGAGTCGCTTCCCGGTCTGTACACTTCAAAGTTACTACCCTGGGTCAGTGGACTAAGCTAATGAACACCAACCATTTCTGCCTCATCATCAAAGCCAGAAGACGTCCACTGCTGAACATAGGCCTCCCCCTTAGAGCACCATTTCAAATGACAAGATGCCAGTTGCATCCACCGGATATTCGTAAATAACTATGTCGCGGCCCACCTAATGGGAGGCCTACCTACGCTGCATCTTCCGGTTCGTGGTCTCCACTCAAGAAACTTAGTACTCCAGCAACGAGCTGAGCGATTGAGCTTTTCCAACAGGCCAACAGTTCCAACAGGCCTCATCTTTCAGGCACTGCGGATTGTTTGACTAGAAAATATGACCCAATTTCACAAACATTGAACATGTGACGGGTATATAAGTGTGGTCTCTGCCTAACATACCCAGACCCCGGGGCAAATAGCTGCCTTAATTCTTATATTTTGTTAGCAATTAGCAATTATGTAATATTTAAATACTTCAAATAGGGTAAGGTAGTTCAAGTCGTACCACGGCCTAAGTCGTACCCTGGCAATATCTCGGCAATATCTTACATGCTAACCAGGTATCTAACCCAGAACTTACGTGTAATGGCGGATCGTCAACTATAAGTATAGTCCATTAGCAACAGCGACTGCTGCTTGAGGTCTAAGTCCAATAATTGTGTCCTCTTTTAGCTTAGTCCTGTTAGGGTAGCTTAGTATAAAAATAAAAAAAATAAAACAATAGAGAACTTACTTGACTCTATCTCTTAATCTCAAACAGACTGTTCCATGTGGCGTAACAGACGCATTATAACCAGAGCCTCCGACAACATCAGTCATCTGTAATTAATATTTACTATATTTTTTAAGTGACTTTTAAGCCTGCATAGTGACGATGACTGAGACAACTGTAAACTAAATCGTGTTTTCAGTCATCATCGCTCTCGGCTTACAATGTCACAGAAGCATAATGTCATTATAAATATTTTTATTTTATGTGCCCACGCATAACAGATATCGTAGGGACATTTTGCGAGTGAGATTTATTGGTAGTGTGACTTAAAGGCAGAGACGATGGAACGCCACTTGCCACGATCCTGACACAACTCCCTCATTTCTCTTACATCCACAATTCTCTTCATGCAAGCTTTACGGTTATTAAAAAAAATGCCAATAGCAACGCAATTTTATTACTTCTCCTTCGCCATAATGTATTAAGAAAACCGGGGCTCTAGTAAGGTATTCTTCGTCGATTTTCAAGAAATGATGCGCTATATCCTTTTGTTCGGCTGTCGATTTAGTTAATCGAACGCAGTTGGATTCCTCGTCAGGTCGAGAAAACCAACTGCGTCGAGGAAAGTAATAAGACGAAGTAAGAATATGGTTAAAGAGGGGGAACATTCTACGTGATAGAGAATTAAGCAAACTTCCGGTGAGAATACCATTCATCACCGGATACTAACTATCATATATTGTTTGTATGACTTAAGTAATTAGTTAATTATAATGGTTAATACTAAAATAATATAATAACCTCAAGTTCCCTCCATGTATCAGCGTGATATACATCATCTCCAGGATAGAAAGGAGGTTTCCTCTGCATGGGTGCCAACCATGGTGGCTGCCAGCCTGATGCGCCGACCAATTCCGCCTGGCCCAAACCACCCTCTAGAAACTTGGTGTAGTCTTGGAATGCTGACAGGCTTGAATCCTCCTAAATATACATACACAAGGTCAAACTTAGTTTACTTGCAAATTAACAATACATCCAGAACAGATGGCCGTAGCGACCGAAAAGTACTCTCGAATAGAGACAATGTAGGACGTCTACCCACAATATGACTACACACGTCTATCACAGGCCACTCCAACAGGTCACTGTGGATATCGCTGAAAGGCCCATGTCTTATAAGCCATACTATGATGCTTCAAAGATCCTTTAAAACTCTAGCCTCCATTCCCACAGGGATAGGCAAAGACAATGGAGCGGCAATTCAATTATTATATAAGGATACAATTAGTTGTTTATACTTTTAATTCCCACTCCATTTGTTTATTCAGTAGTTATGTAAAGATATGGTCAATATAATGTTCTATCTTAAATTATTATAATAAACGAATGATAAAAAAACATTTTCAGACAGTTCAGACTGTTAGTAAACTTTATTCCTTAATTAACCGTAATGATTGGAATTACAAATGTAAATTCCGTTCATTACGGTCGGCAAACCGCGGCAGGAGTAGGGCACAATTGCAAATTCTATATATGCACAATATAGTACGAATCCATCATTATAATATAAAAATATATTCTATCAATATATAATATTTAACCTAATTTACTCTATAAAAGGTTAAGCTCTATATAAGGGAAATCTCGATGGCTAAGACTCAATTGGAACGAATCGGGCAGCAACGTGTGCTGCTGCAGCCGGCGGCCACTGCTACTCACAAACAAACATCTAGATGTGTAATAGTTAAATAAAATTACCTGGTTATAAGTATGGGCAGTATAAACGCTCCTTGGTCGAACAGGCATGCTCACTTCCTTTTTAAAATCAGCCATTGCAATAGCTTAGAATTATTAGAATTTTATGTTATTAATTAAATTATGTGAATAACACTGAAAAAACTACATAATATTATAAATCATTTACAAATCCTCGCTCTGACATGTGAAAAACTGACGAGAACTGATATGTCAAATTAATTGTCATTTATTTTATTCCATTTTTGAATTGTTTGTTTTTTAAGTATCACGGCGAGCCAGTGAGAGTTTGTTAGTATTTTAGGCCTTTTACAATGAGCGTTGGAGGCCGTTTTCCCCAAAATAGAGGATATACGTAAGGTACAGCCAGCGAATTTAAAAGGCATAGATGCAGCGTAAATGTTCAAAAGACCCCTTGAAACACGGAGCCTTTTTAAGAGAACTTTTAGACGCCTTTTTAGAAACGGACCCATACACTCTCATTTGCATTTGGCATGTGGAGCCCAATTTTTCATATTTAATATCTTATTAAAAATATGCCTTCTTGTGTTATAAAAGTGGATTCGACTACTTCTCGTAGTTGTTTAACTGTAGTAGCAGTCGCGATTCGCAACCAGCTTGTTTGTTGCCGGTTCCAAATAAGCCGTGGATGCAACTGCTACTTTACTGGCATTATGCGTATTAAGTAATAATTATGTAATAATGAGTAAAACAAACGCTTTTATTTACAAATGTTTATTTGCAACAATTTGCGAGAATCACTTAACTTTCTATAACATTTGGAACCTTTAAATGTTATTTATGTATATCTTATATTTTACAATCAATCAAAATGTCACGCCTTTTTCCCTAAGGGATGGACAAAGACAATCGAAATATGTGGAACAATTGGCAAGAATCACTTAACTTTCTATCACAACATTTAGAACCTTTAAATGTTATTTATGTATATATTATATTTTACAATCAATCAAAATGTCACGCCTTTTTCCCTAAGGGATAAGAAAAGACAACGGAAATATGTGGAACAATTGGCAAGAATCACTTAACTTTCTATCACAACATTTAGAACCTTTAAATGTTATTTATGTATATATTATATTTTACAATCAATCAAAATGTCACGCCTTTTTCCCTAAGGGATAAGAAAAGACAACGGAAATATGTGGAACAATTGGCAAGAATCACTTAACTTTCTATCACAACATTTAGAAACTTTAAATGCTATTTATGTATATCTTATATTTTACAATCAATCAAAATGCCATGCTTTTTTCCCTAAGGGATGGGAAAAGACAACGGAAATATGTGGAAGAATTGGCAAGAATCACTTAACTTTCTATCACAACATTTAGAACCTTTAAATGTTATTTATGTATATCTTATATTTTACAATCAATCAAAATTCATGTCTTTTTTCTTAAGGGATGGGCAAAGACAACGAAAATATGTGGAACAATTGGCAAGAATCACTTAACTTTCTATCACAACATTTAGAAACTTTAAATGTTATTTACGTATATCTTATATTTTACAATCAATCAAAATTCATGTCTTCTTCTCTCAGGGATAAGCAAAGACAACGGAAATATGTGAAATAATTGGCTAGAATCACTTAACTTTCTATCACAACAATAATAGAACCCTTAAATGTTGTTTATGTATATCTTATATTTTACAATCAATCAAAATGTCACGCCTTTTTCCCTAAGGGATGGGCAAAGACAATCGAAATATGTGGAACAATTGGCAAGAATCACTTAACTTTCTATCACAACATTTAGAACCTTTAAATGTTATTTATGTATATCTTATATTTTACAATCAATCAAAATTCATGTCTTCTTCCCTCAGGGATAAGCAAAGACAACGGAAATATGTGGAACAATTGGCAAGAATCACTTAACTTTCTATCACAACATTTAGAACCTTTAAATGTTATTTATGTATATCTTATATTTTACAATCAATCAAAATGCCATGCTTTTTTTCCCTAAGGGATGGGCAATGACAACGGAAATATGTGGAACAATTGGCAAGAATCACTTAACTTTCTATCACAACAATAATAGAACCTTTAAACTTTCTATCACAACATTTAGTAACTTTAAATGTTATTTACGTATATCTTATATTTTTCAATCAATCAAAATGTCATGCCTTTTTCACACGAGACAATGGAAATATCTGGAACAATTTGCAAGAATCACATAACTTTTTATCACAACATTTAGTAACTTTAAATGCTATTTATGCTGTATTTAAGTTTATCTTATCACGCCTTTTTCTCACAGTGATAGGTAAAGACAATGGAAATATAAATTTATTAATTCAACGTTGAGCATCCGCCATCATTACTTCATTCCCCATAATAAAATTAATATGCTTGTCGTTGACATTAACATCACATTCGTTTGTGCACGCCTTTTGTGCATTGCCTGCAAAAAAGACAAACAAATCATTAAAATGGATAAAATTCCATTGCTTTGGACATTTTACATCGCATTACTCTATGTACAGCATTCATTGTTTATGAAATAAATTATTTAATTGTTTTTTTTTATTGTGACCCGACATGACAGACATGACATGACCCTTGATGTTAAGCTGCTACTACAGTTCAATAATTGTAAATAGTACTAACATCTATTATGTCATCCTAGTGGAACCGGTAACTTACACGCTGATCCCGAAACGCGAATAAGTCTGTATACTTGTGGTGGTACTACCCCGCATCAGCAGACAGGGCACCGCTGCCTACTAATTGTTTTTGCAGTTGTACCTACCAATCAGATTTTGTTCTTGTGCTGTTGCCGCGATCATCGTGTGGCAGGCGGGATTATCAAGTTACCCAATTTGTAGTCGAAAATCTTAAAATTACCTAAATTAACAGAATAAATATTTGAAAGATTTTTCTTGTACACACATTCTGTATCCAAAACAGACAACGTGTGTTAAGTAAGAGTAAATGGTGGAGAATGTAAACAGTCACTCCTAAAGTTAGTCAAACGCGGGGTTTATTTCTCAGTATCAAATTTAAGGTTCTCCCAAGCACAGTTTAATAATGCCATGTACTCTTGGTCATTCTCGATCGGCTTTGGCTCTTCTTCACTTAAATTTTGCGGAGCGAATAGTTGACTCGTATAATTCTTACTTTCTATCTCAGTTGCTGGTGTGTCATTAGCAGAAACACACTTCTGATTAGAATTCAAGTTCTTATCTACGAATTCTTTTTCAAAGAATTGTGTTTTCTCTTTGCCCATCAAAGTTAGGGGCTCACCATCAACCCATAACGAGGGCACCATTCCATCTGCCCATTGTGGTCTGCTCGTATCAGTAACGTAACCTTTTGCCAATTTATCATTGACCAAGCGTCGTATTCTCTTAACAAAGGGCATGACCATGAAAAATTTGTTTGGGTTCATATCCAATCTCATTTTGGGCGTTTTATCTCTTTTGTTTATGGGTAAGTCAGATATTGGGAACCAATGGATGTCTCTTATTTCTTTTCTTGTCCTGGGCATGAATTGAGTGTATCTTGATACATTATAAATAATATAAAGGCGTACATGTTGATCGTGTATTGTTGCCTCGATGTACTCATTTGTGTTAATCAATGTTGATATATCAAAGCCAGTTTCTTCGAATACCTGGAAAAAAAATTGTAAGATATTAAAGATGAATAAGTAGCTGTTGTAATCACTGTCGTAAACTTCTTTTATGCGACGCCGTGACCAGCAGAAGCTTCATTCAAGCAAATGCATAAGCAGCACAAGCTTCGTATATATGTGGCAAAAAAAATATATGGCTGTATAAAGAAAGTATAAATTTAAATTGCGTAGAAAAAAATAAAGGCGTGCACGTTGGCTAACTGCGACCGGGGCTGAAACCCAGTATTTGCATTGCGACCTCTTTGACACAGCGCCTGCGTCTGCGTCAAAATTCCTTTTACCTTTTATTTAATCGTGCAGTTCTTTCAGCTCCTGCCTCCACGTTAATACCACAAATCTAGAAACTATTAAGACGATCACTTTGTGGCCTTGGACCCGATTGATTAATCATTCATTTTTGTTACTTACACAATTCTTTATAAAGAAATGTCAATCAATCAAATTGTCACGCCTTTTTCCCACAGGGATAGGCAGAGACAATGGAGCTCCACTTACCACGATCCTTACACAACTCACTTGCTTCCCTCACATCCATAATTCTCTTCATACAGGCTCTGTGGTTATGGGCACTAGGCACCCTAGCTTTCTTGAGGATGTCTCCGATTTGGTCGGAAAACACTCTCCTGCCTTGTGAGCATTATGAACAGCCATCCGTGACTTTTGGGACATTATTTGGCTGTTCATTATACTATGGATGGCACCGTTCACTACGTTACCCTTTTGCACTCTTCTCTCAATATCTTCATCACACTTTTCATCTCTAGAAAACGTACTTCCCAAGTAAACAAATTGTTTGACTTGTTCCACTTGCTTTCCGTCTATCATTATCTCACATTCTGTCATTTCATCCTCTCTCCCCAGAACCATTACTTTAGTATTACTTACATTCACTTTCATACCTTTCTTTTCTAATTCCCCATTCATTATAGTAACCATTTCCTGTAACTCATACGCCGAAGATGCAAGGATAACTTGATCGTCGGCGTACAAGAGACATTTGATCACCAAGTCTAGTCACCTAACACTTTCTTCTATTCAGTCACTAAATCACCATTCGAATCCCTAACCACATTCACTTTAGACTTCTCCAGTCCTCCCCGGGCTATCTTAACCTGTTTCCAGAACAGTTTGATATTATCCCGGAAATTTCTGGAGAATTTCCTCTCTATATCCTCTTTCACCTCTTTCTTCTTTCGTTCTATACATTCTTTCACTTTAATTTTTATTTCCTTATATTCATTCATTACCTTACATACATCCTCATCTTTCTTACCCGCGTTTGTTCGTCTACTAGCTTTAACTGCTAGTAGATCCTGCCATTTTTTCTTCTTCTCGCATACTAATACTTCCGTTTCCTTATCCCACCACATGTTGGGCCTCATATTCTTCCTCTTGCTCACTCCACACACTTTTTCTGCAGCTTCTGTCATACCATTCCTCAATTTCATCCATACTTCCTCCACACTATCATTCTCATGATTAGGCATCTCCTATTTTCTTACGTAACTTACTTACATACTCCTCTTTCACTTCTGCATCTTGCAACTTTTCTCCTTTTATTCTTGTCAACTGTGTTGTCGATTTACGACTGCGGCTTCTCCAACCCTTGAACAGACCATTTATTCTTGACATTACAAGAAAATGGTCTGTTCCAATGTTGACCCCGCGATAAACCCTCGTATCGACAACATTGACTTTCAACCTTTCATACACAATCACAAAATTTATCATACTTCTCTCTTTATTCCTCTCCCATGTATACATGTGAATCTCCTTGTGACAAAACTTCGTGTTTGTCACAATGAGATTCTTCTCCAAACAAACATTCACCAGACTCACTCCATTCTCATTCACACGCTCATCTCCAAACCTTCCCAACACATGGTCTACATTCACTCTTTGCACACCCACCCACCCATGCATTAAAATCGCCTAACATTACAACCCTTTCATTCGATCTCGCAACATTCAAAACATCACGCAGGCTCTCCCAAAACTCTTCCCTTTCGGTCTGTGGCTTAGATATATCGGGGGCATACACACCAACTACAAATAGTCTGTGCAGCCCCACTCTAAGCCTAACCCATAAGAGTCTGGGCGACATACACTCATACTCAGTCATACACTCTGCCATTCTCTCAGACATCAACATTCCCACACCCTGACACGCTCTGGCCGTCGAGTCGACCCCCGACCAGACTGCTGTGTAGGGACCATGGTGGGTGACATCTGAGCCCTTTCGCTTCGTCTCATTCACACACAACATGTCCAAACTCTTATCATCCATCATCTTACATACCTCATCTAACTTTCTCTCCATTCCTCCACAAACATTCAATGTGGCAAAACGGCCGTCCGCTGCCCGCTTTTCGCCCCGTGGAAACATTTGGCGTGACTTCTGGCGAAGAATGCCGCCGCCTAAATTAACAATATTAATATTCATTCTGTTCCCACGTACAGCAAGGGAAATAAATTTCCACTCCGACAGAGCCCCGCATGCCGGAGTGGGGCAATAAATTAGTACCCGATGGGCGCCAACCATCGGGACTGGCACGCTTGCGACTAGACCACCCCTAGCCATTCATCCTTGGGCGCGGCAGACCACGGAATTAGCGGAAAGGGAAGGGCGGAAAAGGAATTAGCGGAAATGAGAAGGGATGGGAATTTAGGGATTGGGTAGGTGTAGGTAGCGTTGGATACCATTACTATAGAAGGAGCAGGATATAGTAAATGGTAGCTCGAGGTGTCCGGGGTCGCGTACCCGTATTCGTCCTATAAACATATATAGATATTTATTTATTACATATTATATATTTATTATATATATAGGATAGATATTTATAAAACGAATCCCCTGAACAAAGTCCTTGTCACCAGTCCTTATCGTGTTTCATACACCTCACCTAGCTCATCAGGTAGTCATATTTTTATTACATTTTATTGAGATCCGACATCTGATCTCTACTTGGCTGATAGTAAGTAAGGGGAAGTTCAAGAGCGCTGGAGAAATTGATTAAGGTAACTGATTCAAGGGTGAAAAATGTACTTATACCTCTCTAATAGCACAAATGGGGGGATCTTCGTTTTCATTAATTTTTCCTTTTGGGAAGCCCCACGAGACTTTTGACCAATATGCTTGTACCAATAGTACATGTGTTAGTTCTGTGTCCAGTAAAATCGCACCACAAGTTGGTATCGTCATTTTGTATGACCGCCAATTTCCCAATATGATATCTATATCATCTTTATGTTTACGAAGTTCAGGTAGGTGCTGCAGGAATAAAGTTGAAAAATATCAATAAAAAATATGTAAAAGTTGACAAATGACAGCATGCAAATGTTAAGCTAAAATTAACGGCGACTGCTACTACATTTAAATAACTGCATTTGCAACCACTCTACCGGCCTACGCAACTTTCAAGCAAATCCTGAAACTTTGTCTCGTTCACATTACTTTACTTAAAAGTGATGATACTATTCCGGATCGGCAGACTGGGCAAATGACCACAAACTTCTTCTTGAGCATAAGAACACATACTAAGAAGAAACTTTAATCATTTAAGTGTAAGTAAAGGGTATCGAATATAATTACTAAAAAATAGATATATTTATATTCATAGAAATTAAAGCTTAATCGATTTGAAATTATTGAACGAATTTCTCAAAAGGAAAAATTAATGTGCAAGCAATAGCAGATGTTACCTATCTAATGTTTGTTTTTCACATTTAACGCCTAAAAATTTATTTGCAGTAATTTTAAAAGATTTGTAATCAATTTGGCATCATTACTATTAAAACTTTAGTAGGCGCTAAATGGCAAAAAAGTTTTCACACTTAGCGCCTACCAATTTATTTAAAGCAAAACTTAAAACTTGTGAACAATTCGGCAATAATGCTATTGAAACTTTAGTAGACGCTAAATTACAAAAAAATATTTTCAATTTATTCCCTACCGATCTGTAGCCTCTGTTATTGGTTGTAATAATTATTATAGTACATTGCTGGTACATTGGTATTATGGCAGTTATTTCACACAAAGTTAAGGCGTTATTTCTTCAGATTGAGATGCCACCCTCTATTCTGATATCAGAATGGCGGCTCAGTTACTTTTGGTGATAAATACAATTTAAAAGAGGTAAGTGCAATGAATTTAAATCTAGGTGCATTACTTAAATACTTACTGCATGCGTATTCGTTACAGTACACCCGCCATCCTCATGCACACGAAATTGAACATATTGTTTTTTGTAACTTGCGCTCAAACAATTTTATTTTATAGATAACGTCTGGTAGAAAATGGTTCACAGTCAGAGGATTCGGGGTAGTACCACTATTTATTGGTATACTGAGCATGGAGTGACTTTATCGCGTTTCCAAACATGCGGTCTAGTTGGTGTGACTGCCACTTACAGTTATCGAACTGTAGTAGCAGTCACTTCTTTTCATGGACCGCACTCCAGCTTGACTTATACGTATATATATATGTGTATATATATATATAGCATGTATATATATATATATATATATATATATACATGCTATATACATGCTAAGAGCGTACAGTATCTTCTTCAAGAGGTGATTTAAGGTACATATTTATATTTTTACCTCGAAAACATGTTCGACAAATTGTTTAAATTTACATTTATTAACATTGTTTTGATTGTCATTACAATAATTATCCAAAAAAAACCAATGAGCCGTTTCCATTTGTAAGCATAATTTCAACATATTACATCTGTCTTCAGCGGGCATATTTAATATATAACGACTGAAAAAAAACACATTCTTCGTGATAAATAACTATGGCCATTAATTACATTCAATAGGGTAAATGTGGCAATTTAAACCCAGATGTTATGTCTCCTCGTGTGGAGTTGCTGGTCTCCCATCGAGCGAGTCCCCTGGGTGTCGGATAGGGTAACGCCTCAAGTTTTCTTGCGTTATCGGTTTTACCGACGTGGACCATACCAGCATTGGCTTCTTCCGAGCGCAGCTTCCTCCCACCCCCCCCCCCTTTCCGCCCCAAATCCCTCCTCACTCACCGGCCGCAAGACAGAGCCTGTCCTCGCCCCCCCTCGATCGATCGAAGCCCACTTGCCGGCCCTTCCCTTCCCCTCTCTTAGCCACGCTGAAAATCCGAAATGAAGTACAGGAACAAAAAAAGCAACTAGATATAATTGTTCCTATTATTGTTTTTTTTTAATGTGCTAGGTATGTAACAAGACAGAGCCATAGAACATCTGGCCGAAATAGTAATGGCGACTGAGGCCTACCTTTGCTTACAATTAAGAAGTTGAGAACAGATGTTAAATCACAATAATATATATTAATATATAGCCTCTATGTGTTCCCCCTATTTTATAGTCTTGGACCCTTCAAGGGTAGCGCAAAAGAACACATAGTGACAAAAACTGAGGCGATTTGGATTTCCCTTCCTTACCATAAAACAAGTAGATGTCAGATATAGAGTTACAATTTAAAAAAGCTAATATAGTGTTTACGTTGCTTTTGCATAAGAACAGGACTTTACCTTCAAGAGTCTTTAGGGGAGGATCAAAAGACCATCCCTTTACTTGCTCCCCAGCAAGGAAAAGAGAATAATAATAACCGGTGGATGCAGCTGGCATCTTGTCGTTCGAAATGGTGTTCTAAGGGGGAGGCCTATGTTCAGCAGTGGACGCATGATGGCTGATGATGATGATTATAACTTGAATAATCACATCATGTATTTAGGATTATTTATTTAAAAATGAATACCAGCTGGCCGTTGAACTCACAATTACAGAACCACAGAAACGAATAAAAAAAGTGGTCTTTGAAACACAGCCTTAATTGAGCTTTAATACTGAGTGAGGGGTGTATTCTCAATGGGAGATGCACTAAAGTGCATCCCCCATTTAAAAATCAATCAATCAAATTATCACGCCTTTTTAAAATGAGGATAGGCAGAGACAATGAAGCGCCACTTGCCACAATCCTGACAAAACTCCCTCGCTTCCTTCACATCCACAATTCTCTTCATACAAGCTCTAAGGTTATGGACACTAGGCAACCTAGCTTTCTTAAGGATGTCTCCGATTTGATCGGAAAACACCCTCCTGGGACTGCCTTGTTTAACACATCCATTCATATCAGATTTATAAATTGCTATCGTCATTAGGATGAGTATATAAAAAATAATATACATAATAAAGTTATTAGAAAAATATTAAGATAGTGAGATAATTTTAATTTTTAATTATATTTAAGTATTTTTATTTTTTGTGACCTCACAGAAAATAAAAATAATATCTGACCTCAACCTGCCTAATGGTAAACACGATGGAGGCTTAAGAGTGATGACTGAAAAAACTGAGTCAGTTCACGGCTGCCTCGGTCGCTCTTACTATACTGGCTAAAGGTGCTTCCTCGCCCATTGCTTGTAGGATAATTATTAAAATCTTGCCATTGCGGAACACACTAAGAATCGTTTGTGTAGTGTTCATTTTTATTAACGGTTAAAACTTATTGTCCAAATGAATAAAAGTTGTTTTTAACACTAACAGAGGCCGCATAACTTTTTGACAAATGGGAATGAATTTATTGTCATTGTCAAGGCCCTCAGGTTCATCATGCGGCTGGCATGATAGTAGACGGAGAGTTCCTGACTTGCATTCTCCACTTTACTTACCAAGACCTTATTGATGCGGCCTTTGAGATTTGGTCCAATAAAGTATATACGGCTCAACTTTGACTTTGGTGGAAGGACATTCGGGCAATATGTGTTCGAAGTAAAAGAAGTGTGATTGTGGGAATAGTTTATCTCTTAGTTTGTATGTATGTATGTATGTAGTTTATCTCTTATCTTTAGTTAGTATCTCTCTATTTGTTTTGAGATTTTACAAATAGCAACCTAAAAATTTCCAAATTCTTGAAATTCATAATTGTAAAAAGCAACCAAGTGAATATAACCAAACCTTTTCGCTTGAACTACTAGACAAACTATGTTAAAATTATTATCATAATCGTTTAGTATTGACATATTTTACAAGTGAAAACCGTTTACTTGTAACGAACTATTGCAAACTATTTTAACAAAACTTTTGACCAACTTACGAGCATAAATCGTTCAATATAGCTGTCGGTATAGAATGTTTCGGGTGACTTCTTATGTACTTTGGAGGCATTTTGTTTTAATATTGCATAAATAACTATGAATGTACACAATCCTGCTTAAATAAATGATTTTATGAATACTTAAAACCAAACTTATTCTGCCACCTAACTGTTTTTTTTTTCGTACAATTAGAAGGCAAAGAAAACTTAGCCATACAGCCAAAAAGCGCGGCGCAGTTATAGAATATTCGAGAGTCAACTTTGACAATTCATTGTGCACATGTGTTGCCAGTGTATAATTAATATGACTTTGGTATTTATAAATTAGTTACAGTGATTTAATCAAATTATTTTAATAAATTACGTTGCAATACAAGATATTATGATTGGTTTAATACAAAGACGATTATTAAAGTAGTTTGTATTAGTAAACCCCATCTTGAATTCGCAATATTTATATGAATGATTGCTGCGTAACCCGGGGTTGCTCGGGTCAATTTTTTTAGAGTAGAAAATTATTAAATTACTAATATTACTATTTATAAGTAAATAGGGGTTGGTGGTAAAGAAATTTTATGATTTGTGTGAAAAAAAGTGTGAAGTAGGTATTATATGATTGGACGAGTGAATGAGGTGCGCGCAATTAGGGGTCTCTTGTTATTTACTTAAGGTCGAGATTGTCGTGGCAATAAAATTATTTGATGGCACGGCACGTTGACCTCAAAAAACATTTCTTTAGAAAAATGGCACGTTGATACGAAAAGGTTCGCCATCCCTGCCCCCCTAGCACGGCAATCCAAGAAGCACGATAAATATCATGATTATTTGTCAAAATATGACTTTTCCCCATGAACTGTAACTTGCGATTATCATAACTTGCGAGCACGGCTGATCCAAGAAGTAAGATTTTGACGTTATATATACATAATATTTTTATCACATTATGAACGGGGTGGTGATAAATATATTTTAGCCTTTTTTAACTAAATAATTATAAATTATTATATTTTTTGTAAGGTTCTTAAAAGGTTATTATGTTTTCTATGTCCTAAACTCGATTAATAATTACTCAAGACTACCTTTAATTTTACTTAAAAAAATTGTTATAGCTTGTCTAACTATAAATGACGCGCCCCTCCACTTTATTAGTTTATTTAAATGTGTGAATGCAAACATTACTAACTATACTACCATACTTTATCAGCGTGCTCGTCCTTTTGTCTCTAACCAGCAACTGAATGACCAATTACAATTGCATTTTCGGTGTGTTGTATTCATATTTTATGTTTTCTCGTGTGCGCAAATGTGGTGAAGGGGCGCGTCATTTCGGCTTAGACAGACTTTACTCTTATTTCATGCGCCTAAATACTTTCAAGCGAAGTTTGAAACTATACATTTGGCCGGCATGACTGAGGCAAACGTAAACTAAGTCGGTTTTTTCAGTCACCAGCGCTCTTGGACCTCACCTTGCATAAATGCACATTAACTCAAAGCTAGTTTTTTAAATATATTTATTTAAATATTATATTTAATAATTGATGAATTTATTTGAAATTTTGTAACATATTATTTTAAATTCTTCATTTTAATTTTTATATATTAAGTTTTTTTTTTTCTTTCTTCTTGTTTATGGCTTTAGTATTTAACTTGCCAGTGTCAAAGTAAAAATATATGGTTCAATGTCAAAACATTGTCAAGTAAAGATGAAGATGAACCACGCGAGTGATTCATCAAATGATGATGATGAGAGTGAGGTTGATGATGATCGTTTTAGTAAAGCGGCGGAAAGCCTTTACTAAAACTTCAGAAGGAGTCTTGGGGGGAACATGAAGAAACACGTTTCACAACTTTAAATTACTTGTTTATACTTGATCAATTTAAAAATTATTACTGGATAACAATTCCACCATTATTACACATTAATATTTATGAAAACACAAGCTTTTCAAATAATTCAAAATTGCGCGTCCTGTCAGTTGCAGTTGCCCGCCAAAAAACCTATATTAAGTTTATAAACGTTTGACAGTGGATACGCCTCAAATTTGCCGTAAGATGTAATGTCAGTATACGGTCAAATTAAAAAGTTTGTTGTTAGTTGACATTTCCAACTATGTTTCGACTCTTTAACTTATACGCATAATTTCTGTTAGTATTGTTGTAGGGAACGTACCATGACCGAAATGAATGAATTGAATGATTATATGACGAAAGTCAATATAGAGGTTTGTTGTTTCCGAAAAAGCCTGTAGTAATGCGATAAAATATCTTAATATTTTATCGCATTGATTTATCTTAAACAAGGAATGGCCATGCTCGCTTATGTGATAAGTTACATGGTAAGATAGGTCTATCGCGGAACTTGATTCTTGAATCTTGCTCGACCCCGTGCTAGGGGGACTGGTCTAAAATATAGCGCGTCAGGAAATCCATGAACCCTGTCTGCCGTGTGGTAAAATAAGCTCCTGAGTCGATAATACCTCACAAAAATTAGGAAATTTACATATGAAAGCCATAAAAGGACTAAAAAAAATCGATCTTAAAAAAAATATTTACAAATAAAAACTCATCATAAAATATTTGTAATATATGTATTCACAATTATTGTATACTTTTACAGAGTTCATCATAAAAACCCATTTGTACATAATCACCCATATCTTCTTGCCTAATCAATTGAGCGCATTCGTAATTCTTGTAGAAATTTATGGAATTTGGGATGGCAAATCCAACAGGCAGGTATATAGTAGGTTCTTCACTCTCATACTCTCCCCACGTCGAGATACCCAACAATTTACGTGTTTTATAATTATAAATAGCTGCTCCTTCTACTCCTAAGTAACGTTGACATACCGGACTTTTGTTTTCAAATTCCCTAAAAATAATATTTTTTTAAGACTAATAAGATTACAAATGAAATAAAGTTAGTTGCATGAAAATTAAGAATACTCAAACTTTCAAGGAAGTCTTGGAGAAAATTATGCCCGGCAAATTAAGAAATATTGTTTTATTATAACTTTTAAGCAGGCCGAGTTTTTTCGACCCAATCGGAGACATCCTTAAGAAAGCTAGGTTGCTTAGTGCCCATAACCACAGAGCCTGTATGAAGAGAATTGTGGATGTGAAGGAAGCAAGGGAGTTGTGTAGGGATCGTGGAAAGTGGCGCTCCATTATCTCTGCCTATCCCTGTGGGAAGAAGGCGTGACAATTTGATTAATTGTTTTATTATAATTATCGACTACAGTTGTAGTATATAACAAAGGTATGCATATACCCTCACAACTCATAGGTTCATTTTCCATGCATTTTCCATAGGTATTACTTACGTATAAAGACATTGATGGGCACAGGGAAAATTATATCCTGTCATTATCCTCTTAGCATAAATTCTTTGACATGATTTCATTCCAATTGTTACTTTCAGTTCGTAGAGAGCGAATGTCGAATTTACTGTTTGAGAAAACTGTAAATACAATTTAGGGTTAGTCAAATAGTTTAATATCTCAATTATGCGAGTTTGAACCTAAATAATTACGCATTAAAGTTCAAATAAAAATTGAACAAAACTGGCGCATATGTGAAGACCTCAGTAAGAATAGATGTGCCCTGCGGGGTTAGGTTGGCAAGTTAAAACGATTATCGTCTCTCGTCCGTGGTTGTCAAAATAATATAAGCTGGTCTAAATCCAATAAAACAAGACTATTATTCGTTGTGACGATTATAGTCTGTGCGACGACACGTTTTATCATTATCATCAATAGTCTCATTTTGGTGGATTTAGCCTAGCTTTTATTATTTTGCCAATCGTCGACGAGAGAGAATTATCGTTTTAACTTGCCCAACCTAACTCCGGTGATTACAATTATGGTACTAAACCGCTGTCGCCAATTAGCGCACACATACGAGTACGTATTTTTTTTAAAGTAGGATTCACACTCACACTTGAAAATAACTTCGATGACTGGTTGAAAATAAAACCCTGTATGAAGAGAATCGTGGATGTGAAGAAAGCTAGGGAGCTGTGTAAGGATCGTGGTAAGTGGCGCTTCATTGTCTCTGCCTATCCCTGTGGGAAAAAGGCGTGACAATTTGATTGATTGGCTTTTATTTGTAATATTTAATAAATAATTAGAATAACTGATTATCAAAGGGTAGTTTATAGTGGTACCCAGCCGATCTAAGGTGTACCACCGCCACGCAAAAGTACCGACCGGGAAGTGACTTAGGTACTAGACGTTAGCTTGTATGTTGTCGGTTTTAAATAGGCCGGCATAGTAGATGTAACTGCTACTTACTGTAATTTACCTTTAGTAGCAGTCACCTCCGTTCATGGACTGTTATAAGAGTTGGTTGTGTGAAGATCGTGAAAAGTAACGCCCCGTTGTCTCTGTCTATCCTTGTGTGGGATTTAACGCGTGACAAGATTGATTCAAAATAATTAGGGTTACCACTGTGCATGAGCCTTTTCATTTATTTATGATAAAGGGTTCAGTTTTATTCCAATCGTGCGTATAGCATTTAGGCTGGAAGTGCTTAAAGGTTAAGCTAAACAGTTTTGAGCAGCTAGTTTTGTTGTTTTTAATCCTATCAACCGATCTCCGTGCGCTCCTAGTCTAAATTTATAATTACCTGGTTTCTGGCGGAAGATGCGTAAGAAATAATTTTATGATTTTTTGTGTTTCCTGTTATATTCATGCCAAGAAACCATTCATATTTATCGTCCGTTCGGTTTGGTCCGTCGAATATGTCTATTGTTTTCCATTTTTCGTGTAGGCCCAATTTTGATGTAACTAAGAAACTAATGTCATCAAAAAATTGTACTGTATGATATTGTGGCGATACTTCGGCAATTATTTTTAATCGCTCTTTTTTATAAATAACTCTGGTGTAGTATAAACTTATGCTGTAAAGAATATGATAAATATAAAATGACGTTCATAATAATTATAATTATTATTAAATTGGTAGAAGACCATAGACCAATCTGCAGCTGATATGTCGGAATATGGCAAGCTTTAATGATGTTTTAATAAATATACCTAATATTTTTTAAATATCATTAGCAAGCTTAATAGACGAAAAAATATATGGCGACACGATATTCCTATAACGATTCCTATAACAATACCACATGTATCGAGGACGCAATTTAGCGGAACCTTCGTCTCGCTTAGATGCGAAAGTGATCGCAAAGATTTCGTGGATTGGGCAAAGCCAAATGACGAAACTGATGATGAAGGATGGCAGATCATTTCGTCGTAGCCGGAGATTCTGATAGAGATTGAGAGGTTTTACGGACAGCTAGGTACACCTTGACACGAATGCGATAAAAGTACATGCGAACACTACATGATACCAAGAATTTCGTTCTTCAAAAAATAAATTGTCTTACTTTATAAATATATGATCAGACTAAAAACTTATTCTAGTAAAGTTAATAAATGTGGTTTGAAAGAAGATGTAGTGACAAAGATTAAGAAAGGAATGTGTATTGGGTATATTAAGATAATAAAAGAAAGGAGATTGACGAAAGAGATTTATAAATGGTTGTTAAGTGGAAAATATTACGATCCTCGACACAGAAGATTGTTTCATGATCAAATTAGGGAAATTCCTTAAAAAGCAGGTGTCATAAACATAGAGTATGTATGGGGAGAATTTCTGATATGAAGGAAGTGAGAGATACATTTTTAATGTGGCGTGACAATTAATAAGGATGATGATTATGACTTACTTCAAAACACATCTTGATGCGGTTATAAAAATTCTTTCTGCAATACAAATTGCGTTACATATAAATGGTATATTTCCTTCGCGGGACAAAACAACCTTTGCCAACCACTCATAAGTTCCATCTTTTAAATATGTAGCATTCGTTTGCTTATTAACTAGTTTTGGAAAAACTAAAATATAAATTATAAATCAATTATATACCCAACTACATTTTATGTTTTGCATTAATTTAGCTTGACACTAAAAGTACATTTTTAGCGGTGAGTGCTGCTAACTCATTCCGCAGAGAATAAACGGATGTAAAAAACTTTTTTTCAAAGCTCTTAATTATCACCTCGATCCCATAGAGACGAGGGATTTTAATATATCTATAAAGATAATCAAGGCGTTTAGTAGAAAATGGCGTTAGGTTCTACTTGGGCGCTTCATTATTTCAACTACGGGTAAAATAATTTTGTAAAGATAAACTTAAGCGCTTGGATTATATATTATATGTACTAACAGTAATATAATACTCTTATGTGCAATAAAAATTACCCACCAGCCAGCTCGTACGGCTTGGTTTCATAATACGATAAAACAAAATATGAATTTTTAACCCTGTTTGTTAAACGAGAACATAAAAGGTTACATAGAACTAGTATTTTCCATGGTTTTTTTTTATTTATTGATTTACAGATTTAAACACAAAATTATCAAATTGCTAAAAATAACTATATTCAGCAGTTTTGTATTTTTACCACCTGCTGTATTGCAGCTTCCATCCTGTTAAAAAACCGGCGTATAGCATGACATGACATGTTGTTGATTGCTGCATTGCTGTGATTGCCCAGAAAAACTGAAGATATTATGAAATTTCGCCTCAAACAGACCACAAACTTCCTCGAAATGCCACTTCAATATATGCCTGTGCAAATCGTCCTCCCTCTTTTCGATATACTATACTGCACCGGCACCCATTGTTTTCAATAAGGTTGATTTTACACTTATCTGAAGACAGTACGAGCGCCGTGCTTGGCGATACGCGGGAGTTAATTTTAGACCATAAATATAATTGTTAGGGTCCAACCGTCTTTCTACGAAGATATATGGATTCCATAAATGAATACTAATGATTAATAGATCATTTGATTAATAGATATAAATTTTTATTTTATTTTATACAATTTAGAAATACCATCTTAAACTTACTGGTCAAATTATCCGACTTCTTGTTATTTCTAAAAAAATCTGTGTAAAATTCTCCACAAATACTTAAATTAATAACATTTAATAATAAAAATATTACGAAAACCTCCATAAAATATTGATTGTAAAAAAACTATAGAAAACATTTATTTTACATTTATAGTTTCGTAAAATTTATATTGGATAATAAAGCCCCGAGTACACATAGGTTGTCACAGCCAGCATCGTCCGTTGGCAAAATAAACGTTAACACAATAATCCATTCAAAATAGACATTTACTTTACATTAATTTGCATGAAGCTGAAAATTGGTAATAAAATTGGAATCACCATTCCTGAGATATCGCGATACTCGATATCGAGAGTCGAAGAGGTCGTATGTTTCATAATATGCCTACATTCGTACCATGGTGCACTAGATGCAATTTTAACGTTGTTTCCCCAGTAGACACACTTTACGATCTATAGTGATTCACTTTTATTATTTAGTATTTTATGGATTGAAAAAGTGGTAATTTTTGCTACGCAAATGATGCATCTTTCTGCTTAAAACAATCCAGCAAGAAGAGGAGGAAATTGAAGATAAAGACATTACTGTTGAAATAGCATTTGAAGATAAATCCCCAATTAATAATAATGCGTAATACTTTAATCAATACCAAAAGTATTCAATACCTACTCAATAGAATACTGTCTAATAAAAGTTAATGACACTAGATCGTGGAGCATGCCTACTGGGGAAACTGTGTGTATAGCACCATTCGCGCAATGACTATGCTCTTGTTTCAGTCCACAGTCCATTGGTATTTGTTTGCCATAATGTAACCTTGGTCTGTACACACAATGGCAGTGGTATACCATGTCCAGGACAGAATGGTGTACTGGGGCCCTAATATTTAAGTACCTAAGTATTTGCCACAAAGGAAATAACGCAATATATTTAAAACACAAATCCATAAATCGGAGACATCCTCAAGATAGCTAGGTTGCAGTGGCGTAGCGTGGCGGGGGCGGCCCGCCCCTGGCGGCACATTAAGAGGGCGGCAAAATTAAAATAAACTAGAATAAATCGTTAAAATTTGAACCTGAATTTCATATTTTTGTTGTTAGGTACATTGAAATTCCTAAATAAGGAGGCGGCAATTTTTTTTCAGCCCCGGGCGGCTGACTACCACGCTACGCCACTGCTAGGTTGCCTAGTGCCCATAACCATAGATCTTGTATGAAGAGAATTGTGGATGTGAAGGAAGCAAGGGAGTTGTGTCAGGATCGTGGCAAGTAGCGCTCTATTGTCTCTGCCTATCCCTGTGGGAAAAAGGCGTGACAAGAAGATTGAAGGAAGCGAGAGTTGTCCTAAAATGGCGCTCCCTATCTTTGCCTATCCCGGTGGGAATTAAGGCGTGACAATTCGATTGCTATATATTTTAAATAATGGCCTCATAACAATTCTCTTCAAACTTTAGCAATTAATATTTATTTATAACTAGCCGTACTATAGTGCACGCAGGCGGACCTAATAATGCTAGTTAGCATTCTCTACAAGCGAACCTTTGGAATAATAGAAGTCCAAAATGTGAGCAAAAGAAAGGTCATACAGAGGAAAGAGACAAATATAAAACATATACATACATAGACATATAAAAATACATACATACAAATATATACTTACATAAATAAATAAATATACACATGCATACAATAATCTGAATAGAGATAATCTTGAAAAATAAAACACATATTTATTATTATTACCTTTATTATTATGACGCAAGGTACATAAGCTAAACCGTACAAATGGAGCAATTAAATACTACTTAACGTCTTTAAGATACGTAAATAGGATAATAAGTTAATAATTTAAAAGTTATTTTACAAATCCAGTTGGTTGTTTCTAGGAAAATCCTCAAACAACTACATTAAGGCTTATGTATATAAATAGTATCGTTTTAGAAGAACAATATAAGAACATTGTGTATAATGTATTACCTAAATCTTGTACCTATAAATCTATATAAATCTTGTATCCATAACAATCGGTAGTTAAAATATACAAAAAAACAACAGTAGAAAAAATTAAATAGAAAATCATAAACAGTTACAGGATAAAAACTTTATGGAAGTTTCACAATATGTATTTAGAACCCTCAGCAGTGCTCTCTATTCAAAAATATATCAACAAAATTGTCACGCCTTTTTTCCCACAGGGATAGGCAGAGACAGTGGAAAATTACTAAAAATAAACTAAAAAAATTGAACTGTGAAATCTCCCATAATATTATTTTAAAGTATTTTATTCCTAAAGCTGCTGTGTGGTTTTTTTTATTTAAAAATTCAACGACGAGCTCCGAATTCAACAGCATCGTCTTCAGTGACATCGCCATGACGCCAAATATTAAGACGAGCTGCTCTCGCTATGTCTTGTGCAGCACGGTACTCGGCAACCAATTGCGTGAGACGACGATCACGAGGATCATGTACGAGAGCCAATCCGTCGGCAATTAAAGCCTATAAAGAAATATAATTATTAATTATATTAAAACAAAGCATCTAAGAAATTACCAATTCATTTTCCAGTGTGACAGGGGCAAACTTGTAAAGGTATAAACTTGTCTATAAAAGGATCTAATCGAGATATGCAGATAGTTGTTGAGAAACTTTAGTAATCAATTATAATAAATACCTTTCCGATGTCCTGATGAGTCATGGGGTCTATGAGAGTGACCGCCGAAGGGGATCCACGGATTTCAACATTCATCAGGAAATTCTTGGTGCGAGTGTCTTTCGCGAATGTCTTGACAGCATCACTGTGATCATCGGGGTCTGGGGGGAACTTAAAGCAAGCCAAAAAGTGCTCTGAAGTGTAAGGCGGCTCGTCTCTCAATACAGCGGGAAGTTCCGCTAACAGATTGTAGTTTGTTTCCTGCAAGTAAATTAAATAATTACTCATACCTTAATGTTAAGCTAGTGTGCGATCCTGAAATGAGCACTGGTAACATTCCAGCTAATATCAACCAAATGACACCCGGGTTGGGCTGACCATACAAACGCAAAAGTTAATGCAAACAAAAAAAAACAACTCACCTCTCTATTTCCGTAATCAATGTAGTAGACAGTAACAATATTGCCAACCACCTTGTCTATTCTGGCACGGTACCAGTTTCCATCACGAGAAAATCTTGCAGCACAGATTTTTCCTTTATTTGGCCAACAAGTTCCTGGAACTGGTGGATTGTTAATAAACTCTTGGCACAAATTTTGACCGAGAGCAATTAATTTCGGCCTGTTTTCAACATTCTGAACATAAAATGTGCCATCTGGATTGACCACTGTGACCAAAACAGTTTCATAATTCAAGCGACGCTCAGGGACTGAGGATGGCTCTTTTGGCACTGGTTTCTTTTCAATATAATTATGCCATACGCCAACACGCTTTCTGTATGCCTCGTCAGAGGCTTCCTTCAGTTCCTTGCCATATTCAGAGGATTGCGAAGAACCGTGTAGATTAGCCAATCCATTGCGTACCAAATTGACTGAGAGGTTTACATCATTCACGAATATCCATCCTATGTAAACACCAGCTTTGTCTATATCAACAACTGAAACTTCAACATCATGTTGCAAACAGACTTCTTTGGTGAAATTCAATCCCAATTCCCCGATGGGATTCTTCTCCGCAGCTTCGGCAGCATTCTGAGGAGCATTCCTTGGGGTCATAATGCCTGCTAAGATCATATTCACAAGCACCCGCTCCTTGGGGATATACAATTTCATGCGCGATGCACTTATCACGTACTCAACGACAGCCTCAGTCTTGCCCAACCTCTTGAGGTATGGGAAGAACTTTCTGGAATTAGCTGCTTGGCCGCAAATATCTTGAATGCGGACAGTGGCGGGTTCTTTGGAATGAATGCCGACGCCGGCTTTAATAGCTTTCTGCTCAGCCTCTACAAGCTTCTCGTAACGAACACTTCTTTGGTCGTCATCATTTCTGTGCCTGACCACAGAGGCAAGACCTTTTGCTACTAGAGCCTCAGCGATGAATCTATAATGGAATAATACATGTTATTGGATATAACATTTATTTATATTAATAGAAAAAATATGATTCATAAATAGTGATACTTACAATCCGCCAATTTGCACAGTACAGTTAATCTTTTCAGGGAAGCGTTCAGTAGCTGGCTGTTTGAAATCAACTGTAATAATGGCCTTTTTGCCAACGAGCTTCTTTCTCAGATATTCTCTTGCTTCAAACAAGTATGGCACCTCGTAAAGGCGACGGGCGTACTTGGCCTTCGCATCCTCTTCAGAACCACCGGCAGCAATAGCAGCAACAGCACCCGCCCTACACATATAACATATACATTTACATATATGTACCTCATGGGCATCAACAAAATTAAATTTGACACACACACACACGAACTTTCTAACAATCAAATTGTCACGCCTTTTCCCCACAGGTATAGGCAGGGACAATGGAGCGCCACTCTCACATCCACAATTCTTTTCGTACAAGCTCTACAGTTGGTTATAGGCACTAGGCAACCCAACTTTCTTGAGCATGTCTCTGATTTGGTAAAACACTTAAAACACTTTCCTGGGTCTACCTTGTTTAACGCATCCATCCACATCATATTTATAAATTATTTTCGTCAAATCTACTTGCACCCATCCTTTCCATGTGCCCTAACCATCGAAGCATTTCTTACTAACACTAAAAAATATATTTTAAAACAATTAATTTAAGTTAATGTTACATAATAAAAAATATGTTCTTGTGTCCTTTATATGTTCAACTTAATTATAAGATGCAAACTTAACAAAAAAAGCAGGGTTGCATTACTATAGCCTGTATGAAGAGAACTGTGGATGTGAAGGAAGGGAAAAGTCGTCAGGATCGTAGAAAGTGACGCTCCATTATCCCACAGGGATATCAATAGATAATGATATATCAATAGGGATATCAATAGGGCATGACAATTGATAATGATGGCGGCCTTCAAAAATAGACTCTTTAGGAACTAGTTTTGAGGAGAGTGATTAGGACCTAAAGAAATAATAAAATTTATAATTTAAAAAAAAATGACAAATACCTTTCACGTGGTGGACGGATACTAGAAAGAGATGCTCTCTTTATGGTCCCAGCATTAGTTTTAATGACCAGCGTGTCACCTCCAATTACTTCAGTCACTGTTCCACTGATATCCTTCTCATTTTCCTGGATATCACTTTCGCTGCCGTCGTAATTAGCCCATACTCCAATGCGGGCGTTACGGGCATTTTGTTCAGCTTTCTTCAACTCCATTAAACCTATGTAAATAAATAATAAATAAGCCTGAAATTCTCGTGCGATTTAGTTCTAACTAATTCTAATACGTCAATTCTACAATACGTCAATTCTACAATACGTCAATTCTACAATACGTCAATACGACAATTCTTACGAGGCGATTTAGTTATTTAATATTTATCGTTCAGCAAAAAATGAGAGCGAATATTGACTGTAGCGTTCTCACAGTTCAATAATAACCGACTCAATATTCCACGTGTCATTACACTATCTGTCCATTTTTGGACGCCATAATTCACATTTTATTTTACAAACAAACAAAAAACTGGTAACAGAGGAATACAATATATAGGTACTCGATCGCGCTTGAACTAGTACAGTCGAGTCGATTCGCTGTCAGCTATTAATTGAATCAATAAAAGTTGAAAGGTCTTTAACTTTTGTTGAACCGATATTTAATGCTTCAATTTGATTGAAAATCTGTTCAGACAGTTCAAATTGTGAAAAATTTCGCAGTTGATCAACTAAATTCGCCTCGTGTGAAAGCCGTGTAACACAGAAAGAAAACACAATATACAATCTAACATCTACTATCCATCTACTTTCAAATATTGATTGCTAAGTAATAAGAATAATTTGCGCGAACATTGATTAATGAATTAAACAAATTTTATGCGGCTTACTATCGCGTTTATTTTGGTTTTGATTTTACAATTTTTTATTATTCCGACGTTTCCGGAATAATAAAAATAATAAAACCAAAATAAACGCGATGGTAAGCCGCATAAAATTTGTTTAATTCATTAAGAATAATTTATTTTCTAAATATAGAATAATTCTCTAAATATATTTCTATAAATATAATTCTCTAAATATAATTCTCTAAAAATTTTCTAAATATAAAGTTTCTAAAATATAGAAGCATAGCGTTCTACCGCCTGAATCTACAGTTGAAATAAACGCTTGTTTCTTTTTCGAAAAAACAACAAGCTTTAGCAGCCTATGTTTTCTTCACATTCTATAACCTTGGACACTTGAGGCAAAACGTGAAGAAGCACATCTGGCCGACATAGCGACTGTGACAATCAAAATCAGGCAAATCGATGTCAAATGCGCGACGCAATAAAAAGCAAAAGGAAACATTCGCAAACTAACCCGGACTTGCAGAGTTGTGAGCCTTATGAGAGACTTGAAATAAACAAAAATAAATATAAGTTTTAACGATCAGCATGGTGGAAATTTGCTTTGGGTGTGGTTATCAAAGAGTGGTAGGCTGGTACCCAGTCTGCCGATACAGGGTAGTACCACTACTTACAAGTATACAGACCGTGAAGTGATTTAGTCGTTTCGGGATTAGGTAAGTTGCCGGTTTTTACTAGGGCGGCATAGTAAATGTGACTGATATTTACAGTTATTGCCAACAATTGTAATAATGTTGGCAAGTTATATGCAAAAGTATTGATTAAAAAAGTGATGCATGAAACAGATGATAAAATTTGGGATGCGCAAGCGGGATTTAGGAAAGGAATGGGATGTATGGATCAAATCTTCTCTCTAAGAAAAAATGTTGGCGAAACACTAGAAGGCTTTTGTTTGTTGACCTTGAGAAGACATAAAATTGAGTTATCAGGAATGAATTGTGGCAGCAGCTGTCCGTGTTTGGGTTGGGCCGGCGTTAGATCCGTGCGCTGAAATCTCTCTATGAGGATTCCAGGTCAAATTAATGGGGCGCTATCTGACTGGTTTGACATATCTAAGGGTGTCAGACAGGGATGTGTAGCGTCACCACGGCTCTTCAATATATTTATGGACAGTTGTCTGAATGAGTTGCGTGAAAGGAAGTATGGTTTGAGAGTGAATGGCTTATGATCAAATGTCTCTTGTACGCCGACGATCAAGTTATCCTTGCATCTTCGGAGTATGAGTTACAGGAAATGGTTACTATTATGAATGTGGAATTAAAAAAGAAAGGTATTAAAGTAAATGTAAGTAAAATCAAAGTAATGGTTTTGGAGAGAGGGGATGAAATGACAGAATGTGAGATGATAGACAGAAAAAAGATGGAACAAGTCAAACAATTTGTTTACTTAAGAAGTATGTTTACAAGGGATGGGAAGTGTGATGAAGATATTGAGAGAAGAGTGCAAAGGGTAATGTAGTGAACGGTGCCATCCATAGTATAATGAACAGCCAAATAATGTCCCAAAAGTCACGGATGGCTGTTCATAATGAGGTACTTGTATATTAATGTATGGAAGTGAATGTTGGGTGTGTCAGAGAGAATTATCGCTGTAGAAATGCGGTCAATAAGGAGTGTATGTGGAGTGACAATAGCGGATAGAATAATGAATAGCACAGTGCGCGATAGATGAGGTATGAAAGATGTAGTGACAAAGATTAACAAAGGAATGCTTCGAAAGAGAATTGTGGATGTAAAGGAAGCGAGGGAGTTGTGTCAGGATCGTGGCAAGTGGTGCTTCATTGTCGCTGCCTACCCCTGTGGGCAAACGGCGTTATAATTATATTGATCGATTGACTGAATTGTAGTAGCAGTCATCTCTATTCATGGAACACACTCCAGCTTAACATCAGGCGGGGTGCTGTCATATGTCGAGTCACAATAAAAAAAAGTAATAATAAATGATTCATCAATAAAAGGCAACCGTGGTGTAGTGGCAGTGCAATGGTTACGCAAACTGAGAGCACGAGTTCATTACCACCCACCGGTACCAATGTATCTTTGATATATGTCCTTTGGTTGTCCTGTTTCTATGACTATAGTAGCTTAGTATAAAATGTAAATTTAAAATAAAATAAAAAAATAGTAAAATAAAGCTTTTCTTACCAGTTCGGACGGACCATTCAATAAGTTTCCCGTAGCCCTTTCCCAGTACCAGCTCTCCAATATTTCCCTCTGGCAAATAAATGCTACCAATAAAGTTGTTATTGTTGACAAGCTCTAATGTCACTTTCACGTCGCGTTGCAAGACATAACGCTCCACAAACAGTTTGGCTTCCTCCGCCAATGGTTCATGGGGTCTTGGACACTGCAAGCAAATATAATAATAAAAAAACTATTGTTATTGAGTTCAATAGAGTCTATCTATTTATCAAAATAAATAGATAGACTCTTTAGAGTACAAATTATGAAAACTTTACATATGTATATGTACACACAGATGGCAGCCTTGTCACCAATATGGCGATCTCTTCCAGGCAACATAAGGAGACTAAAGTGGTAGGCATTTGGCCCAGTCTGCCGATCTGGGTAATACCACCACTTACAAGTATACAGACCGTGAAGTGATTTAGTCGCGTTTTGGGATCAGCTTGTAAGTTGCCGGTTCCAACTTGGCATAATGGATGTGACTACTACTTAGTTATTAAACTGTAGTAGCAGTCACCTTCTTTCATGGACCACACTCACCCAGGGAGCTGTCATATGTAGTGTCACAATAAAAAAGTAATATTAAACAATTTAAAGGAAATAATGGGAGCTTATGGTGGGTGCTTAAAGCAACTTGGGGATCGCAGTAGCTCACCGCACGTACAGGGGACGCTGCTACCCATCCTCCAGTGAGACTGGTCGAGTTTTAGGACGTCCCGGGTCATAGGTATATGGGGATTGGGTAGGCTTGGTAGTGTTGGATACCATTACTATAGAAGGAAAAGGATATATCGGCATCGAGGTATCCGGGGTCGCGCACCCATATTCGTCCTATAAACACCAGATAGATATTTATAGAACGAACCCACTGAACATTGGCGTACTAGTGGGAGGCCTCTGTCGAGCAGTGGACGCCTCCTGGCTGATGCTGATAATGATGATGAATGGATTCTTTTCGTTACAATTGCAAGTATGAGAAATGTTAACTTACCCTTACACCAGCCAATGTAACTGTCACATAGTGGAATGTTGGTAGCAACAACAATCTAAATGTAGCCCCATCGCGAACATACTCAACAATCGCATCGATTGGTTTGTAATTGTGCTGCGTTATGAATGACTTAAGATCATCAACTTGCCATTTGACATTGCGCACGTGAACCTGTCAACATAATGAAACCAAATCAATTACGATAATTGACGACAGGCGTGGACGAACGGTTTAGCGATTGGTTTGTTGCGCGTAAAGTCCCGGGTTCGATTCCCGGTCGGAGAGAATATTTGTTTCAAAGCTTTTATTTGTAACATTTAATAATATTAAATATTGCAAATATTTGTTAATAAAAAAAGAGGTACATATTTTCTTCGGGTCTGGTTAACAAAGAGTGGTAGGCAGTGGTACCCAGTCTGGCCCCCTTAACTATCACATTGCCCCACTGCGGGACGTGGGCCCCATGTCCAGAAACACTGCACTAGTGATTTATAATTTATACACCTTGCATTACCATCAGTGGCGTGCCGTAAGTTGTTTACGCCTCAATTACACAGAGAGAAAAAAAAGAGGTACATGTTTGCTTTGGGTCTGGTTAACAAAGAGTGGTAGGCAGTGGTACCCAGTCTGCCGATCAGGGGTAGTATCACCACTTACAAGTATACGGGCGTGAAGTGATTTGGCAGAGGCAGATAGGCAGAGACAATGGAGCCAATGACACAATCTGTCCACTAAGTTACGCTAATCAAATATTTGTTACCTGTGCGTTAGGCGCCCAAACACCTTTTCCTTTAGCTTTGGCTTTCGCCTCAACTGCGGCAAGTTCTTTGTTGTTTGGATTATTTCTTGCGCCATCTCGTAGCTTGACCAACCCTTCTGACAACATAGTTGTGTTGACATCCTTGTTAGGATCATTGGCCGGCCATATTGTCGCATATTCCTTGTCTTGAATTTTTGTTTCGCTTATGAATTTCACCATTTTTCCCAAAAGCAAATTTCTCATAAACTCGCGAGATTCCCATGCTAAAGGTTCATCCTTTTGATCGGACTCGCTAAAATTACATAGAAACATACATATTAATATTTACCTATGAACATTTCTATAAATATCTCTGTTTAAAACAGAATGATTTCTAATTATAAGAGTAATAAGGATATTTAAATAAGAGTAAGTGAACTCACTTATTGGGATTTTTTTGTCTAGCCAATTTAGGGGCGATAATACCCCCAAGCACCAGCATACGTTCAGGCGATGTTAAGTCAGGGACATTTTTTCTTACAATGACTGTATCCCCCGATAACACCTATAACAAGAAAAAGCAATTTTCACCAATAGAAAAAGATATAAAAGATATTAAAAACATATTAAAAACAATAAAATAACAAACTTAAGACAAAAATAACTTTTTTTTATTGCGACACTTTTTTTTTATTGTGACACGACATCTGACATCGACCTGCCTGATGATAAGCAAGAGGAGATCCAAAAGTGCCGACGACTGAAACAACCGAGCCAGTACACGGCTGTACTGGTATTTGATCTCAACCCGCCCAATAATAAGCAAGAGGAAGTCCTAGAGTGATGACGACTGAAAAAACTGAGTTAGTTCAAGACTGCCTCAGTCGCAGTCACTATGCAGGCCAAAAAAATATTTCTGTTTATTAGTTATGATTATTTTTGTTAAGTCTTAAAATTATTTAAGGCTAAAGATTTAAGGCGACCATGGTTTGGTGGCAGTACAACGGTCAGTTTATTAACCCAGAAAAAACTAATACGTCAACATGTTACATATTATAGTACTTTACACAAATCTTGCATCATTAATAGCTAAGTTTGATTAAAATTGAAATTTTAAAAAAATATTTTCAGCTCGTATTTTGATATCAGGGACTCACTTCAACTCTGGCATATAAGCCAGAGTGATAGTTTAATGAAAATACCAGGTTATACACGTTTGGATATAATTGGAGAAGTCAATCAATCAATCAATCAAACTGTCACGCTTTCCTCCCACAGGAATATTCAGAGACAATGGAGCGCCACTTGCCACGATTCTGACACAATTCCCTCGCTTCCTTCACATTCACAATTCTCTTCATACATAGGTTATGGGCACTAGGCAACCTAGCTTTCTTGAGGATGTCTCCGATTTGGTCGGCAAACACCCTCCTGGGCCTGCCTTGTTTAACGCATCCATTCACATCAGATTTATAGTTTTTTTTGTCAATCCACTTTCACTCATCCTTTCCATGTGCCCAAACCATAGAAGCATTTCTTTGTCAATCCATCTTCTTTCTAACCACATCTATCGCGCACTATGCTTTTCCTTATTCTATCCGCTATCGTCTCATACGCCGAAGATGCAAGGATAACTTGATCGTCGGTGTAAAAGAGACATTTGATCACCAAGTCATTCATTCTCAAACAATTCTCTCATTCTCAAACAATACTCTCTTTCACACAACTCTTTCAGACTGTCATAACTGTCCATGAATAACTAACAAACTATGAAATGTTTATTAAAGTAATTAAGTAACAACATTCTTTTATTTTAGAAACCCATGAAACATCTGAAACTTCATATCAGCAGCCTTATAGTAGGAAACAACTTTAGTCATAGCACCATAGTTATATCCCTTTAATATCCCTTGCATCCTTATGATGCATCATTAGATACTCCAGGTCTTCAATTTGATAACGGTCCAGCTCAGCTAACCAGGCTTATGAGTGAGTAACAATTTTAGTTGAGCACTATAGTTTTATGTATTGATGATTTTCTGATCTGAGAGGATCCATGGTGGTGCATCATCAGATACTCTAGGTCTTTAATATGATAACAGCCCAGCTAAAGCCAAGTAAGAAACAACTTTAGTCATAGCACCATAGTTATATCCCTTTAATATCCCTTGCATCCTCCTCATGGTGCATCATCAGATACTCCAGGTCTTCTATTTGATAACGGCCCAGCTAATGGCTCATAGTGAGTAACAATTTTAGTTAAACCACTATAGTTCTAAGTCTTGATGATTTGCTAATCTGAGAGGATCCATGATCAGATTCTTCAGACCCAGAATGTTATTCTTTCATCAATTTACTTTTATACATTTAGTTTCCTACGGTTAGGACGAATCTAATGAGCCCAAACTTAGTAAACCCACCAAGTTTAAACCCATCAAGTCTCCCACCTTCAAGTTCTATCATCAGAGTAGCTGAACCAGTTGAAACACCCATGTATGTGTATACATGGGTGTTTCAAATGTTTGGTCACAGATATGTTTAAAAGTAAAGTAAATACTGATTATGCATCTAAGATCGCTACCGCAACTAACAAAACGAGCTGATGACCTTGAAAACCCTGATCAGATCTTCATCAATTGTAACTAAGAACCATCTCAATCATGTCAGCTTTCGAACAAAAAAAACTGTAGAAGCACCTTAGGCCGGCATGGTGACGGCGACTGAGGTAGTCACTCTTGGACTTCCTCTTGCTTATCATCAGGCAGGTTGAGATCAGATGTCGTGTCACAATAAAAAAACATACAAAATACTAAATGATCACTATGATGTGCCCCAATTAAAATCTATATTAATTGATCAAAGATACTACCGGGTTCGTGGTCTGAACTGTTAAGAGCCCCTAGCAAAGCTGAACCCCTAATACAATTTTAAAAAAATCAAGATCAATTGTCAAATTGATAAAGAAGTTGTCAAATTGTCACAGTTACAGAATTTTAATTCAATCAATCAATCAAATTGTCACATACAGGGATAGCCAGAGACAATGGAGCGCCACTTGCCACAAACCTGACACAACTCCCTCGTTTCCTTCACATCCACAATTCTCTTCATACAAGCTCTATGGTTAAAATCAAACTTGATAAATGCCTAACAACTGGATAGAATTAGGAATAGCACAGTTCACATAGATGTGGTTTGAAAGAAGATGTAGTGACAAGGATTGACAAAGGAATGCTCTTATGGTTTGGGCACATGGAAAGGATAAGTGAAAGTAGATGATGAAAGGAATTTAAAAATATGATGGATGGATATGTTAAACAAGGCTGGATGCTTTCCTCAAGAAAGCTGGGTTGCCTAGTGCCCATAACTGTAGAGCTTGTATGAAGAGAATTGTGGATGTGAGGGAGTTGTATCAGGATCATGGTAGATGGAGCTCCTTTGTCTCTGCCTATCCCCATGGGAAAATAGCTGTGACAATTTGATTGATTGAATAGTGCACAAGTGAAAATATAGTTTGTATATGTAACACAGAAGACTGATTGATGGGGCACTGTGGCAACATTCTAATCGCCATAGTTCATACACTATCGTAAATAAAAACATAACAAAAATGTAATAAGTAGCTTCAATGCCAAGGTTCTCCACTAGAGGCTCATGGACTTTGCGTTGAATTGGCAGTAAAAGTGACTGTGGTAACAAAGAACAAAGCAGTCTAGCACACAAAAAAGTCCATCGCTCAAAATGCTCATCACCTAAAGCCCTAAATCATTAAATCATCAGTATTATAATGTGCCAGATAACCATAGGACCAATTTTCACAGTTTTTGTGTGTATTAAAAGAAATTTTAAGTCATTATTAAATCTAACTTTCTAAAAATGGTTTAAAATTGAAAAGGTGGTATTTAAAAACTTATCTGTGCAATTATGTCATGTAATTAATATAATTTATATGTTTATTTTAGATCATTTACTAATGTAGAACATTTATAATTACTTCACTCAGAGTTTTAACAACTTACTTTCACTTTTTGAAGTAGGTATTGTCTAAAATAACAACTACAGACAAAAATATTGATTTTTTAAACCAAAACACATCATTAACCATTCATGTCAGCTATTAGTTGTATACTACTGAGATATCCCCCAGTAATCTCCAGTTGCATAAATGCAGCAGGTTCCTGCCATCTCTAGCAGGTCATTACCCCAACCTTCAAGAAGACATCTTACACTGTGCATTAATCTATAAAATTTGATCATGCAGAAATACACCTAACTATAGTCCTCTTTATAGCTTGCAGAGTGCTTGTTTAAGAGTCCCATAGTTAGAGTCAAGTTTCAACAACATATCATGTCCTATGTCTCAACTACGCATTTCACTCAATAAAAGATTTTTGTCTTAAATCAATTTGTCCTAAGTAGACATTATCATCGATAACCTCCAAAATGGAGGTCCCAATCGATATTGGGATGGGCCTGACATTGTTTTCGATTTTGATGTCAAGTCCAGCTCACCCTTTTGGAGATTCGGTAAAAACACAATAAAATAACAAGAAAATAGCCTAAGATTAAATATAAATGCATATGAAAGCAAAATTAAAAAGCGTGGTACGGAAGCCATTAAAGGGCTTTTTAATTTTGTAATTTTGAATTGTAAATGATGATAAAAAGCAATAAATATCAATCGATGTGTTTAACATTGTTTATTTTCATAATTAATTGGCAAATTTAACATTTAGATGTATTAATATGCCAAGAAATGAAAAACAGACATCCACTTTTGCCAACACATCAAATAGCGTTCGGATTAATTGAGTAACATAATCAAGGTTGTACATTAATATCTTACCTGTTTCACTATGCCCACTTGTGGATTCACCATATTTATGCCTCGAAATCTTTTATTACATTAAAACTGCAACCACGACACAGCCTACGCGGCGACGGTAAAATAGTAAAAGGCGGGCGCAATAAACGTGGCGCGACGTTAGTGTTGAGAGTTTGCGCGGGACACGGATCGATAAATGACAACTGATAGTGATGTGATTTCAATTCAATTAATTCGTATAATTCGTTACTTATAAAATTATTTTAGATAATAAATTAATTTTAAAAAATCAGCCTGCTCGTGGAATTACCTTCCCATTAATATTAGAAAGTCTTGGAACCGAGTGGCTTAAGGGACAGGCCAACTTATAAAGGAAATTATTAAAGTATCCCACTTAAAAGTTATTAGTACTATATGAATACGAACTATATTTTTATGTATTGTATTTATTAGATTGAATAATAGACCTATTCCTAGTCCGTTGACTCTAATTTGTGATTATATGACAAACTATTTGTTTCCTGCTCCTTGTACCTGCTTGATCCTTACGTTGACTGGGAGATAGAGGGATTTGTCTTTAAGTATTTCTTCCATATAGGCCTATTGCAGCTATGAAGAAAGAATGAAAAAAAATGTATGAATACTTAATCATGGATTCATTGCCGCACTGAGCTTGAAGAAGTATTATGAGATGCTGATGCTCTAAAGCCACAGCAATTTTAAGGAAATGAAAACTCCCATGATTATCTGGAATGCTTCTCCAGTCTATTTGTTCATCGCGTCCTATAATCCTGGATCATTCAACGTATAAAGCACCCCTATCGCCATCGGTTTCTAAATACAATGGCGCTCTTTGACCTACACTTGCTTAGTGACGGCGACTGAGGCAGCCGTGAACTATTCGTTTTTTTCAGTCGTCGTCACTCTTGGACCTCCTCTTGCTTATCATCAGACAGATTGAGGGCAAATGTCGTGTCACAATAAAAAAAAAACATGAAGCGCAGTCAAAGTCACAGCTTTAAGCGGAGTATGATGACAAAAGAAAAGGATTAACTACAACCGGTTTATTATATGGTTCACAACATTTAGTGAACCATATTATAAACATTTTGGGATAGTTGAAATAAATATATAAATCTTCAAATATAAACTTTATTCAATCTAACAGTACAATTTTCATGACAACATACTTATTCGGGATGAATAAAATTAGACAAAGACTAAATTGAATTAAAAGAGATATATTTATTGTAGAATCATAACTACATTATTTTCTACGTATTAAATGTAATGTGAATATCACAGGTGTGTAGAATGAGTAGCATATTGGTATTTAAAATACGTTGTGATGTGAATTAATGTGGAGCCTATGTTCGACTGGTGTGTTTGCAGTGACCACGTACAGCGCTTGACATGAATGAAGACACCTAAGTTCGCCTTCATTTCAACTGCATCTCAAGTCTGTTATATGTTCATAATTCCTGCATGTTAGCGACTCAGTGAAATACCATTTTTAGGTAAAAAAGCTAAAAACTACAAAATAATTTAAATTAAATAAATTGGGAATTTCAAAAGATATCCCAAAAACATGCTTACATTTATTTCAAGAATAATTATAACGTTTTTAAGTCTTGCAAAAATACATTTTTATATTTATTAAATAACTTATCTAAATTTAGAATTTTCGAATAATAATTGACTACAATAAAACTATCTAAATATATCCAAAAATAATTCATTAATTATTACTAATTTGGTGCACGAAAGCAATTTCTATAATAACATCTTATTGTCTAAGGGTGCTGTCGACCAACAATCAAATTGTACCACGTATAACTAACCACAGTATAAATGACAAAATAACTTCAGTTAAACTTTTTGCATTCTAACAAGATGACATCTAATATATTCATTTATATAGTGTATAATTTCATACCAAGTATATAGTATTTATCAAAGTTGTGTCAGGATCGTGGCAAGTGGTACTTCATTGTCTCTGCTTATACCTATGGAAAAAAGGCGTGACAATTTGATTGATTTATACCAATTGGGTAGATATGTTCTTTAATAGAAAACTAATTGTGTTATTGAATTATAATTACAATTTATTGAGTTTTATTAATATTGTATCTAATTCAATTAATCAAATTGTCAAGCCTTTTTCCTACAGGGATAGGCAGAGACAAGAATCGCCACTTGCCACTATCCTGACACAACTCCCTAGCTCACATCCACAATTCTCTTCATACAAGCTCTACGGTTAGTGCCCCCGGTTAGTGTTAGGCAGCTTTCTTGAGCATGCCTTCGATTTAAATTAAGTTTTAGTAAAAAACCTGGTTTATATTTTACTTATTTAGTTATTACTTTTAAAAAACTTCTTTAACGATAAAAATGTCTCAACACCTTAATGTTAGAATTAGAAAGACTTTCATAGGAATAGTATTTTTCAAAAGTAACTAATTTAATTTATGTAACACATTCTAAGGTGAAGTGATCTCAAAGTATTAATCGTGACATACAGCTTAAACATGAGCAAATTATTATTATATGTGTATGTAAAAACACTGCAGTTTGTTATTCAGCGAATAAGGAAAGTTTGGTCGACATCGCCCTACGTAAAACTTTTTTGGAAGAGATCAAATAACTTTTATAAACAATAATTGATAGCTGACAATAATTTGGCACAAGTGAAAACAAAAGCCTTTAAAAGTACTATTATACAACGAAATCTAACCAATTTCATTACTGCGAATGCCTATTGCTTACATTTTTTACTATAATTATGAAACAACACTAAGATAATAATAATAATTAAAAAAACTTAAAACATAGGTACAGACTTTCATTATAAATCATATAATACTAAATAAGGACTTGTTCTAGAAACGAAAATAATACTATTTAATAAAAAAAATACTTTAAATAATTAATCAATGCTAACAATACATAGATAGGTATAGGAAAGTTATTTGATTGGTAGGAAATTCGTCAGATTCGCACCTCGTCAGGTTACATTAAAATAATTAATAACCGTTAAAGAAAGTTGGTATTATATATATTTAAATGCAAAATATTTTCAACCACGATAAAGACTTCCTTCGCTATTTAACTAATTCGAAGTTGCCAATAGCTATATCGGTTCACAGGCTGCCAATAATGTTTAATTAATCAATTATTTATGAATGTATCATTTAAGACTTTAAATAATCTGACGGAATGCGAATAAACCCTATACTTTGAATAGGTTAAAACGTATCTTAAGGCCTTGTGAAACCTATTCGATTTATAGACCATTTTGACATTGGACGCATTTAATGGACCATCATTGGTTTATTCGTGTAACGCGATGCAAAGTGGACCAATAAATATTTTTATGTCACATAATATTCATGAAACAATAAATATTTATTTATTTAGTCAGATGCCTTCGGTGTTTACAAGCAACAGAGCCGTTATAACTTATTCAAATTATGAATTTGAATAACAGATTGAGGATGGCGAAATAGTCAATATTAACTTCGCCAGCCATTCATTAAACAACCAGTCATTCCTTAACCTAAAATAGGCAACAAACGGAAAATATACATATCAATATTATAATTATTACAAAATAACTTGTATTATAATTTGTAGCATAAGACCAAATGCATAAGTTATAATAATATATTTTAAATAACTAGTGAGTAATTTTTAATAATTATATTTAAAAAATACTAATAAAATAATGTAAATGAACATATTACTATCACAATATTAATATGTAAATATATTTCTATACCTATATCAATAATACTAAATATTGCTTTAGTAAAAATACATCTAAATCTTTTATAAATTTAAATTTGTACTTTAAGTTACAATTTAATTGAAGGAATTTAAAATACATGCAATTTAATAAAATATATAATAAAGCTAAATTATAAAAGTTACAAAATATAGATATATAATTATTTATTATATATTAAATATTAATAAATGTATAATTGATATTACAAATCTTCATTCATAATGATGTTCGTGATGAAGATGTTCAATCGCATATTTTATTGGCCATAAAAATCCAATGTATTAAATGCATGCAAAAGTAACGGATCTCCAATGTTGATTAATTTCATAAGATAGGAAATTTGTCATTTTGAAAATTGACTTCGCATGTTAAAATTGATTCGTATGGCCAATAAATTTATTTAAAAAAAGGCAATAATATAGATAGCCATTATGTGACAATCAAATTGTCACGATAGGCAGGCACAAAGCAGGATCATAGTCGTCGGCACTCTTGGACTTTCCGTTGCTTAACGGTAGGAGTTGCCCGGGGAGTTCAGAGGTCGAATATCGGTCCCAATATTAAAAAATGTTATTTAAATTTTAAACCAAAACATTTAAATTAAATATTCTAATAATAGTTTGGGCGTATTTAAATTCTAAATTAACAATTAATATTTTTACCCAGAAAAGTTGTTATATCTGACATTGTGCAATGATAGGTTCCATGGAACTGCACATTACAAAATCAATAAAAGAGGATTGCTTTCGAAAAGAGAACAATCGTCATAACTATACTATATGAACAGCATGTGTTTCTGTTGAGGACGGCTTCTCATCAAAATATGGTTCAGTATTATTTGGCAGCTCTGAAACACTGAGAAGGAACTTCTGCATCGAAGGGTAATAATCCCTGCAGGTCCATGTGTCATTGTGACCTCCGCCTGTGATCATCACAAATTCTTTATGCGCCGCCTTACAATTTTCATACAATGATTTGGCCATAGATGGTGGCACTAATGTGTCGTTTGATCCACACATAACCAAAGTAGGCATCACTACATTACCAATCTTCTTTATTGAGAAATACTAAAAAAAAACAATATTAATTCAATTTTAAATTAGGCTAAAGTGATTGCTTGTATCAAAGAAACAGGACAACCTAAGTACATATACGTACCAATGTACTCGTAGTTTAGTATATGCACTACAACATACATTGGTACCTGCAAGTGGTTTTGAACCCATGCTCTCAGTTTGTGAACCATTAACACTTTATTATTTGTGCTTAATAAGTCGCACGCAAAGGCTATGCATAAAGCACTGATGTTGGAAAGAAGACTTTAAAGCACTACAGTAGGAGAACTTATTTGCATAAACTCTCTGCAACTTTTTAAGTGGAAGAAGACGCCCGATAGTTTTTTTTTGTGGCTAGACATATAAGATATATAACTGCACACTGCCTGATGTTAAGCTGGAGTGCGGTCCATTAATGGGGCGGCTTCTACTACAGTTAAATAACTACAAGTAGCAGTCGTATCCACTATGCCAGCAACTTGCAAACTGATCCCGAAACGCTATTAAGTGACTTAGCGATCGTACCTCTCTTAAATTACCATGAATGTCGAGTCGCAATTTCTATGTTCAATGGGTATCTGTTAAGCGTATAGTAACAGATACGCATGGAAAAGATGTTCTTCATCATCATCATCATCATCAGCCAGAAGACGTCTACTGCTAAACATAGGCCTCCCCCTTAGAACGCCATCCACCAGTTATTCGTGACTTTCACTATGTCATCAGTCCACTTAGTGGACGGCCTATGCTGCGTCTTCTGGTTCGTGGTCTCCACTCAAGAACCTTTCTTCCCATTGGTTGTCGGTTCTTCGAGCAATGTGGCCAGCGAAAATATTTTTTTATTTTAAAATCAGTCAATCAAGAGTGGAAGGCAGTGGTACCCAGTCTGCCGATCCGGGGTAGTACCACCACTTACAAGTATACAGACCATGAAGTGATTTAGTCACATTTCAGAATCATCTTGTAAGTTGCCGGTTCCATCTAGGCCGGCATAGTGGATGTGATTGCTACTCAGTTATTGAATTGTAGTAGCAGTGACATTCATTCATGGACCACACTTCGGCTTAACATCAAGTGGGGTGCTGTCTTATGTCGAGTCACAATAAAAAAAATCCTGACACAACTCCCTCGCTTCCTTCACATTCACAATTCTCTTCACAAGCTTTTAAAATCTATATCATAAATATTCTTACCTTATTTTTATGAATGAACAATGGCATCCAGTTAAGGCATCTCCATCTGAGTATAATTCTTGCCATTTCAGGAATACTTGTGAATGTGTTCTCAACAATTAATACCCAAATTTTTTTTCTATAATCTTTATGGGCAGCCAAATCAATAGCTACAGCGCCACCTGAAATTATTAAATATTAATTAGTTGTAGTGAGGGTTATGGTACTCATATGTACAGCCAAATGACTATATGCACACCTATAAGGCAAACCGAGGGTCCCCTGTTCAAAACCACTTGCCAGTACCAATGTACCTTTGATTTATGTACTTTGGTCAACCTGTTTCTATGATACAAGTACTTTAAATAGCTTAGTATAGAAATAAATAAATTATTTAATCTTATGTAATGTTACTGTATAATAAATTTAATTTATCAATCAATGAAATTGTCACTCCTTTATACCACAGGGATAGACAGAGACAATGGAGCGCCCTTTGCCACTATCCTGACACAACTATATGATAATTTTATATAGTAGTATAATAAATTCAATTAATTGAATGGATGTATGGTCTATATGTCACATATAATATGTGGAGACAAATCCCTCACCTCCCTCACATCCAGAATTCTCTTCATTCAAGCTTTACATACCAGTTTGTTTAAGTCCTAGGTTCTACTCCTGGTTGAAGCAAATATTTGTTTCATAACCGTATAGGCATTAGGCCATCGAATATCTCCCATTTAGATATTCCAGATTTTCTTAAACCAATTTTCTTATTTAAAAAAACGTTAAAATCTTACCGAGTGATCTTCCAAAAATTACAATTTTCTTGTTGTCTACATCATTTCGTTGCATTAAGTAGTCCATTGCTGATTGAGCATCCACATAGAGGCCAGATTCTGAAGGTGCTCCCTCGGACAGACCATAACCTCTATATTCCAACATTAATATGTTTACTTGCAATTTGTGATACAGACCTGACACATTTGATAATCTGGAAAACAAACAAATTATCCACTAAACGACTGTTACAACTCGTAATTGGCGACATGCGTTGCAAATTAGTTATCACACCACATTGTGGTGCAGGTGCAGGGAGTCCCAGACGGAGCAAATATTTGTTTTGAGTATAGCTTTTATATGTAATATTAAATAATTAGATTAAATATTACAAATATTTCCTAATAAAAAGAAAGAGGTAGATCTATGCTCCGGGGTAGTACCACCACTAGTGGCGGAGACAATGTAGCATCACTTTCCACAATTCTGACATAACTTCCTTGCTTTCCTTACATCCACAATTCTTATCATACAAGCTCTATAGGGTTATGGGGATGTCTCTAATTTGGTTGGAAAACACTCTGGATCTGGCTTGTTAAATGCATTCATCCACAACAGATTTAAAAATTTCTTTTGTCAATCTATTTTGATTCATTCCTTCCATGTGCCCAAACCATCAGAACATTATTTTGTCAATCCTTGTCACTACATCTTCATTTTATTTATAGCTTTAAATGTAAAAAAAGATTTAAATGTAATATCATACAAAAATTGATTATCAAATCCTATAATACAAAAAAACTGTATGATAAAGTGAAAATATTAAAGTACAAACCTTTGTCCCATGTTGCCAGCATTTCCATGTAAAAAAAGAATGGTCGGTACAGTTTTGCTATCAGCTTGCTTTATTAAAAATAAATGTATAAGATATCCATCTTTATTAGGTATTTTTATTGTCTCGTATGGTAGTTTATAGTTGCTAGGTTGGAGAACAAACTCCCTGGAGTCTGGTGGATCGTTTGGATAATATAATAATAAATCCTGAGCATTGTAGAATATACCTAAAATGTTTAATTCATGGTTACACACTTGCCAACTATTTATGTCTTGTTGGAAATATAACAAATATTCATACCTGACAGGCCAATAGTTAACACACCAAAGGCACAAAAACCACCAAACCAAAAAAGAACGATCAAACTTAGGAACAATGTAAGTGAGGCCACTGTCCACACTTTATATAAAATTAACTTTACGATGTTATACATTTTTACAAATAAAACCTTTTATCAGGAGGTTGTATTATTGTCTTGGTAAATGGTCACTTTGCTCTTCATTGAGTTATTTCTTCCGATATGGAACCTTTTCATCGTATTACAATGTGTACAATTTCATTATGATATAATACTGTTTACATATATAATATGCGCAGTGTAAAATACTAGGCTAGTTACGATAGATAAGAAATTGTACAATTTTCACTATAATTGCTTCTTTTTGTTGTTGTTCGTTAAAAGGCAAAGAAACTAAGGAAATGTAAATCACAAAAGTTTTATATAAGCTGCATTATGGCATTCACTAAACTGACGTTCCAAAATGTCATTTTGTAAAATAATGTTGCGCGCTTGTTCCCAATAGTGTTGTCATTCCCTTTACAACTGACAGCTCAAGTGGCTCAAAATACTTGTAACTCAGCAATAATATTAAATTATCAGAATGTTTACATAGACTTTTTACGTTTGTATGGGAAACCGTATCACTGTGGTGCCCCCTTACAACTTTGTACTAAACCCCACAGAATTAGTTTGAGCGCAGGTAAAAAGTCACGTCGCAAGCAATAAAAACTTGATTCGTAAATTTTAAAATAAGGATCTGCACATATAATTAAACTAAATTATAGCTTAAGTGCAATAGATGTGTAGCGATAGTGTTACGAAATGGAAATAACATGATTATAAAATTATCTCAAACGCCATATTCATTCCACTGAAAAGGTCAATAATACTGCAGTAATACAATTAGTTTAATTAATTAACGTAATTCTGAGGAAGCTGGGGTAAACTTAGGGCACCTCTGACCCAACTACATCAGCAATTAAAATAATTCACTTTGGCACGTCCCAAATTTTTCGTCAAAAAGTGATACCACAAAAAACGTCTGCTAATTAAATCTTAGAATATCTCAAAAACAATATAATTAATGCAAAGAATTTGGAAAAAATAGAATCTGTGCTAATAACGAACTAATTCATTGTCTCATTTATATTATTATGTTTATACCACGTGTGACTTAAACCGCGTTCTCACGAGGCGATTTGAGTTGATCAACTGCGAAATCGTTCGAGATTTGAACCGTCTGAACAGACTTTCAACCAAATTGAAGCAATTAATATATATAACTTTTGTTAAACGACAAATATTGATCAACTGAAATCGCCCGGTGAGAACGCGGTATAACTACTTGTACTTCAATTCCTTTATTTCAAAGATTGGCACTACTTTTTTGCAAATACAACCACTTGTAATTGTGGTTGACTTTTAATACTGCTTAATTAAAAGTCAGGTGGTAGTAAGAATAGCGGCATAATTGTTCCGCCATCCTTTTTTGAAGTATTTTAAAGTCATTTGTTATTCTGTCAAATGATCATCAAAACTAGTGACAACCTTCTAAATTACGAATGTAAAAATATATATTCATCCCCTACTGACTTCTTTTAAATGAAAATAGTATAAACGGTTGAATTTTGTAACTATTTTAGGGCTCCTTCTTTTTCTTAAATCCAAATTCTTTGATTTGGACAGAATAACAAATGACATTAAAAACTTCAAAAAAGGATCATGGAACAATTATGCCGCTACTCTAACTACTACGCGACTTTTAATTATGCAGTATTAAAAGTCAACCACAATTCAGTCACACGTGGTATAAACATAATATAAATGAGACAAATAAAAATGAATTATTTTAGCACAGATTCTATTCTTTCCAAATTCCTTGGTTATTAGTTATTACAACTATTTTATTAACAATGTAATAAAATAAAAATTACGTAAAGAAACGCACGATCTTTGTATATTGTATATAATAGATCTATAATATAATAGAGTGTGCCATTAAGTATTATTGTTAGGCATGCGTTGCAAGGTCAGGATCGTGTATAACGATAGCAACAGGGCAGTTTGTTCACGAAAGCGTGGCGTATTTGTTATCACACCAGACCGTTACGCGGAAAGTCCCAAGTTGGACCGGGAGTCAGAGCAACTAATTGTTTCATAGTTTTTTATTAAATTATTAATAAGATTAAATTTATAACTATTTGATAATAATAAATAATAGAGGCGCATATTTGCTACAAATCTGGTTTTTATAGAGTGGCAGACAGTGGTGCCCAGTCTGTCGAGTTAAGTTTTTTGCTTAGAATATGGAAAACATGGAAAGAAATTTCTTAATTTCAAATTCTTTTGTTTTTTGGCAAGTACATCTCAATTAGACCTATTAAATTGACTTCTGCCTGTCAATATAGTTACACCCTCTGTATTTTTTACTCCATAATTTCCATGTTATATACGTTTCGATATATCATAGATATTTTACCTAATAAACTTAAAAAAACTTGTACAGTTTTTTATTCTTAATATATGTATTTCTAAATAGGAGGGTAATTTGGCTGGCATAGTATTTTCAGTCTTTGGTGCACTTGACCTCTCCTTGCTTACCATCAGGCAAGTCGAAGTCAAACATCTATTCACAATTAAAAAAATATTTGACGTTTCGCAATAGTTGACAATTAACTCGGTTTATTGATATTTTGAATAGGCCGTTCGTCTTAATAAATCATTAATTATTAAGTACATTTGTAACTAAAAGAAAAAGATCTGCGTAGATAATTAATTTTCTGATTGCTGTACTTCATTAATAGGTTACAGTGAAATAATGGGCTATAGAATAATGAATAAATCTATGGATAAATTTTTATTACTGATTTGTTTTCTTGTGATGAATGTTTGTGTTGTATATTTTTATATTTTATCGATGCAAGAGGGCATCAAATCTGCCAAGTGGGACAAAATACGATGTATTTCAGAATTAACATCCACTAAGAATCAATTAGATGGTCAGTATTACTTATTTTATTAAAACACTAGCTTATCTTTAATCGTTACTAAAAATTAAAACTAGAACTATTTTTTATGAGTATCACATTCCAGTATTAATATTTAGTTCTTAATATTGATAAGAAAAATAATAGCATTAATTTAAACCTATTATAACATTTTAGTTGTAACTGAATATAAAAATAAAGTAGACAAAATGTTAGCGGATACGCAGAAATCACACAACGATGATAAAGTTGGGTACAAAGATCCTCTGGATACACTCATTGGTATAAAACAAGAGGCACGTATATGTCAGGTAAAGTATATATTTTTGCAATAACCAGCATTTAATCAGAAAACAATTAATATGAAATTGTTTCCAAACATTTTTTCATATTTTTTTATTGTGACTCGCTTTATGACAGTACCTCGCTTAATGTTAAGCTGGTGTTTAAATGAATGTCACTGCTACTACAATTCAATAAATGTAAGTAGCAATCACATGTACTATGCTAGAAATGTCAATTATTTAGATAAGGAATAACAGGAATCCCAGAATCGATCCTTGTTCAAATGCTATAGGTTATCAATGCCATAACATTTTTAGTGTCATTGATTTGCATGATTTGGGGTCTACTTGAAAGGTTTCAATATCTTATAGACCTATAGATTGTAGCTTATGTAGTAATGTTGTATTATTTTAATCAATCAAATTGTCATGCCTCTTTCCCACGGGGATAAGCAGGGACAATGAAGCGCCATTTGCCACGATCCTGACACAACTCCCTCGCTTCCTTTACATCCACAATTCGCCTCATACAAGCTCTACGGTTATGGGCACTAGGCAACCCAGCTTTCTTGTATTACAGTGCCGAAAATAATTTTTAAGGTCCATCCAGCTATGGTTATTTGAGAGAGAATGCCTAATTTTATTATTATTATCATTACAGAAACAGTTTGAAGAACTTCAGGTTGAATGTAAGAGGGTGAAAAAATCTCTCTATGATATTAACAACAAACACCACAAATTGCAGGTAATAAAACTACATCTCTAAGATAGTATTTTCTTTAATATGTCTAAGAAACGTTGGAATAATAAAAAAATGTAAAATCTAAACCAAAATAAACATCCATAAAATTTGTTTAATTCCTTACCTCTCTAAGAGTTTTGTCAAGATCGAAGAAGGTGGCAATCTATTTTCTCTGCCTATTCCTATAAGAAAGAAGTCACTATCCTCTGCACAATCTTTGCCTCGACCGGGGTTCGAACCTGGGACTGATGTGTTAACCAATACGTCGCGTGTGTAGTAATGATGCAACTGTTCCTTGCAGTCCCCTCCATTGTAGTACTCCAGATTATTATTAAATGGGGTTCTGTCGCATGTCGAGCTACAATATAAAAAACCATTTACCCAAAAATCCTTTTTTATATTGTGTGTAGTGGTAGTGCAATGGTCACAAACCAAGAGCACGGGTTCAAAACCACACCACTGTATTTTTGATACTCGTATGTATATATATATTGTTATTTTTTTTGTTATACATTTGTATACTAAGCTACTAAAGTGCTTGTCTCATAGAAACAGGACGACCAAAGTACATATATCAAAGATACATTGGTACCGGTGAGTGGTTTCGAATCCATGCTACTCGGCTTATGTAGCCATTTGACTGCCATTACACCACGGTCGCCTTAAAACTGGCCGTCTTGTTTCTATGATACAAACACTTCAGTATCTTAATATAAAATAGTGAATAATAAATAAAACACATTTTCAGGATCACACTTCAATATTGGAACAGAAGAATGAGAAATTGCAGGTTGAAGTCTTGGACCTCATTGATAGAGTAGATGCGCTAAAATTGGAAAATACTGAGTTAAACAACAAATTACAAGTAAGTTAATGCATTTCTTTTCTTTGTATTCATTGACATATCACTGGTTTACTAATAGTTATAGTAATGGATACTAAGGCAACCTCATTAAGGTAACATGTTATTGTGTACGTTGTAGCATAAAATTATACACAGGTAAGTAGAACACACAAATGATGGCTTTGTCCTAAAGATGGCGATTAAATATTAAATCAATCAATCAAATTGTCACGCCTTTTTCCCCACAGAGACAATGAAGCGCCACTTGCCACGATCCTGATACAAATTCCTCGCTTCCTTCACATTCACAATTCCTTCATACAAGCTCTATGGTTATGGGCACTAGGCAACCTAGCTTTCTTGATGATGTCTCCGATTTGGTCGCTAAACACCCTCCTGGGCCTGTCTTGTTTAACGTATCCGTTCACATGAGATTTATAAATTCTTTTCTTCAATCTACTTTCACTCATCGTTTTCATGTGCCCAAACCATCGAAGTATTCTTTTGTCAATCCTTATCACTACATCCTCTTTCAAACCACATCTATCTCACACTGTGCTATTCCTCATTCTATCCGCTATCATTACTCCACATACACTCCTTAACGACCGCATTTCTACAGGGTTAATTGTACTCTCATGCTTCTTCTACCATACCCAACATTCATTTCCATTATATTAATGTGAAGGAACAAGCACTGCATTATGAACAGCCATCCGTGACTTTTGGGACATTATTTGGCTGTTTATTATACCATAGACGTTACCCTTTTGCACTCTTTTCTCAATATCTTCATTACACTTCCTATCCCTTGTAAACATACTTCTCAAATAAACAAATTGTTTGACTTGTTCCACTTTCTTTCCGTCTATCATTATCTCACATTCTCTCATTTCATCCTCTCTCGATTAAATATTACAATTAAATATTAACTTTTAAATATAAAATAAAATAATAAGGTTTTTTAATTTAATATTTACTCTTCGCAGTCTGTATAGTATAAATAATTTAGAGTTAATTAATGAGTTGTTTATTCATCTATTTCAGAATCAGGCAAATAAAGATGATTTTTCAATCAAAACTTATTTGGACCGCAGTTTTTCTAAGCAAGTTGAGGAGTCAGAAGGTGTTTACAAGATAGATATACACAGTAATGCTGACACCAAAGCTTTGGTTAAGGTAAATACATTCTAAATTCATTGCAGCGCTGAGCTGTCCGAGTAATAGGTAATGTTGAGGTGATCTTAGAGACTTGGCTTTATACGTTTTGAAATGAAATGAAAATGAATTATTAGCATCGTCAGATCATATATCATGGCTTCAAAAAGGGCACAACGAGAAGAAGTCCACAAGACGACCGTGGTGTAATGGCAGTGCTATGGTTATACCAACCGAGAGCACAAGTTCGAGACCACCTACCGGTACCAATGTATCTTTGAAATATGTACTTTGGCTGTTTTGTTTCTATGATACAAGCACTTTAGTAGCTTAGTATAGAAATGTAAAAAAAACTCTTTTATAGCCTGTACATATAAAACTTACCAAATAAGTATTTTTCATTTCATTTCATATATGTATATTAAATCAAACCCACGCTGCACCACACAGGTATCAACAAGAATTTATGGCCTATACCACAAATAATGTTCTGAATAGCTCTTTAACCTTGTTCATACCTCGTCTTTTTACTCCCGTGATAGGTACAGATAAAGGATAGCATCAACACCCATCGAACTAACACATTCGGCGCTTCGTTCCTTTTTACAACAATCGAAAAGTGGAATGCTTTTACCAGCCCATGTGTTACCTCATACCTATAACCTTAGATCTTCCAGTGAACCGTAAAGCACCTCTGGCCGACATAGTGACCACGACTAAGGCAACTGAATGAGATTTTCAGTCGTGGACTTTCCCCTGCTTACCACCTGGCAAGTCGGATTCAGATGTCGTGTCTAAATGAATTAATAAATAAATTATAACATAATCTCATCTCAAAATTTTCTGGTATTGAGGTGAGAATGGAAGAGCCTTACATTTTCACCGGGCTGCAATACTTTAGGTGGTTGGAATACTCTGCCACGATGCTCGTGGTGCCGTGGTAAAACAAAGCTAAGAGGTCAGGCAAACCGTGAGTCCCCCGGTTCAAAACCACTTGCAAGTATGACCAAAGTAAATGTATCAAACATACCACATTGGTATCTTTGATACATATACTTTGGTCGTCCAGCTTTTATGGTAGAAGCAATTTTAGTATCTTAGTATAGAAATGTATACGTTTGTTTTTAGCTTTTGAGTTATTCCTCAAAAGGTTGGCAGAACGGTCCACATTCCTAAACCTTAACATTGAAAACGAACAAGTTTTATTTATTGGAGTATTTATTTAAGCGTGTTTTTCATTATGATTCGACAGCACCCAGCCTGACATTAAGCTGGAGCGCAGTCCATGAATGGAGGTCACTGCTACTACCATTCAATAACCGACAAATCACAAGCTGATCACTCATAGACTAAGCTGGAGCGCAGTCCATGAATGGAGGTCACTGCTACTACCATTCAATATCCGACAAATCACAAGCTGATCACTCATAGACTAAGCTGGAGCGCAGTCCATGAATGGAGGTCACTGCTACTACCATTCAATAACCGACAAATCACAAGCTGATCACTCATAGACCTCCTCTCGCTTGCCATCAGGCGGGTCGATAAAAAAAACGTGACTAAGTCACTTCACGGTCTGTATACTTGTATGTGGTGGTACTACCCTGGATTGGACTGCCTACCACTCGAATAACCAGACCTGGGGCAAATATTTTATTATAAATATTAAATCCTATCAAAACATAAAATGTAAAAAATCGTTAATTAAAATAATTGACTTGGTTTTACAACTTTTGTAGCGTTGCGAGACTTGTCATTTTACATTTGATGTTTTTGATGGAATCTCATTTCTATTTGTAGGTCATTCTTTTATTTCTCGGATATTATATTATTATATTGTCTGTCGGATACCGTTTAAGCACCATAGAAAAGTACCGAAAGGTATATAATTCAAATAATATTAATTTTATCTTATTCAAATTATTTTGGTAAATCAATAAGTAAGACTTACAATTATCGTACCAATAATAACAATCAAAATTATAAAAAAAATCGTAAAAGTAGTCCTTTTCCCACGATCCAACTCCACAACTCCTTCACAAAAATGGAAAATGTAAAAAAATCATTCTAATGATATTTATGGTGATAAAAAATATTACGAGATATTTGGTATCATCGTAGTTTTTTATTGACCGGTCACCTACGAGAATGGCAAATTTTATTCCAATAACACTGACTTTTCGTCGCCATACATATTATTGTGTGTTGCCAATTTTTCCACACGTGTCAAGTTTTTTTACTAACGAAAAAAAATTATGAAAATGCGTTTCAGCTTTCTTATCCACTCTCAGATATATATAATATATATTATAAGATAAACGTGTTAGGTTCCCAAAGGGTAAAACTCGCCCTTATTGTTAAGGTAATTTGTGACTTATGCGTAAGAGTATTAGGTTGATTTTGTAGCAAATTTATTTAACGAAATACATTTTTTTTTATTGGTGGAATGTTTATTACTATTAATCTTCTTGCCATATATAAATGAGAGAAAGAAATAGCATGTTCGTAGAGACCGGAGTAGCCTTCATCTAGATGTATTCTTTTTTTATGAGTGCCGATGACTAAAAAAGACGCCTCAGTTCACGGCCTCAAAGTTGCTTCTATAATATATCTCTTGATCAAATAAGCTCAGTTAGGTAACCCAGCCAAACAGATTTGCTCTTTTTATATGTTTTTTTAAAAGTAATTAATTAACAAAACGCCTGATTAGTATAACCAACGTAAAGCCAAGAATGCGCGTTAGTGTTACTTAATTTGCAGGCGTTTTGTTAATAATAATAATTTTTTGTTCTAATGAACAATGAAAATATAGTTTTCAATATTTCCCTTATAGGCAAAACTTTAACTAAAATTCGAAATTTGAAGTTTGTGAGACTGCTAGAAGTACCTTAGAATTTTGATGATCGGTAAGTGTGTCAGTGACATAACTAAAGAACTTTGACAAGCGATAATTTGTAAACTACAGAGCATAACTATTAGGTATATAAGCAATTAACCTATTTATAGTTGATCACAGAAAATTTTATTTAAACTTTTTTTAAACCACAACGAAGTTTTTTTTCTTTTTTATTGTGTCACGACATCGACCTAGTCCCGCCTGATGATAAGCAAGAGAAGGTCCAAGAGTGACGACGATTGAGAAAACCGAGTTTGTTCACGGCTGCCTCAGTCACCGTCACTATGCCGGTCAATATAGGTGCTTCTTCTCGCGTCGCTTGAAGGATCCAAGGTCATAGGACGGAGAGAACACATGGGTTGGCAAAGCATTCCACTTGTCCAATTGTTTACACAGAAAAAACGCACCGAACTTTTTAGTTCAACTGCCGATTCAGTCGATAGAATGCGGATGCTTTCCGCTACCTGTGCGGGTATTACGGGTGTCAAAATTGGCTCCGCGAAAAAAATGTTACGGCAGTGCACGAATGCTGTAACAAATTAATTACCTCCTGACATTATAAATGAAGCAATGAAACAAATATTTGCTTCGACTAGAAATCGAACCCGGGACTCTACACGTAATAAACATGTGCTAGCCAATTCGCTACGCCTGTAGTCAAATAATGAAAATAAAGATTAATAATACCTAAAATAATTATTAATGGCTTTTGTGTCAATATGAAACAAATTTGTAATTGATATTTTTTGTTATAGATGAACTCGACGTTACGTGAACAACTTCTGACAGTCGACTAAAGTGCTTTACAATATGGTATGTATTTAATTTAACAATAACATATCTTTAGCATATATATTGATTAGATCGTTGGTTAGTTAGGCTTGGTAGTACTCCTTTATACCAAAAATATTCTCATAATAAAAAGCTAACATCAGTATTTTAATCATTTTATAATAATTTTGCAAATTATAATTGTTAATGTGATTTAATTTATTCACATTCACAATTCTCTTCATACAAGCTCTATAGTTATGGGCACTAGGCAACCTAGCTTTCTTGAGGATGTCTCCGATTGAATTAAAGAATTGTGAATGTGAAGGAAGCGAGAGAGTTGTGTCAGGATCGTGGCAAGTGGCGCTCCATTGTCTCTGCCTATCCCTGTGGAAAAAAGGCATGATAATTTGATTGATTAATTTAATTTATGGATAGCGCTCCAACATAATAGCAGGAGCCTGATTCTCTTAAGGCGACCGTGGTGTAGTGCAATGGTTGCGCAAACCGAAGAGCACGAGTTCGAGACCACCCACCGGTACCAATGTATCTTTGATATATGTACTTTGGTGGTCCTATTTCTATGACTTTAGTAGTTTTAGTATAGAAATGTAAAAAAAATACACGACAGCGAAATGTTTTTTCCACGAACTATCACCGCTTTATCAACGTGACTTTTATACTAATCCTAATAATTTTTTTATGGCGACGAAATTACAGTGATCGGTAATTACCAATGGGCAACTACGTTGGTCGCCACACGAGAATGTCAAATATCAATGCAATCACTTAAATTCCGTCGCAATAAACATTAATATTTAGATTAGTATTAAAGTAACGTTGATAAAGCAGTGATAGTTCGTGGACAAGACATTTTGCTGTTGTGTATTAGGAGGATCGATACTCAGGCGGGGTGGTGTTATATGTCGAGCCATAATAAAAATAAAGTACCTATTTGCCAGATTTTGGAAAACTATTAGACATTTCTGCATTGCTGAGAAATTATATATTTATTTATTTAAAATTGCATAACATGAGTATTAATAGTTGGAACATACATTAACTTGTATGTACCACGTCTGGGTGTATACATTTTTTTTTTATTGTGACTCGACTTCTGACCTCGACTCGCCTGATGATAAGCAATAGGAGGTCCAAGAGTGACGACGACTGGAATAACCGAGTCAGTTCCCGGCTGCCCCAGCCGCCGCCACTATGCCGGCCTAAAAATAGTCACTTTTTAAAATTACACGTTTACAATTATAACAGTCAGTTGCAAAAACTATAAATATATTAATTAATTAGGATTCGTTTATCATTTAAAAAGTAAATTTTAAATTACCTTTAGCAATCAATCAATCAAATTGTCACGCCTTTTTCCCACAGGGATAGGCAGAGACAATGGAGCGCCACTTGCCACGATCCTGACACAACTCCCTCGCTCTCTTCACATTCACAATTCTCTTCATACAAGCTCTATGGTTATGGGCATAGGCATCCTAGCTTTCTTGAGTATGTCTCGATTTGGTAAGCAACCACCCTCCTGGGGCTGCCTCGTTTAACGCATCCATTCACATGAGATTTATAAATTATTTTCGTCAATCTACTTTCACTCATCCTTTCCATGTGCCCATACCAAAGCAAAGCCCTAAAATATGTCCACGCCTGACGACAGGCGTGGACGAACGGTTTAGCGACTGGTTTGTTGCGCGTAAAGTCCCGGGTTCGATCCCCGGTCGGAGCAAATATTTGTTTCATAGCTTTTATTTGTAATATTTAATAGTATTAAATATTGCAAATATTTGTTAATAAAAAAAAAAGAGATGGATATTTGCTTCGGGTCTGGTTATCAAAGAGTGGTAGGCAGTGGTACCCAGTTTGCCGATCCGGGGTAGTACCACCACTTACAAGTATACAGACCGTGAAGTGATTTGGTCACGTTTCGGGATCAGCTTGTAAGTTGCCGGTTCCATCTGGGCCGGCATAGTGGATGTGATTGCTACTCACAGTTATTGAATTGTATTAGCAGTGACATTCATTCATGGACCACACTTTGGCTTAACATCAAGCGGGGTGCTGTCATATGTCGAGTCACAATACAAAAAAAAAACATATCTCTTTATGAATTAAACAAATTTTATGCGGCTTACTATCGCGTTTATTTTGGTTTAGATTTTACAATTTTTTATTATTCCGACGTTTCGAGAGCTTGCAGCCATCAGCCATAAACGCTATAGTAAGCCGCATAAAATTTGTTTAATTCATTAATCAATTTTCGCGCAATATCTAAGAAAATACTATAATATCTCTTTATGTATAAAACACAGCCTGATGATAAGCTGAAGTGTGATAAATAATCTGAGGCGACTAATGCTACCTAAGAGCATATTGACTTGTGATTGGTTATTATGAATAATAACTCCATCTCAAGGTGCATCTCAGATGCAAGCAATGTCTTAAGTCTTATAATATCGAGCGAAGCAGTCCCCAAACAATAGTACTTACGCCAGCCTTCTAAATGCTTCTTTAGATTTAGGAACTTATGCTGTAAATAACTAATTAACATATAAATTCTGTCCTTTACAGGAAATTCATGCTGTACCTGTAGTGATAAAACTAGTATTAATTTAAATTTATAAATTAATGTTTTCACTTTAAATTATTTTAGTAATTTGTGTTATGCTTAAATTTTGTTGAATAAAATTGAATTTAAAAAAATAATACTGTCTTTCATTTACGTGTATTTAAAAAATTACGAGTAATGCTTTAAAATCTAAATTGAACCCGTACATTTCTCATTTGAATTAGGTTTTTTTTAAGAGCACGTGACAGCTTAGTTTCATTGAGCGAAAGGAAATACTAAACTTAATAGATACATTTTAAATTCTTAGTTTTTATATTCTCAACTTTTGAGAGGAACCATAGAATACCTAAAGGAATCCGCATTAAATCTGTTGCAACTAACGACACAACGCGAAGTCGCCGCTTGTGCTCGCTATGTTTCTGTATGGGTGCGGCGAGGCGATCCTTTGCTTTGCTCCATTGTCTCTGCCTATCCCTGTGGGAAAAGAGCGTGATAATTTGATTTGATTTGGTAAACGAATAATATTTATATATTGTGGTTTTATGATATGATAATTGATATATTTCTATGGGTTTTATGCAATTTAAGTAATTAATTTCACTATTTATAAAAACTAGGTAGGCTATTCTCGTAGATTAAATTGCGTTTTTTGAAAATGAAAAATTCATATTTAAATTATTGATGGTAAGGTTTTTAAATAAGAATAATAATATACTTTTAAATAGGTAAGCACAATTTAAACATAAAAAATGATGACTTAAAATAAAATATAATGTAATAATTACGAAAACCTTCCTAGTTTTACACATAAACAATCCGGGATTAGTTATCAGGATCCATGATTCATTTACACAAAGTTCAGCCAGTGTTTTTGTCAAGTTCATTGACATATGGCTTTCGAATAATTGATCTAATTTTAAGGATCTTTAACTCGATTCTGATTAGAAGTTGAAGGAGTGCAGAGAAATGATTCGTCGTCCTAATGGAGCAGAGAAAGAGTTAGGTGCCGAATTTGTTAAGCCAATCAATTTAGAATTGTTTCTGCTTACGAGAAGCACGAGGCCAACGATTAGAATAGTTATTTTAAATTTATTGTTATTAAAATTTATTAAGTGATTTTAGATGACCATGTCATTATGGTCATCTACACTTTTGTAAAACTCTATTGATTAATAACTAAGTATAATAATACCGCTACTTTTTATGGTTCGCAGCATCGTTGTCACTGCCTATCCCCAATGGAAATGAAGAGCAACCCACGCAACAATAAATTAATTGATGTGTTATGCAACGTGCTTACTTAATCTATATACTAAATATAAAAACAATAATAAGTACATATTTATTAATAACGCAAGCAGTTACATTGCAATAGTAATTTGAATCCAATCAATTATACTAAAATCACTATAATTGATGTTTATAATAAATTACAACTAAAACTCTCTCATATAATTACCAAACTTGGTAGACTATGTTTTGCCAACGTAGTTCGTTGTTATAGCAGCCTAAGCATGACGACTGAATGCTTAATTAAACACCTTTAAAATTATATCAGACGTTGAAATTTGTATAATAACTTAAGTTATCAGTGTGATCACTCACTGCACTAAAAATAAGAATAACATAGTATTTACATTCGTAGTTATCAACTTTACAAGGACAAAAGAGAGACTAAAGTATTTTTTAATATTAAGTACCTAGCAGATACCTATATTGCAATGCCTTTATGGCAGATAAAATAATCGTGATTCTTGTAGCGTGAGTTGATAGCCTGGGGCACATTACAAACTTGAGTGTAGTGGGGGTGTTCCGAGAGCTATTGGTTGCGAAGGCACCTCCCCTACTACGTTACAACGCTGGGCGTGCCTCTGTGGCATGCTGCACAAGCGAGAAACTCTCCAGCGTGCACCGCGTACACGAGAGAGAGGCACCAACGGCGGGGCGGAGTGTGCTCAGACCGAATGTCGCCCTCGCTATTCTCGGCTAGCGTCCGCTATGTAAACCGGCGTTGTTGTGAATCTAAACAAAATCATTCAGTCGTCGTTTTGTTGCCGAAGGAGTATCACGTTAGGGGTTCCGCATCCGCGCTTCGGGCATGCGACGGGCCTGAGCGGAACTCACCATGCACGCGTTGTTTGGGGACCAGAGTCCATACGCATACCGTGGTAGTGCAGCCGGCGGCTACTCTGCCGGTATGGCGCCCTACGCTTATGAACAATACCGCTACGGCTATGGTGCACCATACCTACATCCTCATCAACAGCACGTCGGAGCGCCTAAAGAGATGGTTAAACCGCCGTATTCATATATAGCCCTGATCGCGATGGCAATCCAGAACGCGCCCGACAGACGCATCACACTCAACGGCATATACCAATTTATAATGGAACGGTTCCCATATTACAGAGAAAATAAACAAGGCTGGCAAAATTCTATCAGGCATAATTTGAGTTTAAATGAGTGCTTCGTGAAGATAGCCCGTGATGATAAAAAGCCAGGAAAAGGTAGCTATTGGACCTTAGATCCTGATTCTTATAATATGTTTGATAACGGTTCTTATTTACGGCGGAGACGTCGATTTAAGAAAAAAGATGCTCTGAAGGAGAAAGAAGAAGCTATGAAAAGACAGCAACAATTGCAACATGCTCAAGAGGCTTTAGCGGCGCAAGAGGTTCTCGGCGCGTCTGAAGCTCTAGGACACGTCCGGGAGGATAAACCCGATGTGAAACCGCGACTATTTGAATGTCGACCGAAACGTGAACCGGGGGCAGAATGTGCACGGTACGACAAACCGACGGAAAGCATGGATGAATTTAGCGAACCCCGCCTGCCACCCACCGCTGTTTATTGTTCACCACAGCCGTATGCCTTGGCAGAAGAATTTCGGGCTGCTGGCTGGTACGCAGCGCCTGAACCTGCCGCTGAACCGCTCCCACCATCATTCCGAGAACTATTTGAGCCGCCGAGTTGCCAGCTGGCCGGTTTCCGCGCTGGTTCACCGGCCGCCGATGCCTATCGTGTGTCGCCACCGCCGCATCATCACTACCGCTCGCCTGCGCCGTCTTATTATCATCATCAGGCTTGCGTGGCTGCAGCGCCGACGCCCGCTCATCACAAGTCCTATTGAAATGGTAAGTGCCTTTGTTTTTATTATTTTGCTAATGCGAATTTAGGTACGGACGGCATCTGCGAAAGCTGCTTTGCTTAGTGACCACAGTGTAACGGCCCGCTCAGAATGGTGACGTGATTGTTCTTGCAGGAGCGTCTGCTCTGCCAGGCTCCGTACGGATTTAGCCTCGCACCGGCTTCAGGATAATTATAGCGCATTGGCCGAGATGCCGTCGAGGAGTGGCGGCGTGTCGATAACCACTGTTTACAGATCGGCGGCCGTCTTCCTTTCATTGCACAAATCTTGGTAAGTTGTAAACTGTGGCTGCATACGATTGCTGCGGTTTAAGCAACCACATATTGAACCAACGATACTACATAGACTTTGTCCAAAGTATTTTGTTGTCTCCACAGTAGGTTTAACTATTGTATGATTTAAATAACGACTGCAATCAATCAAATTGTCATGTATTTTTGTCACAGGGATACGCAGAGTCAACGACTACTACTTTCAATAAAAAATATAGGTACACTAATAAAAACTATTTTGTAGCCGGAAAGTTTCACAAATAATTAAATAATAAGCTATTACGTTTTATAGGTAATACAATTTAAAAAACATACTAATCAGGCTGTAAGCAAAACTTAAATCTGCCAATATTTAAAATGTCACCTTTTGTTGTTATTTGCATCCTAGATTAATTTGGAGGTGTATTACAAACGGAGTTTTAATACAATATAACCGAAAAAGAACGGACTAAAATTATTTAATCACATAAATTTTATAAAATAAATATAGCATCCCAAATGAATACAAATGTGCCACACAAGATGCTATATCCGTTTACTTCAGTAGTAGGTACCTACATTGTGTTGGCAACATAAATATTTACATTATTTAGTGGTCGATTTAGCGACGAATGGGCTGGTGAAGCCGTGTGAATCAAGACTATCTGGTAATATTCATTCGCACCTTGTCACTTTATTATATAGCCGAAAACATTATTTAGTTTCACAATATTATAATTTACTACAAATTTAGCATATTTACATTAAATTAAATCGTTAAAATTTTATTAATGTATTGATATAAATAATAGTAAGTAGTCATTTAAGTTATAAGTATATGGCAAGATATTATCTATGGCAACAAATGTTTTTCTAAGCGAGAAAATATCCGTCGGAGTTTTATAATCTTGCTTCAATATAAATTATATAGTAATAAAAGTGCATGAAATTAAACCCTACCGAGATCGGTAGGGTTTAATTTCATGAGTAAGCAGCTAGGTTAGATAAAGTCGGTAGAATAGTTGTGCTTAATAGTGTATGTAAATAAATATTACTAAATCAGTTTTAGTATTATTATGAAGATTTAATTAAAAACTTTGGTACAATTATTTATTTATTTAAAACTTTATTGTACTATAATGCCAAACGGCAGCCCTAATGCCGCTTGGCATTATCAACCAGTTAAAGCTATTATCAACCAGTATTTTTTAGTATTGACTAAAAGGGTGATGCATGAAACAGATGATAAAATTTGGAATGCGCAAGCGGGATTTAGGAAAGGGATGGGATGTATGGATCAAATTTTCTCTCTTAGATGCGTCAGCGAAATAATGTTGGCAAAATACCAGAAGATGTTTTGTGCTTTTGTAGATCTTGAGAAGGCCTATGATCAAGTGAACAGGAGTGAATTGTGGCAGCAGCAGGGTTTGGGTTAGGGAAGCGTTTAGCCTGTGCACTGAAATCTCTCTATGAGGATTCCAGTGCATGTGTTCGAATTAATGGGGCGCTATCTGACTGATTTGTCATCTCTAAAGGTGTCAGATAAGGATGTGTAGCGTCACCATGGCTCTTCAATCTATTCACGGACAGTTGTATGAAAGAGTTGCGTAAAAGGAAGTATGGTTTGAGAATGAAAGACTTGGTGGTCAAATGTCTCTTGTACGCCGACGATCAAGTTATCCTTGCATTTTCGGCGTATGAGTTACAGGAAATGGTTACTATTATGAATGTGGAATTAAAAAAGGATGGTATGAAAGTGAATGTACGTAAAACTAAAATAATGGTTTTGGAGAGAGAGGATGAAATGACAGAATGTAAGATAATGATAGACGGAAAGAAAGTGGAACAAGTCAAACAACTTGATTATTTGGGAAGTATGTTTATAAGGGTTGGAAAGTGTGATGAAGATATTGAGAGAAAAGGGTAACGTAGGGTAACGTAGTGAACGGTGCCATCCATAGTATAATGAACAGCCAAATAATGTCCCAAAAGCCAAGGATGGCTATTCATAATCCGGTGCTTGCAGAAGAAGCATGAGAGTAGAATTGACTCTGTAGAAATGCGGAGTGACGATAGTTTTATCCGATAGTGGTTAGGATAAGGAATAGCACAGTGCGCGATAGATGTGGTTTAAAAAAGGATGTAGTGACAAGGATTGACAAAGTGCTTCGATGGTTTGGACACATGGAAAGGATAAGTGAAAGTAGATTGACGAAAATATTTTTTAAATCTCATGTGTATGGATGCGTTAAACGAGGCAGACCCAAGAGGATGTTTGCCGACCAAATCGGAGACATCCTCAAGAAAGCTAGGTTGCCTATAGTAGTGCCCATATTCATAAAGCTTGTATGAAGGAATTGTGAATGTAAAGAAAGCGAGAGAGTTGTGTCAGGATCGTGGCAAGTGGCGCTCTATTGTCTCTGCTTATCACTGTGGGAAAAAGGCGTGACAATTTGATTGAATAATATTATTTAAAACGTTTAAACACACAAGCAGGGGAATATGCAATAAAGTCTAAGGACAAAATAAAAACCACGCAAAAATAACTAATTTTAAATATATATTAATAATACATAGGCAAAATGCAACCGTAGTGTAGTGGTTGTGGAATAGCCTCGCAAACCAAGAGACTCCTTTAAAACCTCTTGCCGATACCTATATGTATTTTTGGATATTTGTACTTTGGTCGTGCTGTTACTATGATGAAAGCACGTTCAGCAGCTTCTAAAAGAAATGTTATAAATATATAAAAACATTGCAAAATATACTGCATAAAAAATAGTCGTTGGTTGGTCATGAAAAGGCCCTCACCATCGGACATCTCTTGCTTTATACTCGAGGCTCAGAAAGAACCGTATGGTAACTAGACTGGCTGCGTGGTAGAATTGCCGATTTCCTGCATGCATGCGTAATTCCAGTATCCCAAGGGCTACATGCTTTCACCGTCATATTTCTAATGCAAATTCATAAGTTACTTGATCTTGGATTCTGCATTTATTGCTATGTAGACGATAGCATGGTGCACGGGCCACATTGAGCAGGCCATTTAAATAGTCTCTCGCAAGCTTGGCATCCTGAACCAAGGTGCGGCGGTTATTTACGCTGGCTCAAATTTGCTCTGTTCGAACCTCTGGGATGGCTCTGCGAATTAATGCTTCTCAATGCCCCGGATTCATTGTAGCGACGAGCTGTCCGAGTAATAGGCGATACTAAAGGCACAGAAACTCTAAAACCCCTGCAACCTGGTGGCCATGGAAAATTTTCCTTTGTCTCTTTACTCACGTAATACCCGCTCAGGTCGGTGGAAGCATCCCCATTTTGTTCACTAAATCGGAAGCTGAGCTAAACCATTTGGTGCGCCCGAAAATTAGCAAGTGAAATATACTTTACGTTGGATGTTATAACCTTGTAATCTTGAAGTGTGAAGTAGTGAATCTAACTGTGGCAACCATGAAATAAGTATAAGGATATAAGAAATAAAAGTATTCAGTCGTCGGCGCTCTTGTACCAGCATCAGCCAAATCGAGGCTAGAAATCGAGACATAATAAATTAAATCGTCTTAAATGTTTAAGTTACACTTTTTCAGGTATCACCACCACCAACTTTTATTAAACTATTGTATCTATTGTTTCAGGTTCAATAATTAGGCTCGTGAAGTTTTATAGAAATTTCTTTATTCGTAAGAATATAGAATTTGTGACTTTTATGGTGAGACATAAAATAATGAACAATTTAAGCAATGTACAGCTGTAGTGCTTTAAATGATGACCAAATATTTGTTATTTGTAAGATTCTTTGGGTCATTTTATTGTCGATAGCTATTTGGTTTAGGGCTTTAAAAAATTGCCAACACAAGTTGGTTAGAAAAATGAGTGAGTTTCTTTTGTTTTATTTTATGTTCCTAGTCTTAGAAATATCTTTAAAGATTTTTAATCCTCATTTATATTATTAGAAAATTCATTGTTTAATCTTGTAAATTCGGTATTCATATATTTATCTATTACTAATATTACTTGAATCACATATATTCTTCTAATTGTCTTTGTGGTTTAAATTAGGTTTATTACAACTTGCGTTTATAACTGCAAACAAAACACAAACTTTTTCCATCTGTTTGTGGTATCGGTGAAATTATTTCCACTATCCAGATTTTGAGGAGTCATTATGCGCATATATTTTCTAATGACTTTTGTATTACATTGTAAACTACAGACACATGCATGTCGATGAGTTTTATAGTGAGTGAGACATTGTTAAATATTACCCATGTAAGATACTAATTTAAATTATTAGTTATATACCTATAGGTTATTAAAATCCTATAAACTGTGGTTTTTGTATATATTATATTAATAGGTGTATGAGTATATTTGTAGAATCATAAGTTGAATGATGATTAACCTCATTAGTTTAATTTAATGTTTGAAGTGATGTTGGTAAGAGTGACAATTGTTAAATCACCATTCCAATTTTTGAGTACAATAAAACTTTTGATTTATTCTGTTTAGTTTGGATACAGAGTCTTGACCCACACATAGAAGTATTTGTTCATCTAGGGTTACCTACGCGTTACATTTACACAATTTAATATAGCTAATTAACCAATCAATGAATTTTAGTTTTTTAGCACTTCAGCTTAATCCAATTGTTAATTAATGCCTAAATTTTTATTACACAAAGTAGCATTAAATTCATTAACCGTTTGTTTTAATTACATAAATAACAATACTGCACTTTTAATTACAGTGCAGTATTAACTGTAGTAGTAGTCACATCAATTCATCAGTGCACTCCAGCTTAACATCAGGCGGGGTGCTGTCATTTGTACATTACTTTAATCGCTAAAGGACATCATTCATTTTGGGCTTTTATGTACTACTTTTGTAATGTCCAATGATGAAAAAATATATAAATGGTAGTTTCGATATTTGTATTGATGTAACTAATAACAATTTTGCTTGGATTATTTAGAAAACAAGAATTGTTTTTTGTTTCATCTGTCAATCAACGCTATATAATTTGTTCTGCTTTGAACTGTCATAATTATAGTTTGATCATTTTGCACACCTAAACTATGCAAAATTAAGGATATACAAATTCAATTACTTTGCAATCTTCGTACATCAAACTTTTTTAAAATGTATATGCAACTGTTAATACAATTAAACCCAAGTCCCCATACAAAATGAATGATGTCGCTTGTAAAATTACATAAGCCCGCATTACCACTTCTGCATATGCAGAGGTTTCGCAGCATATTATGTAGGTCGGACTTTTTGCAACAATCATCCTTATTTCAAGCTATTTAAGTTTAATTTTGAACGTATCACATGCATAGCAGTGGAGAAGAACAATGGTTTGGTGGAAGAGCATAAAACAAGTGGTAATGATAAGTATTCAGATCTCTACATTATTAGATGTTATAATTGTAAATGATTCGCTTGTCAAATTTATTTATCATATTTATCGACGCTAAAAGTTGACGCTAGGAAGGACGTTTAACAAACAAAAAGTATGTATAAACGAATTGTTTAACTATGTATAATAAAAAATGGCTCTGATCTCTAGCACAATTAACCGCCCACTCAATTTTTCTTGTTTATTACAAAAACAGTTATTTGATCAATACATTTTAGATATGTTGTTAACGGGGATGATTCCTTAATTTAAAAAAAATATATATTGCTTAACATTATCGTAATACGAAATATAGAATAACAATTATTTTTCTGGTAATGAGTTTTTATGTAATTATCATTTTTGGTGTTTAATTTTAACTATGGCACTAGAAACAGTGCATGAATGTCCATATTTAGCTTTAAAAAACATCATTTCTCTGTTCAATAGTCCATTTGCGTATTCATGCGCAAAACGAAGTCTTGTTGCTCTTATTTAATATAACATTTATTGTTTAAAATTTTCAGAAACATGAAAAACAATAATGATAATAACGGCAATCACTACCAAAAACCTATAATTCGACTAAATCATTTAAAAGCCGTGAACCCAAATATAAAACAAGGGTATAAGTGCTTAATTTATTGTACAAATGACCAACCAATTTTACAATAAATATATTTATCGAATTTTATGCCACAGGGTGGGCGTTTAATTGTGCTGCTGAGTGTATATATGTTGTATGTCGAAATCTGGTATAAGCTCGTATATAATGCGATTAAAATAAGAAAAGGACGGAATCGGCGCCATTTTGTGACGTCTAACTCTCGAACCAACTTCACTTTAGTATGGTGTCTTTTTCTTTGCGGACCGTCAAGAAAGACACCTTTGAATCAGTCAAATGAAGTTAGTCAACAGCCCGTCCTATTCTTATTCTAATAGCATAGTATATGGTTGAACCTTGTCCTTGAATATACAGAGCACATAATGTAGAAAATATTTGCTGTCAACCCAAAACTCACACGAAACACTTTTTTTTTTTCAATTATTATACCTCAGGCTATTTGACTTTTTACATTTCAATAACGTTTTTTTAACATTATTAACTCAGTGATGTTGGCATTTCATTTAATTTTAAAATAAGACAATGATAAATAATTTTGCACAAATTTGAAGGATACCAACTTTTCTTTCGTTTCAATAAATTTGTTGTTTTGAAATGGCATCTAAGAAAACTTATAATTGTTTGGCGGTTCATTTGGAATTATAAAATCTAATATATATTAGTATATAAATAAAATCTGTTTAAGTTATATAAGTAGTTAGTACTTATTTATAAAAGTAATTAATTTATAAGTGAAAAGTTAAAACAAAGGAGTTATAAAGTAAATTTAATTGTAGGTATTTGGCAAGTAGGTAAATTTGATTAATTTTGAGTAATTTAGGTATTTATAATTTGAAAATACAAATGTGTACCTCTGAAATGTTTAAACTTGATATCATTTCACATGTATCTTTAAGATAAAATTGGCATTCCGAACGAAAACAATAAGCTTGAGTGTATTAATTAGTTAAATTATATTTTATTATTATTCCAGATCTTGAATCAGTTATTTATTTAATGAAACAAATATATTCGTAAAGTTGAAATTGCCAATTTTTTTTTCAATTTCTTATTATACACATTATCCACAAATGAATACGATAACTAGGTAGAAAATGTAAAGAAGGTATTTCTTTACATTAAAAAAAACATAATTCTGTAATTTTTTAAATAATTCTCTAAATATAATAATATATATAAATGATTGGCATGTACAGGCCACGCAGGTGACTGTGGTCTTCAAAGAAATTAACAGGCAAACCTAAAGCTTTCGTCTTCTAAAGCGTCGACTTCTTACTGCTGAAGATACTGGATCCTATGGGATAGTAATTTTTCTCGACTATATTACGCTATTTATGTCTTTCTGTCCTAGGCTTGTGCATCATGTAGCGGCACTTCCAGTGTCTTCATTATTTATTTTTAAAATTGACATGATATTTCAGTTCTATTTGCCTGATTGTGGTATAAGCAAGGAGGCTGTCCCAGTCGCCGTCACTATACTAGCCAAGGTGATAAAGTTATCATCACATTATCTAATATAAAAGGCATTGAATTAATGTCAAATAAGTTATATCGAACTTTTGAAAGTATTTTTAACTGACGTTACTTTATTTTTACTGCAATCTGTAATACCCGATTTCTCATTAGTTAATATCAGTAAATTTTGTAGATATGTAATTTTACCTGTGTTGTTCCTTAAAATATGATACAGTTTTATTTATATTATCTTTACTAAAATGTAATAAGTATGTATATGTAATATCTTATAATAATAAAAAATATTAAATTAATTTCAGAATTTCTAAAGTTGGAATTTTAAAAATCACGTTTGCCTCTCAATAGCATTAAAATTATGAACATTGAAATTGCTCTAAAAATTGGATTGATAAAAACCAAGCGCCCACCTCTATCGTGATGGAATAGCATGATGGAATTGCACAATAAGTTTGTCTAAATGATTTCTATGCGATATGCGCGCTTGAATTTTATCAACCCTTAGTTGACATAGTGTAATATGCCAAACAATAATAAATATTTACATAAATGATTTATTTGTTTAATGTTTGAAAGATAATAAAAAGTATTGAATATGTCGATATTGATTCTTTTTGGGCGTTGATTAATTGTATTTCAACGTGTCGAGTGCGTGCGTATTTTAATTGTCCAGGGGAGGTTATTAGTAAAAACATTTGCATTTAAAATATTTAGGTCTTTAATGCATGTTAATTAAGACAATTTAGTAACCTACAGAATTTGTGATAATTATTGTAACTGTGTGTACATAATACAAACCTAAATGTATTTTATAATAAATATCTATTTGTATTTACAACAACTTTGTCATTTTATTTCTATCCAATATATTTCTGATTCCAATATATATCGACTAAATCCTTAGACATCCTTATCCGAGACATCATTAAAAAAGCCGGATTGCCTCCATACAGTTCTACCCATAACCGTAAAACTTTATGAAGAGATTGTCTCTGCTATTCCTGTGGGAAAATGGCGTGACAATTCGATTTGATTGAACGAATGATTTTTGCCCGACTCAGTGACGGCGGCTAAGGCAACCGTCAACAAAGTTAGTTTTATTAGTCATCGGAGCTCTTGGAGATCCCCTTGCCTACCATCAGACAATTCGATAACTAATTAAAAAATTGCGTCGTGTTTTTTTTTACGTTTGCAGAACCTACGTTACGCACAACACTGATTTTGTATGAAGATTCTCAAACTTGAATTACGCTTTAAAATAACGGTGTTCTAACCAATTGGCCACGCTTGTTGCAAAATAAATAAGCAATAAATAAATAACCTGTGGCAGTTTCGTCAAAAAAGACAGACAACCTTGGTGGTTATAGGTCATTGTAATGAAATTACCGATCTGTACGAAATAATTTAAAAAAGAGAGCTGTGTAAGGATCGTTGTAAGTGGCGCTCCATTGTCTCTGCCTATCCCTGTGGGAAAAAGGCGTGACAATTTGATTGATTGATTGATAATTTAAAATCCATGTTTTACTGTCTTTTTTATTTCTATAAATTAAAGTAATCACCAATGGAATGGATGCACCTTTGCCAGCGTAGTGTTAGTTTATCTATTATACCCTTCTTGAAGAAATTAGCTGAAGCAACAACAACAGGGAGGCAACAAACTCTTTAAAAGGTATTGAATGTTTTTACCGCTAAAAAGTAATCCAAATTCTTGTTAATGTAGAAGTCAAGAATTTGGATAGATCGGTGAGTACGGCAGATGACGGAGATCTTCAAACCCTAGCCCTTGCAGCTTGGACCCAGTCTGTTGTACAGTATGAGGTCGCCTGTTCAGGAGCAACGGGAATGAGCGATTGACCAAATCTTTGTGTTCATTTTTTTTACAGTACACATCTGCATTAATGCTCATCCTTGCCTTTTTACCTTGCCGATTTGACCCAAATGGACCAATATGATTTGGATGATAACGTCGAAATCTGCTGCTAATTCAGTCGTAGATTGCGTATCATCAGCTTTCACAATCGACTTTAATTCATCATTATGATTCATCATCAAAAATGTTCGAACAATCACAGGGTTTATTATTCAGATCAAAAATTCCAGAACAGAGGCGTGTAAATCGATAACGGTTTGTTCGTTCGTTTGTAATATTTTCTTCGTATACGTCGTTGAAGTTGCGTGCTGTTTATTTCGCGTTGGTACCTCGTGAACATGGATATTCCAAAATCCATGTTTTTGGACGTAAAATATCCAAATGTAATGATAACGCTAATCAATAAACAAAAGACTGAATTTATTTATTGACGATCGTCACAAAGTTTAATAGTCTCGTTTTGGTGGTTTCAGCCCAAAGAAATTGGACTTAAGAGATAGAAAGAGCCTTAAAATAGCTACAATATACAACGGCTTATACTATTTTTACTTATGGCATTAAAATTAGTTAGAAAGGGATAAATATACATTATTACATCCGTAATTTTGAAGGTTGTCCCTAGTTTTGATCATTTTTTTTCTGCTGAAGGTAGGCAATGCTACGGAGCGAAACAAGGTTGTCAGTAGTGCACTTATCGCTAGTGATGTACAAGATCGACGTCAATATCGATAAATTTTAAATAAATCGTACACTAAAGTGTTAGTACAACGTATGAATTGTAGTATTTTCCTATCATAAATAACATTTTTTGCGGTTTAGTATTTGAATTAGCATTCTGCTAGATGCAAGGGAGCCTCCCTTGCATTTACTTACGTTGCTAGACGCAGTTCTTAACGCAGAACACGGCTTCTACTCAACACTATTTACGCACTTAGGGATAAAAAAAAGTAGGACATATCAACCCGTGTGAATTGACTACAGAGCCTAAAGTGAGGTTGGCAACCACACACGCGTGATGAGATGTTCTGAATTCTCCCGTGGTGCCTGTACATTTTTTTACATCTGTATGAATAGTTTTTGCCCTATTTTGCAGGACGAGAATGTTGCACTTTCTTTTTCATCATAATTAATAATGTATTCTTATCATATACATTAAAATATATATAAACATTAAGAACATAATACATAAAGCACATACAAACACACTAGATGTCTCGGTAAACTTCTCGGTAAAGATGGTACCTAAAATCATACCAACCTTTGATCTATAATCAATTGAGATCGATAATATTTAATATTAATAAACCGCAACGTGTACGGTTTAATGTTTGTTTGGTTATTAAATAAAAGGCGTTCGTTATTTAATTAAATTTAATTACTTTTACTAGATTTAGACATGCAGTAAAAAATCAACACAAAAATTTATATATTTTTAGTTTATTTCCTTTTAAAGATTATGAATTTACAACCCACGAGCACGTACTGCAAACTTTACGAACATATTATTACAGATTTATAATTCCATCTTTAGTTCACTTTTTTTAGTTCGGATTGTTGGTTTGGACCGTTTTCTTTCTGGGTTTTCTTGTTGTGAATCCGTGGCCTCTAAACAGGATAGTTCTCATTAGGCTACTGTAAGTACATATTCAAATTCAAGACAGTTTTAACAAAGTTTTTACTTAACGCATATTTTATATTTAACAGCTGTTAAATGTAAAATGTCTCACCTTATTGTATGGATGAGCTACTTGAAAGTGAATAACTTTATCATTTGGCTCTGCATCTGGACCTGGAGCTTGAGTCTGAAATTTATTAATTTATATTTAATATATTAACACTTTTACGACAATATTAGGTTGAAATGTCCGCTAGCGACCGCCATATTGGATTAATTGTATCTCATGGCGCATATTATGTACGGTACTGACATAGTTGTAGTCGTGTAATAGTAGGAGCCGTGTAGGAGCCAGGCCTGGCAGATGTAAAACATGAAAAATTAAAAACTACTTAGTATAAAAAATGCAATGAAAGGATGATTTACTAAAATAATGTACCATTACAAACACCACCACCGAAACCACCACTTCGAACCACTAAAATCACCACTGCCACCACCATAACTAACACCACGAAAACCACCACCACCAAAACTACAACACCACCACCACCATCACCACTACCATCAACAAAACTACCACCACCAAAACTTCCATAACTAAAACTACCATTGCCACTACTGCCACCACCACCGCTACAACCAACACCACGAAAACCACCAAAACTACAACAGCACCACCACCAAAACCACCATACCTAAATCTACCATCGCAACCACCACCAAAATCGCCACTACCACCACCACCACCAAAACCATCATTGCCACTACCAAAACCATCACCATCACCAAAATAAAATTGCCCCCTGCGTTACACAATGCCAGCGTCACAGCATTAGATATTATCAATCAATCAAATTGTCACGCCTTTTTCCCACAGGGATGGGCAGAGATAATTAGATATTACTGCATGTCAATAAATGTTTTACACCAATAAATATAAAAATTATTCATTACCTCTACAACACTTTTAACGGGTAAATACAAAGTTGGTACAGCATCTGTTTTCTGTCTCCTCCATTTTATAATTTTAGTCGGAACAAATGAATCTGTGCAGAAATGTTTGGAACAAATATGGCTGTTTTTTTTACAGTCCAATTCGTACTCCCAATAATCCGTGCCCACTCCTTTTTAAATTTTTTAATTTCATCACAAGGAAATCTGAAATATATAGGAAACTTTATCGATATCGGTATCCATTTCCACATTCCTATGTTTTCCTTTATTTCTATAAAAAAAAGTATCAAACAATAAAAGCTATATATTACTTTGTGTACAATCAAATTTATGACTTCTATTTAATTATTTTAGATTAAATACCACATTATTATAAATGGAAATATGTATAAAATATGAAACTTACCCATGAAAAGATAAAGCCGCATTATCGTTTTCTTTGCGGGATATATGCGAATTGCATCCTTGCACTACACATGCCATTTAATATTATTATTTAAAGTAAATTAAATTAATCGTGTTTTATAATTTTAGGCAAAAAAACAATATTTTTAATTTATTATAATATATTACTTGACAACTCGATCACAATTTGACAATTGACATTTAAACACTTCAAAACATAATGACAAAACGATTATACCGCTACTCTTGCTACCACGTGACTTTTTACTTTGGCAGTATTAAATTACAACCGAATGGTTGTAATTGCAAAAAAGTAGCGCCAACCTTTGAAATAAAGGAATTGAAGTACAAGTAGTTGTCTCTTTCAGTCACACGGGTATAAACATAATATAAATGAGACAAATATCAATGAATTAGTTCTTATTTTAGCATAGATTCTATCTTCTCCATATTCTTAGTTTCAGCCTACCTTTTTATTATTTTGACAATCGCCGACGCGAGCCGGAATCGTTCTTTTTTGTCTAACCCAACTCTGCAGAACTGATGAATTAAACAAATTGTATGCTGCTTACTATCGCCTTTTGTCTCTCCGTGACCACGATGGCTGCAAAGCTTTAGAAATGTCGGAATAATAATAAATTGTAAAATCAAAACAAAAATAAACACGATAAACGCCGCATAAAATTTGTTTAATTCATTAGTTTAACAAATGTTCGCGCAAAATCTAAGACAATACTCTTCAGGGCTGACTCTGTTGACCAGCGGTTCCTAAATACTAAATGTCACGTGTATCCCATCAAAAACAATACTTGTCAAAAAAACCAAGTCTCGCAACTCAGTTGTTCTGCGGTAAAAAGTTGTGAGATCTTTGTAATACCAAGTCGGTTATTAATTTATTCAGTCTCTACTTAAGCAACTTTCTGTCTAAATACGTCCAGTCTCTAAGACCACGATCGTGGTCCATAACAATTGAAAATCAATTGTGTCTGGAATCTCAGTACTCGAAGCATTAAGTTGTTACGTAATAATTAACAGCATCTTATAGTGACGCATATCAATATTAAAATTCTTTAATGTTTTATATAAATATATTGAGACTTGGACATCGCCTGAAAACACATGTAAATTCAATTATTTAAATTCAATAATCAAATTCACTTAAAGTATCAATATTTAATTTAAATTATTTATCCGAACAACGTCCAAATTGTAAGCAAATAATATCAGTAAACCAATGAGAGTAGCCTTTAGTCGTCAGACTAATATAGCAATCGAAATTATCAATGAAAATCGCAAACTTATAGGTAAGAATTCTGGGCACATCCGAACAGCATTGGGTCGCTCGCGCGTATGAGCGCGGCTGCTGCTCGCTCGGCGACATTCACCTTTCCGCGCGCCCCGCCACTGTCCCCGCCCCGCCACTGTCATCGCCCCGCGCCCTCGCGCTAGCAATAATATAAATTGCCGTAAAATAAATAAAATCTTAAAACATCGTTACGAATAAAGCCAATATTGAAAAATTTAACTGAAGACTTGGCTGTATGGGCTTAATTTTTTTTGCTAATAATAAAAAAAAATTTTTTTTGGTTTTTTCTAGATTTTTTAGTTTTTCCTTGATTCATACACCAAACACTACTTATATTCCAAATTTGAAGCTTCTAGGTCTGCTAGAAGTGCCTTAGAGTTTTGATGATCGGTGAGTCAGTGAGTGACAAAATTTAAGAAATTTGACCCGTTATAATTCTTAAAATACTGGTTCAAATTGAATGAAATTTGAAATATACGTGTCTTTACAATGCCTGCATGTGGTTACTGAAAATTTCAGTCTTCTAGTTTTATCCACAACGAAGTTACAGGGGGTCGAAAATGGTCTGAATTGCTTCGAGAAAAGGATGGTACGGCCGTGACGCTTTGCTCGACTTGGTCGGGGCACGGCCGTGCCCCCAGATAGGACGGATATTTCTAGACAGAGCAGAAAAGAAAAGAAATTGAATTTGTCTAGATGGAAGATGAATTTTATCACCAACCTTGACAATGCTTGAACTGCATAGGTACCGCTGGCTGTGTGAATGACACAATAACTTCACTATTACTAATTAGTGGAATTAAATGGGAATTTTTTTAAATTTTGCGCGAACTTTGATTAATGAAATAAACACATTTTATGCGGTTTACTATCGCGTTTATTTTTGGTTATTGATTGTCCTAAATTATTAAATATATTGCGATAGTGATTTTACTCATTACGAAACGATTAAGGAAGATTTACCAGGAGGGAAAAATATAAAAAAAGTGCTAATCCGTAAGCTGGAGTATGGTAGTGTTGCCAAGATTTATTTCAATCTAACGCGAACTTGTATAACTATACTAAAATAATTATATTATGTTTCAATGTTTCGCAGAAAGGTGACTTCGTCGTATTCACTTTGACTTGCTCTACGCTATTAGAGTATGGGCTTCCACTACAAAATGGTAGGTATACCGATGTTTTCTTTGCTTCCACTGTTGTTTACCCGCCGAGGCTTTTTTTATTGTGACTCGACATATGACAGCACCCCGTTTGAGGTTAAGCTGGAGTGTGGTCCATGAATGGATGTCATTGCTAAAACAATTCAATAACTGTGAGTAGCAGTCGCATCCACTATGCCGGCCTTGTTGGAACCGGCAACTTACAAGCTGATCCCAAAACGCGACCGAATCACTTTACGGTCGGTATACTTGTAAGTGGTGGTACTACCCCGGATCGGTAGACTGGGTACCACTGTCTACCACTCTTTGATAATGAGACCCGAAGCAAATATCTATCTCTTTTTTTATTATTAACAAATGTTTGCAATATTTAATATAATTATTAAATATTACAAATAAAAGCTATGAAACAAATATTTGCTCCGACTGGGAATCCACGCCGTCGTCAAAACTATAAGGAAATAAAAATAAAACACGATCCATTAAAAAAATATTTCAGCTATATTAGTACTTACAGCTAATTATTTTTAATCTTTTTAAACGATAATGTGTTTTTTGTACTGTACTTATGATAAATTGTGTTGTATTTTTGTATATCATTATTTACGCTTCACACTATTTCTAATAGTTTCCTATACTTCGTTGTTTAGTTGCACGAATATTGCGTTTTGAGGTTGTTCATTCCGTTCTGCCTTATTACATTCAAATATTTATAACTGTCTAATTGTTTATTATTTTTAAACGCAACAACTATTGGGAACGTAAATAAATAAATAAGTATGAATCGATTGGCAATTGCTTACTTAAATTGCTCATTTTAACAAATCAACTAGGTAGGTATATCAAGTCTAATAAATCCCTAGATTTTTTCTTTTATTAAAACCTATTTTCCTATTAAACTGCACAATTTTTAATTTCATTTATTTTAAAAAATAACGTGCTGTTTTGTGTGTATTGAAAAGTAGAAATAAATATTTTTAAATTAGCATGGCTATTTACGATACACTGAGAATCTAGATAAAAATAAAAAAAATATTTTTATAATAATTTTAATAAATATCAAATTGTCACGTTCTTTTCTTAAAGGTATAAGCTGAGATAATAGAGTTCCACTTGCCACGACCCTGACACAAATCCCTCGCTTCCCTCACATCCACAATTTTCTTCATACAAGCTCTACGGCTGTGGGCACTAGGAAACCCAGCTTTCTTATCAATAATATATGTTGTTAAAAATCTTTTTCATTTATTGTATCACATTATTTTACTTACATTCTTTATTGTGTAAATTATACAAAAAAATACATTAATACATACATAGAATATACACAAATGGACTCCTTATCACTAAAATAGCGATCATAGAGTATAAGAATTTTATAATCATCGCGTATGGAATGTATGTGTATTGAATTGACCGTTTTCTGTCTTTCAACGGTCGCATGTGCGGTTAAAAATACTTAAACTAAAACGTAGATAGGATGAGCAGCCGTGGTTCGGTGTATGAAGTTGCATTCCAAACTTTATGCCGAAATCTGTAAAGAAAACAATTTATGGTCTAGAACTAAGTAAATCAATTTATACCCTAATTCCATCAGGGGTAGACTGAGACAATGTATGATAGCGCAACTTTTTACGATCATAAGACAACTCTTTCGCTTCCTGTTATGTAAAGTCAAGAGTACTCGGTTCAAAATCACTTGCCGGTAGATCTCCTAAAAAGAGCGCTGGCATTATAGCTGAGTAACTTGTTTTAGTTACACACTCACTTTTCGTTTTACGCATGTGGACAAAATACAAAATATTATTAAGTATGTGAACGACTGTATAGATAGGTTAACTTACTTAAACCGCATTCGTCCAGCTCTACTAATCTGCCGATCCTTATACTGCGCAGCTCGAAAGTGCCGGGAACTATACCAATGTACTATGTCCTATTTCTACGATACAATCAAGTAGAGAAAGGTAAAAAATATATATTTATATAATTTAAAAATATAAATATAATAATTCAATTTCTCATAACAAGTTGTATTTATTATTAAAAACGAAAAGACATGTAAAATCTATCATCAATATTTGACCCAAATAAATCTTCAAGCGCGCGCGTACATCTTTTCTGTTAACAAATTATGAATTGGTACTATTTTAACAAATCTGTAAGTCACGGCCATATAATTATGTGTTGACAAGTAAACAAGAGTTTAGTGTTAAACAAATGTCTTAACATAAATAAATAAAATATCCAACGTAAATGAGTTTATTGGATGAACGTTCGCAGTAAACGATTAGGCGTTTCCCTGAAGCGTTCCTCGATGCTTACTCCGGCTGCGACCACCTGCGAACTGTCACTATAAAAATAGTGACCTGGGAAAGGGTACGAGACGGAGCGGATAGAGCCCATATGGAGTGCCACCGGTTCGACGCCACACCCGTAGCTAACAAATCTCAAAATAATTCAATCAATACCATTCTCAAATTACTTCACTGTCTCGGAATATACGAATATACTTGTAAATCACCTTCTATGCATAAGCATAACTATGTTGAAGTTTATTACAATTTAATTTAGATTACATACAATAGATACTTCTATGTCATCCTATACCTACCTAGTAAAAAATCATTTTTATAATCATCATCTTCTTTTTTATGTCCTAATTTTTACAGGGACAGGCAGATATCAAGAGACGATACTTTTCACGTTCTTGACCCAACTCTCTCGCTTCTATCACATCTATAGTTCCCTTCATACATGCTATATGGTTATTGGCACTGTGGACGCCTGTTTTTTTTTTTTTCAATATACTTCAATATCGTTGTACAATCTTTTTCGCCTTATAACAAGTTATATTGTTAATTAATGTGTTTATATATTTAAGAGAATTATGGATGCGAAGGAAGTATTAGGATCGTGGAAATTAGTGCTCCGTTGCGTCTGGCTGGATATCCCTACGGCGTAAAATGAATGATTTTTTTAATTGTGACTCGACATATGACAGCACCCCGCTTGATGTTAACCCGGAGTGTAGTCCATGAATGGATGTCACTGCTACTACAATTCAATAACTGTAAGTAGCAATCACATTCACTATGCCGGCAACTTACAAGCTGTGCTTGAAACGCGACCAAATCACAGTTTGCCGATACCCGGGATCGGCAGGCTGGGTACTACTGCCTACCACTCCTTGATAACCAAACCCGAAGCAAATATCCGCATCTTTTTTTATTAACAAATGAAAAGCTATGAAACAAATATTTGCTCCAACCGGGAATCAAACCCGGGACTTTACGTGCAACAAACCAAACGCTAACCGTTCGGCCACGCATGTCGTCGTATGATGGTAAATTAAAGTTTATAAATTGTAATACAACAAGTAGACTCCTTATTTTAAATCTCATATGCTATTTATCAGGCAATTTTATCGCAAACTTTAACTAACAATAACTTTCAGATGAAATGGCCTAATGTTATTATTATATGAAATTAGACGTACGCTTTCCGTCGCCTCACGCCTCACTTCATCTCTCAACTTGTCTTTTTTAATCGCAACTGGTCATTGAAATCTTCGCACTTTATCTTTGATGTGGAATGACACATTTAAAGGACGGAAGTTCAAAGTATATTCGTCAAAAAGTTACCAATTTTCCGCGAAATAGAGGAAAGCAATTAATCTGCGCTATTGATTAAGTTGAAATTCACGTGAAATTAATCCCGGCCATTTCAACGGATAAAGGTAGGTTAGTTTTAAGAAAACTTTTGATCTATAAGACTATTTTTATTAAAATTGTGACAGGATGTGACTTCCTCTTTTTGTTTATTCACACATTTCGTAATGCCGATTGATTTGTTGAGGATGATTATGACCCGTTTTATTTGCCAATATTTTTTTTGTAAATAAAGATCATTACGTACTTACTTGGCTGATATAGTAACTTTTAGTAACTTAGTATTGAAATGAAAATAATAACAAAAAAGCTAATAATAATCTAAAAACACTCAAAACATTATTGTTTGTTAGCTCTTTCACAAGACTTGTAACCGAAATCGTTGTAAACATTTAGATCTTATAAGTAACCATCTTGCTGCCAAATGGGTATTTTCGCGTCTACTGGAAATATGGTAAACTCCTCTAAATAACCGAAAACATAATTAAACGTTGTATATATTTATAAACAAATGCTTCAATACACGGATATTCACCAAACCACTATTTATTTTTCGTTAAGTTAATTGTCTTAGTTAACATAATGAAAGTGGTGATCCTGAATCATGAATTGTCGCGCTCACCACTTTAAAATTTTCAGACCATGACTCAATCGCGTTCCGGTTCAACTTAAAAGTTGCCTGTTCCAACTAGTGGTATAGGGGATATAACTGCTACTTGCAATTATTTAACTGTAGTAGCAGTAACCTTCATTCATAGCTTAACATCAGTCGTATAGGCACAATAAAAAAACAACCATTAAAAAATTATAAAATGGAAAATGTGCGAGAATTCTGAATATAGTTATTCTTAGGGATATACATACATAAATGGAGCTTGGTGGTTCACGGATGATAAGGCTCATGCAAACGACTCGTGAAGCGTAAAGGCGGGTTCAGCGAGCTCGGGAGACCTGCGGTTAATCCCTCTATTGTACTCGCGAGCGCCATCGCTTATTTCATTTTACGCGGAGTTAAAATAGATTTTACACACACATCTGTCTATTTATACAATGTTAATAAAATACTATTCTATTACGCGAGTGGTCTATATTTAAATGGCCTGAGGAATATTATACAGTATATTGTGGAATTTTAATATTTTACGGCGTGAAGCGCAAAATTTAATTTTAATTTGCAATCATTTAATACAATGGCAGACGGCAGATGAACACATAATAACTATATATAACTAACACATATATAACTAGGTAAATTCAAATCGCGATTAAACCGATTTTAAACTAGATATAAATTAGGCGAATTTCCAACTAAATATCCACTAGTTTTATTGAAAAGTTTTCCACAAAAGGAAAATTCGAAAAGAAACAGAGAGCATTTTAAATTAAGAAGATAAGCGTACAGCCGGGTGCCGATTAAACGAGCATGGAACTAATTTCACATAGCTGGAGGCAAAAGGGTCCATCTGGATGAGTAGGGGCCTGAGGCACATGCGCTCCCTCCGCATACTTGGTGAAGCTTTGAGAGACGAACCGCAATGAGACTTTACATTACAATAACGCCACTTTGCCACTTTGAATAAAACTCAATTATTTGTTTTATAGTTTACTATTATTATTCTGTGGTGAGTGAGTAGGGGTGACGTATAACCCCATTGCTTGATATTGTGTCGTATTTGCAGATACAATTTATACGTCAGAGATTAGAGCGAGAGACCTATTAGATCTTAGACCTATCTCTAAAAACAAAACTTTAGTTTGTATTGTTAATATAAAGACGTGGGATTTCGTGGGTTCAGATCAGGATTTAAGTAGGATATCAGATCTTTTGTTACAACACAAAAGATATTAGCCGTGAAATATAGTAAACGTTGTCCTTTTTGACGGCTTCAATCCAGGCGAAGTTGCTTCGAATAACAATACATTATAAAACATTTAACAAATTGTTACATTATTGTGTGGAAATTGAATTAGACGCAAGAATTGAATGGACGTTTTTAGCGTAGCATAAACAGTGATCGATAAAAAAGTCGGTTTTAAAACCCAATTGTTCGTTTTTGCAGCTTATTTTGATCGTCCCGTTGTTCAGTTACGGGTGGGCCGGGGATTAGTAACTGGCTTATCTTAGTTGAGATGCGGGTCGTCAGCCCAACATTGCAAAAATGTAATTGTTGCACATTTGGCCTATTAAAGAATACAATGAGCTGCAGGTTGCATTGTATTCTATTCATGTGGTTCCAAATATACGATTCTAATGTGATCTCTTTCTTGTATAGGTGATGTTTTTATTGTACATATTTTATGATTGCAAAATACTGATAGTCGTTGGGACCGAAACATTCTTGAGTGGAAACCACTACAAGAAAACGAAGCTTAGGACGTCCATCCTGAAAGACTACCCACCTGCTAAAAGTAGGAAACCGCTGGATGCAGGCCACTGAGGAAATTGCTAAAGAAAGCCTATATTCAGCAGTGAACAATTAATAGCTAGTATGATGATAATGAAAGTGTAATTATTAATTATGTCTATGTTACACATTACATTACGTGTTAATATTGTTTAACGTACGACTATCATTCGTTTATTTCAATTCTAACGTTTATTTAACGCCACATACAAAGACTTGTTTTTATCTAATCCCAATATCCTAAAAATATCCTTTTTTAGGATATTGTATTCTAAAAAAATACTTATGGAATTAAAGTAGTATTTTCCTTCGGCCATGGAATGGATGTATCTTTGCAGTAAAAGTGGTAGTTTATGGATGCCCTTCTTGAAGAAATCAGCTAGACAACAAACTCTTAAAAAACCTTTTGTACTGCCTCTCGGGTATTGCTTTTATGCCGCTTAAAAGCTGTCCTAAAATTGAAAAAAGTAGAAGTCTGTTAGCGCAAGGTCTGGCGAGTAGAACGAATGACGGAGAACTTCTAACTCCAGCTCTTGTAGCTTGAAGACTGTCATACATTATAAGGTCGCGCGTTGTCTTTCAGAAGCCACGGGAATGAGTGATTGATCAAAGCTGGTTGAAGATGTGCGATCTTCTCCACTAATATCAGTTTAGTTCTTCGCAATATACATCTACAATAATGTTCATCTTGTTTGGTAAGAAGCTGTAATTTATCGCCCAATATTCTATGCGTAATTTTTCGCTTAGAGCATCGTTAGGTACTGAACCAGGAGCACTTGCGATTGTCAACAGAATCCGTAACAAGTTACAACGCTGACGTCGACGTATCTTACGTCGAAACTTGCTGCTAATTCAGACGTGCGTAATTAGCTTTAACAACCGCCTTTAATTCGTCATTGTTGACTAAAGTTTGAGGACGACCACAGGGTTCATTTTACAGATCGAAATTTCCAGAACCAAAGCTTTGCGTACGTTTGTAATGTTGTTCATGTTGCGTGTCGTTTGTCCTGCATTGGTGCCATGATGTCATAGATATTCCATAATTCCTCGAATTTTTAACGTATCCATGATGACGAAAAAGATTCAAATGTGATAAAAACATAATATAATCAATAAACAAATGACTAATTTGTAATTAGAATTTATAGCCAAACAAAAATATTTGAATTGCAAATCGTACTACTAGGTACGGCAAAACGGCATTCACGCAGGTAAGGGCCTAATAATAAAATTGCAATTTCACACGCAAAATTAATATTGATGCAGTCCTTATGGAAGTGTCAATTTGTGGGAGAGTTCCATTCCCCTTAATGTCAATAAGGCATCGCGTTGTTATGGAAACACCCCCACCCCCCTCTCACACTGCATATTATTTTAGGGATAAATGCACTTGCCTATATTATATTGGCCATACTGTCACATTAGGCATGAATTTATAAACAGTTAAATTCATATAACACGAAAAATTTAAATTGAAATAGTAATTTGTAAGAAAATTTCCTATTGTATCCATTATTACAAATTGTATGAGAGGTTTGTAATAATGAGGTACGTGTCTATTTCTATTTCATTTGTTAAGAGAACTTATGTCAAAAAAGGAATTAACTTTTGAGACCAGGCATGTTATCTTTTGCCATTCATAGATGCCACGTTTCCGCTCTTCATCAGATGGCCGCTAAATTCAACATAAAAACATTTCGAACGAGAAGTCGGAAATCCACGTGTCCGGCGAAATCTCCCCGACACAAACGACATAATTTAGTTAAACGCGTATTTACGACTTCCAGATTGCGTAAAAACACGTTTATATAGATAAACAAATAGAGGTGGGCGGTTGGACGCACCGTCCCGCCTATAAAGTGCAAGTTATCCACATTTAATTACATTCTGGTATTTTGATAAAGCACGAATGCGAGACCGCCAGCGACGCGCGCTCAGCGGTGGCCACCGTACACTCATTACACTGATGCCATTCTCAATTAAAAGTTACTCAATGTATTAGCACCTACTATTTATATAATTTACTTACATACACATATCTATGTATTTATTATAGTTAAATCGAACTAAATTTTCACTACCCTAAAATATCTATTTCAAGTACTCAGAAGGCAAAGTTCATAATATGTTCCCATTGAGCAGGATGAAAGTTGATGAATAATTTCTTGAAGTAAGCAATAAGTATGTTTGTTTGTTATTAAACACTGTATTTGTTTATCCACGTCCACGAGTAATACCCAACATTTGGTGAGTTCTAATGTATTTATAATGTTCGGAGCAAATCACCTAGTTTGGTAAACAAAGGAAGAACTGGTGAAGGAACCTCTTCGGATACTCAACTTAGATGATTTATTTGACTACGAGTTCGTCCCATTATATGTTGACTGACTTAAAAAAAAAAGATAAAATAAACAGGGCGGTGTAGAGAAATAGGTGAAATAATTTTTAGAATTGTTTGTTTGTGGGTGGGTTCGAGGTATTTAACGAACAATTAGCCGGTTGCTCGCTGGTTCACTTGAGCAAATATTTGGTGATTCCCGTCAACCCTCACCGCGCCCAACCGGGAAAACGATAAATACCTACCCTTTGTTTGTTTCCTTTCCACTCCTATTTCATAGGGTGGAAGCAGACATTTAGGCACCTTCGCTTAAATGTTATTTCAACAATAAACAAGGTTTATGGGATCTACTTAAATAACCATTTTAAATTGCATACCTACCATACGCGGCAATTTAAAAAAAGTTAAAAAGGCCTTTTATTATAATATGATCATTTTGTCAATTATATAAATATCTACATTTGCAATAGAATGAATTTGATTACAAAAAGGAATTAACAGTTGTAGCTACTCGCAGAACTCTAAAATTGAGTCACATTTTGTAACGCTGATGCCGGCGGCTTGGAAGAGAAACAGCTGCTATATGGATTTAGTCTCCATGCCCGACTTTGGTGGGGAACTTATTCCGAACTTATTTTAACATTAAATTCGTATACACAAATATCCCTTGTATAAACACATCACCCCATAAGGTTAATACCAATACAAAAAGACGTAAGTTAAAATACATAAATACAATTAACTTCCTTTAGGATATGCTTTTAAGAGTCCTTTTCGTGTGCCATTAGCTAGCTTGCAAACAATTTCATTATTTTACATGGCCTCAATTAATTTTACAGCCTACCTTGTTAGAATAAACTTGTACAACATTTATTGTGTGGTATTTACTTTATGTTCAACACTTGTTTTCTAATAAATTTAAACTTTTACTTAAAACACACGTAGGTACTCCAAAAGCATTACTTTTAACAAAACTTGATGTAAATTTTTGTTAAATTATTTCATTATTAACTTTTATTACTTATATTTTTTTAGAATTTCGCGCGTGATTGTAATGAATAAAACCGTTTTTATAGCAATCCTAATTTATGGTTGTTCGATGGTGTTTAAATAGTTTAACTATAAAAAGTAAACGCAAAAACAGATAGTCGTTCTTTAAAACATGATCATTGGACTCCTAAAACAAAGATTTTAAATCTATCTTAAATCAATATAGTTCTTAATTAAATTCAACAATCTTTCCGAGTTAATATTGCTATCGAGTGTTTTTTGTGTTGTTATTTATTTTAATATGTTAGATAAACATTGTAGCGGTAGGATGTTGACACCAACATATTTACTTAGTATTATAAATGGATCGTGATATCTACTAAATATAACTCGATGTATATATACATATATAGTTGTTGTTTTAATATGTTAGCCCTTCGTTGGATTACCTGATTTATGAACAAGTGTTCTAAATAAAACTCATTCTTATTATACCAGCTATAAATTTATTTTGTGTCCAAACAGGCGCCAGTTCGGGTATCCAAATTTTACACAAGTCATGGATAAATTATAGATTTTTTAAAAACATTTACTTTAAACTAAAACGTTTATTTTACTACAAGTAGTTTAGGTTACGTTTTATAATCTAAATTTACAATTAAATAATATATGTATTATTTAAAGCATATCTAATAAATTTATTTCATTAGTTTTCAAATAATATTAAAATTATTCACGCCTTATCCCTGAAGGGGACGGCAGACGTACGTGGACTTGTTACATATATTATTTTTTATTTATCATAAAACTTAATTACAAAAGACGGACTTAATGTCGCTACTAAGCATTATCTATCAGCTTAAAGAGTTATTGTAGACGTTGAGTTTTTATTAAAAACCAACTAAATATTTTCATGTTTTTTTTTTAATTGTGAGTCGACACTTATCTTCACCTTGCCCGAAGGTAAGCATGGGAATCCTGATGGTAACCCTTGGGATACCAACGACTGAAAAAGTCGACTTAGTTCACGGGTGCCAAAAAGTATCTCAATACTACTACTGTAAATAGCTTAATGAAAACATTTTGAGCGCTAACATTATAATAAAAAAAACATAATATCTACCTACTAGTAAATCTAGTCTTTTATTACTAAAACAATTATCAATTGTTATTAATATTTAAAATAAGTAAATACAAAGTTTCATTTATTTTGTGTTTTCAACAAAGATACAATCTAACGTTACTTAGTTTAAAGTTGTTTATTTTAGTAACACACAAAAATCGAAATCCGGGATCTACGTCAAAAACTAACCCGTTGTAGTTGACTTCTAACCCATATGTTGACCATATTTCTTTAAAATCTGTTATATGATGTTCCGGCAGGACAATGACTAACATATTTACAAAAAAGAGCTTTTTTAAACAATTGAAAGATTAGAGAGAATAGCTTTTTGTAATTTTGGTACAGCAATATGTGCTTGTGTTTCATTGTTTATATTTACATATCAATCAATCAAATTGTCACGCCTTTTCCCCACAGGGATAGGCAGAGACAATAGAGCGCCACTTGCCACGATCCTGATACAACTCCCTCGCTTCCCTCACATACAAGCTCTATGGTAACACACATAACACTAATAAAAATCGTTAATAAATTTAATTTGTATAAAGTAGTCTACAGTTATAAAGTTAAACGTGCAAAAGATTAGAATTAATACAATTACTAACGTACTTAAAATGAGACCATAATATTGAGTTCAAGAGAAGAACAATTATTTATTGAATGAAACATTTTCTAAATAGAAATCTTAGGCATGTCCCTTCGCCAGCGAAATAAATCACAGGGATCCCATCATGTGGGCCATTATAACCGCTCTTGGTATTTTTACTATACAAGGTTTAAAAGAGTCGTCGTACTTTTACGTTTGTTTGCAGCGCTTAGCTGATGCAGTAATAAATAGGTGATGCAGAGGTTACCAAAAATCTGATGCCTCAATGCATCTTTGCAGTGACATGGTCATGACTTAAACCTTTTTCCTACAATGTCCCGCACAGTTCGGAAGAAGCATTCGCATTCTGTCGACCAAATAGGCAGTCGAACTAAAAGGTTCGTTGCGTCGTTTCTTTGTACAGCAATTGACAAGTGGAATGCTTTACCAGCCCATTTGTTATTCCCACGCGATCCTTTAAGCGATACTTGGACAAACACCATTGGCTGCCATAGTGAGGCAACCTTGAACTGAATCGGTCATTGGGCACTCTTGTACATCTTGCTTACTATCAAGCAAGTTAAGGTCAGATGTCGAGTCACAATAAAGTAAACTTCTTCCACAGAATTGAATTGTCTCGCTGTTGGACAAATGCATCCATAATGGTTCTTCAAAGTCCTCTGGTGTGGGTCAGAGGATACAAAATATAAATATAAATTATTTTGTATCCTATAAAATATTAAAACAAGGCAGTGCCAGTGCAATGGTTACACAAACAGAGAGCACGAGTTCCAGACCACCCACCGGTACCAATGTATCTTTGATATATGTACTTTATGTATTGATACAAGCATTCTGACACAAGCGGTCTCGCACTTTAATAGAAATGTAAATGATAAAAAAATAAATAAAAAACTATAACGAAGACAGCATTCCTTCAGTAAGATATTCAGTGCTATCAACTTATTATTTTTATTTACACTACCTTAATTTATTGTCTCAAATAGATTATAAAACATTTGACATAAAACAAATGGGAGAAAACAAAATGCGGCGATAACAATGCTTTATGTTATTGGCCGTTTTGTAGTATTAAATTCTTGGAGAACGCATAGTCATCGAGCCGCACTCGGCTGTGTAAACATTTGCTTAATAAAAATTAAATGGTGCTCCTATTCGTTGACTGTCGAGTGCTCAATGAATGGACGGACGTATCTCAAAAATTAAACCACATCACGTTCACGAGCCTTCATCAGGGGTATTATTGTGAAAAGATAATATTTTTCAAGTGGTGACGTTGATATTTTTAATTCACTTTGTCAATTTTTATATTAGAATACAATTTAAATGGATTTTATTCTTCTGGTTTAATATTACAAAAAACCAGATACACCTACTTATTTATTGAAATGTTAAATAAAAATGAATATTCATTTATAATATTTTTTATTTATTTATAAATAAATAAAAATGCAGCCCGGTATTCAATATATTGTTTAATGCATAAATCATTAGCCCAAAAAAGTTATATTTAATCTTAATGAATAACCTAATTATAGCATTTATTTAGAGACTAATCCATGTTCACAGTACGTACTTATACATTCAAAAGTAATGAGTGTTTTTTTAAATTGTAAGTAATTTTAGAGAAACCTTTACAAAAATCGGTTTAGGAATTACACTATCTATATATTTTTATTTTTGCCGGTGCCAGAATGACTAATGGCAGGATTATTACCTAGAGACAGATTAAGTAATAATCCTAATTTTATAGGACAAAACCGTTATTAATAAGCTGATAATAAAGTTTTATTTAAGACCTACTAAAATTCCAATTAACCTTGTTTTAAAAAAATATTACAAAATATTAGTATCGGTTTCTAATCATTCTGTTATTTCTCTATAAAATTAAATATCATTATATTTTTCCGTTGTCCACAGGGATAAGCAAAGGCATCAGAGCGCTATTATTTCATGTGGCTGGCATTAGACAAAAACCCTGTTGTTAAGCTGAAGTGCGATTCATGAAATGGGGTGATCCCGAATCGCGACTAAATCACTTCATGGTCTGTAAGTGGTGGTACTACCTTGGATAGCCAGGCTGGGCACCACTGCCTACAACACTGAGAACTAAAACTGTTTCTTATTATAAGCCTTTACTTATAATAAGAAACTTATAATTATAAAGCTAGGAAACAAATCTTACGAGAAACGAACTCTGGATTACTAATAATAACTAACCAATGCGCCATGCCTATCAATTTCTACGATGCTGACTTATATGTAATCTCTCTCGTTCCTTCACAGTTATAATTTGAGATTTTTTGAGTTTTTTTTATTATACATTTCTATACTAAGCTACTAAAGTGCTTGTATCATAGAAACAGGACAACCAAAGTACATATAACAAATATACATTGGTACCGGTGAGTGGTTTCGAACCCGTGCCACTCGGCTTACGTAGCCTTTGTACTGCCACTACACCACGGTCGCCTAAAGCTCTTTCTCCTGCTCTTTTTAAGAATTTACCCGATTTGATCGAGGATCGAATTTGATTTCCTCTTTGTCTGCTGTATAGTAAGTACCAAAGTGTAGCAGTGTCGAATAACATAAGACATGTGTCATCTGTCTCTCTATGATTGACTAATATGTTGTGGTGTACATTACTACCCCATGTCACGACATGTCACAGTGGGTAGCTAAAAAGTATGTCTGTCGACCGAATCAGCAGTCGAACTAAATGGTTAAGCGCGCTTCCTTTATAGAACAATTGATAAGTGTAATGCTTATGTATTAAGAGTGGTAGGCAGTGGTACCCAGTCTGCCGATCCGGGGTAGTACTACCACTTACAAGTATACAGACCTTGAAGTGATTTGGTCACGTTTCGGGATCAGCTTGTAAATTGCCGGTTCCATCCAGGCCGGCATAGTGGATGTGATTGCTACTCACAGTTATTGAATTGTATTAGTAGTGACGTTCATTCATGGACCACACTTTGGCTTAACACCAAGACTGTCATATGTCGAGTCTCAATAAAAAAAACTGTTCATCCTATAACCTTGGAACCTTCAAGCAAAGCATAAAAAAGCACCTTTGACCGGCATAGTGAAAGTAAACTTAATTAGTATTTTCAGTCGTCAGAGCTCTTAGACTTCCTCTTGTTTACCATTAAACAAATCGAGGTCAGATGTCGTGTCTCAAATGAAAATAAACCTGCATTCCGCCCATAACGATCTATTAGCTATCGAAGAGCGATGGCGACTGAAAAAAGCAACACAGTATACGGTTGTCTCAGTCTCGGTCACTTTCTACAAAAAAACTAAACTCTGCAATAACCTAAAAGTGTTCAGGTCCACAGACTAGGAAAACAACCGACTATAACATTTGCAAAAGGACGTATGCGAAAACATCCCCTAAAGCCAACATACGACAGCTGTTAGTTACCCTTTGCGTGCCCGAAGCAACGATAGAGCCATAGTGCGTACTGACTGAGATTTTACATACATGAAAATTGTGAAAAGCTTTTTAATGATTTTAAATACGTTGTTAACTGATCCCCTTTTTGTAGAATAAGGCGTGAATCAAAATGGAACATATATGTATTATTAACAAAATAATTTATAAATTATGGCACAAATTAATTTAACAAATTATATATTGTGCAAACAATATTCATTGATAATAAAAAATCTATTGATGCATTGTAAGTTGTCAATAGAGTGAATAACTGATTCATGGTCGATCCCGCCCGCGCGTCTCTCATACGTCCTCGCAAAGTCATTTGGACAAATAATGGCTAATCCTCATTGTGCTCCGTAGCCGCAATAACACCACCTCGACGTGTTATAATAGGGAATTAGAAGTGGGACCCATTGTGCCAAATTGGACTGGCCCTGAAATTGTCATTGACAATTTGAGGCGTTAATAAAAACATGACAACTTGTCAAAACTGGGCAGATTTCGTAGGCGCTAAGTGACGTGTTTTGTTGAAGACCCTATTGAATTCGGTGTGGGCCCGCGCTCTTCGAGACACCTACGTGGCGATCCTCGTCCGCAGAGGAATGCGGGATGACAGTGTTTACTCATCGGATTGTTCCTGACCATGTCTCGTAATCGCTGTGCCACCGTCCCTAGCACGGCCTGCATTCATCAATACAATGCAGTTATCTGTGCTCGCACACTATGCGCCCCGCCCGCCTCGCACACCGCCATTCATTCATATCGCGCCTTCTTATGCAAATCCAACAGACCTATTAAAGCAAACGTTAATTCGAAATTATGCAAAGTCACTTATTCAATACACTCTATGATTAACTGGAAACATCTATTGTTGTGCATATTGTGGCGAATTAATTGTATAAATTATAACATTTTGGGTGGCATTATAAAAGCCATTTGTAGTAACATATTTATTAAATGAAAATGAAATTATTTGTTAATTGGATTTCCTCTTTTTAAAATTTTTAATTTGTATCCAAATCGGAGACATCCACAAAAAAGCTAGGTTGCCTAGTGCCCTTGTATGAAAAGAGTTGTAGATCTGAGGGAGTCAAGGGAGTTGTGTCAGGATCGTGGCAAGTGGCGCTCCATTGTCTCTGCCTGTCCCTGTGGGAATAAGGCGTGACAATTCGATTGATTGATTGTTTTGTATATTATTATTATTATGTGCCTTATATGTGTTTCTTTTGAGTTTGTTTTGTTAATTAATTTCTCTAAAATTAATTCAAATATAATATATAGTTGATGTACATATGGTATATAGGAAGATATATAGATTGGTGTTTAGATATATTAATACGTTATAATAGTCCCTTGGCCGTCGCGGATGCACGTGGCATTGTTGTTGTACTGTCGACGCGGCTAATTTTCTGATTTATACCGTCGGCCGTAGGATCGGTCGCCGCCCGCTCGTCACACATATTCTCGCCTTAACCAAACAACACGCCACTAAGTTTAGCCACGGCTTAACTCAACCACTTCACGAAACAACTGATAAATTTTAATGACGCTTCAATGTCTGAGTACCTACCTAATACTTTAATACGCATCGGGAATGTCGGTCGGCACTTACTTCGGTAGGCAATTTGTTCTTATAAGTGTTCTTATAATGTGACAATGGTGCAACTGATTGTTCATTATTAAAACTACATTATTATTAATACTAATTGTAAATAATACCAAGAATTGTTAATTGAATCTTTATAATAAAACACTTTGGTTAACATCGTCACTAAATATTGTTACATTAAAAAGATTATTCGCTTAATTTTTTTTGGAAGCCAACAAAATATTTATTAAAGTTATTATCCATTCATTACGTGAATGGATACGTTAGGTTAGAATGGATAAGCTAGGTTGCCTTAGCCTTATATAAAGAGAATTGTGAATGTGAAGGAAGCGAGGGAGTTGTGTCAGGATCGTGGCAAGTGGTGCTCCATTGTCTCTGCCTATCCCTGTGGGAAAAAGGCGTGACAATTAGATAGATTGATTGATATTTATATCTTACTTTAATACTATAGTACCGCAAACAAATAAGACTTTTGCTAAAAGCATAAAAACATTACGGTACTTAAATTTTCTATCTAAGCGAATATCGAGGGTAGTAAGGAAACGAAATTTAAACATAGGTAATTTCAGGCCTATGTAGCCAGTAGGCGCGCATGCGTATTTTTAAGAGGAATATCGAACGTACCTACCTTCCCCATACCTCTTAGCACTTTCTAGTATCTCTCAAAGTACGTTTATTTGCTAAGACAATCGATAAATCTACCTCCGATATAGCATTCAAAATAATATTATTTATTCAGCATAGGACTTTCAACTGTTAGATTATGGAATCCTTACTACAGAAAGTCTAGAGAAATAATATTAGAACTTGGAGTTACTTTCAAATTAAAAGGTTCTATTTTTAAAATGATTTCTCTAAAAAGCTTCATATATAAAAAATGTACCTTTCATCGGTGGTCTGACGTTTAAGCACTTAAGTTATTATATTACTGCTTCTTGTATGTCGATGACACTCGGATTAAAATTTTTCATCGTGTTTCCTAGAAACCTTTTACTATTCGTCGCAATAAGAGCTTCAATTTAATCAGCCAGTGAAGAACCCACACCCACGACGGGCAGATGCGCTTGCTTGTTAAAATAACACGTCAACGGCTAAAGCTGCATTGTCATTGGAGTAAGGCGGAATCGTCGCGGCCTCCGTCATTATGGATACATTCAAGAGTAATGTAAAGAAAATACTCGAAATATGTTGTCGATTGAAACCGTGACATTTGCCGTGGAAAGTCGCTCCCCGTTCGCTTTTGTTATTGTCATCCGGTCGTTATGTTGTGCCGTCGTATAAACATAATTTCGATTACATTATTTTCGACACTCTCTATGTACAACTCTAAATACATTTACCCAGTTTTATTATTTAAAAATATCGTCTGATATATTTTAATCTTGGATATTGCATTGTATCTTATTTAGAACTATCAGTCGCATTTATAGAACGGCATAACATAAAATGGGTAATTAGGAAAACATATATCATAACGACTTCCTATAAATTTATTACAGCTTCTATACATAATATGATTAGCGAAGGTAATCTAACATATTTAGATTACCTAAACCTTGTTATGTTATACCTTACCTATGTTCTAAAAATATTTATTTTCAAACTAACTACTTTTCTTTTTATCTTGAAATAATACAAGTAGAAAATAGTTTATATTAATCAGCACCTCAATTAATTTATATTGTATTGATAATGATTATAAAAAATATTTGTAAAAAATGTATTGACGTTAACAAGACCATTACCGCCAGGTACTTACGCCACATTAAAGTATTAGGTATTACCATAGAACCATTGACTATGAGCCACTTATTCTGATTAAACATAATAATTGTTATGTTATTAAATAACATATTATCTTTGTTTATTATAATGACGTAGTAACCATTAAAACAACCAAACTACATCTCCAAATGTATTATGATTCCGTTTATGCACATAAACATGACATTTCTGAAGATTTGTATGAATGACATCCAGATGCGTTAAAATCTTGTCCATATGTCTTCTATTGTCTTTACGTTGACCATAAAATTGTCTAACACAAAAAAGTTCGTCCGCCACCCCGGCTCTGCGAGCATATGGCTTACAATAACAAACGCTTAACCAAAAGTAAACCAATATGTAGGTATCTCGGCAGTGCTGTATGACATGAATGCATTGTGTTAAACAACCATTCTATATTTATATATAATGTACATATATATATACCTACTTATAGCGAGTGTTCATCTTGATAAGTGTTACACGAGGCCTCATGGTGTTATCAGTATGATCAGTTTATAAATAAATTTTAAATATAAAAAATACACAATTTTAAGTTGTGTATTTTCTCAACCTCTTTTGAATGTTAGAGTATTAAAGTTAAAAATAAAAGAAACAAGACAGTGGGTTTCGTTAATGTGGCGTAAGTACCTGGCGGTAATGGTCTTGTTAACGTCAATACATTTTTTACAGATATTTTTTTTTATAATTATAATTATTACAGTTTAAATTAATGTACTGATTTATATAAACTATTTTGTACTTGTATTAAACTAGAAGATAAAAATAATTTTTAATTTATGAACTTTTCCATAAAGAAAAATAATAGACACCTTCGCAAAATAATGATAATATTATGGTTAGAGTTGAGCAATATTGAACAGAAATAATCCGAAGCATTGATTTAATCTTAATATTGGTTGAGAAATAATCCGAAGCGAGCCTTATAATCCCAGTTGCCAAGTTTGCCTGAAGCCTAATGAAATTAATATTAATATTCGCAGGGAATCGGGAAGTTTTAAAGTTTTGTGAATGAACCCCGGGCTTATTGAAATCAATCTACCACATTTTATACATTAAGATAAATTCCATCCTGTTCACTAAAAATTATATTATTATACAATTGTGAATCTTACCGCTGTGATTGTTGGTTTACGTTATATTTAAAGTATAGATTCCATAGTTTCATGAATAATGATAACATGCAAAATAAAGGATAGTGTAAATCACAGAAATAGTAGTTCAAACGAATGAATATGAGGGATAGGTGAGTAAAATATATACGACCGTAATTTTATATTACCCAGGTACGAGTATATTAACGAAAGCTGGCACGTACATCGTAACCATATTATTACAATCAATTAATCATTCAAATTGTCACGCCTTTTCTCCACAGGGGTAGGAAAAGACAATGGGGCGCCTCTTGCCAATTGTCAATACAATTGTCTCTGCCTATCCCTATGTTTCATTAATTAATTGATTTTTATCTTCGTAATAGTTTAGTGCTACCATGTAGAACAAATTCACGTTGAAAATCGATAACTCCTCGAGCAATTACCTCCTGTATTTATTTTATAAGTTAGTCAGCTGCGCCTATGTTCCCAGTAGGCTTCAATAAAGCTTTATGTGAACATCAAACCGCCCCGTTCACTTAATATTCCACTTTAAGCTGCTAGTGATGGGACATTTTGTGAGAATATTAACGCGATGTATTTTTTTTCTTTATTTATTATTGCCGCAGCGTAGGTAGTGCTTCCACTAGGTGGACTGACGACATAGTGAAAGTCACTAATAACCGGTGGATGCAACTGGCATCTTGTCGTTCGAAATGGCGTTCTGAGGGGGAGGCATATGTTCAGCAGTGGACGCCTTCTGGCTGATGATGATGATGATTATTATTGTGGCTTGACATAATTGACAGCACACCCCGCCTGATGTTAAGCTGGAGTGCCGTTCATGAGTAAAAGTGACTGCTACTACAGTTAAATAACTGTAAGTAGCAGGCACATCCACTACACCGGCAACTAACAAGCTGATCCCGAAACGCGACATGGTCACTTTGCGATCTGTACACTTGTAAGTGGTGGGTACTACCACTTACAAGTGTACAGATCGCCACTCCTTGATAACCCGGAGCAAATGTCCGTCTGTTTTTTTAATAACTAATATTCGTAATTTTTAATCAAATTGTCACGTTTTCTCCCACAGGGATAGAAAGAGACAAAGGAGCCATGATCCCGACACAACTCCCTTGCTGACCCCACATTCACAATCCTCTTCATGAAAGCTCTACATAAAATATAACATTACGAATAAAAGCTATGAATCAAAACTTTGCTCCGACCGGAAATCGAACCCGAGACTTTATGCGTAACGAGCTGGTGTGCTGTCATTATTATAAGTAATAATTTTATTTACCGAGCATTTTTTCAAATAACAACACGACTCTAATTTTGTGTATGGGGTGGCTTGGGGGGTTAGACAACGAAAGGCGGAGTCGCCGCGCCCCTTAACAATATACTGAGCTCCACAATTCACCCCGTCACACCTCCGATCGATGCCGCATAGGTGTTATATACATATTTACACATTCAATATGTATTACAGAATACAATATAATATTTGCCCAAGCATTTCATTCTACGGCTATCGCGTCGTTTACCTTTCTCCACCTTTTCCTACTCCAGGAATCCGTTAATGTGCAGTGTAGAAATGGCTTTCAATCGCAAATGAAATGGATTCATCTCACTATAATCCAGTTATATTCACGGTCTAAGCACCACTGGGTTCATTATGGCATTACCCACGGGTGCAACAAGAACCCGGTCCGGTTAAACACAGACACGACTCTGGTGTCCCAGTTTTACCACTTCTTATTCTTTGTAACACCTCGTTTAGTATCTCGGACAGATTAGATATCTGGGACTTCAATCACAGGGACCACAACGATCGGCCCAATAGGATTGACATTCTGAACAAGGTGCGGCGGTTCTTCGCTCCGAAGCAACGCCTGTTACTATTTAAGGATCAAAATTCGCTCTTGCGCGGAGTATTTTTTATTTTATTATACATTTCTATACTAAGCTACTAAAGTGCTTGTATCATAGAAACAGAACAACCAAAGTACATATATCAAAGATACATTGGTACCGGTGAGTGGTTTCGAACCCGTGCCACTCGGCTTACGTAGCCATTGCACTGCCACTACACCACGGCCGCCTTCATTTTTCATAGTATTGTTTCATAGTATTGTTTTCAACTTTGGCTCTTCCAAAAATCTTCTTGTTGCGCCGAGTTGTCCTTGAAAATCTTCTCTAAAATAAAAGAGAACCAAATCGGTGAAAAACAATCGAATAAATAACAAGAATAATCAAAATCGGTAAGGGTAATAAAAGTTTATTCGAGATATGCAGTAACATATCAAAATATATACATAACTCCTCTTTGGAAGTTGGTTAAAAATATGTAAGAATTTACCGCAATTAACATTCCTGTCTGCCTAATGAGTTCATCAAGATTCTTCGCTGCGAGTTCATTTATTATTCTACTGAAATTTAAAAATAAAAAATAAACAGATAAGTTTTCTAAAATAAACCCTTTCTTATTAGTTATTGTTGAATGTAATATATTGCTTAATATAACTATTTATATAGATGTTTATTATTTTGGTTAGTAAACGATGGTTTGGGCACATGGAAAGGATGAGTGCACATGAAAAGTAGATTGACAAAAGCAATTTATAAATCTGATGTGAATGGATGCGTTAAACAAGGCAGGCCCAGAAGGGTGTACTTCGACCAAATCGGAGACATCCTCAAGAAAGCTAGGTTGCCTAGTGCCCATGAACCTTTGAGCTTGTATAATTGTGGATGTAAAAAAAGCGAGGGAGTAGTGTCAGGATCATGGCAAGAGGCGCTCCATTGTCTCTGCCTATGGGAAAAAGGCGTGATAATTTTATTGATTAATTGATTTATTATTTTAAGTTTAAAAATTAACGATACATTTGTTAAAAAAATATTGTTGGTAAGATTGTATTCAACTTTATACCTTTGTTAACTAGATGTTACTTTAACAGAAATAAAACAATAATTCGTACCACCACTTTCAAGTATACTGGGATTGTAAATGGTAGTTTCACCTTTTTTTGTTTTTTTAACCTGTTCGTAAGCATGATGGAGGTCTAAGAGTGTAGACGACTGAAAAAAAATGAGTCAGTTCACGACTGCCTTAGTCACCGTCACTATGCCGCCCAAAGTAATGGACCAACCATTTGAACTATCCATTAGAAACAACAGTTGGTGGTCATTTGCTCAGTCAGCCGATCTGGGGTAGTACTCGGTCCACCAAGTGTTCAGACCGTGAAGTGCCTTAGACGCGTTTTGAGGTCAGCATAAAAGTTGCCGGAACCCACTGGGCCGGCATAGTGACTTGTAGTTATTTAACCGTAGTAGCAGTCATCTCTATTCATAGACCGCTTTCCAGCCCCACATCAGACGGGGTAATAAATAACTGATATCCATATAATTTAGAATACAGGAAATATACATATAATATAATGTATATTCGTTAATTATTTAAAAAAAAACCTTAGTACATAGTAAATGTAGTGGGAAATTGAATCCTTTTTGTATATTATTGAAAGGGATCGTGGCACGTTGGGTGGGTGGAATAGAGTAACAGCTCCGACGCGTTATACTCACTATCAGCGCCCGCTTTACTCCAACATTTGCATTTTAATAATACCCCACGGGTTTCACAGAAGCTGCCGCCATCGCATAAATTGCTGAATGAATTAATTGTATTTTCAATAGCAACGTAACACCAGCGTGAATTTAAATTAGGCAACTTGACAAAGTAATTAAACATCTTATTGTTTTAAACAAATCCTTTATCGATGACGAAATATATTTAAATCCTAATAAAAAATGGCAGCAGTTTATTAGTGTAGTCATATTTTTTTTTATTAAAGCTAGACATGTGACAGCACTCCTCCTGATATAAAGCTAGAGTACAGTCCATGCGTGGAGGCGATGTCTACTATATTTAATAAATTGAAGGAGCATTTGCTTTTACTTTGCCAGCCTAATTAAAACCGGCAACATTTAAGCTGATACCGAAACGAGACTGAGTCACTTTACTGTGGCTATCCCTGATCAGCAGACTGGGAAAATGTCATATTTTTCAGACAATTTGGAAATGTCTGCCTGTCTGCCTGCTTCTTGAAGTACCATGACAATCCCAGTATAAAAAACAGTCTAATGAGTTAAAGTCTAACACAATACTATTAAATTGTGTTAGCTAACACAATACTACCAGATTGGATTAATTTAATATTAATTAAATTAATAACCGAATTTGTCACGTGATGAAACTGGCAGTATTCCTCCTAAACACATATAAAGTATGTTTTACTTCTCTCAGTGAATACAAAATCCAAAATAATACTTTATTATCTGGTATTTTTAATGTTATGTGTAATTAAAGATTATTTGATATTGTTACAGTTGAGAGGGTGGACATAAAAGTCGCCATATCCGAGTATCACATCCGGCAGCACGGCGACATACTGTCTGCCGGCTCTAAAACACTAGAGAAAAAAATCAAATACAAAACTTCCGCCGCTAGTTTTCTAAACGAACTTCTTAATGTCTCTTAATAATTTATGGTGAGCGAGAACTATATAGACAGACGGTAGCGTTGAAAATGTCACACGTCATTAATTAGCTTCGGGGTATTAAGTTTTTTTTTGTTCTGAACATAATCGCTCTTATGTCAACATTCCCTTTTGGGAATCTTCCGCTTTTTTCTTTTATACATTACTTGTTTGCTTCTTCAAAAGTTAAAACTAATACGAGTGAATAATTTTAAAGAGAACGTGAAATTTGTTACGAAAATAAGTAATTAGCATATTCTATACATATAAACATTTAATATTCTATGTCAATCCTTGTGAATGAATTAAGGTGGCGGCACAACATGAGGTGATTTCAGTTACTTGAATTTTTTAAATTGAGGCTCTACATATGACAACTCCCTGCCTGATGTTGAGCTAGAGTGCGGTCCAAGAATGAAGGTGACTGCTACTACAGCTTGATAACTGCAAGTTGCTGTCGCGTCTACTATGTCGGTCTAGTTGGAACCGGTAAACTTACAAGGTGATTTCGAAAAGCGAGTCACAGTCTGCACTTTTTAAGTGGTGGTTCTGCCCCGAATCAACAGACTGGGCACCACCTCTCAGACGTTTTTTATTCACAAATATATGTAACAATCAATTTAATAATGAAATAAATTTAATATATATAAGAAATTGAATTATTAAATAAATTCAGTATTACAAATGAAAGCAACGAAACAAATTTTAGCATCGGGAATCAAACACGGGACTACGCTAAACAAGTCTACGTAGAAATATAGATATTTCTTTAATGTAATAGAATATTTACTCGTATTACGCGAGTACTTAAAAGCTCTGTACCCAGATTAGTCGCGCGACAAGTGACTGACTGATAATTCCCTTAGATCCTCAAGTTCTATTATTAATTTTATATTGGCTGTAGTCAGTACCACCACTTTCTAATGCACAGACCGTGAAGTGACTTGGTTGCGTTTCGCGATCAGTTTGAAAGTAGCTAATATACTACGTTTATTAGAGCGACATAGCGGATGCTACTTGGAGTTATTTAACTGTAATAACAGTAGCCTTTATTCATGAAACACTTTCCATCTAGGTAGGGTGCTGACTCTTTTACTAATAGGAGATGCTGATCTCAAGAGCCTCTGCAGTTTCGGAAAGACATAACGCTTTATAGAATTTCAATCTTTACCGCCTTACCAACCAGAATGTTAAAACTTCTTTATTTTAATTCGTGGCTGCATAGGTTTTGGCATGCATCCGCGTTTTATAGTCAAATCGACAGAAAAACTAAACGGTTTGACGTGTCGTTTCTTTGTCGAACAATCGACAAGGAGGATGCATTACCAGACCATGTGATTTCCCATTCTTCGCTTCTTTTATATACTTCAATAAGCACCGTTGGCCGACATAGTAATGAAGACTTATGCAGCGTAAAATAGGTTTTACGCTGAATCATTATCAGCGTTCTTAAACCTCCTTCCTCCTTTTGAAAAATTATATGTATTATAGAGAAATATATCGAACGAGGGTTTCATAAAAAGAGGTAATCAAGGAGGTTTTTTTCTATCTCGAATTGTAACCAGATCATCATCATCATCAGCCAGAAGGCGTCTACGAACGACAAGATGCCAGTTGCTTCCCCCGATTACCTGTGACTTTCATTATGCCATCAGTCCACCTAGGGGGAGGCCTACCTACGCTGCGTCTTCCGGTTCGTAGTCTCCACTCTAGAATCTTTCTTCCCCATCGGTTGTCGGTTCTTGAGCGATATGACCAGCCCATTGCCACGTCAGCTTACAAATCCTACGACCTATGTCGGTAACTCTAGTTCTTGGGAATATCCTCATTTCGGATTCTATCGCGCAAAGACACACCAAGCATAGGTCTCTCTTCCAACCTTCTTCTCTTCTCTCTTCTAGGTAAGCTTTTCCAACAGGCCAACTTTTAATGACCGCGTCTCAGTGCCATATGTGATCACTGGACTGGCAACACACACTGGTTAAAGACCCTTGTCTTCAGGCACTGCGGGATGCTTGACGAGAAAATATGACGCAATTTTCTTTGTCTTTGTCTTTGTCTTCTGTCTCTTTGTCGAAGTACCTACCTAACTGGACAATGTGGCCGAGTTAATTATAGTGGTCAACCACTTCAAGAGTATCGTTCTCAACGACTACCGGTATGGGCACAACATGGACATTGGACTCGATTTTTATCTTGTCCATGTTTATTTAAAGACACACCTGTTGGGAAACGTTTCTCTAAGTCGCTGGTAGAAAGATACGATCATATATCCTAGGACCATAGATAAATCTAAATACAGTTATTTCCAAGCCGCTTTAGTTTTTTAATAAGGTTATTAGCCAAATCGGAGATATTCTCAAGAAAGCTGTGTAGCCTAGTGCCCATAACCGCAAAGCTTGTACGAAGAGAATTGTGGATGTGAGAGAAGCGAGGGAGTTGTATCAGGATCGTGGCAAGTGGCGCTCCGTTGTCTCTGCCTATCCCTGTGTGAAAAAGGCGTGACAATTAGATTGATTAATTATTATAGCTCTATTTATGACAGCCTTCTACCTGATGTTAATATGTTAAGATGAAAGCAACTATTACAACAAGGTACGCGACTGGGTCGCTTCACGGACTCTACATTTGAATGTACCACCCCGTTTAGGCCGACTTGGCAAATGAACGTCAACTATCTGTCTATTATATATTAATATACGGTCTTTATAATTAACTACAGACATGCGTGGCGCATTGGTGAGCATACTAGTTCATTACGCGTAAAGCGCCGGGTTTGATTCCCGGTCGGGACCAATATTTGTTTTATAGGTTTTATTTCCAATATTTAATAATTAGTTTGAATAGGTATTACAAATTTAATGTATGTTGATAAAAAATAAGATGATACTAAGTCTGCCGATCTGGAGTAGTCATCACTTACGTTGCCGGTTTGCAATTGACACTTAGAGCAGCAGTACATGTGACTGCTGCTCACAGTATTTAACTGTAGTGTAGCAGTCACCTCAATTCCTGAACCGCACTCCAACCTAACATCAGGCGGGAGGTGCTGTTATAAACGAGCCACAATAAAAAAACAACTAGATTAATTATCCAATTATCTGTTGCACAAAATGTTATTAGAGCCCAAGGATTAAGGTAAGTACTAAAATGATTTGTGCAGTGCTGTAGCGTTCGTTAAAATAAGGGCTGTTTAAATTAACTATAGTTTCCTGTAACTAACTGTTAGCCTTTGTAATTTTCTTTTCAATATTATAATATTTATAATATTAACATTTCACATAAGTTCACATTTCACATTAGACTGCGCTAACAGCGACTAATACGTAAATATGCCGTTCTGTAAACGCTTAACGTTGTTAAAGTGGCAAAGTTAAATTGTAGCGCCATCTGTTAATATTCATTAGAACTATGTCGTGACGCTTTCTTTCTTCTTGTTTATGGCTTAGTATATAAGTTGCCAGTGTTAAAGTAAAAATATATGGTTCAATATTAAAATATCGTCAAGTAAATATGGATATGAAACATGCGAGTGATTTATCACAAATTGACGATGATAGTCAGGTTGATGATGATCGTTTTAGTGAAGCGGCGGAAAGCCTTTACCAAACCTTTGGAAGGAGTCTTTTGAAGGGAAAACGAAGAACACATTTCACAGATTTAAATTACTTGTCTAGTCTCGATCAACTTAAAAATGATTACTGGATAACAATTTCATCATTATTATATATTAATAAAATTGCGCGTCCTGTCACTTTCAGTTGCCCCACTGTAATTCGTGGCTCTAGTAAGAGTATAAGTTGACAGCTGTCAATTAGTGTTGTTTGCAAAGATTGAAGGGGTTATTGTCAGATTTTTAAATTGAAATCTTTTCGTACAGGTATTTTTTTTAAATATAATTATTTATTTCATAGGTTTTACCTTAATTTAATTATTTACATCAACCAAAATGTTCATCCACATTAATGTTTAATCGTAGATACTTAGGTACTTGTTTTTTTTCCAGTGTAATTCTTTACACTGACTTATTAATTCAGTTTATAGGTGCATCATAATATCTTTATTACAATATCATATCTGCATTAAAAATATTATCTTAGTCCAAGGGGTTTTTTTTTTCTTTCTGTAAATCCTATTTTTAGATTATTACCTATTTCATATTTCGCGGGATATGAATTTCACAGGTGTTATTTTCCTATTGGTTGCTAGAGGTCAGGGTAATGTCCTCTAGGTATTGATCATGATCGGGCCCGAAAGTCTAGATGCGCGAAGACTCCAAACGAGGTGCGCAGTTGGAAAGAACTCATTGGGACGGAGATATCCGGCCGGGTGACATCCATCGGGCAACTTAAAGCTCAAATCAACTACTAAGGGTAAGTATTTTGTTTTACTATGTTTTGACATTTTTATAAAGGACATTGGACTAAATAAGTAATGAAAAATAAGAAAGTATCAAAAAACAATTTCTCTAATTAGTTTTTCGAAACGAAAGGCATGCTATATGTATTTTCTATTTATTTTTGACGCAACAGTCTTAACGCAACTTCTATTTCAAGTCATTAAAATTATTAATGTAGCTTCTATTGTCTATACGGAATTTTCTATTTGAAATTACATGGATTATTATATGGCAATGATCACCGACAATATGGTGCCTGTCACTTAAGTCTCATTTACATGCATCCAAGACATAAAAAGAAATGTTTGATAGAGGACGACGAGACTTTATTGTTTGTAACTGTTATAAAACGTCCCATAATCATCCAAAATTATACTTGACACGCTGCCGGTTAAACATGTCAAGCTTCCACTGCGCGCGCATCTACGTCTTTAGCCACTTCTTAATGCGCATGTACCTTTCCTAACAAAGGAAAAATGGTTGAGTTGCTCGGAGTACATCTGTGAACAATACATAAAGTACATACAAGCACATAAAAGTTATTCGTTTTGTTATTTCATTACACTGTTATTGTAGAAAACACAATATAAACAATCGCCAGTAAGGTAGATTGGTCGCTAAAGCGGACGGTGTTATCCGAATCGAAGCTTCGTAGAGCAAAATGGTTTGCACAGCAGAGCAAGTGAGTCGTAGCAATCGGAATTTATTCCAATTCTTCATAAACTACAAATATTATATACCTGCCATTGATAATCTGTTAAGTAGGAAATACAAATTTTATAAATTAGGCTTCATAAATATTTAATAATGGTTGAAAGATTTTTAAATTTGACGCCACTTTGTTGTGTCACGTGTGTCACCTCTCGCCGCCAATACTATATTATATACTCATAGATCTATGATATAGCAAACAACGTAGGCCTTTGTGTAATCGACTACATGCAATAATAAAACATTTAAAGCCAATAAGTTAATAAGTTCATCAATCATTAAGTTCGTTAACTAAGATCATTAACAATATAAGCGAATATCCAAAAAAAAAAGTCAAAAGTCCAATAATTTAGGGTTCCAAGCTCAGATCATATAATATAATCTATACTTATATGATCTAAGATTACAAGATTCAAAAAACACGTCACTCCTCAAGTTTCGGTAGAATACAAGAGAATATTTACTGTTTCATGCATGACGCTATCGAAAAGGATTATTGTCTCAGGACGATCAACCGGTCGTGAAAACTCAGCTTCATTTCTCATATACACATATACACTACACGTGGGCAATCACTGAACTTTAGTGATTATCGTAATGGGCCTAATATTGACCAGATAAACCTTGATTGCTTGATTAGGCATATTGCAAATAAGTCAAAATAAAATTATGTGATAGCCCTATTATAATTAGTTAGTTAGCCCTATAATTAGCCCTATTATAATAGCCCTAATTAGTATTAAAGTTATTAATTTGAATTTGTACAATAGGTATATCTTCTAAATATTTTGACTCTACGGTACACTTCTGGGTTTATTCCTACAAGTGTGAATATTATAAGTGTCAAGTTTTGGTAAGGGGTCAGTCTATCATTTACTAACTCTTTTTTAAATTTATTATTATCATCTTTATTTTAGTATTAAAACACCTATCTTTTTATTAGCTTATTTCGGAAGAGAAGTGTCATGAAGAAAGAAGATGAAATACCAAAAGGTCGTGAATTAGAGGATCCAATCAAGATTGTTACAGAGATTACTTTAGAGGTTGCTGGTACGATTCAGTCGACCAATAAAATCGTATTAAAAGTAAAGCAAACACATTCAACAATGAATCCAGAAGAAAGGGGCGAGCCTGCTTCAGACAAAAAAGAATCTTACAGCACTGCCTCTTTTTACAAAGAGTATGAAAGTTCTATGAATAAAGTGGAGAAGGAAATAAAAATTGAGGAAAGGGATGAGAAACCCAATCCTCAAAACAGACCTATGAACTATTATAAGCCACTTCCTTGCAAGAAAGAGGAAGCAGAATGTAATAAAGAAATGCTTCGTGATAGATCACCAGTGTCGGAAAAAGAGAGACAGGAAAGGGACACTGTTATAAAAGAGCTTAAATCAGAGATTCAAACGCCGGCAGAACTTGAGATACTAAATAGGAGAGAACGAAGCCTTAAATCTGAGAGGCCCTGGGATAATCAGCTTCGTGGTCCTGCTGAAACTATTACAGAGCCAATTGAGTCCGTTAAGCCACTTGTGACTCTTGGGCCTGTTCGTCCGCTACAAAACGCGGTTGATTACTACAATCAGGTTTGTATAGCAACATTATAGTTACATAGGTTTTTTGAATATGTATAATATAAATATAATTAATTATTTTAAGGGGTCTCCTTTTATGGACGATAGTTCAAACGAAGGAGCTTTGCAAATCGCAACATCTGATGAAGAAAATGAAGAGGAAAATGAGGAAACAGAGAAATCAGAGAAAAAACACACTGATCAGCCGGAACAAAATTTTTGGGTTGTGTATTGATTAAGAATTATTCATAATAGTCTTTTACCAATAATAATATCAATGGTATTTTTTCTGTCATAGTTGATATATTTAAGAAGCAATTGTAAATATTGCAAACTATAACTATATTTACTATAACGATATATTTTTATTATTTTTTTGTAGAAGGCTAATAACTCAATCGACGCAAAATCTATAGAGATGCAAAAGGATATAGGCCCTGATGTGGCCCTGACTGGATCAGCTCCTTCTTCTAACAAAGAGTTAGATAACGGAAATAAACCTACTAATGCAGAAATTGTTAATAAACTAATGAATGCTGATGCACAGACAAATTCAACAGATTATGCGGAAATTAATAAAATCAATGCCGTTGCTGAAAGAATAAGGGTTAGTAACTACAACTAGTAAATATGACCAATTTAAATATAATGTAATTATGTTAATGTTATCTTCATCATCAATTGCATGCGCTATCTATTGCAGAGACAACGACAACGAAGCGCCACTTTTTACGATCCTGACAACTTCCTTGCTTCCATAATTCCATAATTCTTGCTCTTTGGTTTTGAGCACTGCAGACTCATGTTTATAAATCTCTTAGGTTAATCTCCTTTCATCCATTATTTAAATGTAGCCAAACCAACGCAATATACTTTCTCAGTCTCTGTTACTACATCTTCTTTCAAATCACATCTATCACGAACAACTGTATTCTTTATTCTAACAAGCACCGCATTACGTTAATAGATTAATGACATTTTAATTAGGTTGTATAATGCCACAATTTTTTTTAGTTATCAGTTCGTAGCCGAGCACCACCTTCTCGTCCACCGACCGACGTATTCAGGTTCAATTGGAGGACTTATGAAGGATTTTATTCGTTAGTATTTTTTTATGCCTTACAATAATAAACATAGGTACATATTATTAAAGTATACTCATATTAAACTAAATTTTTGGCAGGGCTAAAGCCGGGGAAGTTTTAATATCAAGATACACGGTGTATTATGCGGCAGGAACAGGTGCATTTTCTAGCGTGGTCCGCGCTAAAGACCATTATAATGCCAATGCTGACGTGGCTATTAAAATTATCAGAAAACATTCATCGACGTAATTATCTAATTGTAATTAAAATAAGTCAATATGTAATATATTAAACTTACCAATATGAAATTTACCAGGTTTAACATGGGTATTAAAGAACTGGAAGTGTTTAAAATTCTGCGGAATGCCGATCGTCACGACCTATTTCATTGTTTGAGATGCCTGAACTATTTCATACACCGCGGTCATCTCTGTTTGGTATTGGAACCAATGACCATGAATTTTGCTTGTTATATAAACTTGCATAACACTCCCTATAATACTGGTATGGACATGAAATGTGTGCAACACTTTGTACCGCAGCTTTTCTTGGCTTTGAAATTACTCAAGTGTAAGAACATCATTCATACAGGTACTGTACGAAATTTCTCTTAGAGTGATTGATTGACAAATACTTGCTAAATATAATATTTTTTTCTATCTAATTTTCATACCTAATAGTTTTCTTGTTTTATACAGACATTAAACCAGAAAACATTCTCCTAGACTACGCGCGGAGGCATCTCAAGTTAGGTGACTTTGGCTCGGCAATTACACAGGATAATCCTGCGCCGACATCGTATTTGGTATCCCGATATTATCGTGCTCCGGAGGTCATCATGGGTGCAGGGTACAATCACGGCATTGACATTTGGTCAGCTGGTTGCACTATTTATGAAATGATTACAGGCAAAAAAATGTTTAAGGCTGCAACCAACAATCACATGATTAAGAAAATCATGGAATACGGAGGAAAGCTCCCCAATGAGATGATCTTACATAGCAAATTCGGGTCAACACATTTCACAAAAGATTTCGAATTCAAACTAGTTAAATATGAAGATACTTTAAAGGTAGCTAGCTATAAATATTAAATAATAAAAACGAATATATACTTTTTTCTTTTTACAAAATATCTTTTTGACTATTTTATCTAAATGGGTACACAGGAAGGGTGCAAAGTGCTTCCAATTATCAAGAGGAACCGCAACCTGCAAGCCGAGATTACCCCGCATCCACCAATCCTTCTTACCAGGGACCAAGCCAAGAAGTGCCGGCAGCTTCGCGACTTACTGGAGCGTATGCTGTGCCTGGACCCTAACAAACGAGCAACAATTGAAGGAATCATAGGTCATTCCTTCATCTTCCATTAGACGACGCAACTACGAGCGGTGTCGTTTAGATAATGTATTATTCGGCAAAATATAATTATAATACCTACTTAATCACTTATGTAGTAGATTGAAAGTTGTCTATATATTTCAAATTAATGTTGTTTTTGTAGAAACCCTTCTGTATTACGAAGTGTATCCCAGTCATAATGCTGAGCGTTTAGATGTAATAATCCGTTAGTGAATATTTCACCATCCTTTTAATCGACACTAACAAATATGTATCTTATCTGTGTGTGTTTATTTATTTTGGTATCATATTAAAAACGAATAGTGATGTTTTACGCTACTTTAGCACCTTTATTTTGTTAAATGCAATGTTAAATTTTTATATTTTCATCTATTTTCATTAGTAGGCGCTCGTGATACTTCGTTTAAACATTATTCTCAATTTCATAGGTAAACACACAAAAATCGTAACGTAACGTAGAAGTTATTGTTCTGCTTTTAATTATCCTTTTAATGATAATTTATTATGCAGTATTTAATAACAACAATTTCAAATAATTAGCATTTAATCCATTTATCTCGATGTTAGTAGATGTTTATTCATTATATTCAATTTACTCTCTGGGTGTTAGTAATTTTAATAATATAATTGTTGTTGTTCTAAATAAATGTGTGCCAAGATAATTAATATTTGATTAAATATAATTTAAACATTGTATGTATGACAACATTATATGTAGAAACCATTAAGCATGAATAATGGAAAAATTAACAATGATCTCAAAACGTCAATGTCGACGTAAAATAATATAACTGTACTTTTTTCTTAATAAATAAATAACTTAAAATCATTTGTGTTTTGTATTATTTCTGAATCTTTAAAGTGGGCAAACGATTGCCAACAAGCAGCTGTTGGCAATCGTTTGCCCAGTTATTTGCCGACCCAGGGTTTTACCAATCGTGTTTTGAGTACTAGTCGACATTTGGCAGAGGTCTGTACGGCTTGTCACATTCATCTGTGGCAATAGTCACTTTCGCTCATGGATCGCAACTCCAGCCTAACATCAGACGGTGTGTGGCCATATGGCGAGCCTAAAGGAAACAAGCTATAGGCCACCAGCTATAAAGTGTTAGACTAGAAAGTGAATCCCAGCTTTGCTTAAAAACTATGGAGATTAGCTAACATATATACACATACCTATTAGCCTAGTTATCTAAATTCAGTCATAGTCCTTGACGATCCTAAAATGGAAAGAACCTTACTATTAAAGTTTGCCTGCCTTTCTCTAGATATTTCTAAAAGGCTTTGCGAGTCAGATGGTATAATCCAGATGGAATAAATTGTAGGTAGGTATATAATTTTATACACATGTATAAGTTAGATTTAAGGTATAATAAAAAATCAAAACAGCTGATGTAACTTTAGTCATAGCTTCACAGCTCTTATCCCTTGCATCCTCATGATGCACCAACAGGTCTTTAACTCGATAACGGCTCGTTCTATGTCTTGTCGATTGCTGATCCAAGAGGATCCATGATGGTGCATTATCAGATACTTCGGATCCTCAATTTGATAACGGCACAGCTAAAAGCTTATAGTGAGTAACAATTTTAGTTAAAGCACTATAGTTCTATCTCTTGTTGATTTGCTGATCTCCCACCTTCGAGCTCCATTATCAGAGTAGCTAAGTGGTACCTATTTGAACACCCATGTATGCGAATACATGGGTGTGTCAAATGTTAGGTCACTGATATGATTAAAAGTATAGTAAATACCGATTATGCGTCTAAGATCCCTACCGCAGCTAACAAAACGAGCCGATGACCTTGAAACCCTGATCAGATCTTCATTTATCAATTGTAGCTAAGAACCATCTCGATCACGTCTGCTTTCAAAGAACAAAAAAAAACCGCATCGTAATCGGTCCATTCGTTTAGGAGCTACGATGCCACAGACTGACACACAGATACACTGACAAGTCAAACTTACAACACTCCTCTTTTTAAGTCGGGGGTCAATAAACTATAAATAAACCATTTTTTATACTACATAAAATGTTATATCAACTCCTTACCATCGAGCTAGATGTGCTTCGCAAAAAAAAAAAATTTAACTAGAAGTGACGTAGTCAAGGTTTCAACGACTTAACTCAGGTTGTTTTAGATTACCATAAATCCCGTGGTCTCACAGACTGTGTTCTGTGGTGACGGCAATCACGCGCGGGTGATTGCTGGAGTTGCTGGTCGCCCATCGGGCGCGTCCCCAGGTGGCGGATAGGGGAACGCTCCGTCGCGGTATCGGGACCCGGGCGTAGTGACCCCGGGTTCCGGCGCGGACCAAAACCAGCGTGTGGGCGCTCCGGCCTTACAGCCAGCGTGGCGCAACCCGAGAGCGGTGATCTTCACATCGCTTTCACCCTGTCCTCTTCCTGTTAGCCTCTGGCTACCAGAGGCGCATCGGGAAGAGGAAACGAGAGGATTGTCCCGGCTGGGTGGGTATCTTGGCGCCTGGCTGGGACGGAGAAAGCGAGTGCGTCGCCCGGGCAATGACCGAACATTGCCTGAGCGGCGCACTACTAAGACGTGGCGCTGCCGAGCAACCGCTCAAAACACGGTGCTCCCTCGGGCAGTGCTTTTTAGCATAGCGTGGTGGAGCGAATGGCGGATGCCGCTGCTCAAGCTGGGCAGTGGCAGAAAGGGAGAGCCGTGCAGCCGTTTCCGCACGTCTCTCCGTTCCTAGAAAGAAGTTACGAAAGAAGTCGGCCAGTGCTCCGTCGATGACGGTCTGTGGAAACGGCGGTAAGAGCCCGGTACTCCGGCTGGTAGAGCTTTCCTCCTACGTTAATAATAATAAAAAAGATTACCATTAATAAAATACATATAAACAAGTAAATAGATTGTTTAATAGAGTTTAACCCCATTTCTCGACCGGGAAGCATCTCAAAGTTGCCGCTCCGCTGTTTAAATTTATTTAAAATATTTTAAGAATATTTTAACAGCTGAAATTATTAATTAAGTGTAAATAAATAGTGTAGTTTTATAATTTAAATTAAAAGGTGTTAATTAGTGCAGTACGAGAAAAGGATAAAGCTTATTACATAATAGAAGGTAGGTCTGCTTTAGATTACCATAGATTAGAATCTCTCATCATTATCATCATCAGCCAGAAGGTGTCCACTGCTGAACATAGGCATCCACTGGTTATTTGCGACTTTCACTATGTCGTCAGTCCACCTAGTGGGAGGCCTACCTAAGCTGCGTCTGCCGGTTCGTGGTCTCTACTCCTTTCTTCCCCATCGGTTGTCGGGTTTCAGAGCGATGTGGCCTGCCTATTGCCACTTCAGCTTGCAAATACTACGAGCTATGTCGGTAACTATTTCGTTTAACTCGTTCTTTGGCGAATATTCTCGTTCGGGATTCTGTCGCGCAGAGATACTCCAAGCATTGCTCTCTCCATTGCCCGCTGAGCGACTCTGAGCTTTTTCAACAGGCCAACATTTAAGGGCATTTCAGTGCCATATGTTATCACTGGCAACTCACATTGGTTGAAGACCCTTGTCTTCAGGCACTGCCGTATGTTTGACGAGAAGATATGACACAATTTCCTGAACGCCGTATCAACATCCAAGTTGGATTCTTCGAGCTACCTCTTTGTCGACTATGGACCTACCTAACTGGACAATCCGCCTAAGGTAGAGTGGTCAACAACTTCGAGAGTATAGTTCCAAAAGACTACCGATACGGGCACAATATGGACATAGGACATGATTTTGGTCTTGTCCATATTCATTTTAAAACCCACATGTTGGGAAACGTTACCAAGGTTGCTGAGAATAGCATTCTCGGAGAACAGCGACTCGGCCATAATCATCGGCAAAACGAAGGTAAGTGATGTATTCGCCATTGATGTTGGTGCCGATCCAGTCCAAGAGCTTAAAAACGTCCTCCAGTGCATTCGTGAACAGTTTTGACGTCTCCCTGTCTCACGCCTCTCAGCAACTGAATTGGGTTTGTGCTCTCATCCTATAACCGGATCGACATAGTGGCGTTTCTATACAAATATAACACTTTGATATACCTATCTATAATAAATATAACATCGCTAAAGGGACTACAATACTGCCCAGGTCTCGATTGAATCAAAGGCTTTTTCATAGTCCACGAACGCTAAACACAGTGGCCTGGTGTATGTGGTCCATGTTGCCAAAGCCTTTTCGGAAACCGGAGGCTCGGGTTTCGGGAGGCTGGAATTCATCAAACCTGCGTTCGAGACGGTTCGTAATGACTCTCGAGAACAACTTGTACAGGTACACATGGCTCAAAAGTGAGATGGGTCTATAATTCTTTAATAAGGTTTTATCTATATTTTTGAAGAAGAGCAAGATCGGTTTGCCATCCCCCTTCTCGGTGGTTTTGTCGTTATTCCGTCATCAACCGGCGCCTTGTTATTCTTAAGTTGTTTGGGAGCCATTCTAATCTCATACAGGCTGATGTCTGGGATGTCCTCAGTATAGTGTCGGGTCAGTTTAGCTCTGGTGTCCTGAGCTGTACTGCCAAACCCATTTGGTGTCGAGGTGTACAGCTGTCCGTAAAACCCCTTAAGCTCTCTCTAAATCTCTGGCTTCGAGGTAATGATACTATCGTCCTCGATCTTCAGCTTCGTCATTTGGCTTTGCCCAATAGACGAATTCTTTGCGAACACTTTCGAGCCTTGGTTCCGCTAAATTGGGTCCTCATTACATGTTGTATTGTAGGAACGCAGATCGTGTCGTCATAGCTTTCGAGATTCGTCTATTAAGCTTAGCATATTCTGACATGTCAGCTGAAGATTGCAGTCTCATTTCCCTCTGGTCTTCCATCAGTTTAATAGTTCTGTCTGAGAGCTTCTACTGCTTTTTCCGGCGTCGGGTCCTAAAGAACTTGGACCCGACAGCTTGGACAGTTTCCACCAGACCAGCCCATTGTTAATCTCGTCCACAGTTTTGCATTCGTCTAGGCACTGGAAGCGATTTTGCAGTGCACTGCACCATGCTTGGCAGGCGGCTTGGGGATCGCAGTATGCTCATCGCACGTAAAGGGGACGCTGCTGCCTTTCCACGGTAATTTATTTTCTAAATTGAGACTGTGTCGAAAGCTTTTGCTCGATCAAGAAAGGCTCCAACACAAGGCTTGTGTTTAAATGGTCGTGTGTGTACAGCATTATCTATAAAACTATCTACAGAACAAAGAAAGATATATCTCTGTTCTGTGGATAGCTATCAACCCTGAAACCTTGTTTTTTATATACATAGATTGTTCACCCCCAGATATTTATTATACAACGTTTACTTACCTTGCGAGTAATTTGGAGATATATTAAAAAGGAATTTTCGGACAGTAGATTTATTATACACTGTCTGTCTAAATATTCAGTCGGACTAGGCGGAATGGATTACGAAGTCTCTGCCTGTGATTAAACAAAACGACAACAACTGTCAATATTTAATCTGTGGTTTAGTTTAGATTTGGAGTTATGTTGCACTGTCTCCTTTTCCTTGTGGATATTTTTATCGTATCCGTTTCGTGAATAGTGTTATCGCGTCTTTTGTTTTATTTGAATTAAGTTTTTCATGTGAAGTTTTAGTTGAAAGGTGTGAAATAAGAGAAGGTTAGTATTGTATTGCATGTATTATAAAATTATTACAGTCGGAAGTGAAATTTATATTATTAAAAATCATACAGTTACTGAAGTGCCTTAAAACCTGTTCTATCGAGAATCACACGGAACCTTGTAATCAATGTAAATTAACTATGACATGGGAAACGTCGTTTAAGTTAATAAAGTTAAACTATAGTTCAAGTAGCGTGTATATTAATTTGTCGTTAGACTTTGATACCTTAGGGCACGTGCCTATTAGCTTCGTCATTAATTTACGACTTGTTGCCCCACATAAGCACATTAACTAGTTGTACCTATTTTATTAATTAATTTTACAGTATAGTCCCTGTAATTATAAATTTGATGGGCAATATAATCATGTTTTAATTGAATTATTCTAATATCTAAAAGTCCTATACTTAATACTATATTAAAATGAAGAAAATAGTTTTTTGAAAGACAATAAGATAAATATGTTCCTATACATATGTATGATTTTGTAATGTTTTTCCTTAACCTTGGAGTGAAGCATAAAAAAAGCAATTCGATAAATTAAATAATTCACAATATTCCACCACATACCTTTAGATGTTAAACTGGAGAGAAATCTATGAACGAGGATAATTATTTTTGTTCAAATTTTCATAACACTTAACATTTATTGATTTGTTGGAGGTGACTGGAATGCTAAACTCACCCACAGTGATAGCTTAACCACTACAAGAGGAACAGAACTAAACAGAAGCGAGGGAGTTTTATCAGGATCAGGATCTCCATTGTCTCTGCCTATCCCCGGGAAAAAGGCGTGACAATTTGATTGATTGATTGAATTAACAGCCTTATTATCTTTTATTTTTAAAGGTACTATGGCAGAAGCCCATTCAGCCGTAGCATTCTCATTTGCCATAACCCATGATGGATGGGATGTTAATTTTGATAGGGAAGTGTTGTATCTTGTGTGGGAGTCTGGAATTCGGTCATGGAAGAAACGTTTAGCCAGATTCAGAGTAAGTATCACACTTTATGTACGAACTTTAAAAAAATACCAAAATATACCCCTGTCGAAATTTTGACTATACCATGCAAAAAGTTACAAAGAGCTGGTTTTCGAACTCATTAATGTGGACTTTATTTTATTGACATATTATGCACTTTGACTGATATAAAGCCAGTTCAAAGCACTGGCTAATACAGACTGAGAGTTTTTTGTTCCAAGGAGCTCTTTAACCATGTTCCTACCACGTCTTTGATATCCACACAGGTCTGTCGACTGAATTGGCAGTTGAATCGGAGGTTCGGTGCATTAAGGCGACTGTAGTGTAGTGGCAGTGCAATATGGTTACACAAACCATGAGAAAGATCATGAGTTTGAGACCACCCACTGGTACCAATGTATCTTTGATATATGTAAATTGGTTGTCCTGTTTCTATGATAAAAAAATCTGTAGAACAATTAACAAGTAAAACACATAGGCTTTACCAGCTTTACCACATAGGATGTTCTCCGCATTTTGTCCGCGTTGTCGTCTTCCGATTTTGACGACAGGCGTGAACGAACGGTTTAGCGACTGGTTTGTTGCGCGTAAAGTCCCGGGTTCGATCCCCGGTCGGAGCAAATATTTGTTTCATAGCTTTTATTTGTAATATTTAATAGTATTAAATATTGCAAATATTTGTTAATAAAAAAAAAGAGATGGATATTTGCTTCGGGTCTGGTTATCAAAGAGTGGTAGGCAGTGGTACCCAGTCTGCCGATCCGGGTTAGTACCACCACTTACAAGTATACAGACCGTGAAGTGATTTGGTCACGTTTCAGGATCAGCTTGTAAGTTGCCGGTTCCATCTAGGCCGGCATAGTGGATGTGATTGCTAGTCACAGTTATTAAATTGTAGTAACAGTGGCATCCATTCATGGACCACACTTTGGCTTAACATCAAGCGGGGTGCTGTCATATGTCGAGTCACAATAAAAAATAAAAAAAATAAAAAAATCCTAAAACCTTAGATCCTTCAAGTGATGCATGAAGAAGCACCTTTGGTCGACATAGTGACTGCGACTGAGGCAACTGTGAACTGTTGTTGCCACTCTTGGAACCTGCTCTTGACCATCAGGCAAGCCGAGGACGGATGTCGAGTCACAGAAAAAAAAAACTACATATAAATATTCAGTTAATCATAAATACATGACAGTATGTATTAGTATGTAAAGTTAAATTAATGTTATAATTACAGAATAGTATCCACAATGGAGTGTACCCTGGACATTTGCAGTCCCTATGGGTATTGTGGTCTTTACTTGCTGCAGCACATTTTGCCAATATTAATATACCATTTGGCCTCGTAGATAAAGCATTGTTAACATTACCTGGGTATGTAATAGCAATTAAATGTAATATAAAACAACTATAGACCGAATTGGCAGTCAAACTAAGTTCAGGGCGTCTTTTCCTTGTATAACAGCCCATGTGTTCTCTCCATTTGGATCCTTCAAGTGATGCGTGCAGAAGCACTCCTGCTTTCATTAGGCGGATCGAGTTTTTTTTTAAATATTAAAAAAAACTTTGGCCTAGAAATGATCCGGCAAACCAAAAAGGGGTGGTTCAAAACCACATTGCAAGTATATTGGTGTGGTGGGCAATGGTACCCAGTCTGCCAATCCGGGGTAGTACCACCACTTACAAGTATACTTATCATGAAGTGACTTAGTCTCGTCTCAGCTTAAAAGTTGCCAGTTCCAACTTGGTTGCGACTGCTTCTTGCACTTATTTAACTGTAGTAGCAGTCGTCTACGTTCATGGACCGCACGCCAGCTTAACATCTTGTGACATGTCAAGCTTCAACAAAAAATGGACAATGGAGCGCCACTTACCACGGTCCTGACACAACTCTCTCGTTTCTTTACATCCATAATTCTAATAAATATGCCATCTTTAAAATAATTGGATTAATTGTAGATGTAAAGGAAGGTAATTGTGGCAAATTACGCTCTATTGTGTCTGCCTATCCCTGTGGTAAAAAGCGTGACAATAGAGATAGATTGATTGATTGACGTTCGTCTAATAATGTTGCTTTACTGATGTTATTCTGTATTAGACTAAGTTATTTTTTCACCCAAATGAATACTATCTTTCATGTTTAATGGCTATATGTTTTTTCTACATATATAGGAATACACCGCTATTTCAATTAATAGCATGCCTCTATGCAGCCCTAGTAATGTGGCTCACTGTAATATTCATGATGCGCTATACATTGAAACTTCTTCTTATGTATAAGGTAAGTCGTGTTTTAAATCATTTTTATCACATAAATTTAATATTATCAATATCTTCTCGATGCTCTAGATTCTTTGCAACACCTAGCTGTCCGAATTATAGGTGATGCAGAGGTCACGCGAACTCTGGAGCCTCTGCAACTTTGCAGAGACATAGCAGCTTTTTAGCGTCCTTTATCGCCTATACCACGGAGAATGTTCCGAGGATCTCTTCAACCTTGTTCCTACCTCGTTCTCTCACACCCGTGATAACCGGTCATCTATGCCTACAGGAATAGGCATAGATGAGTAGAGAGTATCATAGAGCATAGAGAGTACCACTTTACACGATGCTATCTCTCAAAACGAATCTAATATGGAACATTTTGACATCCAAAGTTCGCTGCTTCAGATCTGGCTGATCTTCGTTCCTTTTGAGTACCATATTTATGTTTTAAAAATACAATGTGGGTTTAAAACCACCTGATATTTTTTGATAGAAACACTTTGGTCGCCCATTAATTATGATAAAATTGAATATGTAAAGAAATAAATATTTATATTCTTAGGGATGGATGTATGAATCTAGAGCTCCAGGTTCAAAGTTGTCACTCTCTACTATATTGTGGGCAAGTATTGTAAAGGTGCTCTCTGGATGGAATAAACCGAAGCTGTACAGTTTCCAGGGCTCTCTGCCACGCCTCCCGCTACCTTCTGTAAAGGATACAATGAAACGGGTAATTATATTTCTGTTTGTTAGATTACGAATTTATTTATGGTAGACACAACATAATTTAATGAGCTTACATCGACATACACAATTCGACTTCACAAGGCTACTGTGGTGTAGTGGCAGTGCAATAGTTACGCAAACCGAGAGGACTAGTTTAATACCACTTGCCGGTATCAATGTACCTATGATATAAAATCCTTTTATGTTCTGTTTCTATGATATTTTAGTAGCTTAGTATCGTAAATAAAATAAAGTTGAATTAAACATGGCGGACCCAATGGCGAAATGTCACTTACAACGAATTTTATTTAACACACATACTTCTTTTACATTTACTCAAGGTGTATTAAGGTTTTTCAGTGTCTTACAAAAGCTTTTTTTACAGTATTTGAATAGTGTTCGACCACTGTTAGATGATGAAAATTATAAAAGAGTCCAAGCTTTGGCTAAAGAATTTGAAGAGACGATTGCTGTGAAACTTCAAAGATATCTTATATTGAAATCATGGTGAGTTATTTTCAATTAGTAATATTATTAATGTTAAGTCGCTATTCTATTCTGCGTGCATGCATCCAAGGTTACAGGTTGGTTTCTGCATAATCGCCGTTCTACAAATTAGGCATATATAGACAAATTTCCGACAAATCTGTTTAAAAACTACTCCTATTTCAATCGTAATAAAGTTCTATGTTGAGCGTTAGTTTGACTTGCGTAGCCTATGTAGGACAGAGCAGTGGGATGACGGGTCATGAGAAAAAAATATTAAATAGAAGTGGCACTTCTATTTATACTAACTGGTATACTTTCTGGCACTCGTATATTTTCGAAGTTATAATAATTATAATAGTTATAATAATAATTATATTAGACATTTTTTTTTACTTTAATAAATTATTGTTGTATATTAAGATTGCGTTTTAGGGCTTTATCGTGTCTAGACTATTTCGTAATAAAACATTTCATATCTTTAAATTAATATGTACGTGTTAAGTATATTTACGTGCATAAATATACCAATAGCATGCGTGCATTTGCATAAGACAATACTGTTTAATCTTTGTAAACATTTAATTAGCAAAACAATATAAGTACTAAAATATCACGATACAGGTGAGATATGATATCGCATAAGCCTTTGCTAAAAGTAACGTTTGTACATATAAAATTTACTGTACTATTACCGTTCACAGTTCACATGTAAAATACCAGTTTGATTTTGTGTTTTTTTTAGTAAAAATTACTACGTTTATAGTGGGAACAAATAAATCGTAGTAGTAATAACAACCTTTATCAGTTATTAAAATGTCGACCTTCAAATCTTGACCATTGAATGATTATTTTTATACTTATTTGAAATAGGTTAGGTTTATTATTTAATCATCTTTTGTCACGCAGTCCAATAGAGTGGACTGTTCTGATCTTTTAGAAGCGTACCAGTCACATGATACTTTGTCACGTACGAATTATTTCAACAAATTTTCCACCAACAATGTACGCAATTAAATTTTTTTCTCACATCGATCCCCTCAAACGAGCCTTATTATTATTAAACAAATGAGTATTAATTCTGAAAAACTACGATAAAAAGATAGGATAGAAGTATTTAGACGCAAATACGCGCGCGTCTAGCGAGATACATCGGATCATTCCCGGTCGTAATTGACGTAATTTTTTTGTACCCAACTATCATGATTGATTGCTAAAGTAACATAATATGTTACTTCATCTTATGTTTTTGTTTTGAATCTACTGGAAACAACTAATATAAACATAATATTTTTTAAAAATATTTACATAATATAAATATTATTAAGTCTAATTTCATATTGTTGAAATGAGTTTAAGTGCATTATTAAACATATTTTAACTTTGGATATATAAAATGGGTATTAAATACATAAAAGTCTTAACCTTGAAATTATTTTAGGTGGTCAACAAACTACGTATCTGATTGGTGGGAAGAATACGTTTATTTGCGTGGCCGATCTCCTCTGATGGTCAATTCAAACTTCTATGGAACTGATGCAATTTTAATGCAACCAACTACAAAGCAAGCTGCAAGAGCCGCAGTTGTTATTCATCAGTGTCTTATGTTTAGAAGATTCATTGAAAGACAAGAACTAGAACCAGTAAGTAAACTTTTTTCTATTAACATATGCCTATTTAGGGCTGAGGTTATAAATAAGCTTGTATCATATATGGCTATAGACAAGTCCATCATGTTCTAGTGGTTATGGTCTCGCAAACCTAGAGCCCCGAATAAAAACATTTACTGATACCAATGTATCTTTGATATAAGTATGGTCAACTTTGGTCATCCAGTTTCTAAACTACTAGTAAAAGTAGAAACTCCCAAAATAAAAGTTTAGTAAATGTTATTGTAAAATAAATCTATAGATTATTGCTTTAGCTTGTATTAGGAGAATTGTAGATGCGAAGAAAGTGAGACCGTTATGTCAGGATCGTGGAAAGTGACGTATTCATTATATCTGTCTATTTCGTGATAATAAGGTCTAATGATATAATCAATAAAAAACAGAAACTTTACGAGCAATGTGCATTAATGATTTTGTTGGTACATGGGTATGTGTGAACAGGATTGTGGATGTGAGGGAAGCGCGGCGCGGGAGTAGTATCAGGATCGTGACAAGTGGCGCTCCATTGTCTCTGCCTATCTCTGTGGAAAAGAGACGTGACAATTTAATTGATTGATTAGTGCTATTGAATAGTCCTACAGTTAGTCAACATGCTTTGCCTGCCCATGTGTTCTCTCCATCCTATGACCTTGGATCCTTCAAGCGATGCGTGAAAAAGCACCTTTGGCCCGCATGGTGACGGCGACTGAGGCAGCCGTGAACAATCCCGGTTTTCTCGGTCGCCGTCACTCTTGGACCTCCTCTTGCTTATCATCAGGCGGGACGAGGTCAGATGTCGTGTCACAATAAATAAAAAACTGGGTATGATTTCTCTTAGCTATGTCTGCATAGGATGTGGGACATTTAGTTGCTTCTGTTTTTCGTGTGGTGATATCGTATAACGTGTGATAATAAAATATATGAATTTCAGATTATGGTGCAAGGAATGGTACCACTTTGTTCATGGCAATACGAAAGGTTATTCAACACAGTGCGTGTTCCTGGCATTGAGTCTGATAAAATAGTACACTACCAAGATTCTACGCACGTCACAGTTTATCACAAAGGTCGATACTTTAAAGTAATCGTCTATTTCCGAGGACGGCTACTCACTACGGCGGAGTTACAAGTGTAAGTCATTATGTCTCATTAAGTCTATATCTATTTGACACGAATGCTATTTATTCATTCACATTAAAGTTAATAGTACCTAAACCTTACAATCAATAGTTCAATCGGGTCGGCTACGTAATAATGTCCATTTGTTAATTAAGTATGCACAACTATGAGTTTCTAGTGACACAACTAAACATAACCGAATGTTCTAGAACGAATGTTTGTAATACAATCATAGTTTACTCGCGAAGATTAATGGTTGGCATTAACTCATTAACCAATCATTTCATATCTTAGTTACCTAATTAAATTAGACAAATTAACATAATTCACAAATGTATTATTATATTAAACACATTTAACAATCATTAAACTAATTATTTTAAATAATTGTCAATCAATCAATCAAATTGTCACGCCTTTTTCCCACAGGGATAGGCAGAGACAATGAAGCGCTACATGCCACGATTCTGACTCAAGAATACTGGTTAACGTAGCACTTTAATAGCATATTGAGTACGCTATGTAAACACGCTGGTCAGGGGAAGCATCTGTATTTTGTCGACCAAATCGGCAGTCGAACTAAAAAGTTCGTTGCGTCTTTTCTGTGTAGAACAATCGACAAGTGGAATGCTTTGCCAGCCCATGTTTTCTCTCCCTCCTATAACATTGGATCCTTCAAGCGATGCGTGAAGAAGCACCTTTGGCTGGCACAGTGACGGCGACTGAGGCAGCCGTGAACTAACTCGAATGTTTCAGTCGTCGTCATTCTTGGATTTCCTCTTGCTTATCATCAGGCGCGTTTAGGTCTAATTTCGTGTAACAATAAAAAAAATACAAAATGTTCTAATAATAATAAAATTGCAGACAAATTGAGCACATATTGAATGATCAATCGGAGCCTGTGATTGGTGAGGAGAAACTAGCAGCTTTGACAGCAGGCGAGCGCAGTCACTGGGCACATATCCGGCAAACTATGTTCAATAAAGGGCACAATAGGACATCACTTCATTGTATTGAATCAGCCGCATTTAATGTGTGCTTAGGTGAGCAATTTTACATCTCATTATACATACTGGATGACGTCACTTCAACATAGCTGATGCAACTGATGCTTGCACACATTTGTTTGAAGCACCAGCCAAATGTTAACACACGTCATGCGATAAAAAAATAATGTTTCAAGTCTTATTTAATTATCATGAAAATATTATCTTTTAATAAATAGGAACAAATGAAACGTTTTATTGCTATAGATTTTACGATTGACTATAAGCTTATATTATTATTATAATTCCTTTTATTGTTTATAATTCTTATGTTTTTATTTTTAAAATAAAAATAGTTTAAAAATATAAAAAATAGTAATCCACCGGCATCGGGAACAGGGTCCAAGCCACCAGTGGTCAAGGCTCCTGAGAAAGGAACCTCCTAACAATACGCGCCGTGTCCAGGAGTACCGCTTTCTGAATCAAACGCTTGATCCAAGTACCTAACGAGAGCCTCTTTAGGTGTTCATCGAGGCTCTTGGCTATTAAGCCATTGGCAGTCACGACTATTGGCACAATGATTGCTGCATCCACCTCCCACATGTCGACAACCTCGCGAGCCAGATCAAGATACTTTATTTGCTTATCTTTCTCAGCTTTCACGAGGTTCTCGTCATGAGGGACCGCTACATCAACATTATTATTATAATAAGCTCTAATTTTGGTATCAACTATTATCGAAAACTCACAGATCTCTATTGCTGTTTATCAGTTAATAAACAAAAATGGAACATCATGTCTAATATTTTGTTTTAGATGATATACCGTACGAATACAGTGAAGATGATCCTAGTAAATTAAACGAGTATGGAAGGACATTACTGCACGGCACATCCTATAATAGATGGTTCGACAAATCGTTCAATTTGTGTTTTAGTACAAATGGACGGGTACGTATGCACAGTTTTAGCATGGGCAAGTACAGATTCATTGATATAGACTTATTAAACGTATACTTTTAGGGTCTAAAGTTGATTGAGACAAATAAAAGTACATAACATCATAACTAAATGCGAGGCAGCCCTAGGAGTGATTTTCGACCAAATCACAGAAATTCTTAAGAAACCTCAGTTACCTAGTGCCCATAACCGTAGAGCTTGTATGAAGAGAATTGTGAATATAAGAGAAGCGAGGGAGTGTATCTCTATGGGAGAAAGGCGTGACAATTTGATTGATTGATTGAATAAAAGGTAATGCAAAAGATACAAATGTATAATTGTATTTACTTAATTGTAATGCGGTCGCTAAGGAGTGTATGTGGAGTGACGATAGCAGATAGAATAAGGAATATAGCATAAAGCGCGATAGATGTGGTTTGAAAGAAGATGTAGTGACAAGGATTGACAAAGGAATGTTTCGATGGTTTGGGCACATGGAAAGGATGAGTGAAAGTAGATTGACGAAAGGAATTTATAAATCTGATGTGGATAGATGCGTTAAACAAGGCAGACCTAAGTGATTGTTTGCCGATTCAATTCAGAGACATCCTCAAGAAAGCTAGGTTGCCTAGTGCCCATAACCACAGAGCCTGTATGAAGAGAATTGTGGATGTGAAAGAAGCAAGGGAGTTGTGTAAGGATCGTGGTAAGTGGCACTCTATTGTCTCTGCCTATCCCTGTGGGAGAAAGGCGTGACAATTTGATTGATTGAATGAATGAAAGGTAATGCAAAAGATGCAAATGTATAATTGTATTTACTTAATTGTGTTTTTTTTTCTTGTAAAGTAATATTCTTTATGGTTTTACAGGTGGGATTTAATGCAGAACATACATGGTAATTATTACTATTATTTCCTTAATAATATCCAAAATATAAAAATCATAAAACGAAATGGGTACGAATAATAATATTTCTGGTTTTTCCCTACTTCTGCATGACTTTTCTAGTAACACATAAGTGGGGAATTTCTATCCTTTTGCATTTAACATTTTTTAAACGCAATATTTAATAATTTCCCTCTTTAAAGCAATTCACAATTAATATTTGTTCTATAATTTTTTCTATTAATTATTATTCTTTGAGAAATTTATATTTAAGGCGACCTTGGTGTAGTGGCAGTGCAATGGTCACGCAAACCAAAGCACGACTTCGAAACCACCCACCTGTACCAGTGTATCTTTGATATATGTACTTTGGTTGCCCTGTTTCTTTGATACAAGCACTTTAGTAGCTTAGTATAGAAATGTAAATGAAAAAATAAAATAAATAAATGTGTTTATTTACAGGGCTGATGCACCAGTTATGGGCCATTTATGGGAATATGTAATTTGGTCCGAACTTGAAATTGGGTGAGTTAAATTATATTTATATTTACACGTTTTAATATTTAACACATTGCCACTCAAATTCCACCCGTATGTTTGTTTGGGCTACTGAAATATAAATTCCACAAAAATAAACTCAATAAAAAAGGTCTATGATGAGAGATGCGATATGTGTGGACATATTTGCCCCATCTCACATCCGGGCGACCTCATTAAGCGCGGGAAATGCGGCGATTTCTGCTGAGAACCTCAAGCTGCGCAATACGCCGACCTCGGTACAGATTAAGAATTTGCGCCGTTTGGGGTCGAGACGATGGGCTCCAGGGCTTCAGCTAAGCGCCTGGTCCAGGAGATGTCTAAGCGGTAGACGGAGAAGTCTGGAGACAGGAAGACTAGCAAATATTTCTGCCAACGTATTAGCCTTGCTATACAAAGAGAAAATGTTGCCAGTCTCCTTGGGACTATCTCCGATGTGACGTCATTAGATGATATTTTTTAAATAAAGTGGGACGAAAATTTTGTTTATAAATTTTAATGTATTTTTAATAGATATGATAAGAATGGCAATACTCTTGGAACAATTGACTCTACGCCTCCCCTTCCTACTCGTTTGCTGTGGAATCTTGATAATGAGGAACTACTCAATGCAATTGATACCTCCTACAATATTGCACAGAAACTGCTCAATGATGTTGATTTGCAAATACTTATGTTCAATGGTTATGGAAAAGGTTGGTATACATTTTAATGATTTGCGTGTTTGTAAATTTTGGTTAAGTTAAAAATTATCCAAAAGAGATCCAATAAACTACCAGTATTTTTTTTATCTAATATAAAAAAAAGGTTAAAAACTTTATACTCGTAAAAACAGGCCCAGGAGAGTGTTTTCCGACCAAATCGGAGACATCCTCAAGAAAGCTAGGGTGCCTAGTGCCCATTACCACAGAGTCTGTATGAAGAGAATTATGGATGTGAAGGAAGCAAGTGAGTTGTGTAAAGATCGTGGTAAGTGGCGCTCTATTGTCTCTGCCTATCCCTGTGGGAAAAAGGCGTGGCAATTTGATTGATTGATTGATTGAAAAACATTTAATTTAGATTTAAATATATCCGTATCACCGTATCCGTATAATATTTTGTATAAAATAGTTAGATTTTATTTATTTATTTACATTTTTATACTAAGCTACTAAAGTGCTTGTATCATAGAAACAGGACAACCAAAGTCAGGGCCGTCTTTACCCGGGGGTTCAAGGGGTGCAGTGCACCCGGGCGCACAGTCCTAGGGGGCGCATGCCGACCGCCATAAATTTCGATAGGTACCTACTATACTGAGACCACGCGAGCGGAACCTTGACTTTCGCACCCCGGCGCTGAATATGCTTAAGACGGCCCTGACCAAAGTACATATATCAAAGATACATTGGTACCGGTGGGTGGTCTCGAACTCGTGCTCTTCGGTTTGCGTAACCATTGCACTGCCACTACACCACGGTTGCCTTAAACTAACTCGCTTAGCTTAGTTGTTAGGCTAAGTGAGTTAAAATATTAATCTACTTATATTTCTATTTGGTAGGTTTCATGAAGAAATGCCGCGTATCGCCCGATGCATACATTCAAATGGTTCTACAATTAGCATATTACCGAGACGCTGGACGTTTCTGTCTTACCTACGAAGCCTCAATGACAAGATTGTTTAGAGAAGGACGAACGGAAACAGTGAGATCTTGCACAATTGAAAGCTCCGAATGGGTCAAGTCTATGATGGATCCTAACGCAACAGTAAATATAATTATATGTTTATTTATATGGCGGATCATTTATTAATAGATACAAAGAGTATTGCCTAATTCATTAGCAGAAAAGTCAAGCTGCAATCTTGTTATGGTCCCAAGTATACTAAAATCCACTGCAATTAAAATCTCACTAATTTAAATTGAGCATTTGGATCCGTAAGTGGTGGATACCACCACTTATAGGTACCCAGACAGTAAAGTTGGCCGGCATAGTGGCGGCGACTGAGGCAGCCGTGAACTAACTCGGGTTTTTAGTCGTTGTCACTCTTGGATCTCCTCTTGCTTATCATCAGGCGTGTCGTGGTCAAATGTCGTGTCACAACAAAAAAAAGCGATCAGCCGTTTAGTCGCGTTTCGGGATCGGAAACGATTTGTACGTTGCCGGCATAATGAATGCGACTGCTACTTACAGTTATTAAACTGTAGTAGCAGTCACCTCTATTCTTTAGCATAACATTGCGGCGAGAGTCACATGAATCGCTCTGCTATACTAATAATTTTCCAGGTACAAAAAAGAAAGGAGTTATTCTTTAAAGCGACACAACGTCATCAACTTGGCTACCAGGACGCGATGTGCGGCCGGGGCATCGATCGTCACTTATTCTGCCTATACGTTGTTTCCAAATATCTCGAAGTTGAATCTCCATTCTTGCATGAGGTGTTTAATGAACCTTGGAGACTCTCTACAAGTCAAACTCCACACGGTTAGTAATTAATACAATATACTTATAGTTCGATATTACGGCTTTTTTCCTCTAGCATTTTTCCACGTAGATATTTGTCAGTAAGGAACAGTTGCATTCGCTATCTAACACTTTTTCAGTTCAGGTAATGTGTTGCCCACACCCTGACAAACAAGCTAATCCCTATAAATGCTGACTCAATTACAGCCTTTGCGGATCGCTTATGAAAATTGTTCTGTGCCTACAAAATACGTTTTTTTTTTGTGACACGACATCTGACGTCCACCCGCCTGATGATAAGCAAGAGGAGGTCAAAGAGTGACGACGACTGAAAAAAACGAGTTAGTTTCCGGCTGCCCCAGCCGCCGTCACTATGCCGGCCTAAGGTGCTTCTTCACGCATCGCTTGAAGGATCCAAGGTCATAGGATGGAGAGAACACATGGACTAGCGAAGCATTCTACTTGTAAAGCTCATATATTCGTATTTTAATCCAGCCATGGGTCGAAACTACTTACCGAATAAAAATATTTGATGTACTTTGATTTCTTAGTTTCTATGATACAAGCACATTTAGTAACTCAGTCTAAAAATGTTAATAATAAAATCATGACATATTTAACAGGTCAAACTAGTAACATGGATTTGCAGAAACACCCAAATTGTATTAGCGCCGGAGGTGGCTTCGGTCCCGTAGCTGACGATGGTTATGGAGTATCATACATCATTGCTGGAGAAAATACTATATTTTTCCATGTGTCTAGCAAGAAGAGTTGTGAGATCACGGTAAATATGTATATTTAATTACTAGCTGTTCCCCGCGGTTTCACCCGCGTTTATAAACTGTAATCGCAATGTGAGTACATGACAGGAAAGGGGTCCTTATGGTCCATCATCAGGTACTCCTGGTTTTTAATATCATATATGTAAACCCAGATGGACGAACGGTTAGCGATGGGTTTGTTGCGCGTAAAGTCCCGAGTTCGATTCTCGGTTGGAGCAAATATTTGTGTAATTTATGAGCAATCAACAAATGGTTCACTGTACTAGCCCACGTGTTCTTCTCGTCATTTAGCCTTGAATCTATTAAGCAAAGTGTTAAAAAGCAGACCGGCATCATGACAACGGCTGAGGTGACCATAATCTGAATCGTTTTTTTTAGTGAAGACGCTGGACCTTGCGTACCATCGGGTAAGTCGAGGTCAGATGTCGCGTCTCAATAAAAACAAACTTAATAAGCAAACTCTATTTGCCAAGAGTTCATTTAATGTTGTCTTCCTTGTAAATCACAGTATAATTAATTATGTATTAATATTACAGAGCTCCCTCAACTTTACGCGACAGATCGAGCAATCTTTAAAAGATGTCAATAACCTGCTGAAACAGAATAAATAGAAGTAATTTTTCTCTCGCCAGCATAGTGAAGGCGACTAAGGCAACTGTGAAATAAGTCGGGGTTTTCAGTCGTCGACGCTTCTGGATCTTCCCTTGCTTACCATCTGGCAAGGTCAAGGTCAGATGTAGCTTGGCAATATAAAAAGTTAACTGTAAGTTGTTTTCTTTGTTATGTTTATTAAAATATGTTTAATAGCACTAAGATCCGTTTCAAATTATTTACATTTAGGTTTATATCTTTGTTATTTTCTATTAATGTTATAAGATTATTGAATGGATTTAATGAACATATTTTATATACAAAAGGTGAAACTTATGATTTGTATTTTAATCAATTATGTATTATTTTAATCAATTATGTATTATTTTAATCAATTATGTATTATTTAATCAATTATAGGGAGAGGTATTACAACAAATAAAAAACAAACATGGGTACATCAGATTATTATTATAATTAAAGTAACAAAAAAAACCTTCACGCTGCTTATAATCGGCTTTATTTTATTTCTGCACAAACATGATTTTGTATTAGTGAAATAAGTAACTATTTCAAATAAGATAATATCACTAAACTCGGTAAACAAAGTACATTGCTCTATTGTGATTAGTACAAACCTCACTGGGCAGACTATCAATTCTTACACTGTATACCGACCTTCCTTAACACGTCGGGGCGATGGCACCTGCTGTGACTAGATTAGATAGCGTTGATTGGTGGTGGGCTCCTTACATAATAGTGATAATGTGTAACCCTGGATGGAGGAGGCATGAATACGCATTTTGCCAGGCCGGCATGGTGAACGAGATTGCTGCCTAAGAATCTTTGGACTTAGCAGCCCTGCTTAGTAGAAGTCTGAACTTAGTCCTTGTGCTTGGCAGCAGTCTGCACTCAGTCCTTGTGCTTGGCAGCAGTCTGCACTTAGTCCTTGTGCTTGGCAACAGTCTGCACTTAATACTTGTGCTTGGCAACAGTCTGCACTTAATACTTGTGCTTGGCAGCAGTCTGCACTTAGGCCTTGTGCTTGGCAGCAGTCTGCACTTAGCCCTTGTGCTTGGCAACAGTCTGCAATCAGTCCTTGTGCTTGGCTACAGTCTGCACTCAGGCCTTGTGCTTGGCAGCAGTCCGCACTCAGTCCTTGTGCTTGGCAGCAGTCCGCACTTAGTCCTTGTGCTTGGCAACAGTCTTGTACTCCGCACTCTGATTTAACATTTAGGTGGTTTGCAGTCATGAGCTGCAGCATGCAGCACAAATGAATTTAACAATTTATTTTTATATTACCAAGTTTATATATTTTGGGCTGGTTAGTGTTATAGTTTAAAAAAATGCTTTAGTTGAAAAATAAGTATATTTACAACATTTATCTCTGATCATTTTTTACAGAGTTATTTATTAAATGTTACACTATTTTTTATTTATATATAGTCATCTAAAATATCTGATATAAAACGAGAGTATATTATGGCTGCTAATGTTCTTATAAGTGGTAAGCCCTCGATGGGTATATACCCAGACTATCATTGGAGATTCCACCGCTTTTAACGTGTGAAATAAGAATATGGGGAAGGCCCCCAAAACCATCACATCCAAAAATAATTGACAACAAAGGCGGCCGTGGTCTAGTCTAGGTGGCTGATATCATTGTATCTTCGATATATGTAGTTTTGTCAGGAATAGGCAGAGACAATGTAGCGCTACTTGCCACGATCTTGACACAACTCCCTCGCTTCCTTCACATTCACAATTCTCTTCATACAAGCTCTACAGTTATGGGCACTAAAATCGTGGGATCAGCTTTCTGATCAGAAGTATGTGCAGCGCAATAATAGGAACATCTCTTGTCTCTCCTCTTTCACATTTTTTTAAGTATGTGGATCTAATTACATATAAGTTTTATTTATATTGTTCGCATCAGTGCCTCATCTAATCCATTCGTGGTTGGTAGTAAAATGCCGGTACCAATGTATTTTTGATATTTATGTACTTTGGTCGTCCTGTTTCTATGATACAAGCACTCTTAGTAGCTTAGTATAGAAATGTTAAATAAATAATGGTAATAAATAAAATTAGACCCGAACCATCGTAATACTCCTTTTTGAGATGTCTTTATTGTTTATTCGAATATAATTTATGGTTGTTAACAGAACGGTGCAAAAGTTTAGTAGCCCATGTTAATTATAGTATGTACTAAAATTTGATAATATTTTTAATTAAATTCAATTACTTAACATACTCGAATTAAACTCGACAATTTGTTAATTGTATTACAAACGAGTATCATTTAAAAGTATTATTTAATTATTTTTTAGATTTAACATAAGAGCAAGATTTAAATATTAAAATCCAAAATGCAGCTAGCAACTAGGCAGGCATAGTGCATGTGACTGCTACTTACAGTTATTTAACTAGTTGCAGTCATCATGGATTGCTCTCCAGACTAACATCAGGTGGGGTGCTGTCATATGTCGAGTCACAATAATAATAATATATATATATATATATATATAAATATGTCAATAATAAGTTTAGTGTGGCACGTCTCGTAAACACTATGTTAAGGAAAGTTTATGTATTTACGACTTTAATACTCGAAAATTATTTTTTAGTTAAATTTTATAATTAACTAATTAAGCTTTAATGAGTCATTGGAGTCCCCAAATGCAAAGATCCGGTTTGAGTTTTTTTGCATTTATACTAAAACGTGTATTTGAATTCATCCGTCTAAGCAGTTTCTTTATAACTTTTATATTTAAGTAGAGAATTTTTTAAAAGTATTTTAATTTTTGTAAGGATTTTATAGTATTTTCGTGTGTGACACTGATTGCTTTCTTTTACTGAAAGCAACAATGAAATTTGTATTAACTAATCAAATCTAAACTAGCTTATATTTTTGAGCCGAATTTTTACATATTTTTAGTTTTAATTGTTTTGTTTTTATTTGGTAGTGGTTTGTATTGTTTAAGTCTCGATGTATTAAAAATATATTTGTAACATTTTAACCAGCTGTTTTTATGTTCCCTTGTGCTATTTAAAGTTATACATTTCATTACTATAATTCAATATATGTACGATTTATGTACTTTAGTTGTCCTGTTTCTATGATACAAGCACTTATAGAATCTAAGTATAGAAATGTATAATAAAAAAAATAAAAAATATTTACAACTAAAATCAAATCAATTATATTTTTTAGTTATTTTATCTGTTTTAATTTGGGATCATAATACAACTGGTTTTAAATATGAGTTTGATTATACATTTTATATCTAATAAATCACGGTTAAATAAAAAGATTGTTTTATTACTTATTTACCCTTCAGTCTACAATTTCACGCCCTAATTCCCACTGAGATGGGCAGAGACAACAAAGCGCTACTTTCCACGATCCTGACACAACTCTCTTGCTTCCTTCACATATACTTTCTCTTCATACATGCTGTTTAGTTATAAGCACTGCGGACCTCTAATTTTTAAGAATCTTATCAAGAAACATCTTGTTTTGAAACGTGTTTTATATAAATAACACGTGGAAGTAAACATAATACCAAGATGACTGGGCAAAGGTACAGCTCATAATTAGGCCTCGGTTACAGAGACACGTTTACACACAGGACCACTTTTTATAGTATTTTTTTTATTATGGCTCGTCATATGACAACAAATTGCCTGATATTAAGCTGATGGTAAAATCAAGTGTAGAAACATCTTTGAACGGCGACTGAGGCAACCGTAAAACGGTTTTGTGAATCGTCGTCACTATTGTACTTCCTCTTGTTTACCATCAGGCAAGTCGAATTCAGATGGCACGTCACGAAATAATGTACGGGATTTGACTGTCATATGGAAATATACCTACTTCTGTCATTTAGAAATATATCTACTTCTGTCATTTATTTTATTATTAGGCAATATGTAAAAATAAATATATTATATTATTTGTTTATTTTATATGAGATAGTAGTAGTAAAATAACAGTGCCATAAAAATACTAGTAACAATTAAACAGTATGGATCTAATAAAAAATTATACAATCTTTATCTAAAAATCAATACAAAAATAATTTAAATAATAAAAATATACGCATTATGACAGTACTTTTTAATATTTTCTAATGGCAACATTTAAAAAAAGGCCTCGTCGTTGACAGAAGTGGATTGAAAATTATAGTGAGCCGAGCGCATTTCATATATGGCTGTAGTGTGTTGGTGACGTTGTTAAAACTAATACAGAGTTTGTGTATCAATGACTAATTCATCAAAAATTAAAATGAATCGTTGGACAATAACTGTAATATCTATATTTTGTGTTTTGTATTGCATCCAAGGTGAGTTTCATTTGTATTTTCAATGCAGCATTTTTAGCACAAATAATTGAATTGCATTATTGCAATGTTTAGTCACCAAATAATTGGTAAAGGATGTTGTGAGTTTGTAAATTGAGCTGTGAGTTTGTAAATAATATTATTTCAATTGTTTAATATTGTAAATGAATGTGTAATGTCAGAATATATCAAAGTCCTGTTATTTTAGTGACAAGTAGGTGCAATTATTATTTCTACAGATTTACGTGTACAATTAACCGCTTGCATTGTTACCTTAACATTATTTTTATGAAATGTTGCGACAATTCAGATATCGCGTATTATAAAAAATGAGACGTGGGGTTTATTAGCTATATCCATAGTGTAAATTTATGTCAGTTAAATGTAATTGCATTTATAAAAAAACGATATGGGGCAGAGTTGGTAGGAAGTATATTACAAACTAGCCATGGCAATAATGCCAAGTAATAACTTAAAATTGAACTATTTTGCAATGGCTTATCATTCAGTATTTCCCAAAGTCTTATAATAACTGAGGCAGTGTCATTAGAAAAGACAGCATTAATTTTCTTTTTGATAGTTAATAACAAACATAAAAAGTATGATAATTAGATATTTTACTTTTATATATAAGGTGGTATATTCATGATTAAGTTGCTAAAAATTCATTAGAATAATCAATCAATCAATCGAATTGTCACGCCTTTCTCCCACAAGGATAGGCATAGACAATAAAGCGCCACTTGCCACGATCCTGACACATTCCTCCTGGGTCTGCCTCGAATAATCCCATGATTATATCTAACAATGATAATTAAACAATTTATTATTACTCAAACTAGTAGTGTTGTTAACATATGGAATAAAATTTAAGAATTAAAACTTATAAGTAAAAATTTATATTACTTTAGGTACTTGCTAGAAATGCTAATTACCTAAAGTCAACAAAGTTGAAGGTTAAAAAAATGTGAATAAGTCATTATTACAGCTGTCATGTGTTTTACTTACAAATAAATTATTATCTTGATGAGAAACACATTATTTTACCAGCTCCTAATATTACCATCTACATTATTACTATTTAATATTAAAATGGATAGATGTCCATAGGTAAAGGCGTGACAATTTGATTGATTGATTGAGATTCTACTTTTACATAATTTAGGGTGACCATGGTGAGAGAGTCCTCCGTTCAAAAAACCGTTACCATTGTATCTTTGATATCTATACCTTGGTAGTTCAATTTATACATTACAACTTACAAGCACTTTAAGTAGATTAGTATAGAAATATAAAAAAAATGATAACAAGAACCTTTAGCAGGCTTTAATATACATACATCTAAAATTATAATACATACATTTAATTAAATTAAAGTGGCACTCCATTGTCTCTGCCTATCCCCATGGGAATAGGCGTGACAATTTGATTGATTGATCTAAAATTACCATTGTTGGGTATAGGCCAAGTTTATACAACAATAAATAGCCTAATATTAGATAACTTAATGTATTAAACAAATTTCAAGCGGCTTACTATCGCGTTTATTTTGGTTTAAATTTTACAATTTTTTATTATTCCGACGTTTCGAGAGCTTTGCAGTCATCGTGATCACGGAGAAACTGAGGTGTTGGTCCTCCTATTGGTTGATGCTGTTATTGTTTCCAAAAATTTGTTTAATTTATTAATCAATGTTCGCGCAAAATCTAAGAAAATACTATTAGACTATTTAATAAAAATGGTTTAACCACTGTTGCCCAATAAATAATAAAATAATCTAAGACAATTGTTCAATGTAATTTCTCAGGTCATTATGTCCATTTATGATGTAATGGAGAAAATTATGTTTATAAAACACTACCTGTTTTATTACAATTGTCTTTATTGTTTTGAGATTTGGATTTAATGCGTCTATGGTACACTATGATGACAGAAGAAAATTAAAAAGTGATTCATAGTATTAAGGCTGCTTTCACACCAGTCTCTACGTTGCGTGTACGTTCAGGTAACGCATACGCAACGTACACATTGCGTTTAAAATCAAAAGTTACAACTCTCCATTTTACATAGTATTTTCTTAGATTTTGTGCGAACTGTAAAATGCAGATTTAAACAAATTTTATGCGGCTTACTATCGCTTTTGTCAGATTTTGTTAGATTTTACATTATTTTTATTATTCCGACATTTCGAGAGCTATGCAGAATTGAAACAATTTCTTAGCATCCATGGATTCTCCGAATGAAGGCAGCGTTCCAGACTTGTGACTGAAATGTCAACTCTCACCTTTCCTGCCTTTACTATCCCCTCTACCCAACCAAATATTGTAAGACCCCACCAATGCCGTGGTTACGGAGAAACGTCGGAATAATAAAATTTGTAAAATCTAAACCAATATGAACGCGATAGTAAGACGCATAAAATTTGTTTAATTCTGCATTTTACGTTCACCTTTTACCATGAACAGACTAGCTCATTGCTTCTTACGAAGAGAGAACGTAAGGTAAGACTAATGTTACGTTGACGCAACGTTTTTGCTGTGCTTATTGAATCATTTTAATGCATACTTGTACGTTACTTACGCTGCGCATACGCAGATGTGTACGTTGCGTATGCTTTATTTAAACGCAAACGGGGCGGACACACACGCTCGTGTCAAAGCAGCCAAAAAGAACCCAGGAGGGTGTTTGTCGACCAAATCGGAGACATCCTCAAGAAAGCTAGGTTGCCTAGTGCCCATAACCACAGAGCCTGTATGAAGAGAATTGTGGATTTGAAGGAAGCGAGGGAGTTGTTTCGGGATCGTGGCAAGTGGCGCTCTATTGTCTCTGCCTATTCCTGTGGATCATTTTGATTGATTGATACTTCTAGTAATGAATATCCATAAAAATAATATCAACAAAATAATAAGTGAAAATTTTATATGAATGGTGAATGGTTATGAAAGTTCATCCTTTATCAGTTGAGATAAAAATGGCAATTAAATTACTGGTTAAACAATGTAATCTAGACAATGATTATTGTGCTTATTATTGTTATCTTTAATTAACTAAATAATATAAAAATAAAATTATAAGATAATTTCTACAAACTTTTACGAATTCCTATTATCGTACTTTATTATTATCAAAACAAAATGACAAAATATTTAATTATGTTAAAAGATTATAATTATAATGTTTCCCACTTAATATAAATAAGTTATATTTAGGTGTATGTAATTTGAGTATAATATGAAACTATGATCCTATAAATTATCTGGGAATTTGCTCATTACTAAAACAATATAATCGTCTAAAAGCGTTCTAGCGTTCTCATTAGCTGACAAGCTTCTCAGCATGCAGTCAGAAGTTCAGGACAGGGTGGTCAAAAGCCTGATCTTTCGCAGTTTCTTCTTATCGCATTCGTCGATTCCTTATTGTTAAGGATCATAGCTGACATGGAACATTATTTTCTGCTCGATGATACGATCACAATTCTTCCTACCCTTGGATGAATTCTATGTATTAAAAACGGTTTTATATATAAACCCTGTATCATTTTTATGCGTAGCTTTCCGTTGATTATTTCTGTATGAAAAATGTAGGTTTTTTTTCTTCTTTCTTTTTGTTATGGCTTGCCAGTATCAAAGTAAAAATATATGGTTCAATGTTAAAACATTGTCAAGTAAATATGAAGATGAACCACGTGAGTGATTAATCACAAGATGACGATGATAGTGCGGTTGATAATCATCGTTTTAGTAAAGCGGCGGAAAGCCTTTAACTAAAACTTCGGAAGGAGTCTTGGAGAGAACATGAAGAAACACTTTTCACAGCTTTAAATTACTTGTTTATACTCGATCAACTTAAATTATTACACATTAATATTTATGAAAAACCCAAGCTTTTCAAATAATTCAAAATGCGCGTCTGTCACTTGCAGTTGCCCGCCAAAACTCCCAAAAAAATGTCAATTAACATGGCATAATAATTTCAATGATCCCCAAGTCATGATTATTGTAATTGTTGACTATAATTTTAATTACTAATGTTATTTGAATTGTTAAATTTACGAAAATAATATTTGTATTGTTTCCCGTTGTCAGTATATTTCATAACAATGGCACTTACAAAAGACTATGACGTGTTTGAAAATATGTTTATCAATAATGAGATTAACTATAAATAATCAACAATGACTAGGTCGACACTCCATTGAGCGACTTAATAGGTCCAAAGGTGTAGCGAAATAATTTGTGGAAAGAAGCGGAGTTCACTCTGCTATCTTTGACGCTTTGAACTTTTTACAAGTCGTTGACTCATTTTATCTGTAATTGAGCCGCTAAAAATTAATGGATACTCTAAAACATATTTTCGTATTGGCCTCGCTTTTTTGCCGTAAGCGTTAGCCCAACAACGCGTTGGGGACTCACAGAATGGGAAAATCCAGGGCGATTAATTTCAGAACTTGTACTCTAATTATTTGAGTTTTTCCCAAATTCGGAAAATTGTCACGCCTCTTTTCCAAGGAATAGGCAGAGACAATGGAGCGTCATTTGCCACGATCCTGAAATAACTTCCTCGCTTTCCTCACATCCACAATCCTCTTTATACAAGCTAACATTTTAGTTACATAGTAGAATTCAATTACGGCTATATATTTCACATTTTATTTGTAAAAAAATTATAATATTATTAAAACATTTCTATAGTGTTGGCAACTGAGGCAACGGTAACTTGAATAGGTTTTTTAGACGTCATCGCTCTTGAACTTCCCCTTGTTTCTGGCATCTGGCATGTCGAGATCAGAAGTCGAGTCTCAATAAAATAACAGGTTTTCCGAAAAAACGGGTCCGTGTTGTATTGGCGGTGTTTATAAAATCTGTTGTTTATTAGTCACTGATGCCAAATCACCATTGCACGTCCTTGTGATAAAACTTTATTATGAAAATTAGTGTTTGTTAGTGCAACAGCACGTCGCGCACCAATTTTACGGCGTGACCCTTCAAAGTCGACTCTCCAACTTTTGGTAGCCATCTTCAAGATGACCGGTTCGGTTAATAACCATCTAACATATGTCAAAGGCACGCGAGATCAGCCGAGAATTTTGCGGCTTCCTTGCCGTACACAAAAACTCGGCTTTTCGCTGTGTGAATTGGGCTTGCGAGATCTTATAATTAATTATCGTATAATATATCGTCGTTTGTTCGCTGACTGGAAGCGTTTGGAAAAGGATGTCTTCATTTATTTGGACACTTTTTTTTTTCACATTTATAAAAACTATTTTAAATGTGATGTGGAACATTACTGCACATTTACATTTAGCGAAAGAATAATTTGCATGATAATGAACTTCTTTTTTTCAACAATTTATATATGAATATGGTACAACATGATATTGAGTGAAAGTGTTTATATGAATAAACATGAATTTATTATCTTCAATAAAAATTATGAGTTTTTACAGATTCCATCAATGTAAACAACAATTCAAATTACGCTGTAAACACTAATTATTTCCTTCGGTCTTATCAGGTCTTACAGCGCAATAAAGTCATTGGGAAAGATTGTGTGAAAATTTTATAGATGCAATATAAAATTTTGCATTGTATGAACTATACGTATGGGATAGGGCCACATTGTAGGCAACGACTTTCTACATTATAATTATGAAGATAAATAAAATATGATATAATTTCCTTTTTTCACTTGATCACTTTATGACAGCAATCTCGTGATGGGATATTTCATCAATGTTACTTTGTTAGTATAGGTTATAGGCTGTCGTCGATCAATTTTCCTTGTACACACATTTTCCTATTCTTTACAATAGCTATTTTATCATGTTGTATGTAAGGCTATTTTCATATTTAATTGTCAGTCCGTTGCCGAGTATTTTAACATAAATACGATGTTTTTCTTCACATAATAAAACGCATAATACGTCCCAAGCATTGCCTACATAACTAAACGCTATGTCTGTATCGGATATAAGTGCAACGATGGCATTGGTGATTCCAAAAGGTTCTCACTGAAGCCTTTGTAGTTTGTATTAAAGTCAATAGCGTATTGATATTTGATTATACTCGTTATAAGTTCACACGGTAAGCGAGTTAAATTGACACATGGCTTATTATGAACATCACCTAATAATGTGATAAAAAAGTAATAAATCAAAAGTAGGTAGTACAAATTTAAACTGGTTAAAGTCATACAATGCCAACAGTATTTAATTCACGGTTCTAAAGTTGTTACGCACGGGGAATTTTGATAATAACGGATTTGTTCGTTCATAGTGTAGAAAGTGGATGCCATTAATTTATTTCCCATGATATTTTTGCTTCGAGTTAACTTTTTTTTCTTCAATAATAATTTACCATGTGTCGTCGTGTGTCAACCGGCGTATTAAAGACATGAAGCTCTTGGACATCACTTGGCTTGTCTGATAAAAAACTAGTGTGTTTTTTTTATAATATTGCCTACTTTTTTTATTATAACACATTAAAGACAAACATAGTTATTGCCCCATTCTATTACTAAGCATAATGACATCACAACATTGTCCGTCTTAATTGGACGCAGCGTACACAAACTAATCGCTGCCGTTTCCCGTCACACTGCTGTAAAACACTTTAATTAAAGAATTAACTAATGGAATGAAAGTATGCTAATATTAAAGTTAAATATATTGTTAACCATGGCGTATTAAATTTTATACAGTTCCATAACATTTATATTTTCTTTTAAATTACTTTTCTTGATACGGAATTCTAAATCTTACAAATAAAGAATATGAAATAAAAGATTTTGAGGTTTACTATCGCATGTACTTTGTTTTTTAAGTCCGACGTTTGGAAGGCTTTTCAGCCTTTGAGGTTTTCGTTGAGGAAATATATACGGAATAATCAATCAATCAAATTGTCACGCCTTTTACCGCAGGGATATGATTGCATAAAGACTCCGCTCAACTACAGTGGACAGGGATTTGCGAGCTAGTTTAGAAATTCATACAATCCTATTGGTTCATATTTCTCCGTTTCTCAGCTCCGCAAGCTCGCTCCGCTTCAATGGACAGTCAGCCTTAACAAGATGAGAAACGTAATTAACTTTGGTGTGATTCCACAATTCAACTGCGCAATGAACATTTAAAGCAATAACATTGAGTGGTAAAGAGTGGTAGTGGTATTTAGTCGCGTTTCGGGATCAGCTTTAAAGTTGGCGGTTCCAACTAGGCCGGCATAGTGGATGTGATTGCTACTCACAGTTATTGAATTGCAGTAGCAGTGGCATCCATTCATGGACCACACTCCAGCTTAACATCAAGCGGTCATATGTCGAGTCATAATAATAAAAAATTGAACACATACAAGGAACAGTTTTCACCAGCTCTGCAGTGTTAGTGTTCTTAAGAATATGACTTTTATTTTACAATGTTTTCTAATAAAGAATGTAAATCCAAACATTTGTGGGTTCAAAGATCAAACCATATTCTTGTTCAAATAACTTAAATTCATCATTCACGTGTACTCAATCATGTTTGTTAACGTAATAAAAGCACGTATAAAATAAATTCATAAGAACACGTACTGAGTAGTTATTTACTTGTATTATACACGAAAGATTTGCAATTGTAACATCCTTTGATTGTTAAAGAAAAACCGACACCGACCCTAAACACGGGCTACCACAAACAAAAGCAGGTAAACATAAACAAACACCCATCATGTTCGTGTTTGTTGTTTTGTGTTTGCTGTTTGCCATTATTCGCTAAGCATATGGACGCGGCTTAATATTTCTTTTTTTTTAAAGTGACTCGACATAATACAATATGACAGCACCCCACCTAATCTTAAGCTGGAGTGTGATCTATGAATAGATATGACTGTAACTACAGTTTAATATCTGCACGTAGCAGTCGCATCTACTATGCCGGCCCAGTTGCTACTGACAACTTACAAGATGATTTTAAAACGCGACCCACTCACTTCACGATCTGTACATTTGTAAGTGGTGGTACTACCTCGGATCGGCAGACTGGGCACCGGCACCACCAGGCAGATATTTAAAAGTGAATATCTAATACGTGTCAAGATCACGCAGGTCAAGTTCATCTGCGTATATAAATACCTAAATACCTACCATACAAAGGGGCACAAATATCGTAGAATTTTGGAGAGAAGTAGAATATTTGGTGCCTCTCACTGCTCAAACTTTTTCCTAAATTTGGAACAAGTAACAAATAGTTTGTGGTTTGGTCAAGGTTCTTAACTAGTTCTTATTATTAGTTATGATAGAACACTTTTCTTCTTTTTATGATTATTATATTTAAGCAAATATATTTGTTAAATCTTCCGTAGCTGGTTATGAACCTGGACCCAACCAAATTTTCGTGTTGAATAGGAATTTTCCTATGTCCAGTAACATGTTAACAACTTATACAGAAGGAAGCAAAGGCTAACATATAGGAATAGCAAAGGCACACGAATTAAACATTTTAATGCACTTTGGTATATACTACATCTACTTACATGCACTACAAGTATATACTACCGTTTGTGTATTGTACCTACTTATGTAGGTACAATATTACTCAGAGATAAAGAATAGTCATTATGGTTATATTAGATATATAGCACACTGCGCGATAGATGTGGTTTGAAAGAGGATGTAGTGACAAGGATTGACAAAGGAATGCTTCGATGGTTTGGGCACATGGAAACGATGAGTGAAAGTAGACTGACGAAAGAAATTTATAAATCTCATGTGAATGGATGCGTTAAACTAGACAGGCCCAGTAGGGTGTTTGACGACCAAATCGGAGACATCCTCAAGAAAGCTAGGTTGCCTAGTGCCCATAATCATAGAGCTTGTATGAAGAGAATTGTGAATGTGAAGGAAGCGAGGGAGTTGTGTCAGGATCGTGGAAAGTAGCGCTTTATTGTCTCTGTCTATCCCTGGGGGGAAAAGGCGTGACAATTTGATTGGTTGATTGATAGTAGATTTAATAATTTGTTTTTTATTGAGACGCGTCCTCTGACCTTGATTTGCCTGATGGTAAGTAAGGAGAGGTCCAAAACTATTCTAATGACTATTCTTTATTTCTTAATGCAAAAATTACTTACACATGTAATTTACATTTGGGTCAATACTAGTTAATTTTTGCAAATGCGAACCTTTACTAAAATTATTTATAAGATATTTTTTACAATATGTGTTGTGTAGTTTTTCCAGAGTCTCTCTATTAAGTTAGTGGTGAAAGTAGTCGCATATTATTTTTAAATACAATATAATATAATTTTAAAACCAACTCTTGAAACTCTCGATAGAGCAAAAGTTTACAACTTTATACTGGAATCCGATATAACTACTTATTTGATCTGAATGAATACGAGTAAAATTATTACCAAAATATATTTTATATGCCATTTATATTCCATTATAATTATGAAGATGTACTCAATACTTTTCAAATTGCACGGCAGCGTATAAAGTCATTACATGAAGAATTATTGCCTATAAATTAATTATGCACCTTTGTTTTGTGTATCAATCATTGATAGCTAATTGGTTTCAATTGGTTCTTTGTTGAAGGTTAAATGGTCTCTGTTTTAGTAAAATATAACTTCGTCGAAATCCATTCGTCCGTTTAGGCGTGAAATTACACGCAAATAAACTGACGTCATCGCCCTCCTAATGAATTGCACTGGCATTGAACCAATGTACTCTTCTACATTTATTACTACCACTTCTAGGTAGCTGTCGTTGGATAAACCTCGACGAGATAATCAGTTAAGATTAGGACACTATGTCGATTGGTTTCAAAAACGTTTATGTGTCAATTTCACAAATAGATAGCGTTACTAGGAGATTTACATAACACAACCATAATAGATAGGAAAAGCTACGCAGTAAATATCGGAATTTTCGGTTAGACTGAAATCGCACATAGATATTTCATCTGGACTAGACTGTATGTAACAGTTGAATTTGTGATTTTTATTAAATCGTTTTTTTATATATTATCATATCAAAGTTTTCAGAAAGAAACTAAGTAGGTATTTATAAACTTATCAATGACCTCATTTTTTTAATACTTTTCATATAGATAATTATGATTAACACCCACCTAATACTTTTTAGGACACATTTACTAAATAACAATTTTTGTTTAACTTTATTTTATTTTGATACTTCAAATAAATAAATACTTTGTGCGTCCTCTATCGCCTATACCACGGAGAATGTTCCGAAGAGCTCTTCAACTCTTTAACAGGTCGAGGAAAGTATCCACATTTTATCGACCGAATCGGCAGTCGAACTTTTAAGTTCGGTGCGTCTTTTCTTTGTAGAACAATTGACAAGTGGAATGCTTTGCCAGCCCATGTGTTCTCTCCATCCTATGACCTTGGATCCTTCAAGCAATGCGTGAAGAAGCACCTTAGGCCGGCATAGTGGCGGCGGCTGGGGCAGTCGGGAACTGACTCGGTTATTCCAGTCGTCGTCACTCTTGGACTTCCTCTTGCTTATCATCAGGCGAGTCGAGGTCAGATGTCGTATCACAATAAAATAAAAAATCTTGCTAAAAATGCAAAAGGTAAAATTAATAAGAGTGACGGCTGAAACTAGCAAATGTCCTTGGAGTTATAGCAAAGTCTATTGGGTATCATAATACAAATATACGATCTATTTTTGACCAAAACAATATCGTTTGGTCTTAGCAAATATTTATGGAACTTTATCGATTATATTACATTTTAACTTTATTGCTTTATTAAACCATGAAAGTCTAATGTTTATAAAGTCTAATTTGAAAAAGGAAACATTAGATTTTCTTCGCTATTACTCTGACACCGAAGAAGAAAATTCTATTCTCTCATTTAAGTAATAAAACCACATGGTTTTAAATATTTTTTAATCTTGAAATCTATATTATATTCTTTACATGAAATCCTACCGTAAAAACTTTGGAATATTTAACTGACTCTTTTATAACGATTAAAAAGGAGTTATAAAAAAGTAGTATATTGTATATTGATTAATTTTTTTTTATACATTGCTATACTTAGCTACCAAATTGCTTGTATCATAGAAACAGGACAATCAAAGTACATATATCAAAGATACATTGGTAAGGGTGAGTGGTTTCGGACCCGTGCCACTCTGCTTACGTAGCCATTGCACTGCTACTAAACCACGGTCGCTCTTCGCCAACAATAACCACTAGTTATATCTGTCAAAATGAATATTGTTTATTTATTTACAAAGTTAAAATATAATAGCTCCTACACACCAGACTGGGGCGGGTTATAGCGCATCATCACGAGGGACGCATGCTACAACGACTAGGCGGCCTAGGCCCACAGCAGCCATTAGTATTAATTACCCAGTGACCTAACATATACCAATTCCATTTGTTTATTTTACGAAAAAAACTTTCACGTAAGCAAAGTCTGCACAAATGCATTTCCGTTCGAAAAAGTTGTTTTAATCAATTTACGATTTAAAGGATTTCAAATACTTTGTCAGAAACTTTTCATATATAATTGATTGATAAGAATATTTATAGCTATTGTTATTAATTAAATATATTTTATATATTAAAAACATATAAATTATAATTGACGAATTATAATTTATAAAGTAATATATATTATAAAGTCAAAAGTAATATAAACGAATGGAAATGGTGTAGTTATGTTAATAGAGTTATTATTACATATACTACTCTCAACAAATATAAATAATAAAGAACTTAATATTATTAAACGTTATTTCTAATAAAAGCAAGCTCGTGTGTGAAAGCAGCCTGAAACACTAGCCTACATAATAATCAATGAATCAAATTGTCACGCCTCTTTCTCACGGGGATAAGCAGAGACAATGGAGCGCCACTTGCCACAAACCTGACACAACTCCCTCGCTTCCTTCACATCCACAATTCTCCTCATACAAGCTCTACGGCTACGGTTACGAGCACTAGGCAACCTAACTTTCTTGAGGATGTTTTCTAATGACCGTAAAACCCCCTCCTGGGCCTGCTTGTTTAACGCATACATCCACATCAGATTTATAAATTGCTATAATGTAACTACGAATAATAGAATTTTAATTGTGAATAAATGTTCTTGTTTCTAATTAGATACCCGTAAAGTAAGTACTATTTACACAATGTTTCTTTAACAGGGGAGCAGGAAGCCGAGATTGTATTTCAAAATATTGTGAAGGATGGTGCGGTTTATTATCGACACAAAAGGGACACACCACCACTCTCCAACAACATACCACCGCTTAACAGCACATCTACACCCAGTAACATATCAAATTCAACACCAGGCGCAAATAAGTTACGTAAGTATTCTATATTATATTATTAAATGTACTCAATCGGATCAAATTGAACATTCTTATAATACAGGAAAGAAGGCTGGTTTGCCTAGTGCCCATAGACCTTGTGAATGTGAAGGAAGCGAGGGAGTTGTGTCAGTATCGTGGCAAGTGGCGCTCCATTTTCTCTGCCTATCCCCGTAGGAAAGAGACCTTCCGCGATCAAAATCGTCGCGGTATGGTCTGCCCGTTGCCGACAGTCTATAATGAACTAATAATGGAGAATGAGGTTCCCAGCTTTGAATGTGCCAATTTGTTCTTTATTGTGAACATTCTTCTGCATTGTGTCGGCCTCTTTCACAAAACCTCTTTTGCTTACTTTCAATAAATATATATTTGCCTAAATGAAATACTCGTATAAAACGTGATTGCCCGACCATACCATATGTAGTAATAACCAATAAATTACTTAGTCTACGCATCGCTAATTTATTAGTCTTGAAATCAACGTGTAAATATCGCTCAAGTACGTTTGGGACAAACAACAGAACAATTAATTAAACAAAAAAATATATATTCAGTACCATATGTTTAAAGCAATAATACAAAACTAAATTTGTTCATTTCGAATGGTTGAACAAACAATGGCTCATGTTTAAAATTCATTTCAATTTTGTGGAGCAAATTAATGTATAGTGTTGCATGGGGCCATTTTGATTACATCTTATTAGCTTAAATGCTCACATTTTCTACAATCATAAAAGTTCATGACGGGTTCATGTTTGTTCATTATTTTTATTGTTTCGACCATTTCAACTATTTTGTAATAAATAAAACGAACGTTGTGTTTTCTCCATCCTGTATTCTTGGATCCTTTAAGCAAAGCTTCTCTAGCCTACATAGTAATGGAGACTGAGACAGCCATAAAATTGTGTTTGTGACGCGACATCCTCTCTTGCGATCCCTGAATCCCTACACCCAGTTGGTACCGGCAACTTTCATATTGATCCCGAAACGCGACTATGTCACTTTACGGTCTGTACCTACACTTGAAAGTGGTGATACTACCCAGGATCGGCAGACTGCAACCATGACCACGACCACCACTACTCTTAAATAAATCCGAAACAATAATCTGCCATTATTATTATTAACAAATAACATATAATTTGATATTACCAATCCAATTATTAAATATTACAAATTAATGCTATGAAACGAATCGATCCCGGGACTTCACGCGTAGCGGACTGGTGTATTAGCAATGCGCTACGCTATAATGCCAAAGTGACATTGTTTGTACGGGAAATGACCTTTCGATCGATTTGAATCTTGTTTTGTCATGTCATTAGATCGGCAGAATGGCTAGCTAGACACCTTTTGCATTGAAATGGGGAATAAAAAAACATGCCTAATTGTATTTATTATAATCGAGCCACAATAAATAAAAGTTTTGTTTTTATTTAAAATTAAATTCTATAGACTAATAATAATTATATATCTTTGCAGAATCTCCTGTTATTGCAAATGTAGATAGACCGTTGGTCGGTGTCAATGGTTCTGGGATACGCAAGGATGTGACTAATCCGCCAAAGGTCAGCGATCCCATTCAACCTAGTGATAATGGTAAGTACTTTCGAATACAATAAAATTAATGAGAGAATACAGGCGATAATATTATTCATTAAATAATCACTATTAAATTGTATTTTTTTATAATAAAACGTCATAAATCGCAAGTCTGTAACTAACTGCTACCCGGCGGTAATTAGCCGGCCTGCTACTGACTGATCAAAATACTTGTCGCTGAAAATGTGTAAGATGATAGGTGACAAACAATTTCAGGAGAGCTACACTAAAGCTGCGTTTAAGCCAGAAAAATAATTAAAATAATATGTTAGAATTTGTATATAATTGTTCCAACAGCAAAGCACGGCCGACATGCGTTCAAATTAGTTAAGACTTATGAGACAGCCCTGATTATCAGGGCCGTCTTTACCCGGGGGTTCAAGGGGTGCGGTGCACCCGGGCGCAGAGTCCTAAGGGGCGCATGCCGGACCGCCATAAACTTCGATAGGTACCTACTACACTAAGACCACGCGAGCGGAGCCTTGACTTTCGCACCCCGGCGCTGAATATGCTTAAGACGGCCCTGCTGATTATAGTGGATGTGACCTCCATTAATGGACCGCTTAACATCAAACGGGATGCTCTTATATGATATGTAGTGCCAGAATAAATAAAAACTATAAATAACGCATCTGCAAGCATAGATAGCAATAGGTCGCACAAACAGTAGTAGTGTTTGTTTTTTTATGTGCAATTTGTTAATTGATATTTCGTTAGATTACCTCCTACTAACATTTTTATTAAATGCATCAAAGTAGAATTAACGCTGTAGAAATGCGGTAATTAAGGAGTGTATGTGGAGTGACGATAGCGGATAGAAAAGGGAATAGCACAGTACGCGATAGATGTGGTTAGAAAGAAGATGTAGTGACAAGGATTGACAAAGGGATTCTTCGATAGCCGGGGCACATTGAAAGAATGAGTGAAAGTAGATTGAAGAAATAAATTTATAAATCTGTTGTGGATGGATGTGTTAGTCGAGGGCGTTCTCCGACCAATTCGGAGACATCCTCAAGAAAGCTGAGTGGCTTGCCATAACGTGCCATGCCGTGGGCACTAGCCATAACCATATAGTGTTGTATAAAGATAATTATGGATGTGAGGGAAGCAAGACAGTTGTGTCAGGACCGTGGCGCTCCATCGTCTCCGCCTATCCCTGTAAGAAAAAGGCGTGACAATTTGATTGATTGATCCCTTACTGATTTCACGTCTTAATTACTGTATTCATGTTGTAATAAAGAAGTAATAAGTAATAAATAAGTAATAAGTAATAAAAAGTTGTAATAAAGAAAAATTGCAAAAGGGTAATGTAGTGATTGGCGTTATTAATAATATAATGAGCAGTTAAATTACGCCAAAACTTTACAGGTGCGGTGCTTGTTCCCATATTAATATATGGAAGTGAATATTAGGTGTGGCAGAAGAAGCATAAATGTAGGATTAATAATAGAAATGCGGTCATTAAGGAGTGTATGTGGGTTAACAATTGTGAAATGTGAAAATATGATTTGAAAGATGTTCGAGGATCGAGAATAGTATGTTGCGTTTGTTTGGGCAGCTTGTATCATAGAAACTGGGCGACCAAAGTACACATATTAAAGTTTTATCGGTACCGGTATGTGGTTGTGATGCGGGATGCTTGGTCCATTTTACTACCACTATACCATGGTCGCCTGTAAAGGATTAATGAAAGATGATTGACGAAAGAGGTCAGAGATAAGTGAAAGCATTAAACGGGGACGTCCCAGATGATTATGCTCTTTCCAAGTACACACATATATTGTTATAAAATATTTTAATAAACAATTATTGTCATTTTCAAAGACATCCTCAAGAAAGCTAGGTGGCCTAGTGCCCATAACAGTAGAGCTTGTATGAAGAGAAGTGTCATCCACACATAAGGGAAGCGAGGGAGTTGTGTTAGGATCGTGACAAGCAGCGCTCCTTTGTCTCTGCCTATCCCTATGGGAAAAAGGCATAACAATTTGATTGATTACTTACTTTCGTATTTTTGTATTCATTTATTTTATCTCCCAAATATTGTCAAGAAAAAAAAAGTTTAGTCTTCATTCTGATTTCAACGAGAGCGTTTCATTCACTCTCTTGGCCATCTAGCGTCAATCCTTGATCAATCTGGGGATATTTTAATAAATACAGAGCTTAGATAAGCTACATTATCATGGAGCTTGTGTAAAGAAAGAAAGAGTTGTATCTGGATCGTGAAAAATGGCATATGGAATCATCCTTTCCAAATGCCCAAACCATCGGAGCATTCCTTCAATGCATAATTGGTGTGAAAAAACTATGTCTATATATCACACACGGAATCAAACGTTTATTAGATGCATCCGTGCAATTTACACTTGGCCTATAATGTGCAAAGTAACTGTCTGGATTTGTAATGAGGATGCGCACTGAGAGAACGCTATTGAAAATACAATTTAGTTTTACTTCCTGCGTTTATTTTTCGCTATTTTTTATGTGATTTTGACTTCATGTTTTTAATCCACATTCGTACGCTTAAATCTCGATCAATAACAATTTATTTTCCTACTTCATTTAAACTATTTACATTCCCAATAACAATGTATTTACTTATTATCAATCAAATTGTCACGGCTTTTTCCCACAGGGATAGGCAGAGACAATGGAGATCCATTTACCATGATCCTGACACAACTCACTCGCTTCCATCACATTCACAATTCTCTTCATACAAGCTTTATGGTTATGGGCACTAGTTTTCTTGAGGTTGTCTCCGATTTGGTCGGAAAACACCCTCCTGGGCTTGCCTTGTTTAACGTAGCCTTTTACATTAAATTTATAAATTCTTTTTTGTCAGTCTACTTTCACCCATCCTTTCCTTTCTCATTTTATTATGCCATTTTCTTTATCTGCCTACTTTTGCTCTCTGCACGACCCAAAGGTTGACTGGCAAAGAAAGCCTATCATTTTGTATATTATTGGTAGTAAACTGGTCTCAGAAACCCCCCGTCCCTGGTTGAAAATCACTGTATTTGTGATATGCGTTTTTGGCCACTTAGTTTCTATTATACAAGCTATAGTGGCTTCATAAGAATTACGTATAATAATATAAGCACCGTGGCGCCGGTCAGTTGACAGTCATTAAGTCGATTGCGCATTTGCTTATTGGACGGGTGTAGGTAATTATTTCAAGGACGCTGCCGTAAAAATACTGTCTTTACTAACACGCACTACCCTTTCAGCCCGTTAACTTTATTGAGTTATGAATCGATAGCCTTCGTTTGTAGTATATTCTATAATTACGAACAAATTAGTTTGAATATGAACACAAAGTACATATTAATTTCAAATTAAGGATTATTTTATTTATAGAAAAATAAATTATAGAAAGTAAATTACAGGTTATTAAAGCCATACCTATAACATAATTTGTTTTTGTTGAAGGACTATTCACGCAATGTACTTTTTATAGAAGTATGAGTAAATATAATAACATAAAATGGTAAAGAATTACCTTTCCAATATTCCAGTTTTAATAACTGGGCAAAATTGTATGGAGAGTGGTCTATAGAACAACTGAGAAACGGTGATGGTATTCAGTTAAAGGGCCTTCAAATACATCATTGTGCAAAGGGGCATCAAAATCTGACCCGGGAGTTTTGAGAAAAATGACATTTAAAATACATAAATTTTTGTTATGCTGAGCGTACTCATTCGTAAATCGTAAATCAGGAGACATTTCTGGCAAACAAATTGTCGTGTACCATTCAGAATTACCGGTTTTACGCTCCTCTAGTGGTACTGTAGCCTCATGTCCATTTATACCAACAAAAAACAGGCTTCAAAGTGCTTTATGCACAAACAACTTTTGTTGGTTTCGGTTCATTTTGAAACACCGACGCCTATTGTTTCGTTTCAGGACTATAGGCATAGATCCAAGATTCATCACCTGTATATATATTATAAGCAGCTTTTGTCGAACGTCTGTTGTATTTTTCAATTTTTTTCCCACCAATCGACACGACATGCTCAATCAATTCTCAAGTTGTGTGGGATTACAGCTAAATGTTCATCGTATGTATGCCTAGGGATGTCTCTATCACGCGATATGTATCTTGAAGATCTTGCATTATTAGTTTACGCACAGCACCGATGTTTTTTGGTACAGCCATCGATTTAGGGCGAGCTTCTTTATATGTACTTTCCAAAAATGATTACCATATCTCTGTTAGATCATAGACCACTTCTGCCAAGTCTCCTTTAATTAATTTTAATTTTAAATTGTTATTTTTAACTGAACCTTTTTCACTTTTCACAGTTTCTAGGAAACCGTATCGTAACTGACATACTATTACTAGCTAACTAAAACAGTTGAATAATGAGTTATACCTATGAACAGCTTGTAAATAGGTGATTCGGTTGAACTGTAGTGGACCGCACTCCAGCTTAACATTAGGCGGGATGCTGTCACATGTCGGGTTACGTAAAAAAACCGACGTATTAAAGGCTTTGCAGTCATCGTAGTTGTGGCGAGACAATTACGAAGTGTGCAAAGTCAATGAAACCTCGACAGTAAGCTGCAAACATTTTCTACTGCTTTAGTTTAAAAATATTTATTTGTTTCAGATTTTAATATGTCGGCTATTTTTAAAGAAGATGATATTATTAAGAAGAAAGTGAGCGATATAAAAGAGGTAAGGCTGGTTTTGTAATTACAAACTCAAATAATTTATAGTTATAAAGTCTTCCTGTTGGTAAGTAGGCTTAGGCCAGCATAGTGAGACAGCCGTGAACTGAAAAAGTTTTTCTTTTAAGTCTTCGGAGCTTTTGAAACTGCGTCATTTTATAAATATTGTGAGAATATAGGTTCTAGAGTGGAGACCACGAACAGTTGCAGCGTAGGTAGGCCTTCTACTAGGTATAGTGAAAGTCACGAATAAGGAGTAGATGCAACTGGCATCTTGTCGTTTGAAATGGCGTTCTAAGGGGGAGGCCTATGTTCAGCAGTGGACGCCTTCTGGCTGATAATTGTGTGAATTGTTTATAAGTATTGTGTGAATATATGATTCGCAGGTAGCATTTAACAAATTAAGGTCATTCGCTGTCGCATAGAATTCACTTACACAAAACGTAGGTGGCGTCGTCGTTGGTGGAAACATTAATTGTTTTTTCCTGTAATTAAATTAACCGCTTGGATTTTGTAAATTACAACATCTATTAAAAATATTTCTTTCTAAACTGTATATAATAAGTTATTACACACTTGTTAGTCTCTGATATGATCTGATACAATGATATAGCAGATTTTTTTACTCTTAAGTGTCCTATGAATAAGGTGTAATAATACTGATGTAAAAATGTCAATTTTTCACAAGTGAAAAGATACCTTCGACCAACTTATGTATGTAGTGTTATATTTTGTTCTTAAAATATAACATTGACATGTCTAATTTTCTTGAAATTAAAGTGTGAAAAGTAGTATCTAATTTTCGCATTAAAATAAATTAGTTGTCCACACACTTTGCAAAGTCTTTGGATAATTGTATCGTAAAAATTGTTGTGAAGAAGCACTTTTGGCTGGCATAATGACGGCGACTGAAGCAGACGTGAACTGAGATGTTTTTTCTGTCGTCGGCGCTCTTGGACCTCTATCATGCTTACCATTAGGCAAGTCAAATTCAGATGTCGAGTCACAATAAATTATAAAAGCCTTGGCACCCATTACGTCTAGTTTTTATATAAGTATTTACTAACGAGAATTGTCTGAGAGGAAATTCTTGTTTAAAGCCTTCAATGTAATAGTTTATAACTTATTTTAAAGGTCATGCCTACCTCATAGAAATGTTTATTGAAAATTTCTTTTAGCTCTAAATTTGGGCTATTTGAGGTTAGGCTGTCTCTTACTGTTAAGTCCCGACTTGTCCTGATTCATAAAATTATTATGACCTCATGTTGTTCAACATTCGCTTACTTTGTTGAGCGAGCGAACGTTGGTTCAAGACAAAATAAATACAAATTCTTGTAATAAGAAGAAATAAATAAAATAACAAGATCTCTGGAAACAATATTATCAATCAACTCAAATTGTCACGCATTTTCATACAGGGATAAGCAGATACAATGGAGCAATAATATTATTTAAATCATTGTTTTTATTATATTTTTTTTATTACAGGACAGCCACATATACTACAACAGCACATTTATTAGCAATCTTGACATCTTTAATCAATATTGGGGTAACCTCACTTCATTAAAAGGCGATATTCACTCGATCCTTAGCAATTCTTATAGGCGAGCGACCGTGAGTTGTGTTTACATATTTTATTATATATACTAAGTCATGAATCACGATTCCGATACTACAAAAAGATGTTCGATATATTAAATACGTCTTATAATAAATAATATTAAGTATAAACAGTTTGTTTTGTTTATATTTTTTGTATAGCATCATTCTGAAATAATAGGTCGCTGATTTCTTAATTTAAAACAATTATTTAATCTTTTATATTGTTTCCCAAGCCATAGAATCAATCGGCCATTTTTCTTAAAACTAGATGATGAGCTAATAAAATATGCTCATCATTATATATTATTTCATTACTAGACGTACGGCCAATTGCAAACAATATGGCGTCTCCGAAGTTAGCTGCAAGCGCGCTTCGCGCAGGTAAAGTCACAATAAATAAATAATCTAACATACTATTATAATACGTACATCTGTAACTATTAAGTTACTATACACTACATGCATGTTTAATTATTATTATTAAGCTCTCTCAGTTACTTCGAGCCCCGCTATACCGTATTTGATATATTGCGCACCGTCTTTCGCCTAACTTCAGGGTCGCCATTAAATTTGAATTGAATTATACAGATATATATGAAATTTTCGTATTTATAATCTTTATTTCAGACCAATAATTTACAATAATATAAAAATACATTAAATTTTGTTATACATTGAATAATAACAGACTTTGTCAACTTATAAACTATGTTAATAAAATTCAATTAACCACAATTAAATTTTATGTGTAACGATTTATGTAAAATAAAAAAAACACTTTCACAGACTCTGCGATTGAGCTTTGATTTCCCGTTCTATGGTCATATGTTGAGGAATATTACCGTTGCCACTGGTGGATTTATATACATGGGTGATCAAGTGCACAGTTGGTTAGCAGCAACACAATATATAGCCCCACTCATGGCCAATTTTGATCCCACTGTCACCAATACAAGTTTTGTAAGGATTTATGATAATGGTAAGATTGTTTATGATGGTACGCCGTTAATATGGAAAAATAAATGGATTTTTATACTATGATATGACATATGCCAGTCTAGTAGATCGGTACAGCAGGGTTAGATTGGGCAAGTTAAAACGATTATCGTCTCTAATTAAAAGAGTCTCATTTTGGTGGATGTAGCCTAACTTTTATTATTTTGACTATCGTCGACGAGAGTCGATAATCGTTTTAACTTGCCCAGCCTAACCCTGCAGGTTTAGGAATTTCAAATTGAATCGTAACGAAGTAGTAGTGCTATGTAGTGCTAAGCTCTATGTTACTCTCTTTTGCAAACACGCTTCCTTCGCTGTGATCTAGTTACTTTCAATCTACTTAACAAACGCAAAAGAGATCTTGTTATCATCGTAATTTTGTTTGTAACTGGGCAAACATAGAAGATGAACATAGTAGTTATAGCTCTGGTGTAACTGTCACTTCCATTCATAAGCCGCAATCCAGCTTAACATCAGGCGGGGTGCTGTCACATATCGAGCTAGAATTAAAAAACTTATTAATTTGTAATAAACTTGCAGGTCAACAGTTCACCGTCATATGGGACAAAGTAACATTACAGGACAAACCAAAGGACTCATTTACATTCGCCGTGACACTTCAAAAGAATGGCGACATCATATTCGCATACAAGGATATCCCAATACCAATTAAAGCTATAGATGATAAAGAACATCCTGTAAAACTTGGAATAAGTGACGCTTATCTCACTGATAAAATTATATTCTGTAAGTTCGTTTTATATATTTATTGAGATTTGACATCTGACCTCAACTTACTTGATGGTAAGTATTTTTTTGTGACCGCATAACAATTGATAATAATATTTATTTATTCAACAAAAGTTATTTTACTTATATAATACGTGTATATAGTTATATTTTTGTTTAACAATGGTCTTTACATTACGCTGGGTCTGTCCTGTGAAGACCTATATTGATATTGACCACGTCTTTTTTTAATGTGACACGAAATTTGACCTCGACCTGCCTGATGATAAGCAAGAGGAGATCCAAGAGTGACGACGACTGAAACAACTGAGTTACTTCACGGCTGCCTAAGTCTGCCAAGCCCGTCTTCCATGCTTCGCTGAACACCGACAATATTCAAGACATTTTTTGTAGCTATCAGTGTATTATCTCATGTTAAACTGGAATGCAGTCCATGAATGGATGCAACTGCTGCTGCAAGTAAATAATCGCAAGTTACAAGCGCGTCTACTGTGTCGGCCTAATTGAAAGGGAAAGCTTTCCAGCGACCCTGAAAAGCGACTGATTCATCAGGAACCTACAAGCTTACAATTCTAGCTCGAACCATTCCTATCCTGAAACGCCACAAAGTCCTTTCACCAAAAGTGATGTTACCGTCTCTGCGAAGCATCACTGCGTACAAAAGTAGCTGCTTTTAATAAATTTTTATATTAAAACATAATGTTTTTTTAGATGTCCGCAAGAAGACTATTTACGAATACCACCGTGTGTCGTTCCTTGAATATGAGATTAAGAATAATACTATATTGAAACTGACTGCCTTGCCCACTTGTCCAATGTATGATTCTTGCGATAGTTGCACAAGACATCAGACTTCATTCAACGTAAGTAACTTAGGCCATTATAACACTGCTTTATCGACTACTAGCTGTGCCCGCGGTATCACCCACGTAAAATTAGTGTGTTTATAACAGTCATAAAAAGGAAGAGGTTCTCAATTCGACTGTATATCCCTTTTCTTAAGTATTTATAAATCGATTACTCATATAAAAATGACAGACAGAAATAAAAATAAATATAGAAAAAGTCCAAAAAGCTGAAACTATAGTCAATTGGAAACTATTGTAAAAATAATTATTAAAAAAAAAGTATCTTATGTTATCGCTAGAACCTTCAAAATATGTGTACAAAGTTTCATGATGATCGGTTAAGTAGTTGTTGCGTGTAAACGTAACAAACTCACATTTACATGTATAATAGTATAGTAGGATAATCAAAAGAAGTGCGATGAGCAAGTGAAACCGCATGCATCGTCTTACAAACATCTTATAGCTGCCCCTCTATATACATCTTATTTTCCTTTCGTACTTGAGGCTTTTCCAGAACCTTCAATACCAAACATAGTTTTAGAACAGAATGTAGCGGGTTTTGGCAATAGCATAGTAAACTTTAAATGTAAAAAAAAAATTGAATTAAACAAATTTTATGCGGCTTACTATCGCGTTTACTTTGGTTTTAATTTTACATTTTTTTTTATTATTTCAACGTTTCGAGAGCTTTGCAGCCATTGTGGTCACGATCCTTGTGGTCACGATCCTTGTGGTCAAAAGATCCTAAATGCGCCATTGAGAGTGGGTGGGTATACTATTGGTGCTCGTTTCTACTCCACTCCAGTTTTTTATCAGACATTGTGCTGTCAGATGCATGCTTATATCGAAAAATAAGGCACTATTTTTTTATTGCAAAGGGTTTTTTATTGCTTTTTATATCATGGTGTGTGCAATACTTAATATATTAAAATAATATGTTATTGTTCCAGTGTTCATGGTGTCCACAAGTGAAGCGTTGCTCCAGCGGCGTTGATAGAAATAAACAAGATTGGATGATGAGGAGTGAGTATTTGTTGTTATTTTTGTTAAGTTGTAAGGTCATAATGATTTATCAAAATAAATTGTTAATGAGCCGTTCATGAACTTATTAGCTAAACGCAGAAGTAAGACATAAGACTTAAGATTTTTTTTCTTCAGAGAAAATACACTATTCGCAGGAGAAAACATAATATACGATTCAGTCTAGGTGGCGCTAGGCGGACCACCTAGCGCCACCTTACCATGATTCGTGGACTTATTTGCAGTACTACAAGTACTCACATAGTGTAAAAGGCTACTAATCACTTGACACATTATTCGATCTTGAAATTGAAAAAGACAAAATGGTCTGACTAAATTCGGCTGCACCACTATGCTTTCGTAAATTTCATGTTTTGTTTGCGGACCCCAGGTTGGGAAAGGCTGGTCTAGAATTCTAGATCTACTTTGTTTACAAGCATAGCAGATAGTCATATTACATCAAGGCCCTTTCCTGTAAGCCTTTTGAATTAAGATATAAAATTAAGACGTAATTTTTTTTCTTTCTATTTGTCTGTTCTTCTAACCAAAAAAAAATGTATTTTAATAAACAGTAAATACTCTACTCGAAATCTCATAATCATTTAGTAATTTTAATATTTGTTTTAGGTTGCGACAGATTAGCCGTAATGACCCCAGAGAAATGTGTGAGCCTACCGACGAACAAGACTGTCATTAACAAGCCCCCTATCAATCAGACAACAGCTTATATCACAGATCACAAAAATAGCCCCTACCACGAAACTGTCGTCAAAACTGGTATGCATCAATCAATCAAATTGTTACGCCTTTTTCCCACAGGGATAGCCAGAGACAATGGAGCCACTTGCCACAACTTCCTCGCTTCCTTCACATTCCACTTCAAACAATCTCTATGGTTATGGGCACTAGGCAACCTAGCTTACTTGAGGATGTCTCTGATTTGGTCGGCAAACACCCTCCTGGGCCTGCCTTGTTTAACGAATCCATTCAAATGAGATTTATAAATTTATTCCGTCAATCACTTATCCTTTCCGTGTGCTTAAAACATCATAGCATTTCTTTATCAATCCTTGTCACTACATCTTCTTTCAACCCACATCTATCGCGCACTGTGCTATTCCTTATTCTATCCGCTATCGTCACTCCACATACACTCCAAATCAATAATTAATAATAAATTTCAGATGTGTCAGTAAATACTGTGAAACCGATCAGTACGACACCAATTGCCAACGCATCCGGCACTTTGGTTAAGGCTAAATTGAAGGACGTAGCCCCCGAGGGTGGATTATCGATGGCCGGCGCATTCGCAGCTTTCTTAACAGTCATGATCATATGCACTATAGGTGGATGGGTTGTCTATGCATTCAGAAACCCACATACACGGAGCGGACAGTTTCTTATTAAGGTGAATATTATATAGCAGTAGAATACTTGAAGTAGAATACGCATTCGTTAGCACGCCAGTTTGATACGCGTGATATTCCCGAGTTCGATTCTCAGTTGTAGTAAATATTTGTTTCATAGCTTTAATTTGTATGTAATATTTAATAATTAGATTGAATATTACATACACATAATATATTTTGTTAATTAAAAATAAAAGGAGGTACCACCACTTACAATTACTCTGATCGACTAAGTCAGCATAGTGAATGCAAGGAAATGGCCTAAACTGATGACAGCCGTGGACGAACGGTTTAGCGATTGGTTTGTTGCGCGTAAAGTCCCGGATTCGATTCCCAGTCGGAGCAAATATTTGTTTCATAGCTTTAATTTGTATATAATATTTAATAATTATATTAAATATTGCAAATATTAGTTAATAAAAAAGATGGATATTTGCTTCGGGTCTGGTTAACAAAGAGTGGTAGGCAGTGGTACCCAGTCTTCCGAATCCGGGGTAGTACCACCACTTACAAATATACAGACGGTGAAGTGATTTGGTCACGTTTCGGGATCAGCTTGTAAGTTGCCGGTTCCATCTAGGCTGGCATAGTGGATGTGATTGCTACTCACAGTTATTAAATTGTAGTAGCAGTGACATTCATTAATGGACCACACTTCGGCTTAACATCAAGCGGGGTCGTCAACAAGGGTAATATGTCACAATAAAAAAAAACTCATACTAATTGATATGTGTTTCTTTACAGTATCGGCCCTCGCAGTTGTCATGGAAACGTGGTGAGGCCCGTTACACGGCTGCAACTATACACATGTAAACATGCATTATGTTTATTATATCATATAGATTTATTATTATTGTGTTGTGTCAAGGGGCCTTAACTTAAATAAATGCTTTCTCTAAATAAGTTAAATCAATTTAAATTTTTTGAAACAAAAAATAAATTTAAATTATAATTTTTATAAATGAGATTTATATTATGATCTGAAACTTTATAAGGTTGTTTGTCGTATATTAATTTTATATTGATGCACTATTTTGTTATATGGTAGATATATGTATGATAAGAAAATATTATTATGTTAGATATATTTATACATTTATGTACAATTGACTTTCTATGCTTTTACACACCTTCAATGTGGCAACTCTATGTTTTAGGAATATATTGTAAATGAGAATCTATTAGAAATCCTACATTCCAGGTTATAAGACTCCTCAGTTGTTACTGAATCTCACATTTCTTAGATCTGATTATTTAACTACATTAATTAAGACATTTCCTCTGTGTGTATGTCTGCACCAAAGAAATGTTCTTTCAATTTCACTCTATGTGCCTTATAGTACTTATCTTGAATTTTTAATAAATGTTTTTTATAATTACAATTTAACACTTAATTGGGGAATTAACTTTTTCTATATCCTTTTATTAAACATATTATGAATGTACATATCAGGATTTTTGAATTTTGTAAATATATATTTAAAAAAATGTGTAAATTTCACTGAGATTGTTTCGTCAATGTCGAATTATACGTAACGTGATATTAGTTTCAATATTTGTGTATGTTTATTGCATCATTAAATTTGATTAAAATTACTGTGACTTTTATTTTTATTCCCGTATATTTAGATCCACAAAACATGGAAAGGGGACATACTTAAAATACATAAAAAAATAGATAACAATAAATAAATGCGACTGGCATAGCTAATTGGTTAGCTCACCAGTTTGCTACGCGTAAAGGCCGGGTTTGATTCCTGGTGGGAGCAAATATTTGTTTCATAGCTTTAAATAATTATATTAAATTTGCAAATATGAATGTATTGATGATTGACATTGATTGATATAAATTATTTTATTAAAAAATCATTGTCATTTTCAAAGACATCCTCAAGATGTCTTGTATGTCAAGAGGCTAGGTTGCCTAGTGCCTATAACCTTAGAGTGTGTATGAAGAGAAGTGTTAATGTGAGGGATCGTGACAAGCAGCGCTCCTTTGTCTCTGCCTATCCATGTGGGAAAATGGCGTAACAATTTGATTAATCACTTATTTTTGTATTCATTTATTTAGTGGTGCTCACCCCAGACAGACTGTACAAGAATTGTGATTTATTTGCATTTTAGAACCAGTTGCGTGGTTGGTTTCAATTCCAACTAGGCTGGCATAGTGGATGTGACTGCTACTAACAGTTATTGAATTGTAGTAGCAGTCACCTCCATTCATGGACCGCACTCTAGCTGAATATTACGTAGGGTACTGACATATATCCTTATATAGGTACCTATATATATGAATCACAAGAACAAAGACACGAAGGTCTGCACTGCTTGTAACCACAGTCTGTAAGTTAGGATCAGCATCTGCTTATCCGTCTAGGAATCGAGGCGTGATGATGATTAAAAGATGATCGTGTTATCTAGTTGGCCTGGCATGACACTCCGACACTGACTTATAATTGGCCTACATTACCACAGCGAACACGGTGTTTCACGAACCATTTGCCAAACAACATTAATATTATAACCTAAAATGTGCACGCAACCTTAAACTTTATAGAAACAATAATACCTACTAGAATCGCATGAAAAGATGAATGAAACCTAATCTCTCCCGAATTGATTTTCTCGACTTTCATAATACTAATTTTATGAAAAGTAGAATGATAACGAGCAGGCTTAAACGTAGGGAGTTAGTGCGATAATGGTGTCAATTCTCTTGGCACACGATTATCCTAAAATCCTCCTAAAAATAATTTAGACCTGTCAAAGGACTTTCGCTATTCTGTGTGTCCCATATTAGTCTTAATTTAGAGCTGTCAAAGCTTTGACAGGCCTAAAAGTTAGTTTAGTTACTTAACTTAGAATTTTAGGCTGTTTTCCTATTCTGTTGTACCAATTTTAGGTGTCAAATTAGAAACGTCAAACTAAATTTGTATAAGATTAGACGACACCATTTTAGGTCCCGCTTAACCTAAAAAATTTAATTCTTAATAAGAAATATGAGTAATTATGTGGTTAATGCTCTCACTAAAAATGCCGAAAGGTAAAATAAGGTGATTTGTGTATTTTTATTTATAGTAGCTCGCCATACGACATCATTCAATCTGATATTAAACTGGAGTGCGATCTATGAATGGGAGTGACTGCTACTACTTTTAAATAACTGAAAGTAGTAGTCGAATCCTCTATGCTGGCCTAGTTGGAACCGGTAACCTAAATTATTTCGATTTTAAAGTTTATCTGAAGAAGTCTGGGAGGGAACATAAAAAAACACTTATCACAGGATTAGATTACTTGTCATTATACTGTATAACATTGACTTAATAACTATTTAACCATCATTATACAAATAAATTCATGAAACACAAGTATTACAAATAATTAAAATCTGTTTCCTGTAATTACCGCCAAAACTCATCTATCCAACAAGATGCGTTCGGAAATTAATTATGTTACGTTTACAAAAGTACAAAGTTTTTTCTATTTTTATTAACGTGAAATAAAGTTTTTATTTACTCAAACCATTATAACATTCAATATGGTACATTATTACTTACTTATTAATAATAATTATATAACTTTCTTATTATTTCATATTATTTTTTAAATATATAAATTTTACGTTGGCAATAATTTAGGCATGTCATCTTAAAATTGACATTTGCGTAAATTAGGTTCGAAATAGACATAGAACGACAAGAGAATTGCGTTTACGCTAAAATTACTTATAATTAAAAAGTTAAAAATTTAGGATAAGTTAGTGAATGTGCCAAGAGAATCGACACCAATATCACGTCACATTTGAAAAGTGAGCACCAATATTCATTTCTTAACTAAATGCGCATAACTAAATCATACCTTATTCCGCTTCATTTGGGTTTAATTTTGAAACTCACCGCTGTTAAAACTCGCCAAAACAATACTACCGATTTCAAAAGTTAAAGTATAGTAGCAAAATATGCGAAATGCTTCAATTTACTTAAATTGACCAACTTAAATTGACAGCGTTATATCGCCACAAATTCTAAAATCGTGGAAATAGTACCAAGGTAACAGAACATGCCAGGAGGTGTGTGTTTTGTTGTCTCTATCGATCATATGTAAACACTGATATGTAAGATAGAGATAGGAACATTGTTTTTTCGCAACAACTGCTCATAAACGTTCTTGTTAATGATAACAGCCTGCATCTCTATCTTACTTATAAAACACTAAATGGTATGACTAGACCAGCACTACTTAAAGCACTCCTATCCGATTCACATATGTTTTATTGGTTACTTTGTCTATCTACGGAAACACATCACGAACCAATCAGAGACATACAGTCTCTGATTGGTTCGTTATTGTATATGTGTGTGTAATTTACTTCTAGGCTTTTATGATACCCTAGTGACAGAAGTTTAAAATGTGCTACGAAAATTTTACCAAAAAGCAATGCTACTGATTCTAAAGGTAGCGAAATACATACGAAAAGCTTTAAAATGACCACCAACAAAATTGACAGGGTTACACCAAAACTTGCCACAAATTCTGGATTCAAACAAAATAGTACCAGGAAAACATATCATGCCAAGAGTCATTCGTATTATCGTGTTGGTGTTCCTATCGAACATATGGAACGACAGACGTGTAAGATAAAGATAAAAACATTGTTTTCTCGAATTACCTGCTCATAAAACATTCTTATTTAAGTTGTTTAAGATAACAGCCTGCATCTCTTTCCGACATCTTAAAATGCTTATGGTAAGAGTAGAGCAGAAATTCAACAATTTTGATTGGATACTTTGTCAATATCCACACACACACACAAAAGGTACGATGATGACGTTCAGTCCGCAACATATGCTAAAGGCATTGTCTCACTGCCGACGATGAAATAGAAGCGAGTATAGCTAGGAACTAGAAACGAGTTGGCGAGAAGTGAGTGTGTAATTTCGATAGTTTTTCATTGGGCTATAAGCGAATGTGCGAGTACGACTGGCGATTAGTTGCCCCACTCGCTCAGAGCGGCCGAGCGTACAGACCTACACGCGCAAATAATTCAAATGATTGTTCGATATTCATAAATACGGTACTTTCGGATCTGCACTGTAGTGAAATCACCGCTGGTTGGTCTCTCGTCTCTTTTAAACGCCACGCGAGAATAGCCGAGCAAGAATCGCTGAGCGAGTACAACAAAAATATGAATTTCAGGTTCAAATTTTAACGAATTATTTTAGTTTTTTTTAAATTTTGCCGTCTCCTTAATGCACGGCCAGGGGCGGGCCGCCCCCTCTGCCCCCGCAACGTACGTATCTTAAGCGAGAAAATAATCGATAATCGCTTCCTCGCCGGCGGTGAGACAAGTGCCTATAAAATGTTTTACTACACTTTTTAACAGGGACGTATTTAATAATTTTACTTGTCATTGTTTTTTCTTTTAGTACTATTTTATATAGTAAAATAATACGTATTTATTATAAATATAATTATTAAGTGTATTTTATATATTATTATATTTGTATCATACATATTTATTTTATTTTAAATAAAGTTCGTCCCTGTATGATGATATTTGTTGTACTCCTGTTACTTGAACATCTCCATCTATATTAGAATGCTTAATAGGTTGGGGAGAAGTAGAGAGGTATATACAAATTTATAACCCCCTATAGGCCAATAGATTTAACTACTTGGAAGGCTTCTTTCGGACGTAATTCATAACAGGTGACGATCAGTGGTGTAGCGTGGGAGAAAGCCTCCCGGGGCGGAAATTTTTTTTGTCGCCCCCTTATTTAGGAATTTTAATCATAGGTACAACAAATATATGAATTTCAGGTAAAAATTTTAACGATTTATTTTAGGTTCTTTTTATTTTGCCGCCCCCTAAATGTGCCCCCGGGGCGGGCCGCCCCCGTCACGCTACGCCACTGGTGACGATATATTTGTCGAGTGCCTATATAGATACGTCAACGTGAAATACCTCCAATTTTAAATGGTCGGATCATTTTTTTAACGTTATTATGCATTAAAAGACAGATTTTCAGTATTTTTAAAATAGCTAAAAGCCTATCAACAATATATAGAAATGAAATCAGTTTGCGATTTGCCAGTTAATTTGCGACCAGAAATATCAAAATCGGTCAATATTTGTTGTTAATAATGGCAATACAGTGCCGAAAAAGTAAAAAAATGATTATTTTTTTTATTTCATTTAATTCATTTTTTTATTCCTATAGTCTTGAAATTTGGTGTGAATACGTATTTTGTTGTCATATAATAACATTGTTTTTATTTCAAAAATATTACTGTCTCGTTCAACTATCGTCAGTAAACCGACTGGTTTACTGACGATAGTTGAACGTGACAACGTCATAAGATAATATAAATCAAAATAAAAATTTTAAAGGAACCCCCACTTGAACACTTGAAACAACTTTAGTCATAGCACCATAGTAATATTTCTTAAATATCCCTTGCATTCTCATGGTTCATCATCAAGTACTCCAGGTATTTAATTTTATAACAGTCCACCTAAGCCTTATAGTAAGAAACAACTTTAGTATTAGCACCATAGTTATATCTCTTAAATATTCTCCCTAGCATCCTCATAGTTCATTATAAGGTACTACTCCAGGTCTTTGATTTGATAACGGTCCAGCTAATGGACACATAGTGAGTAACAATTTTAGTTAAAGCACTATAGTTCTATCTCTTGTTGATTTGCTGATCTGAGAGGATTCATGATGGTGCATCATCAGATACTCTCAGTCTTTAATTTGATAACGGCCCAGCTAAATGCTAATAGTGAGTAACATCTTTAATTAAAGCACTATAGTACTTAAGTCACCCATGTATAGGTCATAGATATTATGTTTAAAAGTTATTTTTAGTGATAAGTTGATGTCATAATCAGTGGCGTAACGTGGCGGGGGCGGAAGGGGCTCTCCACCCGTGCGGCCATTTAGGGGGCGGCAAAATTTAAAAAAAACTAAAATAAATCGTTAAAATTTGAACCTGAAATTCATATTTTTGTTATACCTATGATTGAAATTCCTAAATAAGGGGGCGGCAATTTTTTTTTCCGCCCCGGGCGGCTGACTCCTATGCTACGCCACTGGTCATAATATTGGCAAACGCAGTAAGAGTATGCGCAGACCGTCTGGTGGAAATGTTAAAAACATTATGAAATTGCATACCTAATTGTCTCGGCTTATAAACATTTTATAACAATCTATTTTATTAAATTCGTAGAAAAATACCACCTGTTACAAATTTATATAAGGCCTAGAGCTAAAAGTAAAATTATATTTTTAAAATTATAAAAGTATTATATTTTGTTATAAAGAAAAGTTCGAAGCAGACGTTTTGTGATGTTTTAGTATTCCTGATCTATAAATTGTTGATTATAAAGCCAATTAATTGGCTGTGAATTTCTTTAAGATCTTTATATTGTGATTGTAACGTAAATGTTGTTCTCGTCAGTAATAAATTGCTGGTTAAAAATATATATATATTGTTTTATTCATTGCCTCCATCTTGTTAATACCTCCAGTATCTTCGATTACATAAAACATCTTGTGTTTTGTGACATCCTTTATTTACCTACCTTACATTTTGGTGTGGCCTTATAATATGCAAAGATGTTTTTTTTGCTGTGTCAGTATGTTTTTAACATATTTGTGGGAACACTATTTTATTTATCGTCAATAGTTTTTTAAAGAGTGGTAGGCAGTGGTACCCTACCACTCTAGTAGTACCACCACTTACAAGTATACAGACCGTGAAGTGATTAGGTCACGTTTCGGGATCAGCTTGTAAGTTGCCGGTTCCATCTAGGCCGGCATAGTGGATGTGATTGCTACTCACAGTTATTGAATTGTAGTAGCAGTGACATTCATTCATGGACCATACTTCGGCTTAACATCAAGCGGGGTGCTATCAAATGTCGACAGCACAATAAAAAAGTACGTGTACGCGATGTAAGGAGTTTTATGAGTAATTTTTTTACACCTTGGGTTACTTACAAGTCAAGCTGATAAAAGCGTGTTGAAATAGGAACTACCTATGCTAATTTATTCAACTCTCTTTCCACTATGCAACCTTTAGCAGCTTTCTTGAGGATTCATTTTGGTCGAAAAACACCCTCCTGGGTCTGACTCGTTTACTATTTTAAACCTAAATAAATATTTGTTATATATGACAATACCCGTATGACAGGCGTGGCGTAATGGTTAGTACACCAGTCTGTTACGAGCAAAGTTCCGGGTTCGAATCCTGGTCGGAGCAAATATTTGTTTTATAGCTTTTATTTGTAATATTTTATTAATTAGATTAAGTTTAAAAATATGTTAATAATAAAAAAAGAGGTGGATGTTTGCTCCGGGTCTAGTTGCCAAAGAGTGGTAGTGTAGGTAGTGGTGCCCAGTCTGTCGATCCAGGATAGTACCACCACTTACAAGTATACAAATCGTGAAGTGTCTTAGTCGCGTTTCGGAAATAGCTTGTAAGTTGCCGGTTCTAACTAGGCCAGCATAGTGAATATAACTGCTACTTACAGTTATTTAACTATAATAGCAGTCATCTTAGTTCATGGACCACACTCCAGGTTAGCAACAGGCGAGATGCTGTCGTATGTCGAGTCACAATAAAATAAATTATTTCAACATCTACTACAAATATCTACTACACGTCTCTAGTAACAAGGTGGTGCCCGAAATCATTTAACTATAATAGCAGTCATCTTAATTCATGGACCACACTCCAGGTTAGCAACAGGCGAGATGCTGTCATATGTCGAGTCACAATAAAATAAATTATTTCAACATCTACTACAAATATCTACTACACGTCTCTAGTAACAAGGTGGTGCCCGAAATTATTTAACTGTAATAGCAGTCATCTTAATTCATGGACCACACTCCAGGTTAGCAACAGGCGAGATGCTGTCATATGTCGAGTCACAATAAAATAAATTATTTCAACATCTACTACAAATATCTACTACACGTCTCTAGTAACAAGGTGCTTCACTGCTTCCCAGCTAAAAAATTGTATAAAAAGGACGTCATATGGAGAAGCAACATTCAGCAGTCGGAGCGACAACACGAAAATGAAGAAACACGAAGTGAGATACGGCATCAAGTACCTGTTTGAAAAAAATGTTTACCAAAGAGATACACGCTGATTTGGTGGAGACACTGGGTGACTCTGCTCCTTTATATTCTACGGTGGCACGGTGGCGCAAAGAGTTTAAGCTGGGTAGAACATCCACAGAAGATGAACATCGCGAGGGACGCCCAACCTCGTCCCTCACTGAGGAAAACGTGAAAAAAATCAATGATATCGTATTAGCAGACCGAAGAGTAACCGTCGGATATTTAGCTGAGGTCCTGCCAATGGTTGGGTGGTTTGAGCACCTCTGTGGGAGGTTTGGGCATTGTATTGCATACGCCACAGAATACTCTACTAAATTCTTTTGATAAGTTATAACTAAAGTAATTTACATCATCATCTTCGTCAAACGATTCTTCTTCTGATGGATGATTCATTCTCCATTATTTAAAATATACTATAAATATAAAAATAATCAAATAATATGAAACAACAAAAGTGTTACACCGAATCACAGTAATGGTGGGAACATTGGGCATGCCCAAACTTCCCTTCAATATTAATGCCCAATGCTCCCCATACCCTCGTTTTGCAAATTAATCCATTTTTTAAAAATTCAAATATCGTACCGCCTAACAATCGATGATTAGCTGAACTTAGGTTGTTGGGAATTGAGAAAATTAATATAATCGTTTCTCTTTATAATATTTTTTGCATTTTATTGCAGTTTAGATCGTTTGAGATCGTATGTATTTAAAAAAAAATTAACAAAAATATAATATAACATACAAAATGAAACAAACAAAACTATAAATCTAACCGCTATCAAATAGTGCACGCACCTTAACACGCTTACCACTATGCATAAGTACCTATATCATAAAATGTTTGTATCAAAATTATTGTCGAACTTTTATGACACATGAGAAATGTTGTTGAATGATTCGGGGCACATGCAGATTCGGGTCTTTTTGAACATATATATTTGAGATGTTTTCTACATTTCAATTCATTGTCATGTAATGTGAGTAATGCGTCTGGTGTGGTAGTGCTTGACTTTTGGAACAAGTCTCGAACATAATATTGTAACATCAGTTCCTCCCTTGTAAAACGCAATTCATTAATTCGATGACTTAGTGGTAATTAGTATCTACCACATGGGGGTAACTCTCCACCAATTCGCGAGCACAAGAACCTATAAAATAAGTAAATACATCTAAGTAAATCTCGCTACATTTTTTATGTCATATTATAAATTGTATATTGTAATAAATTGATGGGTTTGATCCAATTTAAAGTTTATTGACTTCTTTTTAGAGTATTTAAATAAATGCTAGTATTAAAAAAAAATTTTTACTATTAAGTTATTTTTTTACATAAAATTTATTAGACAGCCTTTTAAGACGACACACATTCTACACAAGTGGGTGACATTGATTTTCTTTGCATATTATCACATTTGCTTATTAAATAATATAATACGTACTATGAAGTGCTGACTCGAAAAATTATTTAATATTATGTTCATTAAAAATAAAGTACGTGTACTTATTAACTCGTTTTATACCTCCATACATCGCTCGAAAAACCGATAACAACCGATGGGAAAGAAAGGTTCGTACTGGGACTGGAAGGCCTCCCACTAGGTGGACTGACGACAGTGAAAGTCACGAATAACCGGTGGATGCAATTGGCATGTAGTTCGAAAAGACGTTCTAAGGAAAAACCCATGTTCAGCAGTGGACGTTTTCTGGCTAATGATAATACCTCCATCATTTCAAGATAAGGCATCGGCAATGGATCAAACCCCGCCTGTTGTGATTACCATGATAGTAGCTGACCATTGTAACAAATTGTCTGCAAACTGCAGTCGCCCTTCTATGCCAGACTAGGGCCATTATGCAACTGATCCCAAGTCGCATCTTTTTTTTTATTTTTTTTTATTTATTGTGACACGACATCTGACCTCGACTCGCCTGATGATAAGCAAGAGGAGGTCCAAGAGTGACGACGACTGGAATAACCGAGTCAGTTCCCGGCTGCCCCAGCCGCCGCCACTATGCCGGCCTAAGGTGCTTCTTCACGCATCGCTTGAAGGATCCAAGGTCATAGGATGGAGAGAACACATGGGCTGGCAAAGCATTCTACTTGTCAATTGTTCTACAAAGAAAAGACGCACCGAACTTTTTAGTTTTTTATCTACGCTTTAAATAATATTAGTTAGCTAATAAGTTTAGGATTTTCTCAACGAGTCATGTCATAGTTGCCTAAGGCGCCGTCACTATGCCGACCAAAGATCTAGAACATGCCCTCGTTCGGTAGCGGTTTCAGACCGATTCGTTCGGGCCCCGATCTCTTTTTTTATTTTAGGGAATTTACGCACATAAAATGGCGGTGCCATTCCTATTATAAACTAAACCTAGTCTATTTACAAATACAAGCCTATCCCGATTCTCCTAATACACGACAGCAAAATGACTTGGCAACGTAATATTTGGCATTCTCGTATACCATTGCAAGTTCGTTGACAGGACTGTTGTGTGTTAAAAGGGTCAGGGCCCGGGTCGGTAGTTGGCCAGATAGATATTCTCAGCTTTAAATTCTCGAATTACCTAATAAAAAGTAAATTATTTTGTAATAATTAAATATCATTTTAATTTATTTTACTTTAAATAATACGGAATAGATTTACGTTCAATAAAAATTATTGTTTTATTTTTTAAATAAACCCTTTGTGGATATGTATTATATTTTGTGTCACACTCGCCTACTTAAGGCAGCCGTGGTGTAGCGATAGTGCAACCGAGAGCACGGGATCAAAACCACTTACTGGTACTAATCTTTGATATATTTTATGTACTTTGGTCGTTCTGTTGATTCAAGCACTTTAGTAAATTATAAAAATGTAAATGAAAATAAATAAACAAAATTGTTGAAGACGATCGCCAGATAAAACGAGCGCTCACGGTTCTGTGGCGCAGTATAAGTATTGGCAGATAATAAGAGCGCTGGACGATTGTAGTGGCAGCAAGTCAACGCATCTTTACAGCCTCGCACATAATTCATATTAGGTAACAAAACCTAATAATATATAAACCAAAAAAAGCTTTTAAAGAAATAACAGGATACTTTTTTAAGAGTGGTAGGAAGACTGGGTACTAAGTCTGCCGATCCGGGGTAGTACCATCACTTACAATTATACAGACTGTGACGGTATAGTGTAGTAGCAGTCGTTTTAACATTACTTCAGAACATTATTACAATATATCACAAAAACGTTTCACCTAACGCAATACACAATTCAATACATATAATCTCTATAAATGAGGAAAATTTTTAATTAACATGACTTTTGAATCTTATTTTCCACTTTATATTCTCATATTAACAATTAATATAGAGATTTAGATTTAGAGATTTAAAGCATGGATGTAAAATTTCATTGATGTAATTTTAATTTTTGATGTAATTTAATGATATCTATAATTTAATTAAAAATGTAAATTCATTGATGTTAAATAAAATATGCTGAAAGTTGAATAAAAGGCGTATCTAATTTTTGTAAAAGGTCTGACAGTATTATTTTTGTTTACTAACCATATTAGGACACGTTTTTGGTGTTATTTAAACTTGGCATAGTTTCCTACAATTAGTGATGTTTTCAATTACATTTTTCACATAAGCGATGCAGGTGGTAAGGTTACTGCTTCATGGCCGGATAAAATCGCTGGGTAAACTTAGGGGTGTAGCCCAAATCCAGGCTCTACGTTCACAGCAATAGAATTCAACATTACTTAGTCATCATCATCGTCCACTGCTGAACATAGGCCTCCCCCTTAGAACGCCCCTTAGATGAGATCTGATGGTGAGGCTTACAGGGCGAGCTTTATCCTGTAAGCCTCACCAGCACAGATGTACAAGATCCGAAGATACAATGGCACAAATTTTGTCTTTTTGGCATTTATTATCACTAATTTGGCACAAATATTTGGTATATATGGTTTATATATTCTGACACAACTCTTTCGCTTTCCTTAAATTCACTACTTGCACTACTTTGCACACTCAGTTCTGGTACTTGCAGTTATTATATGTAGGAGTAGCATCTATAAATGGATTGCACTCCAGTTAACAACAGGCGGAGTGTTGTCATATATGGAGCCACAAAAAAAATATTCTTATGCACTTTTAAATCACGTGTTACACACTTATTTACTGCGCAAAATGTCATGCTTAGTTATCTGGGTCAAGGGTTGTTCAAAGTCTACATTTCATGAACTACTTTTACGGAATGAAAATTACTAACATTTTCTCGCATATTTTTACTTTTTTACTTTTGACATAAGACATCAAACGTGGAAATACCTTGTTTACTAATATGTAAAATATAAATAAATCTCTGCCTATCCCTGTGGGGAAAAGGCGTGACAATTTGATTAATTGATTTGCTAACACACCAGTTTGCTATGCGTAACTAGCTTGATTATTATTAGTCAGGGAAAAGATTTTTTTTCATAGCATCTTTTATGTACTCGTAATATTTAATAATTAGAATGTAAATTATTAATATTTGTTTATAAGAAAAACCTCAAATGTTGGCTTCAGGTCTGGTTGTATAAGAGTGAGAAAAATAAACTTCACGCCAATAATAATAATTTGTGTTCCTAAATAAGCGATCGCCATTTCTGTGAATGGCATCCATGTCGGGTTCAATGGTTCACACGTCACTTGGTGTGCATCAGGATGGCGGGTGTATTATAACGAACGCATTCCTTTCATGCACTAAGTATTTTTTTATTGTGACTCGACATTTGACCGCACCCCGCTTGATGTTAAGCTGGATTGCGGTCCTTGAATAGATGTCACTGCTACTACAGTTCAATAACTGTGAGTAGCAATCACATCCACTATGCCGGCCTAGTATAAAAGGAATGTACCAGGAATGTACCTAGAATGAAATTGAATGTACATGTACAAATTGGGTGACATCTAAATCTAAATGAATAACGCAATAAGTTTGTGTGGATGGACTGTCATACCAATATACCTGTAATGTACCTTAACATGCGTATCCCGCCCCCCCTTATGCATACACCAATTTCCGGTGCAGATGTATCTTTAATATTGTTGAAATTTGTGTATGCCTTATAATATTTTAGTGTGACAACCCCAAAAGGTTTGTCTTTAGCTGTCACTGACTTGCCTGCATCTTCTCTATACTCGACCCCATGTCTGTACACATATTTTTGACTACCTAGTTTTAATTATATTTTATTGTTAATTAAATCCAGTTTAATCTTTAAGTGCATTGACGACTTTGTTCTGTTATTTTCTGAGATAAAATAAATGGTGCAAAGGGATATTGCTGTGTTCTTATTTCACCTGCCTCACCGGTACGAACATCGTGGAATTCGCTGCTTGATATAACCGACATTTCATCAGGTTATGGGCCCAGGCCTAATGTCTACGTGTATCTTACTGGTGTGAATAAGGCAGGTGATTGTGCGTGGTTTCGCGAAGTTGCGTGGCGGACGTTTTCGAGAGTGTGTTGGCACTTGTTCGTTACAATGTCGTCGCCGGTCGACAACGTGGTAGCTGAGGGCACTCGGGCAGCATCATCGTCGGCACCTGTGATTGTTGGTGGCCATGCAGTCGACAAATTAGAAGGTTTGTCAAATTATAACACATGGAAATTTGCTATGAAGATGGCATTAACACTGGATGGACTGTGGGAAGCCGTTGTGGAACAGGATCTTGACGCTGCGCGCAATCAGCGTGCATTGGCGCGGATTTGCCTGTGCTTAAGACCATCATTATTTCAATATGTACGTGATGCCAAAACAGCTGGTGAAGCATGGAGAAAGCTCTCTGAAGTCTTTGAAGACAAAGGTCTTTGTCGGCGCGTATTATTGCTGCGGCAGCTTCACCGTGCCGAGTATAATCAGTATCCTTGCATGACGCAATATATTGAGGGAATCATTTTTTTTTTTTTTTTTTTTTTATTGTGACACGACATCTGACCTCGACCCGCCTGATGATAAGCAAGAGAAGGTCCAAAAGTGACGACAACTGAAAAAACCGAGTTTATTCACGGCTTCTTCAGTCACCGTCACTATGCCGACCAAAGGTGCTTCTTCACGCATCGCTTGAAGGATCCAAGGTCATAGGATGGAGAGAACACATGGGCTGGCAAAGCATTCCACTTGTCGATTGTTCTACAAAGAAAAGACGCACCGAACTTTTTAGTTCGGCTGCTGATTCGATCGATAGAATGCGGATGCTTTCCCCTACCTGTGCGGGTATTACGGGTGTGAAAGGACGAGGTAGGAACAAGGTTAAAGAGCTCATCGGAACATTCTCCGTGGTATAGGCGATAGAGGACGCACAAAGCCGCCATGTCTCTGCGTAGTTGCAGGGGCTCCAGAGTACGCGTGACCTCTGAATCTCCTATAATTCGGACAGCTCGGCGCTGCAATGAATCCAGGGCATTGAGAAGATACTTGGCAGAGCCGTCCCACAAGTGCGAACAGTACTCCGCGCAAGAGCGAATTTGTGCCTTGTATAAAAGTAGGCGAAGCTCTGGCGCAAAGAACCGCCGCACCTTGTTCAGGATGCCAAGTTTGCGGGAGGTGGTCTTAATGGCCCGCTCGATGTGGTCCCTGTGATTCATATCGCTGCGAAGGGACATCCCTAAGATGTCCAGTCTGTCCGAAGTACCGAGGGAGATGTTACCGAGAGAAGGAAGGGGGATAAACGGGGATTTTTTCGTCGAGAACGCGCACACCTGAGTCTTGCTTGCGTTGAACTGAACCAGGTTCTTGTCGCCCCATTGGGTAATACGATCAAGAACCCGGTTCAGCCCCGCTACAACAGACTCTCTCACATCGGCTATCTCCTGTTTGCCGGCTGCGGGGCGGGCAGTGTAGCGTCCATGCACCGTGCTGTCGTCTGCATAGCAATGAATGCTGGATCCAAGGTCCAGCATATCATTGATATGCAGAAGGAACAAGGTTGGCGACAGCACGGAGCCCTGGGGAACGCCAGCATTCACCGACACCCTGCGCGAAGCGCTTCCATCCACAACAACGCGTATGGAGCGGCCGCGCAGGAAGTCGGCTATCCAGCCGCGCAGACGATCAGGTAAACCGAATGCCTCGAGCTTGGAAAGAAGGGCCTTGTGCCAGACCCTGTCAAACGCTTTGGAGATGTCCAAGCCAATGGCAAGGGCCTCTCCATAACCATCCAATGCTTCGCCCCAGACGTGCGTGATGTACGCCAGAAGGTCACCAGTTGACCGTTTCGGCCTAAAGCCATATTGACGGTCATTGATCAGCTGATGACCCTCTAGATAGGCCATGAGGCGGACATTAATTATCCGCTCCATGACCTTGCACAGCACTGAGGTTACAGCTATCGGACGGTAGTTTGCAGGGTCTGAACGGTCGCCTTTCTTAGGGACCGGTTGCACATTGGCCCCCTTCCAAGCCCGAGGCACACAGCCCGCCGAGTATGAGAGCCGGTATAGCCTCGTCAAGACGGGAGTCAATTCCGCTGCACACGTTTTAAGTACAAGCGCTGGGATACCATCCGGGCCACTGGACTTTCGGATATCGAGCGATCGTAACTCCGTGCGGACATCGCGTTGTCTGATATGGATCTCAGGCATCGTATGTCCGCACGAACGCAAGGCAGGTGGCCTTGCACCACGATCGTCGATTCGCGAATTAGTGGCAAAGACTTCAGCCAGGAGATCGGCCTTAGCCTTCGCCGTATGCGCCAGTGAGCCATCAGGTTGTCTCAGCGGTGGCAGTAAGGAACGACAGAAGTTAGATTCTACAGTCTTGGCGAGACTCCAAAAGCTGCGACTACCCGTTGGGTGCGCTAATAGACTCTCGCCAATCCTGTAAACGCGCTGTGCCTCCGCTCTTCTAAAGACCTTTCTGCAAGACTTGGTGGCACGATTATAGGCTGCTTTTAACTCGTCCACGCGAGGGTCATGATTTTTTCGACCCCTGACCCAGGCACTGTGAGCTGCGTTTTTCGCTGAAACAGCAGTCGCACATTCACCGTTGTACCAGGGCCTGCTCCGGTCGTTACGAGATGCACAGTTGGATGGAACGTAATATTCCATCCCCAGTGCTATCTCGTCAGCAACGGCCGAGGCACACGTAGACGGGTCATTAGATTTGAAGCAGCGCTGCCACCAAGGGAGCGAAGCGAAATAATTTCGCATTCCCTCCCAATCCGCCGACCCGTAGTGCCACAAACGCCGCACCTCTTTCCTGGCAGGAGGAGGCACGGTGCGCGGCACTGTCGTCTCGACCAGGCAGTGGTCCGAAGTCCCTAACGGGGCCTTGACCGAAATTTTATACCCGGTCGGACGATTGGTCAGTAGAAGGTCCAGCAGAGAGGGGGCATGACCGACAATATCTGGTACCCGGGTGGGCTGGGTCACCAGCTGTGTCAGGTCATGCAAAAGGGCGTATGCGTGAGCGGCCCTTCCCGCGTGGTCAGTCTTTTGGGACCTCAACCACATCTCATTGTGTGCGTTGAAGTCCCCCAAGACTGCGACCTCCGCGGTCGGGAACCGCTCCAGCGCTTCATCTGTCGCCCGGCTTAGAGAATCGAAGAGCCGGGTTGTCTCCGAATCCCCGTGGTGGGAACGATAAAGGCACCCGTAGATCCTGGCTTGGGAGCCAAGGTCTACGTGTACCCAGAGGATAGATAGGGAAGGATCCTTCAAGCAAAGCAGACGGCGACAACAGATATCGGACCGGATGTACACGCATACCCCAGCTTTCGCGAGGAATCTTTCCTCAAGCGTGTAGCCGGGGTATAGAAGATATGAAGTGTCAACCGGTTCCTTTATCTGCGTCTCCGTTAGGAAGAGCAACGCAGGCTGTGCCGTCTCTAGATGATGATGGACGGCACTGAGATTGGCGTGGATTCCACGTATATTCGTGAAATCCACGCCAAGCTCATTCGCGATGGGGGTTTTAAGTGCCGCTGGGTAAACGTTACGTCTTTTATTTGCTTTCATTATGGAGGGGGGGGGGGGTGCGTGAAAATGTTGGGGGTTGTTTCTTAGGCAGGAACGAAAAAGTGCAGCTATCCGCTTAGCCACATGTACTCCGGCGGTGTGAGTTTGCTGATCCGTCGGACGGAAGGGCCCCCGTACCCTCCCGGAAGTGATCGCCTGGACCCCATATCCGATCACCAATCGGCAAGACGACTCACCCCGAGATTATGCGCCGCCTGGTGGGGCAGCCTCCCTCCGTGGTTGGCGGTGGGCTCAGGCCCCTGTACTGTGCGGCGGGCGGCCAGCGGTTAACCGTTGCTACGGGTCTCCCTGGCCGACGGGTCAACAAACTCTCACCGGAATACAGTGGGTCAGCTGGATGCCACTGTCCCTAACCTCATCAACAACCCCCAACGCAACTGGTGCTACACAAACTAGTCCCCGAACGCGACGTAGTCACTTTGGGGGGATTTGCACCTGTGTAGGGTGGTAATTTCAACCAGCTGAGGACACTTAATGCACCGGAAGTGTCCTCTCCCACTCGGAGATGACTATGGTTCAACAGTTGGCGGATATTGGAAAAACCATAGATGATAATGAGGTTGCAGAATTACTGCTGAGTGGGTTACCCCAAGAGTATGACACTCTAGTGTCAAATCTGGAAACAGTTTGTCTGACCAGTGGTCTGACAAGTGAGGTTGTTCGTGCTCGTCTACTGCAGGAGGAGCTGCGGAAGACGGACAACAATACCAATGCTGCATTTGTGTCGAAGAGTTATGTGAAGTATAAAAGTGTTGTGTGCCATTATTGCCACAAAGTGGGTCATGTAAAGGCCAAATGTTTTAAGCTTAAAAGTGATAAAAAGAAACAAAGAGAAAACACAAATTTAGTAGCAGCACTTTTGGTGTATCAACGTGGTGATTGGTATGTGGACTCTGGGTGTACGTCTCACATGAGTAATAATAAGAAAATGTTTTCCAACCTTAAAGACAATAAGATTAGTGTGTCAATAGCTAATAATGATAAGTTGTTGTGTGAAGGATCTGGTGATGTCAGGTTTAGGCTTAATGATGGGGTTAGTGAGCTCAAGGATGTATTGTATGTTCCACAACTAGCAACAAATCTTTTATCTGTAAGTAAATTAGTAAAGATGGGTCTCACAGTGATATTTGATAACAATGGTTGTAAGTTTTATAATAAATGTAATGTTTCTGGTAACCAAGTTGGGTCAGCTATGTGTGTGAATGGCATTTATAAGCTGAATGGAAGTGTTTGTGGTGGTACATTGTCGCACAAAATGATGCATTCTAAGCTTTCGTGTGATAGACGAGAGACGCAGAGTGCTGCAGTTGCTGCTTTCCATGGGCATTTGGATCTCTGGCATAAAAGGCTGGGACATTTGAGTCTGGCAGGTATGTGTGCTCTTAGGAGTCGTGCGACTGGTGTTATGTTTCAGGATTATGATCATGCACTACAGGACTGCATTCCCTGTCTTGAGGGGAAGTTTTGTGCTAAACCATACCCTCAAGGAGAGGTGAAGCGGTTGGGCACCCCTTTGGAGCTCATACATTCAGATGTTTGTGGCCCTATGCAGGAAAGTAGCTGGGGTGGTGCGAAGTACCTTGTGACTTTTACTGATGACCACACGAGGAAAACATTTGGTTATCTGATGAGAAACAAATCAGAGGTAATGTCAAAATTTATTATTTTTAAAAGTTTGGTGGAAAAACAGATGGGGAAGAAAATTAAAATTTTACGTTCTGACAATGGTGGTGAATATGTTAATAAGGAATTCACTGGTTTCCTACAACGAGAAGGTATAATACATCAAACTATTGTAGCATACTGTAGCCAGCAAAATGGTGTCTCAGAGCGACTTAATAGAACGCTCATTGAGAAGGCGCGGTGTATGTTGCAACAATCTGGTCTTAGTAAGCGTTTTTGGGGGGAAGCAGTATCTACTGCTATTTATTTAAAGAATAGATCCCCAACAAGGTCTCTATCAGGTAGGATTCCTGAGGAGGTGTGGACAGGATCTGTGGTTGATCTCTGTCACCTCCGTGTTTTTGGCTGTATAGCATATTCTTTGGAACCTAAGCAGTTGAGACGGAAATTAGATGCTAAGAGTAAGATGTATATATTTGTAGGCTATAGTGAAACCACTAAGGGTTATAGATTGGCAAATCCATTGAATCCTCAAAGAGTTTTATTGTCAAGAAATGTGACATTTTTAGAGAATAAGTTTTACAATCAAGTTGGACATAATGTTGATAATAATATTAATGGAATTTCTGATGATTTTATTATTTTAAGTAATTTAACTGATAATAATAATAAATTGAATAATGATAATGAAATTTTTAATGATTGTATGTCAACAAATTTAAAAGGTAATGGTGAGTCACATTGTAATGAAACAGTTCCTCATGTCGGTTCACCGGTGATTTCAGATACTGCAGATGAGGAGTTTTGCACTGGCAGTAAGGATAAGTCTAGCTGTGCAGAATATTCGTCGGCGAGTGATGGCTCCGCGACATCACCCCATGACACATCTGCTCAAGGGGAAGAGATGACTAGGATGCAGGTAACCGATACATCGGACTCCAATGCACGTCCAGTACGTTGTACAAGGTCACTCCTACCAAAAAGGTATGCTGATTACGTGTCTTTATTTATACATGATGCTGGTGATCCACTGACGTATGAAGAGGCTGTATCTTGTTCGAATGCAAATGAATGGCTGGTTGCTATGCAGAGTGAGTATGACTCTCTAATTGCAAATGGTGTTTGGAAGCTAGTAGATAGACCCTCAGATGAAAATATTATTAAGTGTAAATGGGTTTATAAAACTAAGTATGATGCTTCTGGTAATTTTAATAAGTATAAAGCCCGATTAGTCGCGAGGGGCTTTACACAAAAACAAGGGATTGATTATAATGATACATTCTCACCTGTAGTAAGGCATTCAACTATGAGAATTATGTTTTCGTTGGCAAACGAATTGGACTTATGTATTGACCACTTAGACGTGGCTACTGCTTTTTTGAATGGTAATTTAAATGAAACTATTTATATGGAACAACCAACAGGTTTTAATAAAAATAATAATAAAGTTTGTTTACTATTGAAAAGCATTTATGGATTAAAGCAAGCTAGTCGAATGTGGAATTGTAAAGTTCATGAATTGTTGAGTAATAATAATTATATACAGAGTAAATGTGAGCCATGTATATATGTAAATAAATCAGATAATGATATTACTGTTATAGCTTTATATGTTGATGATTTTTATGTATTTTATAGCAAAAGTAGTAAGTACAAAGATCATTTGTTAAGGTCATTGGAAAAGGAATTTAATGTAAAAAACTTGGGAACTTTAACAAGTTGCCTAGGTATGAATGTCACTAGGGATGTTGACAAAGGAATTTTAAAACTTGACCAATCTGTGTATATTAAGAAACTGTTAATGCGGTTTGGTATGTCTGATTGTAAGGCTGTAGCCACACCTATGCCTCTGAACTGTAAATTATTAAAACCTAAAAAGGAGAGTTCTGAGGAGGATTTATATAATTTTAGGCAGTTATTGGGTGGCTTAATGTACTTGTCAGTTTGCACTAGGCCTGACATTGCATATGCATGCAGTCAGTTGAGTCAATTCAACAATGGATATGATAAAAGCCATTGGCAGGCAGCTAAGCGCATATTGCGTTATTTGTCAGGAACAATTAACTATTCTTTATGTTTTATAAAGAGTGGTAAATTAAGTATGTCTTCGTATGCTGATGCCGATTGGGCTGATGTATTAACCAAACCGCTAAGCTCAATCAAGCATAATGTTTTTATAAATGCTATGAATTTAAAAGCATCCTGAGTTATATAAAATGATGTAATATTTGGGATGTTGGACAATGTTATTTATGACTAATTGATGACTTTTTAGTCATAAATGTAGACACATGACAGTCTCTGCATGCTGTAGAGAATTTTGTAAATGCATAGACTGTGTAGAGTTGACAGAGCCACATGTAGAGTCCTGGTCTCAATATTATAGGGCATAAGGGGAAGTGTTGAAATTTGTGTATGCCTTATAATATTTTAGTGTGACAACCCCAAAAGGTTTGTCTTTAGCTGTCACTGACTTGCCTGCATCTTCTCTATACTCGACCCCATGTCTGTACACATATTTTTGACTACCTAGTTTTAATTATATTTTATTGTTAATTAAATCCAGTTTAATCTTTAAGTGCATTGACGACTTTGTTCTGTTATTTTCTGAGATAAAATAAATGGTGCAAAGGGATATTGCTGTGTTCTTATTTCACCTGCCTCACCGGTACGAACATCGTGGAATTCGCTGCTTGATATAACCGACATTTCATCAAATATAAGATCGATCGGCAATCGAACAAAAAGTTCGGTGCGTCTTTTCTTTGTAGAACAATCGACAAGTGGAATGCTTTGCCAGCCCATGTAGGTATTCTCTCTATCCTATGACCTTGGATCCTTCAAGCGATGTGTGAAGAAGCATAGTGACGGCGACGGAGGCAGCCGTGAATTAACTCGGTTTTTTTTAGTTGTCGTCACTTTTGGATCTCCTCTTGCTTATCATCAGGCGGATCGAGGTCAGATGTCGTGTCACAATAAAAAAAAAGTACGCAAGTAGACTGGCGCCGGTGATTTAATCAAATTTAGTATTTTTATTATAGACATACGTAAACAAAAAAAAAATATTAAAGACTAGTTTATAAGGTTCCTTAGATTCAAAATTACTGGAAATACATCAAAGGTTTAAAAAAATGCACTTTTGGGATTCGTTTAAATTGTTGATCGTGGTGTAGTGGTGGGGCAATGGTCAATCGGGCAATGGTCACGCAAACAGAGAGCACGGGTTCGAAACCACCTATTAGTACCAATGTCCTGTTTTTATGATACAAGCACGTTTAATAGAAATGAATTATTTTAATAATTCTTGCACGCTGTATCGGCATCAAGATACGTCAGCTAGTTTCCATGTGCGACAAGTTCTAGGCGGCTCCCAACAATAATAACATTTGTTGATCAACAAAAGAGAATGTAACAAATGAGACAAAAGAGAAGTAACAATGTAACAAAAGAGAAGAAGAAGATCAATCTTCTGTCATATTAAATAGGTTTATTAAAATCATAAACATTTAGCAATTAAAATATCTCCAAAAAAAAACTTGTAAAGGCTTTAATTAACGAAATATTTTGAATAACCTACTTTTTCACTGAGTTTTCCTGCACCACCAATTAAAAATAGCTTGTCAGTCTAGATTTTTTGCGTCCATATTAACGACCTTAAGCTATGTATTTCTGCCCATCTGTAAATAAATTATTATTTCTCTTAATTCATAATGGCGTTGAAAAAACAGCGAAAATGAATCCTCTCAGATAGGAAAATCAACAAGAGATAGAACTATAGTGCTTTAACTAAAATTGTTACTTACTGTGAGCCATTAGCTGGACCGTTATCAAACTGAAGACCTGGAGTATCTGATGATGCACTCTGAGGATGCAAGGTATTAATCCTCATATATGCAAGAAATTAAAGGGATATAACTATGGAAACATGACTAATGTTGTTTCTTACTATAAGGCTGGTGATATGACTAAAGTAGTCTCAAGCGCGTCGGGGGTTTCGTTAAAATTTTTCACTGTTTTTGCTTTCATCGCTTGGTTAAACAATGAAAAAAAAAAACGTTTTAATTTTTCTAAAGTCCCTATCCTTATGTAAAATCATTGCCTGAACAACTTTTATTCGAAACATTTTTTGACAGGAGTTATACTTTTCGAGATATTTAAAGAAAACTAGAAAAAAGATGTTTTTTTATTTCTCATTCTAAAACAATGTTTCCCACCTCGCTTAGTGTCAGGACTTTAGGATCCTATTTTTTACAAATTTTAAACCTAAAGTCGTTCATATGGACAAGACTTCTTCCACTCTCGATACCTCTGGGGCCCTAACTAATTAGAGCTTATGACATTTTGTTAGCTGAGTCGAAATTGTGTTTTGTGTGACGGTTGTTGGTATATTTGTTTATGTGACGCTTCTATAAACGGCACAGTGGCGGCGACTAAGGAAACTGTGAATGGGTTTTTAAGTCATTGGCACTTTTCGAAATCTACTTGCTGGCCATTAGGCAAGTCAAGGTCAGATGTCGCGTCTCAATATATTAAATGTTTTACTGGAAACAAATTCCACTTGTTCTCTATCTTATAACCATTATTTCAAGCGTAGCGTCTTAAAAAAGCACCTTTGACGGGTACAATAACGACAACTGAGGCAAGGTAAACTGAATTTGTTTTGTCAGGCAAGTCTCGGACAGATGTGGCATCCAAATAAATAAATAAATATTTTACATTATAACTTTAATACAGAACCCTGATATATTGTGTGATATGCATTTACCTAAATGAGTTCATAGAATATTATTTTAATGTCGATATACATAATTTTATAAAAAACAATGTTTGCGAAATACATAATCAACAAAAATAAAAGTGGGTTTTGAGAACGTTTTTTTATTATAAAAAAGAAACGTTTACCACATTTATTATGTATTACCAATGTAATCGTGGCACCATGAAGCTTGTTGCTACTTATTTTGTGCTCATCTTCAGCGCTCAACTCGTTACCGCTGCACCAGCTCCAAAATCTACACCAAATGAAAACCCTCTACCTGAAGTACGAGTGAAGCGACATATTAGTGGACCCGCAAAATAACATGAAACAAGCAAAACACGACTACAGTGAGCTTCGCGAGCCCATGCGTAATAGCAGATCAAATTAAGGAAACAAACATAACTAGGGTATAGTTTAAATCTAGGCCGGCATGTGGTGTACAGTGACGTGTTTTGAGAAATTTTTATTAAATATTTAAGTTAGAACTATAAAAAAATTACATACACTAAATATGTATATCGTTCTTTTTATTTTAAACCTTTAGGCGACCGTGGTTTCGTGGTAGTGAAATGATCACAAAAACACGACAAGAGATACCTGTGGAATATTGGTTAGCACACCAGTTTGTTACGAGTTAAGTCTCGGGATCGATTCCCAGTCGAAGCTAATATCTATTTTATAGCTTCTATTTGTAATATTTAATAACCAGATTTGATATTATTATTATTTGTTAATAAAAATAGAGGGGATATTTGCTCCTGGTCTAGTTAGCAAAGAGTGGTAGACAGTCTGCCGATCCGGGGTAGTACCACCACCATTTACAAGTATATAGACCGTAAAGTGACTTAGTTGCGTTTTTAGATCAGCTTGTAAGTTGCCGGTTCCAACTAGGCCGGCATAGTCGATGAGACTGCAACTTAAAGATATTTAACTCTAGTAGCAGTCACCTTCATTCATTGACTGTACTTCAGCTTAACATCAGGCAAGCTGCTGTCATATGTCGAGTCATATTGAAGCAAACGTACTTGTATCATAGAAACAGAACGATCAAAGTATATAATATGCATAAATCAAAGATACGTTGGCACCGACAAGTGGTTTTTGAACCGGGGTTTCCCGGTTTGCGTAACCATTTCACTACAACTACACCACGGTCGCTTTGTTGGTAGAATGTTTTATTGACCTAATTTATATTTAATATTTTAAGTTATTCATTTACACCTCTATTCCAACAAGGATAGGCAGAGACAATAGAGCGCTTCTTTGCAAATATATCTTTCATTAAACTAAAGTAATCTAAAATATAATTATTTTGATAAATGTATTTACTTTGGTGGCCCAATTTGCTTACTAACTTACAACACTTGCTCGTTTAGTAGTTTAAAATAAAAGAAAATACTTGACTTCGAAACATTCAGATTTAGAGCAAATATCTGCCTCTTATTTGTTAACAAATATTTGTAATGTGTAACTAATTGTTAAATATTACAAATAAACCATATGAAACAAATCTAGGCTCCTACCTGGAATGAAACCCGTAAATTTTGCCTAGCGGACTGGACGAATACGCCATGCGTGTCGGCAAAATTCTTGAGGGAATTAGGCGAATATTAACATCATGGAAAGTGGCACTTAAGTGAGAGATAGACAATCTAATAATATAACTTCCACTTGGCTCATAGTAGAACAGGATTAAGAGCGTTAACAAATGAATAACCCGACTCAGTTCACGGTTCCCTTAATCGCCTTCAGTATGACGGTTAGAGAAGCTTTTTCAGGGTTCGTTTGAAGGATCCAAAGATGGGCAGAACACCTGTGCGGGCAAAGATTTCCACTTGCTAATTGTTTCACAAAGAAAGGACGCGCAGTATTATTTAGTTTAGGTGTCGATTCGGTCAACAGATGTTTTACTCATATATAGTTATTAGGTTAAAAGCTAATAAGAAAACAATAAAATATTAATATATATTCACATTAAATAACTTTATTAATTATTAAATAAAAATAAATTAAGTTAAATAAAATCATATCAATAGTAATCTCTTAGTGAGGTGTAAGAAGGAAGTCGGTATGTTCCTGGTGAGGTGTGATGTTGATTCGTGTTTGTATCTGGTGAGATCATATGCTGATGATGCTGATGATGGTGGTGTTCATGGTGTTGGTCATGTTGATGGTGTCCGTGAATATCAGGGTGTCCAGCGCGTTCCATATCAGTCCACTGAGCCATAGATTCCTTCTTCTCCATAATTGAATCATTCATGTTCATTTTAGCTTCATCCTCATTATTCGATCTGTAATTGTAACCGGATGCAGCTGCAGTTGGGTTAGAAGCAGGAGCAGGGGCGGAATAGGCCGCTTGTTGGGTCTTCAACAATTTACCAGAAGACACAGACGGCGCACAACTGAGCAGAAGGGGAATAGCGCATCCACCCCGGTTTGCTTTGGGGAATAAGCCAATAGCAGATCCAGATGATGGAGCTATGGCGTAACCTCCGGCAGCGGCACTACCGTAGCCTCCATATGAACGATCTTGCATTAGGTTATCAGATGGCATCATCATCTCGAATTCATCTTCGTCTTCGTCGCTTGGAGTTCGGTAATGAGGTCCAGATGGCAGGTGACCGGCTTGTGCTGGGGCTAGTGGTCCGTAGAGGGATGGTCCTGGAGCCTGTCTATATAGGGATGGACCCAGGTTTGCTTTGGGGAATAAGCCAATAGCAGATCCAGATGATGGAGCTATGGCGTAACCTCCGGCAGCGGCACTACCGTAGCCTCCATATGAACGATCTTGCATTAGGTTATCAGATGGCATCATCATCTCGAATTCATCTTCGTCTTCGTCGCTTGGAGTTCGGTAATGAGGTCCAGATGGCAGGTGACCGGCTTGTGCTGGGGCTAGTGGTCCGTAGAGGGATGGTCCTGGAGCCTGTCCATATAGGGATGGACCCAGGTTTGCTTTGGGGAATAAGCCAATAGCAGATCCAGATGATGGAGCTATGGCGAAACCTCCGGCAGCGGCACTACCGTAGCCTCCATATGAACGATCTTGCATTAGGTTATCAGATGGCATCATCATCTCGAATTCATCTTCGTCTTCGTCGCTTGGAGTTCGGTAATGAGGTCCAGATGGCAGGTGACCGGCTTGTGCTGGGGCTAGTGGTCCGTAGAGGGATGGTCCTGGAGCCTGTCCATATAGGGATGGACCCAGGTTTGCTTTGGGGAATAAGCCAATAGCAGATCCAGATGATGGAGCTATGGCGAAACCTCCGGCAGCGGCACTACCGTAGCCTCCATATGAACGATCTTGCATTAGGTTATCAGATGGCATCATCATCTCGAATTCATCTTCGTCTTCGTCGCTTGGAGTTCGGTAATGAGGTCCAGATGGCAGGTGACCGGCTTGTGCTGGGGCTAGTGGTCCGTAGAGGGATGGTCCTGGAGCCTGTCCATATAGGGATGGACCAGGAGCACCGTAGAATGCTGATTTCTTCTCCCTTATTTGTCCGGGAAGCGAGTCCGTTGTTGGGTATGCCAACGCCAAAGCAATAGTAACAGATAATACAATAAATGTCTTCATTGTGATGCTGTAGTTAACTGATGCTGGTGAATAAAAACCTACGTGCTTATATATGAGAAATACGGAAATATGTAATCACGTACGATATGAAAATTAGATGAATCTCACATTTGTAACATTGACATTATTGGGTACACGGCTGTAACAAATCAAATTGAAGTAACAGGAAATTTTCCAAAATGGTTTTTTTTATATAACAAATCACATCATTTTTTATACCCCGCATAGGTAGTAGCATTCATATTCTGTAACCACATCGGCATATGAACTAAAGAATTCGGCTTATTGCTATGTTACTTTAAAGACCAATCGACAAGTAGAATGATTTACCTAATTCTTTCAATCAATTTGCGTTCTGGATTATAAGTTGCCGGTTTCAACTAAGTCAGTATAGTAGATGCGACTGCTTGTTGCAGCTAAAATAGCAGTTGTGTTTACTGATACTACAATAAAATAACTGTAGTAGCAGTCACCTCCATGCATGGACCGCACTCCAGCTTAACATCTGGCAGGGTGCTGTCAAATTAACACTTTTTAAAATGGATTAAGTGTTTATGATATTTGCCTTACTGGGATCTGTTTTATTACAGCAGTAAAACTAACATAGTGATCTAGATTCGTTTGAATTCAGCAGATTTCTTTGGCACATCATTTACGTCATCCTTTATTTCCTATAAAAATCTGTATTATTTACAATCAATTAATGAAATTGTCACGTCTAAGATACCTACAGGCAAAATAGGCATGGCTGATGCCTCCATGAAAAAAAATGGTCTCGAACGGCAAACGCAGCGTAGGACATCAAACCTAGATCTACTAAGATTGACCCACCACCTGGTCAATCCTATATCTTATTTTTTTAGAAGTGGTACCCAGTCTGCCGAACCTGGATAGTAATATCCCTTACAGACTGTGAACTGACTTGGTCGCGTATCGAGATCAGCTTGTAAGTTGCCAATATTAACTAGGCCCGCAAACTAGATGAGACTGTTACTTGCAGTTAGTTATCTGTAGTAGCAATCTGTTTTATTAATGGACTACACTCCAGCTTAACACTAGGTGAAACTATTAATAACTACTTTGGTCCGAATGTGAATTATTATATATTTTTTTCTATATAGTGAATTATAGCGCGACAGCTTAACATCAGCACCCCGCCTGATGTTAAGCTTGAGTGCGTTCCATGAATGGAGACGACTGCCACCACAGTTATTTAACTGCATGTAGCCATTGGTTCCACTATGCCCTAAACTTATTAGCTGATCTCGAAACCCGACTAAGTCACTTCACACTTGTAAGTTATGGTACGACCCCAAATCGGCAACCACCAACTCTCTGCCTTACTCTCTGCCTTACTCTCTGCCCTACTTATGTTAGGGAATTATAGCCTTGGTTCCTTCAACGTTATTAAAGGTGACGGCGACTGAGGCAACCGTGAACTGGCTCGTTTTTGTTCAGTGGTCTGCACTCTTGAACCTCCTCTTGCTTACCATCAAGCAAGTCGAGGTCTGATGTCGCATTATAATAAAAAAGGAAAATAACTGTAAATAAATTGTCACTTTAAATTATTATTTATTTTAAAACTTTATGCACTATAGTTTAAAAGCTAAGCTAATTGGGGATCAACAGATAGATTAAAAGGAAGGATAAGGTGCACAATAAGAATACTCATTTTATAATTTATATTCAACACAATATGCATAAACATTCATTTTTAACTATTCGCGTCGTTTCCGCGTCGTGAATGCTTTATCAGACTTAATATGTATAACCTTGGATCCTTGAAGGAATCCGAACTTTAAAATAGATCCTTTGACCACCATAGTGGTGATGGCTGAGGTAATCGTAAACTGAATCGCTTTCTTAATATCTACAATTCTTTTCATAACGGGCACTGCCCTGCTCATTTTAAACTGCTAATAAATAAAATAGGTTATTATTATTATAACTAAAATCATAATTTGCCACTAATCGCATTTTTAATTACATATCTAAATTAAATATGAAAACATAGTTTAATTCGTAAATTCACGACCACATTTTATTCGATAGATATGCAGATGGTAATTTTTTGTTATCTTTGTTTCAAAATAAAGTACGTGAATAAATGAACGAAATAACAGAACGTGACTACAATGATGGATGTTAAAGATTACGGAAGTGTTGTAATTAATCTTAGAAATCACGTACTTTAAAATTATACGAGAATAAGTTTAGTATAAATTGTGAAGTAAATTCATAGAGAATCATACAGTAATCTACTATCACACAATGAAGTCTCTTGTAGTGTTGTCTGTGTTGGTTACAATTACAATTGCAGTTCCAACATATGTACAAAATGGAGGATATTATTATCCTCAACAAATAGAAGAATTTCAAAGATACAAAAAGTCTTCATTACAAGAGTTATCTTCTGAAGTTGTACCTGTTCATGAAGATGCTATCATAGCGGACGGCGAACACACCGAGGGCAGGACATTTAAATTGAAGAAGAAACTTATTAATCAAGAATCTGTCCATCAGCAACAACACACACATCATCATCACTACCCAGCAGATTATAATAATACACATCCTGGTCATCATTTCAGGGAAAACGAAGCTCTGCAAATTAAAGCCAAAAAAGCAATCGAAGAGCCTACCACCGATGTGGTACAAACTCGTGGTGCTTATAATATTGTTGGTCCTGCATATGGAGCTGCTAGTCACTCTGCTGGTGGGGCAGCTTCTGGTCACGGTGGTGCTGTAGGTGTATTCGCTAATGCTAATGTTGGTGGATGCGCAATTCCTTTGTTATTGAGCTGTTCTCCCTCAGTTGTTACTGGAAGTTTATCGAAGTATCCCAGCAGTGGCAGTAACTATGCAGAACCAGCATATAGGGGGAACTTCGACACAAGGATGATTGAGAAACTTAATACCATACAAGATGTAAAACATACTGTTATCTTGACAAAATTGGAATAATTCTGTATACAATGTACATAACGATACAGGAGCTGAGATTGTTTTTTAATTATTGGTCGATGAGAATTATTTATTATTAGGTTTATTTATTACTTATTTTTTATTTATTTTGTCTTTAAATGGTCTAAAAATAAATTGCATTTGAAAAATACGAGTATATTTATTCTTTTAATAACATTCCCACATTCTTAAATGAATAATTAATATATAAAATCAAAATTAAAATTTTAAAGGAACCCCCGAAACGCCTGAAACCACTTTGGTCATATCACCAGCCTTATAGTAATAAACAACATTAGTCATGGCTCAATAGTTATATCCCTTTAATATCCCTTGCATCCTCATGTTGCATCATCAGATAACTACTCCAGGTCTTCAATTTGATACCGTTCCAGCTAATGCTCATAGTGAGTAACAATTTTAGTTAAAGCACTATGATATTATCTGTTGTTGATTTGCTGATCTGAGAGGATTCGTAATAGTGCATGATCATATACTCCCGATCTTCAATTTGATAACGACTCAACTAAAGGCTTTAGTTAAATCACTATAGTTCTATCTCTTATTAATTTGCTGATCATAGAGGATTCATAATGGTGCATCATCAGATACTCCCGGTCTTCAATTTGATGACGGTCCAGCAAATGGCTCATAGTGAGTAATAATTTTAGTTAAAGCACTATAGTTCTATAGATCCTTTAAAATTTTAATATTGATTTTATAGCTTAAGTACCTAATTGAAAATTGTTTTTGTTAGTGTAATTTTTACACTTACTTTCGTACAGTCAAGACGAATCTTATGCGTCCAAACTTAGTAAACCTTTTAAGTTTAAAGCCATCCAGGATTTCATCTCCTACCTTTGAGTTCCATCATCAGAGTAGCTCAGTGATACCAGTTAAAACACACATGTATTTGTATACGTTTTTGTTTCAAATGTTAAGTCACAGATATGTTAAAAGGAAAGTAAATACCTATTATGCGTCTAAATTCGCTACCGCAGCTAACAAAACGAGCTGATTACCTTGAAACCCCTGATCATAATTATCTTTATCAATTGTAGCTAAGAACCATCACGTCAGCTTTCGAACGAAAAAAACTGCACCTTATCATTACCTACTTATCAATATCTATATCTCTACTTCTCCCCAAGCTATTAGGCATTTTAATATAGATGGAGATGTTCAAGTAACAGGAGTACAGCAAATATCATCATACAGGGACGAACTTTATTTAAAATAAAATAAATATGTATGATACAAATATAATAATATATAAAATACACTTACTTAATAATTATAATGCATAATAAATACGTATTACTTTGCTTAATAAAATAATACTACAAGAAAATAACAATGACAGGTAAAATTATTAAATACGTCCCTGTTCAAAGGTGTAGTAAAACGTTTTATAGGCACTTGTCTCACCGCCGACGAGAAAAGTACAATAGATGGGAGTACAATGTACAATACACGGGATTTCGATATATCCCGTGTAAACAAAAGGTATGCAAATATTATTACAACTATTTTTATTTATTTACATTTTCATACTATGGTATATATATCTTTAAATTAAAAATGAACAAAAGATCAATCAATCAAATTGTTCCGCCTTTTTCCCAGAGGGATAGGCAGAGACATCTATAGTCTTGCCATGATTCTGACACAACTCTTTCGCTTTCCTTAAATTCACAATTCTCTTCATACAATCTCTACAGTTCTGGTACTTGGGTTATTATATGCAGTAGGAGTAGCATCTATTAATGGATTGCACTCCAGTTAACAACAGGCGGAGTGTTGTCATATATGGAGCCACAATAAAAAATATTCTTATGCCCTTTTAAATCACGTGTTACACACTTATTTACTGCGCAAAATGTCATGCTTAGTTATCTGGGTCAAGGGTTGTTCAAAGTCATTTCATGAACTACTTTTACGGAATGAAATTTACTAACATTTTCTCGCATATTTTCACTTTTTAACTTTTGACATAAGACATCAAACGGAAATACCTTGTTTGCTAATATGTTAAATATAAATAAATCTCTGCCTATCCCTGTGGGAAAAAGGCGTGACAATTTGATTGATTGATTTGCTAATACACCAGTTTGCTATGCATAACTAGCTTGATTATTATTAGTCAGGGAAAAGATTCGTTTCATAGCATCTTTTATGTACTCGTAATATTTAATTATTAGAATGTAAATTATTAATATTTGTTTATAAAAAAAGCGACAATTGTTGGCTTCAGGTCTGGTTGTATAGAGTGAGAAAAATAAACTTCACGCCAATAATAATAATTTGTGTTCCTAAATAAGCGATCGCCATTTCTGTGAATGGCATCCATGTCGGGTTCAATGGTTCACACGTCACTTGGTGTGCATCAGGATGGCGGGTGTATTATAACGAACGCATTCCTTTCATGCACTAAGGTTTTTTTTTATTGTGACTTGACATTTGACCGCACCCCGCTTGACGTTAAGCTGGAGTGCGGTCCTTGAATAGATGTCACTGCTACTACAGTTCAATAACTGTGAGTAGCAATCACATCCACTATGCCGGCCTAGTATGAAAGGAATGTACCTAAATGTACCTAGAATGAAATTGAATGTACATGTACAAATTGGGTGACATCTAAATCTAAATGAATAACGCAATAGGTTTGTGTGGATGAACTGTCATACCAATGTACCTGTAATGTCCTTAACATGATTATTGTGTACACCCGCCCCCCTTATGCATACACCAGTTGCCGGTGCAGATGTATCTTTAATATAAGATCGATCGGCAGTCGAACTAAAAAGTTCGGTGCGTCTTTTCTTTGTAGAACAATCTCTGTTCTCGCTATCCTATGACCTTGGATCCTTCAAGCGATGCGCGAAGAAGCATAGTGCGATTGAGGCAGCCGTGAATTAAACCAACGCCACCCCAGCCGGTGAAATTTTAGATTCTCTATAAATGTCTATAACCGATCGATAGGTAAAATTTATTACTTTAAGTATTAAAAATAAAAAAAAATTCTTACTCTTTTATTTTTCGAGTTGTTAAACCAAATATATATTTTTAGGTTATGTTATTTTTGTAATGCTCATACCAATAAAATATAGAAACATTACTTCTTACGAATAATTTATAACTTTCGGCCGCTAAAAAGTCAACATGATTAAATTTAAGTTTCTAGGTTATTAACATTGTTTAATTTGTTATTAATAGTTTAATAGCATAACGCCTGAAATTGATCTTATTTTGAATCTATTTGAATTGATTTATTGAATTGTCACGCCTTTTTCCTACAGGGATAGGCAGAGACGATGGACCGCCACTTGCCACGATTCTAATCCTAACACAACTCCCTCGCACCCACAATCCCTTCCTAATATAAGCTCTTGCTAAGCAATCCCAATCTACTTTGACTCATCGTGTCCAAGCCTTTGTGACAGGGTCTGGCACAAGGCCCTTCTTTCCAAGCTCGAAACATACGGTTTACCTGACCGTCTGCGTGGCTAGATAGCCGACTACCTGCGTGACCGCTCCATACGCGTGGTTGTTGATGGAAGCGCATCGTGCAGGGTGTCGGTAAATGCCGGGGTTCCTTAGGGCTTCGTGCTGTCGCCGACTTAAATCCAGCATTCTTGCTATTCGCCTGCTATTACACAAGTGGTATATACAAGGCTCAGATTGATGAGCTTGGCGTGGATTTCACGAATATACGTGGAATCCACGCCAATCTCAGTGCCGTCCATCACCATCTTGAGACGGCACAGCCCGCTCTGCTCTTCTTGACGGAGACGCAGATAAAGGCACCGGCTGACACTTCGTACCTTCAATACCCCGGCTACTCGCTTGAGGAAAGATTCCTTGCGAAAGCCGGGGTATGTGTGTACATCCGGTCCGATATCTGTTGTCTCCGTCTGCTTTGCTTGGAGGATCCTTCCCTGTCCATCCTCTGGGTACACGTGGACCAAGCCAGGATCTACGGGTGCCTATACCGTTCCCACCACGGGGATTCGGAGACAACCCGGCTTTTCGATTCTCTGAGCCGGGCGACAGACGAAGCGCTGGAGCGGTTCCCGACCGCGGAGGTCGTGGTCTTGGGGGACTTCAACGCACACAATGAGGTGTGGTTGGGGTCCCAAAGGACCGACCACGCGGGAAGGGCCGCTCATGCTTTTGCCCTTCTGCATGACCTGACACAGCTGGTGACCCAGCCCACCCGGGTGCCAGACATTGTCGGTCATGCCCCTTCTCTGCAGGACCTTCTATTGACCACTCGTCCGACCGAGTATACAATTTCGGTCAAGGCCCCTCTAGGGACTTCTGACTACTGCCTGGTCGAGACGATAGTGCCGCGCGTCGTGCCTCCTCCTGCCAGGAAAGTGGTGCGACGTTTGTGGACGGTCAGCGGATTGGGAGGGAATGCGAAATTATTTCGCTTCGCTCCCTTGGTGGCAGCCCTGCTTTAACTCTGAGGATCCATCCACGTGTGCCTCGGCCGTTGCTGATGAGATAGCGCTGGGGATGGAATATTACGTTCCATCCAACTGTGCATCTCGTAACGACCGGAGCAGGCCCTGGTACAACAGTGACTGCGCGGCTGCTGTTTCAGCGAAAAACGCAGCTCACAGTGCATGGGTCAGGAGTCGAAAGAATCATGACCCTCACGTGGATGAGTTGAAAGCAGCCTATAATCGTGCCACCAAGTCTTGCAGAAAGGTCTTTAAAAAAGCGGAGGCGCAGCGCGTTTCCAGAATTGGCGAGAGTCTATTAGCGCACCCAACGGGTAGTCGCAGCTTTTGGAGTCTCGCCAAGACTGTGGAATCTAACTTCTGTACTGCCACCACTGAGACAGCCTGATGGCTCACTGGCGCATACGGCGAAGGCGAAGGCCGATTTACTGGCCGAAGTCTTTGCCACAAATTCGGGTATCGACGATCGTGGGGCAGGGCCACCCACCCTGCGTCCGTGCGGACATACGATGCCTGAGATTCGTATCAGACAACGCGATGTCCGCATGGAACTACGATCGCTCGATATCAGGAAGGCCAGTGGTCCCGATGGTGTCCCAGCGCTTGTGCTTAAGACTTGTGCAGCGGAATTGACTCCCGTCTTGACGAGGCTGTACCGGCTCTCGTACGCATTGGGCTGTGTGTCCCAAAAAAAGGCGACCATTCAGACCCGGCAAACTACCGTCCAATAGCTGTAACCTCAGTACTATGCAAGGTCATGGAGCGAATAACCTACCTGGAGGGTCACCAGCTGATCAATGACCGTCAATATGGCTTCAGGCCGAAACGGTCAACTGGTGATCTTCTGGCGTACACCACGCACGTCTGGGGTGAAGCGTTGGATGGTAATGGAGAAGCCCTTGCCGTTGGCTTGGACATCTCCAAAGCATTCGACAGGGTCTGGCACAAGGGCCTTTTATCCGAGCTCGAGGCATACGGTTGACCTGACCGTCTGCGGGGTTGGATAGCTGACTTCCTGCGGGACCGCTCCATACGCGTCGTTGTGGATGGAAGCGCATCGCGCAGGATGTCGGTGAATGCCGGCGTCCCTCAGGGCTCCGTGCTGTCGCCGACTTTGTTCCTTCTGCATATCAATGACATGCTGGACCTTGGATCCGGCATTCATTGCTATGCAGACGACAGCACGGTGCATGGACGCTACACTGCCCGCCCCGCAGCCGGCAAACAGGAGATCGCCGATATGAGAGAGTCTATTGTAGCGGGACTGAACCGGGCGGGTTCTTGATCGTATTACCCACTGGGGCGAGAAGAACCTAGTTCAGTTCAACGCAGAAAAGACTCAGGTTTGCGCGTTCTCGACGAAAAAATCCCCGTTTACTCCCCTTCCCTCTCTTTGTAACATCTCCCTCAGTGCTTCGGACATACTAGACATTCTTGGAATGTCCCTTCGCTGCGACCTGAATCACAGGGACCACATTGAGCGGGCCATTAAGACCACCTCCCGCAAACTGAACAAGGTGCGGCGGTTCTTCGCGCCGGAGCTTTGCCTGCTACTTTACAAGGCTCAGATTCGATCTTGCGCGGAGTACTGTTCGCACCTCTGGGACGGCTCTGCCAAGTATCTTCTTAGTGCCCTGGATTCATTGCAGCGCCGAGCTGTCCGAATCATAGGTGAAGCAGAGGTCACGCGAACTCTGGAGCCCCTGCAACTACGCAGAGACATGGCGGCTCTATGCGTCCTCTATCGCCTATACCACGGGGAATGTTCCGAGGAGCTCTTTAACCTTGTTCCTACCTCGTCTTTTCACTCCCGTAATACCCGCACAGGTCGGGGAAAGCATCCGCATTTTATCGACCGAATCGGCAGTCGAACTAAAAAGTTCGGTGCGTCTTTTCTTTGTAGATCAATCGATAAGTGGAATGCTTTGCCTGCCCATGTGTTCTCTCCATTCTATAACCTTGGATCCTTCAAGCGATGCGTGAAGAAGCACCTTTGGCCGGCATAGTGACGGCGGCTGAGGCAGCCGAGAACAATACTCGGCTTTCTCAGTCGTCGTCACTCTTGGACCTCCTCTTGCTTATCATCAGACGAGACGAGATCAGATGTCGTGTCACAATAAAAAATAAAAAAAATGCTTCTTGCGCGGAGTACTGTTCGCGCTTTTGGGACGGCTCTGCCAAGTATCTTCTTAATGCACTAAATTCATTGCAGCGTCAAGCTGTCCGACTTATAGGTGATGCAGAGGTCACGCGAACTCTGCAGCCCCTGCAACTACGCAGACATGGCGGCTTCTTGCGTCCTCTATCGCCTATACAACGGAGAATGTTCCGAGGAGCTCTTTAACCTTGTTTCTACCCCGTCTTTTTACACGCGTAATACTCGCACAGGTCGGAGGGAGCATTTAGTCGACCGAATCGGCAGTCGAACTAAACGGTTCGGTGCGTAGTTTCTTTGTAGAACAATCGACAAGTGGAATGCTTTACCAGTCCCATTCTCTCCATCCTACCTTTGGCCGGCATAGCGCCATCTATTATATAACCATTAAAATAAAATGCCAATTTACTTAAATTATCTATCATGATTTTTTATATAGTTCAATCGAAATTTCATAGATGTCGCTTTTTAAAATCTAAATATTTAATGAATAAATTACCAAATTTAAAAATTTCCAACTAAATCGGAGATATTCTCAAAAAAGCTGGGTTGCCTAGTGCTCATAACCGTAGAGCTTGTATTGTTAATGTGAGGGAAGCGAGGATCGTGGCAAGTGGCGTTCCGTTGTCTCTGCCTATCCCTGTGGGAAAGAGGCGTGACAATTTGATTGATTGATTAATTAATTGATCTATAATCAATAAAAATACTATAATACTGTATTATATTATTTTTAAAAACTTGTTAGACTTGTTCATAAATTCGTCCCTGTATCAGAATTCTGATCACACAGGGACGGATTTAATTTATTAATTGTCATTAGGTTTTAACATTAATAATGAAAACCAGGCCGTCCTTACCCGGGGGTTCAAGGGGTGCAGTGCACCCTGGCGCAGAGTCTTAGGGGCGCATGCCGACCGCCATAAATTTCGATAGGTACCTACTACACTGAGACCACGCGAGCGGAGCCTTGACTTTCGCACCCCGGCGCTGAATATGCTTAAGACGGCTCTGATGAAAACATTATTTTAATACATAAAAATGAGGTCTAACTATTATTAAAAAATCGTCAATTTATAAACGAACCTGCGCTTACCAAGAGGGTTTACAAACTGACCGATTTTATCCACTGTTAAAATTATGAACGGGTTTTTTTATTGTGACTCGACATATGACGGCACTTGATGTTTATCTGGAGTTCTGTCCATGAATGGAGGTGACTGCTACTACAGTTAAATAACAGTCACATCCACTATGTCGGCCTAATTTAAACCGGAAACTTACAATCTGACCCCGAAACGCAACTGAGTCAGTTCACGGTTTGTATACTTGTAAGTGGTGGTATAAGTCTATCCCGGTATAAGATATATAATCAGACCCGGAGCAAATCTCCAGCTCTTAAATTTTAATTCGATTAAATCTTACGAATAAAAGCTACGAAACAAGTATTTGCTCCGACCGGAAATCGAACCCAGGGCTTTACGCATAACAAACTGGTCTGCAGACCCAATGTACCACGCCTGATACGTAAACTAAACATTTAACCCACAGACCTATAATACTTGTTTCACAGTTTTTATTTTATATTTAATTTAATTAATTATTAAAAGTATTGAAGAGTCCAAGGGTCTGATTATCAAAAAGTAGTATGCAGTGGTGCCCAGCCTGCCGATCCGAGGTACTACCACCACTTACAAGTATACAGACCGTGAAGTGAATTAGTCGCGTTTCGGAATCAGCTTGTAAGTTTTCGGTTTCAACTAGGCCGGCATAGTAGATGTGACTGCTATGTTATTTACCTGTAGGATCAGTTACATCCATTCATAGACCGCACTACAGCTTAACATCAGGCCCCCGCCATATGTCATATGGCGAGGCACAATACAATAAAATAAAAATAATTACTCGCTTCTTTGCGTGTTCTATTGAAGGTCCTTTGCTTTCTGAAGACTCGGTCTTTCTTTTTAATTAACTGACTTTTAATAGCTTGACTTGTATGTATGTAACTAATTTTCACATACTTCCAGACGTCTAAATAATATGAAAATATGTGATGACAAAACATTAATTTTATACCGTTATTTTGATTAGGATTATTTTCTTAGATTAGATTTAGATTTCGCCCGAAAATTGGTTAATGAGTTAAACGAATTTTATGCGGCTAACACGTTCATATTGGATTTTTTATTTTACAATTTTTTAATTCCGATGTTTCGAGAGCTTTGGACCTGACCTCGACTTCCCTGATGGCAAGCAAGAAGAGTTCCAAGAGTGCCGACGAATGCAAAAACTGAGTACTCACGGCTGCCCCAGTCACCATCACTATGCTGTATACATGCGCAAAACGCTTCCATCAAATGATACGGAGTGATATGTATATTTTTTCCATCGGAACTAGTTCACTCATCTAGTTCACTAGTTCATTTAGTTCAAGGAAGCGCATTCGGTTAGTTCATTCGGTAAAGAAAAGCCCCAGTTGTTCTGAAAAATCAAGATATCCTTTCTATAGAATTATTTTAGATCATACACTTCACAAATGTACACAGAAACTATAATAAACAATAATTATAATCACAATTACCAATTCGCATAATTTAAAACTGCAAATATTCGTTAGAAAAATACGTTATAAAAAGACGACGAGTTGCTGCTCTCTTCAACATACTTTCCTACCATTACTCGTAATGCACGCGGTGTAAATATTTTCTTGTGCACGCGGAGAGCAATGGATATATAAAATATACTTTCACGGTATTACGCGAAAATACTAGGTACGAGTAACGAACGAGGTACGATTCCGTACGAATGTACGATGTGTTTATATCTCGTTCCATCATAGGAGTGGTGAGTGAGTGGATATGCGATGCATGACTCGGAACTAAAGGAACTAGAGACACATTTGAATTTGCAGGAAACGAGTGAGTGGTGTAGTACCAGGATCGGAAGTATATCATTTTAGTGACTCGTTCCGGAACTACCCAAGTCTACTATGCTGGCCAAAGGTGCTACTTCACGAATCGTTTGAACGATCCAAGGTTACAGGATGGAGAGAACACATGGGCTGTTAAAGTATTCTACTTGCCGATTGTTCTACAAAGAAACCACGCATCGAACCTTTTAGTTCGACTGCCGATTCAGTCAGCACAATGCGGATGCTTCCCCCGACCTGTGCGGTTATTACTGGTGTGAAAAGAAGAGGTAAGTACAAAGTTAAAGAACTCCTCGGAACATTCTCCGTGATATAGGCGATAGAGGACGCACACACCTGAGTCTTGTTTGCGTTGAACTTAACTAGGTTCTCGTCGCTCCAGTGGGAAATACATCCAAGAACCCGGTTCAGCTCCGCTACAACAGATTCTCTCATATCAGCTATCTACTGTTTTCCGGCTGCGGGGCGGGCAGAGTAGCGTCCGTGCACCGTGCTGTCGTCTGCATAGCAATGAATGCTAGATCCAAGGTCCAGCATGCCTTTAATTACAAAAGGAACACGGTCAAGTAAACCGTATGTTTCGAGCTTGGAAAGAAGGGCCTTGTGCCAGACCCTGTCACAAAGGCTTGGACACGATGAGTCAAAGTAGATTGGGTTGCTTATTAAGAGCTTATATTAGGAAGGGATTGTGGGTGCAAGGGAGTTGTGTTAGGATTAGAATCATGGCAAGTGGCGGTCCATCGTCTCTGCCTATCCTTGTAGGAAAAAGCGTGACAATTCAATAAATCAATTCAAATAGATTCAAAATAAGATCAATTTCAGGCGTTATGCTATTAAACTATTAATAACAAATTTTAAAGAGTGGTAGGCAGTGGTACCCAGTCTGCCGACCCGGGGTAGTACCACCACTTACAAGTATACAGACCGTGAAGTGATTTGGTCACGTTTCGGGATCAGCTTGTAAGTTGCCGGTTCCATCTAGGCCGGCATAGTGGATGTGATTGCTACTCACAGTTATTGAATTGTAGTAGCAGTGACATTCATTCATGGACCACACTTTGGCTTAACATCAAGCGGGGTGCTGTCATTTGTCGAGTCACAATAAAAAAAAAAAAAAAACAATGTTAATAAGCTAGAAACTTAAATTTAATCATGTTGACTTTTTAGCGGCCGTAAGTTATAAATTATTCGTAAGAAGTAATGTAAAAATATTCTATATTTTATTGGTATGGGCATTACAAAATAAAACATAACCTAAAAATATATATTTTTATTTTTAATACTTAAAGTAATAAATTTTACCTATCGATCGGTTATAAACATTTATAGAGAATCTAAAATTTCACCGGCTGGGGTGGCGTTGGTGTGAATTAACTCGGTTTTATCAGTTGTCGTCACTTTTGGATCTCCTCTCGCTTATCATTAGGCGGATCGAGGTCAGATGTCGTGTCACAAAAAAAAATTGGCAAGTAGACTGGCGCCGGTGATCTAATAAAATTTAGTATTTTTATAATATACATACGTAAACAAAAAAAAATAATAATAAAAAATTCATAAGGTTCCTTAGATTCAAAATTACTGGATATACATCAAAGGTTTAAAAAAATGCACTTTTGGGATTCGTTTAAATTGCTGATCGTGGTGTAGTGGTGGGGCAATGGTCACGCAAACAGAGAGCACGGGTTCGAACCACCTATTAGTACCAATGTGTTTTTGATATAATTGTACTTTGATCGTCCTGTTTTTATGATACAAGCACGTTTAATAGAAATGTATTATTTTAAGAATTCTTGCACGCTGTATCGGCATCAAGATACAAAAAATATCTCCAAAAAAAACTTGTAAAGACTTTAATTAACAAAATATTTTGAATAACCTACTTTTTCACCGAGTTTTCCTGCACCAACAATTAAAAATAGCTTGACAGTCCAAATGTTTTGCGTTGATATTAACGACCTTAATCTGTGTATTTCTGCCCATCTGTAAATAAATTATTATTTCTCTTAATTCATAAAGGCGTTAAAAAAACATCGAAAATGAATCCTCTCAAATAGGAAAATCAAGAGATAGAACTTAAATTACCTTAAAGCTTTAACTAAAATTATTACCCACTGTGAGCCATTAGCTGGACCGTTATCAAACTGAAGACCTAGAGTATCTGATGATGCACTATGAGGATGCAAGGTATTAATCCTCATAAATGCAAGATATTAAGATATTAAAGGTATATAACTATGGAAACATGACTAATGTTGTTTCTTACTATAAAGGCTGGTGATATGACTAAAGTAGTCTCAAGCGCGTCGGGGGTTTCTTTAAAATTTTTCACTGTTTTTGCTTTCATCGCTTGGTTAAACAATGAAAAAAATTGTTTTAATTTTTCTAAAGTCCCTATCCTTATGTAAAATCATTGCCTGAACAACTTTTATTCGAAACATTTTTTGACAGGAGTTATACTTTTCGAGATATTTAAAGAAAACTAGAAAAAGATGTTTTTTTTATTTCTCATTCTAAAACAATGTTCCCCACCTCACTTAGTGTCAGGACTTTAGGATCCTATTCTGCGCATTTTTTTTTACAAATATTAAGCTTAAAATCGTTCATATGGAAAAGACTTCTTCCACTCTCGATACCTCTGGGGCCCTAACTAATTAGAGCTTTATGACATTTTGTTAGCTGAGCCAAAATTGTGTTTTGTGTGACGGTTGTTGGTATATTTGTTTATGTGACGCTTCTATAAACGGCACAGTGGCGGCGACTAAGGAAACTGTGAATGGGTTTTTAAGTCATTGGCACTTTTCGAAATCTACTTGCTGGCCATTAGGCAAGTCAAGGTCAGATGTCGCGTCTCAATATATTAAATGTTTTACTGGAAACAAATTCCACTTGTTCTCTATCTTATAACCATTATTTCAAGCGTAGCGTCTTAAAAAAGCACCTTTGACAGGTACAATAACGACAACTGAGGCAAGGTAAACTGAATTTGTTTTGTCAGGCAAGTCTCGGACAGATGTGGCATCCAAATAAATAAATATTTTACATTATAATTTTAATACAGAACCCTGATATATTGTGTGATATGCATTTACCTAAATGAGTTCATAGAATATTATTTTAATGTCGATTATTAATTTTTTTATAAAAAAACAATGTTTGCGATATACATAATCAGCAAAAATAAAAGTGGGTATTGAGAACGTTTTGTTATTATAAAAAAGAAACGTTTACCACATTTATTATGTATTACCAATTCAACCGTGGCACCATGAAGCTTGTTGCTACTTATTTTGTGCTCATCTTCAGCGCTCAACTCGTTAACGCTGCACCAGCTCCAAAATGTACACCATATGAAAACCCTCTACCTGAAGTACGAGTGAAGCGATCAAACTACGCACCAAGTTATGCAGTCTTCATTACAGTCCAGCTGTACCAGCGGCTCCAGCAGCTGGTCACTCAGCCTCATACCGTGGCTCTGACGACATATTAGTGGACCCGCAAAATAACATGGAACAAGCAAAACACGACTACAGTGAGCTTCGCGAGCCCATGCGTAATAGCAGATCAAATTAAGGAAACAAACATAACTAGGGTATAGTTTAAATCTAGGCCGGCATGTGGTGTACAGTGACGTGTTTTGAGAAATTTTTATTAAATATTTAAGTTAGAACTATAAAAAAATTACATACACTAAATATGTATATCGTTCTTTTTATTTTAAACCTTTAGGCGACCGTGGTTTCGTGGTAGTGAAATGATCACAAAAACACGACAAGAGATACCTGTGGAATATTGGTTAGCACACCAGTTTGTTACGAGTTAAGTCTCGGGATCGATTCCCAGTCGAAGCTAATATCTATTTTATAGCTTCTATTTGTAATATTTAATAACCAGATTTGATATTATTATTATTTGTTAATAAAAATAGAGGGGATATTTGCTCCTGGTCTAGTTAGCAAAGAGTGGTAGACAGTCTGCCGATCCGGGGTAGTACCACCACCATTTACAAGTATATAGACCGTAAAGTGACTTAGTTGCGTTTTTAGATCAGCTTGTAAGTTGCCGGTTCCAACTAGGCCGGCATAGTCGATGAGACTGCAACTTAAAGATATTTAACTCTAGTAGCAGTCACCTTCATTCATTGACTGTACTTCAGCTTAACATCAGGCAAGCTGCTGTCATATGTCGAGTCATATTGAAGCAAACGTACTTGTATCATAGAAACAGAACGATCAAAGTATATAATATGCATAAATCAAAGATACGTTGGCACCGACAAGTGGTTTTTGAACCGGGGTTTCTCGGTTTGCGTAACCATTTCACTACAACTACACCACGGTCGCTTTGTTGGTAGAATGTTTTATTGACCTAATTTATATTTAATATTTTAAGTTATTCATTTACACCTCTATTCCAACAAGGATAGGCAGAGACAATAGAGTGCTTCTTTGCAAATATATCTTTCATTAAACTAAAGTAATCTGAAATATAATTATTTTAGATCATGGAAATATATGTTTCTTTGATATAATATGTATTTACTTTGGTGGCCCAATTTGCTTACTAACTTACAACACTTGCTCGTTTAGTAGTTTAAAATAAAAGAAAATACTTGACTTTGAAACATTTAGATTTAGAGCAAATATCTGCCTCTTATTTGTTAACAAATATTTGTAATGTGTAACTAATTGTTAAATATTACAAATAAACCCTATGAAACAAATCTAGGCTCCTACCTGGAATGAAACCCGTAAATTTTGCCTAGCGGACTGGACGAATACGCCATGCGTGTCGGCAAAATTCTTGAGGGAATTAGGCGAATATTAACATCATGGCAAGTGGCACTTAAGTGAGAGATAGACTATCTAATAATATAACTTCCACTTGGCTCATAGTAGAACAGGATTAAGAGCGTTAACAAATGAATAACCCGACTCAGTTCACGGTTTCCTTAATCGCCTTCAGTATGACGGTTAGAGAAGCTTTTTCAGGGTTCGTTTGAAGGATCCAAAGAAGGGCAGAACACCTGTGCGGGCAAAGATTAATTGTTTCACAAAGAAAGGACGCGCAGTATTATTTAGTTTAGGTGTCGATTCGGTCAACAGATGTTTTACTCATATATAGTTATTAGGTTAAAAGCTAATAAGAAAACAATAAAATATTAATATATATTCACATTAAATAACTTTATTAATTATTAAATAAAAATAAATTAAGTTAAATAAAATCATATCAAAAAGTAATCTCTTAGTGAGGTGTAAGAAGGAAGTCGGTATGTTCCTGGTGAGGTGTGATGTTGATTCGTGTTTGTATCTGGTGAGATCATATGCTGATGATGCTGATGATGGTGGTGTTCATGGTGTTGGTCATGTTGATGGTGTCCGTGGATATCAGGGTGTCCAGCGCGTTCCATATCAGTCCACTGAGCCATAGATACCTTCTTCTTCATAATTGAATCGTTTATGTTCATTTTAACTTCATCCTCATTATTCGATCTGTAATTGTAACCGGATGCAGCTGCGGTTGGGTTAGAAGCAGGAGCAGGGGCGGAATAGGCCGCTTGTTGGGTCTTCAACAATTTACCAGAAGACACAGACGGCGCACAACTGAGCAGAAGAGGAATAGCGCATCCACCCAGGTTTGCGTTGGGGAATAAGCCAATAGCAGATCCAGATGATGGAGCTATGGCGTAACCTCCGGCAGCGGCACTACCGTAGCCTCCATATGAACGATCTTGCATTAGGTTATCAGATGGCATCATCATCTCGAATTCATCTTCGTCTTCGTCGCTTGGAGTTCGGTAATGAGGTCCAGATGGCAGATGACCGGCGGCTGGGGAAAGGTAGAAAGCGATTGGTTCCGCTTGTGCTGGGGCTAGTGGTCCGTAGAGGGATGGTCCTGGAGCCTGTCCATATAGGGATGGACCGTAGGATGCTGATTTCTTCTCCCTTATTTGTCCGGGAAGCGAGTCCGTTGTTGGGTATGCCAACGCCAAAGCAATAGTAACAGATAATACAATAAATGTCTTCATTGTGATGCTGTAGTTAACTGATGCTGGTGAATAAAAACCTACGTGCTTATATATGAGAAATACGGAAATATGTAATCACGTACGATATGAAAATTAGATGAATCTCACATTTGTAACATTGACATTATTGGGTACACGGCTGTAACAAATCAAATTGAAGTAACAGGAAATTTTCCAAAATGGTTTTTTTTATATAACAAATCACATCATTTTTTATACCCCGCATAGGTAGTAGCATTCATATTCTGTAACCACATCGGCATATGAACTAAAGAATTCGGCTTATTGCTATGTTACTTTAAAGACCAATCGACAAGTAGAATGATTTACCTAATTCTTTCAATCAATTTGCGTTCTGGATTATAAGTTGCCGGTTTCAACTAAGTCAGTATAGTAGATGCGACTGCTTCTTGCAGCTAAAATAGCAGTTGTGTTTACTGATACTACAATAAAATAACTGTAGTAGCAGTCACCTCCATGCATGGACCGCACTCCAGCTTAACATCTGGCAGGGTGCTGTCAAATTAACACTTTTTAAAATGGATTAAGTGTTTATGATATTTGCCTTACTGGGATCTGTTTTATTACAGCAGTAAAACTAACATAGTGATCTAGATTCGTTTGAATTCAGCAGATTTCTTTGGCACATCATTTACGTCATCCTTTATTTCCTATAAAAATCTGTATTATTTACAATCAATTAATGAAATTGTCACGTCTAAGATACCTACAGGCAAAATAGGCATTGCTGATGCCTCCATGAAAAAAAATGGTCTCGAACGGCAAACGCAGCGTAGGACATCAAACCTAGATCTACTAAGATTGACCCACCACCTGGTCAATCCTATATCTTATTTTTTTAGAAGTGGTACCCAGTCTGCCGAACCTGGATAGTAATATCCCTTACAGACTGTGAACTGACTTGGTCGCGTATCGAGATCAGCTTGTAAGTTGCCAATATTAACTAGGCCCGCAAACTAGATGAGACTGTTACTTGCAGTTAGTTATCTGTAGTAGCAATCTGTTTTATTAATGGACTACACTCCAGCTTAACACTAGGTGAAACTATTAATAACTACTTTGGTCCGAATGTGAATTATTATATATTTTTTTCTATATAGTGAATTATAGCGCGACAGCTTAACATCAGCACCCCGCCTGATGTTAAGCTTGAGTGCGTTCCATGAATGGAGACGACTGCCACCACAGTTATTTAACTGCATGTAGCCATTGGTTCCACTATGCCCTAAACTTATTAGCTGATCTCGAAACCCGACTAAGTCACTTCACACTTGTAAGTTATGGTACGACCCCAAATCGGCAACCACCAACTCTCTGCCTTACTCTCTGCCCTACTTATGTTAGGGAATTATAGCCTTGGTTCCTTCAACGTTATTAAAGGTGACGGCGACTGAGGCAACCGTGAACTGGCTCGTTTTTGTTCAGTGGTCTGCACTCTTGAACCTCCTCTTGCTTACCATCAAGCAAGTCGAGGTCTGATGTCGCATTATAATAAAAAAGGAAAATAACTGTAAATAAATTGTCACTTTAAATTATTATTTATTTTAAAACTTTATGCACTATAGTTTAAAAGCTAAGCTAATTGGGGATCAACAGATAGATTAAAAGGAAGGATAAGGTGCACAATAAGAATACTCATTTTATAATTTATATTCAACACAATATGCATAAACATTCATTTTTAACTATTCGCGTCGTTTCCGCGTCGTGAATGCTTTATCAGACTTAATATGTATAACCTTGGATCCTTGAAGGAATCCGAACTTTAAAATAGATCCTTTGACCACCATAGTGGTGATGGCTGAGGTAATCGTAAACTGAATCGCTTTCTTAATATCTACAATTCTTTTCATAACGGGCACTGCCCTGCTCATTTTAAACTGCTAATAAATAAAATAGGTTATTATTATTATAACTAAAATCATAATTTGCCACTAATCGCATTTTTAATTACATATCTAAATTAAATATGAAAACATAGTTTAATTCGTAAATTCACGACCACATTTTATTCGATAGATATGCAGATGGTAATTTTTTGTTATCTTTGTTTCAAAATAAAGTACGTGAATAAATGAACGAAATAACAGAACGTGTCTACAATGATGGATGTTAAAGATTACGGAAGTGTTGTAATTAATCTTAGAAATCACGTACTTTAAAATTATACGAGAATAAGTTTAGTATAAATTGTGAAGTAAATTCATAGAGAATCATACAGTAATCTACTATCACACAATGAAGTCTCTTGTAGTGTTGTCTGTGTTGGTTACAATTACAATTGCAGTTCCAACATATGTACAAAATGGAGGATATTATTATCCTCAACAAATAGAAGAATTTCAAAGATACAAAAAGTCTTCATTACAAGAGTTATCTCCTGAAGTTGTACCTGTTCATGAAGATGCTATCATAGCGGACGGCGAACACACCGAGGGCAGGACATTTAAATTGAAGAAGAAACTTATTAATCAAGAATCTGTCCATCAGCAACAACACACACATCATCATCACTACCCAGCAGATTATAATAATACACATCCTGGTCATCATTTCAGGGAAAACGAAGCTCTGCAAATTAAAGCCAAAAAAGCAATCGAAGAGCCTACCACCGATGTGGTACAAACTCGTGGTGCTTATAATATTGTTGGTCCGGCATATGGAGCTGCTAGTCACTCTGCTGGTGGGGCAGCTTCTGGTCACGGTGGTGCTGTAGGTGTATTCGCTAATGCTAATGTTGGTGGATGCGCAATTCCTTTGTTATTGAGCTGTTCTCCCTCAGTTGTTACTGGAAGTTTATCGAAGTATCCCAGCAGTGGCAGTAACTATGCAGAACCAGCATATAGGGGGAACTTCGACACAAGGATGATTGAGAAACTTAATACCATACAAGATGTAAAACATACTGTTATCTTGACAAAATTGGAATAATTCTGTATACAATGTACATAACGATACAGGAGCTGAGATTGTTTTTTAATTATTGGTCGATGAGAATTATTTATTATTAGGTTTATTTATTACTTATTTTTTATTTATTTTGTCTTTAAATGGTCTAAAAATAAATTGCATTTGAAAAATACGAGTATATTTATTCTTTTAATAACATTCCCACATTCTTAAATGAATAATTAATATATAAAATCAAAATTAAAATTTTAAAGGAACCCCCGAAACGCCTGAAACCACTTTGGTCATATCACCAGCCTTATAGTAATAAACAACATTAGTCATGGCTCAATAGTTATATCCCTTTAATATCCCTTGCATCCTCATGTTGCATCATCAGATAACTACTCCAGGTCTTCAATTTGATACCGTTCCAGCTAATGCTCATAGTGAGTAACAATTTTAGTTAAAGCACTATGATATTATCTGTTGTTGATTTGCTGATCTGAGAGGATTCGTAATAGTGCATGATCATATACTCCCGATCTTCAATTTGATAACGACTCAACTAAAGGCTTTAGTTAAATCACTATAGTTCTATCTCTTATTAATTTGCTGATCATAGAGGATTCATAATGGTGCATCATCAGATACTCCCGGTCTTCAATTTGATGACGGTCCAGCAAATGGCTCATAGTGAGTAATAATTTTAGTTAAAGCACTATAGTTCTATAGATCCTTTAAAATTTTAATATTGATTTTATAGCTTAAGTACCTAATTGAAAATTGTTTTTGTTAGTGTAATTTTTACACTTACTTTCGTACAGTCAAGACGAATCTTATGCGTCCAAACTTAGTAAACCTTTTAAGTTTAAAGCCATCCAGGATTTCATCTCCTACCTTTGAGTTCCATCATCAGAGTAGCTCAGTGATACCAGTTAAAACACACATGTATTTGTATACGTTTTTGTTTCAAATGTTAAGTCACAGATATGTTAAAAGGAAAGTAAATACCTATTATGCGTCTAAATTCGCTACCGCAGCTAACAAAACGAGCTGATTACCTTGAAACCCCTGATCATAATTATCTTTATCAATTGTAGCTAAGAACCATCACGTCAGCTTTCGAACGAAAAAAACTGCACCTTATCATTACCTACTTATCAATATCTATATCTCTACTTCTCCCCAAGCTATTAGGCATTTTAATATAGATGGAGATGTTCAAGTAACAGGAGTACAGCAAATATCATCATACAGGGACGAACTTTATTTAAAATAAAATAAATATGTATGATACAAATATAATAATATATAAAATACACTTACTTAATAATTATAATGCATAATAAATACGTATTACTTTGCTTAATAAAATAATACTACAAGAAAATAACAATGACAGGTAAAATTATTAAATACGTCCCTGTTCAAAGGTGTAGTAAAACGTTTTATAGGCACTTGTCTCACCGCCGACGAGAAAAGTACAATAGATGGGAGTACAATGTACAATACACGGGATTTCGATATATCCCGTGTAAACAAAAGGTATGCAAATATTATTACAACTATTTTTATTTATTTACATTTTCATACTATGGTATATATATCTTTAAATTAAAAATGAACAAAAGATCAATCAATCAAATTGTTCCGCCTTTTTCCCAGAGGGATAGGCAGAGACATCTATAGTCTTGCCATGATTCTGACACAACTCTTTCGCTTTCCTTAAATTCACAATTCTCTTCATACAATCTCTACAGTTCTGGTACTTGGGTTATTATATGCAGTAGGAGTAGCATCTATTAATGGATTGCACTCCAGTTAACAACAGGCGGAGTGTTGTCATATATGGAGCCACAATAAAAAATATTCTTATGCCCTTTTAAATCACGTGTTACACACTTATTTACTGCGCAAAATGTCATGCTTAGTTATCTGGGTCAAGGGTTGTTCAAAGTCATTTCATGAACTACTTTTACGGAATGAAATTTACTAACATTTTCTCGCATATTTTCACTTTTTTACTTTTGACATAAGACATCAAACGGAAATACCTTGTTTGCTAATATGTTAAATATAAATAAATCTCTGCCTATCCCTGTGGGAAAAAGGCGTGACAATTTGATTGATTGATTTGCTAATACACCAGTTTGCTATGCATAACTAGCTTGATTATTATTAGTCAGGGAAAAGATTCGTTTCATAGCATCTTTTATGTACTCGTAATATTTAATTATTAGAATGTAAATTATTAATATTTGTTTATAAAAAAAGCGACAATTGTTGGCTTCAGGTCTGGTTGTATAAGAGTGAGAAAAATAAACTTCACGCCAATAATAATAATTTGTGTTCCTAAATAAGCGATCGCCATTTCTGTGAATGGCATCCATGTCGGGTTCAATGGTTCACACGTCACTTGGTGTGCATCAGGATGGCGGGTGTATTATAACGAACGCATTCCTTTCATGCACTAAGGTTTTTTTTTATTGTGACTTGACATTTGACCGCACCCCGCTTGACGTTAAGCTGGAGTGCGGTCCTTGAATAGATGTCACTGCTACTACAGTTCAATAACTGTGAGTAGCAATCACATCCACTATGCCGGCCTAGTATGAAAGGAATGTACCAGGAATGTACCTAAATGTACCTAGAATGAAATTGAATGTACATGTACAAATTGGGTGACATCTAAATCTAAATGAATAACGCAATAGGTTTGTGTGGATGAACTGTCATACCAATGTACCTGTAATGTCCTTAACATGATTATTGTGTACACCCGCCCCCCTTATGCATACACCAGTTGCCGGTGCAGATGTATCTTTAATATAAGATCGATCGGCAGTCGAACTAAAAAGTTCGGTGCGTCTTTTCTTTGTAGAACAATCTCTGTTCTCGCTATCCTATGACCTTGGATCCTTCAAGCGATGCGCGAAGAAGCATAGTGCGATTGAGGCAGCCGTGAATTAAACCAACGCCACCCCAGCCGGTGAAATTTTAGATTCTCTATAAATGTCTATAACCGATCGATAGGTAAAATTTATTACTTTAAGTATTAAAAATAAAAAAAAATTCTTACTCTTTTATTTTTCGAGTTGTTAAACCAAATATATATTTTTAGGTTATGTTATTTTTGTAATGCTCATACCAATAAAATATAGAAACATTACTTCTTACGAATAATTTATAACTTTCGGCCGCTAAAAAGTCAACATGATTAAATTTAAGTTTCTAGGTTATTAACATTGTTTAATTTGTTATTAATAGTTTAATAGCATAACGCCTGAAATTGATCTTATTTTGAATCTATTTGAATTGATTTATTGAATTGTCACGCCTTTTTCCTACAGGGATAGGCAGAGACGATGGACCGCCACTTGCCACGATTCTAATCCTAACACAACTCCCTCGCACCCACAATCCCTTCCTAATATAAGCTCTTGCTAAGCAATCCCAATCTACTTTGACTCATCGTGTCCAAGCCTTTGTGACAGGGTCTGGCACAAGGCCCTTCTTTCCAAGCTCGAAACATACGGTTTACCTGACCGTCTGCGTGGCTAGATAGCCGACTACCTGCGTGACCGCTCCATACGCGTGGTTGTTGATGGAAGCGCATCGTGCAGGGTGTCGGTAAATGCCGGGGTTCCTTAGGGCTTCGTGCTGTCGCCGACTTAAATCCAGCATTCTTGCTATTCGCCTGCTATTACACAAGTGGTATATACAAGGCTCAGATTGATGAGCTTGGCGTGGATTTCACGAATATACGTGGAATCCACGCCAATCTCAGTGCCGTCCATCACCATCTTGAGACGGCACAGCCCGCTCTGCTCTTCTTGACGGAGACGCAGATAAAGGCACCGGCTGACACTTCGTACCTTCAATACCCCGGCTACTCGCTTGAGGAAAGATTCCTTGCGAAAGCCGGGGTATGTGTGTACATCCGGTCCGATATCTGTTGTCTCCGTCTGCTTTGCTTGGAGGATCCTTCCCTGTCCATCCTCTGGGTACACGTGGACCAAGCCAGGATCTACGGGTGCCTATACCGTTCCCACCACGGGGATTCGGAGACAACCCGGCTTTTCGATTCTCTGAGCCGGGCGACAGACGAAGCGCTGGAGCGGTTCCCGACCGCGGAGGTCGTGGTCTTGGGGGACTTCAACGCACACAATGAGGTGTGGTTGGGGTCCCAAAGGACCGACCACGCGGGAAGGGCCGCTCATGCTTTTGCCCTTCTGCATGACCTGACACAGCTGGTGACCCAGCCCACCCGGGTGCCAGACATTGTCGGTCATGCCCCTTCTCTGCAGGACCTTCTATTGACCACTCGTCCGACCGAGTATACAATTTCGGTCAAGGCCCCTCTAGGGACTTCTGACTACTGCCTGGTCGAGACGATAGTGCCGCGCGTCGTGCCTCCTCCTGCCAGGAAAGTGGTGCGACGTTTGTGGACGGTCAGCGGATTGGGAGGGAATGCGAAATTATTTCGCTTCGCTCCCTTGGTGGCAGCCCTGCTTTAACTCTGAGGATCCATCCACGTGTGCCTCGGCCGTTGCTGATGAGATAGCGCTGGGGATGGAATATTACGTTCCATCCAACTGTGCATCTCGTAACGACCGGAGCAGGCCCTGGTACAACAGTGACTGCGCGGCTGCTGTTTCAGCGAAAAACGCAGCTCACAGTGCATGGGTCAGGAGTCGAAAGAATCATGACCCTCACGTGGATGAGTTGAAAGCAGCCTATAATCGTGCCACCAAGTCTTGCAGAAAGGTCTTTAAAAAAGCGGAGGCGCAGCGCGTTTCCAGAATTGGCGAGAGTCTATTAGCGCACCCAACGGGTAGTCGCAGCTTTTGGAGTCTCGCCAAGACTGTGGAATCTAACTTCTGTACTGCCACCACTGAGACAGCCTGATGGCTCACTGGCGCATACGGCGAAGGCGAAGGCCGATTTACTGGCCGAAGTCTTTGCCACAAATTCGGGTATCGACGATCGTGGGGCAGGGCCACCCACCCTGCGTCCGTGCGGACATACGATGCCTGAGATTCGTATCAGACAACGCGATGTCCGCATGGAACTACGATCGCTCGATATCAGGAAGGCCAGTGGTCCCGATGGTGTCCCAGCGCTTGTGCTTAAGACTTGTGCAGCGGAATTGACTCCCGTCTTGACGAGGCTGTACCGGCTCTCGTACGCATTGGGCTGTGTGTCCCAAAAAAAGGCGACCATTCAGACCCGGCAAACTACCGTCCAATAGCTGTAACCTCAGTACTATGCAAGGTCATGGAGCGAATAACCTACCTGGAGGGTCACCAGCTGATCAATGACCGTCAATATGGCTTCAGGCCGAAACGGTCAACTGGTGATCTTCTGGCGTACACCACGCACGTCTGGGGTGAAGCGTTGGATGGTAATGGAGAAGCCCTTGCCGTTGGCTTGGACATCTCCAAAGCATTCGACAGGGTCTGGCACAAGGGCCTTTTATCCGAGCTCGAGGCATACGGTTGACCTGACCGTCTGCGGGGTTGGATAGCTGACTTCCTGCGGGACCGCTCCATACGCGTCGTTGTGGATGGAAGCGCATCGCGCAGGATGTCGGTGAATGCCGGCGTCCCTCAGGGCTCCGTGCTGTCGCCGACTTTGTTCCTTCTGCATATCAATGACATGCTGGACCTTGGATCCGGCATTCATTGCTATGCAGACGACAGCACGGTGCATGGACGCTACACTGCCCGCCCCGCAGCCGGCAAACAGGAGATCGCCGATATGAGAGAGTCTATTGTAGCGGGACTGAACCGGGCGGGTTCTTGATCGTATTACCCACTGGGGCGAGAAGAACCTAGTTCAGTTCAACGCAGAAAAGACTCAGGTTTGCGCGTTCTCGACGAAAAAATCCCCGTTTACTCCCCTTCCCTCTCTTTGTAACATCTCCCTCAGTGCTTCGGACATACTAGACATTCTTGGAATGTCCCTTCGCTGCGACCTGAATCACAGGGACCACATTGAGCGGGCCATTAAGACCACCTCCCGCAAACTGAACAAGGTGCGGCGGTTCTTCGCGCCGGAGCTTTGCCTGCTACTTTACAAGGCTCAGATTCGATCTTGCGCGGAGTACTGTTCGCACCTCTGGGACGGCTCTGCCAAGTATCTTCTTAGTGCCCTGGATTCATTGCAGCGCCGAGCTGTCCGAATCATAGGTGAAGCAGAGGTCACGCGAACTCTGGAGCCCCTGCAACTACGCAGAGACATGGCGGCTCTATGCGTCCTCTATCGCCTATACCACGGGGAATGTTCCGAGGAGCTCTTTAACCTTGTTCCTACCTCGTCTTTTCACTCCCGTAATACCCGCACAGGTCGGGGAAAGCATCCGCATTTTATCGACCGAATCGGCAGTCGAACTAAAAAGTTCGGTGCGTCTTTTCTTTGTAGATCAATCGATAAGTGGAATGCTTTGCCTGCCCATGTGTTCTCTCCATTCTATAACCTTGGATCCTTCAAGCGATGCGTGAAGAAGCACCTTTGGCCGGCATAGTGACGGCGGCTGAGGCAGCCGAGAACAATACTCGGCTTTCTCAGTCGTCGTCACTCTTGGACCTCCTCTTGCTTATCATCAGACGGGACGAGATCAGATGTCGTGTCACAATAAAAAATAAAAAAAATGCTTCTTGCGCGGAGTACTGTTCGCGCTTTTGGGACGGCTCTGCCAAGTATCTTCTTAATGCACTAAATTCATTGCAGCGTCAAGCTGTCCGACTTATAGGTGATGCAGAGGTCACGCGAACTCTGCAGCCCCTGCAACTACGCAGACATGGCGGCTTCTTGCGTCCTCTATCGCCTATACAACGGAGAATGTTCCGAGGAGCTCTTTAACCTTGTTTCTACCCCGTCTTTTTACACGCGTAATACTCGCACAGGTCGGAGGGAGCATTTAGTCGACCGAATCGGCAGTCGAACTAAACGGTTCGGTGCGTAGTTTCTTTGTAGAACAATCGACAAGTGGAATGCTTTACCAGTCCCATTCTCTCCATCCTACCTTTGGCCGGCATAGCGCCATCTATTATATAACCATTAAAATAAAATGCCAATTTACTTAAATTATCTATCATGATTTTTTATATAGTTCAATCGAAATTTCATAGATGTCGCTTTTTAAAATCTAAATATTTAATGAATAAATTACCAAATTTAAAAATTTCCAACTAAATCGGAGATATTCTCAAAAAAGCTGGGTTGCCTAGTGCTCATAACCGTAGAGCTTGTATTGTTAATGTGAGGGAAGCGAGGATCGTGGCAAGTGGCGTTCCGTTGTCTCTGCCTATCCCTGTGGGAAAGAGGCGTGACAATTTGATTGATTGATTAATTAATTGATCTATAATCAATAAAAATACTATAATACTGTATTATATTATTTTTAAAAACTTGTTAGACTTGTTCATAAATTCGTCCCTGTATCAGAATTCTGATCACACAGGGACGGATTTAATTTATTAATTGTCATTAGGTTTTAACATTAATAATGAAAACCAGGCCGTCCTTACCCGGGGGTTCAAGGGGTGCAGTGCACCCTGGCGCAGAGTCTTAGGGGCGCATGCCGACCGCCATAAATTTCGATAGGTACCTACTACACTGAGACCACGCGAGCGGAGCCTTGACTTTCGCACCCCGGCGCTGAATATGCTTAAGACGGCTCTGATGAAAACATTATTTTAATACATAAAAATGAGGTCTAACTATTATTAAAAAATCGTCAATTTATAAACGAACCTGCGCTTACCAAGAGGGTTTACAACCTGACCGATTTTATCCACTGTTAAAATTATGAACGGGTTTTTTTATTGTGACTCGACATATGACGGCACTTGATGTTTATCTGGAGTTCTGTCCATGAATGGAGGTGACTGCTACTACAGTTAAATAACAGTCACATCCACTATGTCGGCCTAATTTAAACCGGAAACTTACAATCTGACCCCGAAACGCAACTGAGTCAGTTCACGGTTTGTATACTTGTAAGTGGTGGTATAAGTCTATCCCGGTATCTATACTAATATAATAAAGCGGAAGAGTTTGTTTGTTTGTTTGTTTGTTTGTTTGTTTGTTTGTTTAAACGCGCTAATCTCAGGAACTACTGGTTCGAATTAAAAAATTCTTTTTGTGTTGGATAGATCAATTATCGAGGAAGGCTTTAGGCTATAAAACATTACGGTGCGACTTATAGAAGCGAAGAAACAGTCGAAAATGTGGAAAAAACGGGGAAAATTATTCGTTTTTGAGGGTTTCCGTTGCGTGCGCTGCGAAAACCGTTCGAGATACCCAAAATATATGTATGAAAGAATTATTCCTCTTTAAATTATCTAAAAAATTGTCCGCGACCGTATATGTCTATCTTTTAAGATTAACTCACAATAACCGTTTTTATGATAGTAAAATTTGGTCTAAATTAATGCATTATTACAAATTATTTGTCAGAGTTGTATTAACATAATAATATTATTCTTTATCGAAATAAATGTGTTATTAATTAAGAGTATTTAACTGTGAACAAAATTGTCATTGACATCACCTAATTTCAATAAACATCTTATAAGATAATACAATTTTAAAATAACTCTGAAACAAAATTCACACGCCTCGCATGATGAGCGCTCACCGGCGGGCGAGGAGAGGCGGTGCTTGCGGGCGAGGCGGAGGGGGGTGTAGCTCTACGAGGTATAGTCTGTCTAAGCCGAAATGACGCGCCCCTCCACTGCATTTACGCATACGAGCAAATATAAAATATGGATAAAACACACCGAAAATGCAGTAATTGGTTATTTAGTTGCTGGTTAGACACAAAGGAGGAACGAACGTGATGAAGTTTAATAGGATAGTTAGTAATATTTGCAATCACACATTTAAATAAACTAATAAAGTGGAGGGGCGCGTCATTTATAGACAGACAAGCATACTATGCGGTCGGCTCCCTACTGATCGTTTGAATGCAGCGTTAATTTGTTTTTACAATATAGTATCATCGTGCAAAATCCTTTTTTATACAATTTCATTTTGTAGTTGTTTTCTCTATAGTAGGTAGTGTTTGTTTTAAGTATAGTATTTTGTTTCTAATATTTTCACAATTATACTTTTTTTGTTTTGTTGTAAATAATACCTGAAGGTGTTATCTACATTCTTTCAAGGTTAGGTTTTGCAATTCTTATTAGGTTAGGTTTTAGTTTAAGCATACAGTTAGTTTGGTTAAGTTTTCATTTCCTTCGTTCTTTCTTCGTGACTGTAATGCCTAGAAAAAGGACTCAGCGTTCTCGGCAGACTGCTGCTGCAAAGCGACTGCGAGTATTGCGCACAAGAAAATAAAACTGAAAATATAATTTACGCAGAAATACTTAAAAATATATTCTTTTTAAAACTACTTTAAAATATATTCTATTAGTTACGTACTTTAATCGTCTAATCGTAGGTAAACAAAAAAATAATATGATTCCCAAAATAACTATTCCACGCGGACGCAGTCGCGGGCACAGCTAGTAAGATATATAATCAGACCCGGAGCAAATCTCCAGCTCTTAAATTTTAATTCGATTAAATCTTACGAATAAAAGCTACGAAACAAGTATTTGCTCCGACCGGAAATCGAACCCAGGGCTTTACGCATAACAAACTGGTCTGCAGACCCAATGTACCACGCCTGATACGTAAACTAAACATTTAACCCACAGACCTATAATACTTGTTTCACAGTTTTTATTTTATATTTAATTTAATTAATTATTAAAAGTATTGAAGAGTCCAAGGGTCTGATTATCAAAAAGTAGTATGCAGTGGTGCCCAGCCTGCCGATCCGAGGTACTACCACCACTTACAAGTATACAGACCGTGAAGTGAATTAGTCGCGTTTCGGAATCAGCTTGTAAGTTTTCGGTTTCAACTAGGCCGGCATAGTAGATGTGACTGCTATGTTATTTACCTGTAGGATCAGTTACATCCATTCATAGACCGCACTACAGCTTAACATCAGGCCCCCGCCATATGTCATATGGCGAGGCACAATACAATAAAATAAAAATAATTACTCGCTTCTTTGCGTGTTCTATTGAAGGTCCTTTGCTTTCTGAAGACTCGGTCTTTCTTTTTAATTAACTGACTTTTAATAGCTTGACTTGTATGTATGTAACTAATTTTCACATACTTCCAGACGTCTAAATAATATGAAAATATGTGATGACAAAACATTAATTTTATACCGTTATTTTGATTAGGATTATTTTCTTAGATTAGATTTAGATTTCGCCCGAAAATTGGTTAATGAGTTAAACGAATTTTATGCGGCTAACACGTTCATATTGGATTTTTTATTTTACAATTTTTTAATTCCGATGTTTCGAGAGCTTTGGACCTGACCTCGACTTCCCTGATGGCAAGCAAGAAGAGTTCCAAGAGTGCCGACGAATGCAAAAACTGAGTACTCACGGCTGCCCCAGTCACCATCACTATGCTGTATACATGCGCAAAACGCTTCCATCAAATGATACGGAGTGATATGTATATTTTTTCCATCGGAACTAGTTCACTCATCTAGTTCACTAGTTCATTTAGTTCAAGGAAGCGCATTCGGTTAGTTCATTCGGTAAAGAAAAGCCCCAGTTGTTCTGAAAAATCAAGATATCCTTTCTATAGAATTATTTTAGATCATACACTTCACAAATGTACACAGAAACTATAATAAACAATAATTATAATCACAATTACCAATTCGCATAATTTAAAACTGCAAATATTCGTTAGAAAAATACGTTATAAAAAGACGACGAGTTGCTGCTCTCTTCAACATACTTTCCTACCATTACTCGTAATGCACGCGGTGTAAATATTTTCTTGTGCACGCGGAGAGCAATGGATATATAAAATATACTTTCACGGTATTACGCGAAAATACTAGGTACGAGTAACGAACGAGGTACGATTCCGTACGAATGTACGATGTGTTTATATCTCGTTCCATCATAGGAGTGGTGAGTGAGTGGATATGCGATGCATGACTCGGAACTAAAGGAACTAGAGACACATTTGAATTTGCAGGAAACGAGTGAGTGGTGTAGTACCAGGATCGGAAGTATATCATTTTAGTGACTCGTTCCGGAACTACCCAAGTCTACTATGCTGGCCAAAGGTGCTACTTCACGAATCGTTTGAACGATCCAAGGTTACAGGATGGAGAGAACACATGGGCTGTTAAAGTATTCTACTTGCCGATTGTTCTACAAAGAAACCACGCATCGAACCTTTTAGTTCGACTGCCGATTCAGTCAGCACAATGCGGATGCTTCCCCCGACCTGTGCGGTTATTACTGGTGTGAAAAGAAGAGGTAAGTACAAAGTTAAAGAACTCCTCGGAACATTCTCCGTGATATAGGCGATAGAGGACGCACACACCTGAGTCTTGTTTGCGTTGAACTTAACTAGGTTCTCGTCGCTCCAGTGGGAAATACATCCAAGAACCCGGTTCAGCTCCGCTACAACAGATTCTCTCATATCAGCTATCTACTGTTTTCCGGCTGCGGGGCGGGCAGAGTAGCGTCCGTGCACCGTGCTGTCGTCTGCATAGCAATGAATGCTAGATCCAAGGTCCAGCATGCCTTTAATTACAAAAGGAACACGGTCAAGTAAACCGTATGTTTCGAGCTTGGAAAGAAGGGCCTTGTGCCAGACCCTGTCACAAAGGCTTGGACACGATGAGTCAAAGTAGATTGGGTTGCTTATTAAGAGCTTATATTAGGAAGGGATTGTGGGTGCAAGGGAGTTGTGTTAGGATTAGAATCATGGCAAGTGGCGGTCCATCGTCTCTGCCTATCCTTGTAGGAAAAAGCGTGACAATTCAATAAATCAATTCAAATAGATTCAAAATAAGATCAATTTCAGGCGTTATGCTATTAAACTATTAATAACAAATTTTAAAGAGTGGTAGGCAGTGGTACCCAGTCTGCCGACCCGGGGTAGTACCACCACTTACAAGTATACAGACCGTGAAGTGATTTGGTCACGTTTCGGGATCAGCTTGTAAGTTGCCGGTTCCATCTAGGCCGGCATAGTGGATGTGATTGCTACTCACAGTTATTGAATTGTAGTAGCAGTGACATTCATTCATGGACCACACTTTGGCTTAACATCAAGCGGGGTGCTGTCATTTGTCGAGTCACAATAAAAAAAAAAAAAAAACAATGTTAATAAGCTAGAAACTTAAATTTAATCATGTTGACTTTTTAGCGGCCGTAAGTTATAAATTATTCGTAAGAAGTAATGTAAAAATATTCTATATTTTATTGGTATGGGCATTACAAAATAAAACATAACCTAAAAATATATATTTGGTTTAACAACTCGAAAAATAAAAGAGTAAGATTTTTTTTATTTTTAATACTTAAAGTAATAAATTTTACCTATCGATCGGTTATAAACATTTATAGAGAATCTAAAATTTCACCGGCTGGGGTGGCGTTGGTGTGAATTAACTCGGTTTTATCAGTTGTCGTCACTTTTGGATCTCCTCTCGCTTATCATTAGGCGGATCGAGGTCAGATGTCGTGTCACAAAAAAAAATTGGCAAGTAGACTGGCGCCGGTGATCTAATAAAATTTAGTATTTTTATAATATACATACGTAAACAAAAAAAAATAATAATAAAAAATTCATAAGGTTCCTTAGATTCAAAATTACTGGATATACATCAAAGGTTTAAAAAAATGCACTTTTGGGATTCGTTTAAATTGCTGATCGTGGTGTAGTGGTGGGGCAATGGTCACGCAAACAGAGAGCACGGGTTCGAACCACCTATTAGTACCAATGTGTTTTTGATATAATTGTACTTTGATCGTCCTGTTTTTATGATACAAGCACGTTTAATAGAAATGTATTATTTTAAGAATTCTTGCACGCTGTATCGGCATCAAGATACAAAAAATATCTCCAAAAAAAACTTGTAAAGACTTTAATTAACAAAATATTTTGAATAACCTACTTTTTCACCGAGTTTTCCTGCACCAACAATTAAAAATAGCTTGACAGTCCAAATGTTTTGCGTTGATATTAACGACCTTAATCTGTGTATTTCTGCCCATCTGTAAATAAATTATTATTTCTCTTAATTCATAAAGGCGTTAAAAAAACATCGAAAATGAATCCTCTCAAATAGGAAAATCAAGAGATAGAACTTAAATTACCTTAAAGCTTTAACTAAAATTATTACCCACTGTGAGCCATTAGCTGGACCGTTATCAAACTGAAGACCTAGAGTATCTGATGATGCACTATGAGGATGCAAGGTATTAATCCTCATAAATGCAAGATATTAAGATATTAAAGGTATATAACTATGGAAACATGACTAATGTTGTTTCTTACTATAAAGGCTGGTGATATGACTAAAGTAGTCTCAAGCGCGTCGGGGGTTTCTTTAAAATTTTTCACTGTTTTTGCTTTCATCGCTTGGTTAAACAATGAAAAAAATTGTTTTAATTTTTCTAAAGTCCCTATCCTTATGTAAAATCATTGCCTGAACAACTTTTATTCGAAACATTTTTTGACAGGAGTTATACTTTTCGAGATATTTAAAGAAAACTAGAAAAAGATGTTTTTTTTATTTCTCATTCTAAAACAATGTTCCCCACCTCACTTAGTGTCAGGACTTTAGGATCCTATTCTGCGCATTTTTTTTTACAAATATTAAGCTTAAAATCGTTCATATGGAAAAGACTTCTTCCACTCTCGATACCTCTGGGGCCCTAACTAATTAGAGCTTTATGACATTTTGTTAGCTGAGCCAAAATTGTGTTTTGTGTGACGGTTGTTGGTATATTTGTTTATGTGACGCTTCTATAAACGGCACAGTGGCGGCGACTAAGGAAACTGTGAATGGGTTTTTAAGTCATTGGCACTTTTCGAAATCTACTTGCTGGCCATTAGGCAAGTCAAGGTCAGATGTCGCGTCTCAATATATTAAATGTTTTACTGGAAACAAATTCCACTTGTTCTCTATCTTATAACCATTATTTCAAGCGTAGCGTCTTAAAAAAGCACCTTTGACAGGTACAATAACGACAACTGAGGCAAGGTAAACTGAATTTGTTTTGTCAGGCAAGTCTCGGACAGATGTGGCATCCAAATAAATAAATATTTTACATTATAATTTTAATACAGAACCCTGATATATTGTGTGATATGCATTTACCTAAATGAGTTCATAGAATATTATTTTAATGTCGATTATTAATTTTTTTATAAAAAAACAATGTTTGCGATATACATAATCAGCAAAAATAAAAGTGGGTATTGAGAACGTTTTGTTATTATAAAAAAGAAACGTTTACCACATTTATTATGTATTACCAATTCAACCGTGGCACCATGAAGCTTGTTGCTACTTATTTTGTGCTCATCTTCAGCGCTCAACTCGTTAACGCTGCACCAGCTCCAAAATGTACACCATATGAAAACCCTCTACCTGAAGTACGAGTGAAGCGATCAAACTACGCACCAAGTTATGCAGTCTTCATTACAGTCCAGCTGTACCAGCGGCTCCAGCAGCTGGTCACTCAGCCTCATACCGTGGCTCTGACGACATATTAGTGGACCCGCAAAATAACATGGAACAAGCAAAACACGACTACAGTGAGCTTCGCGAGCCCATGCGTAATAGCAGATCAAATTAAGGAAACAAACATAACTAGGGTATAGTTTAAATCTAGGCCGGCATGTGGTGTACAGTGACGTGTTTTGAGAAATTTTTATTAAATATTTAAGTTAGAACTATAAAAAAATTACATACACTAAATATGTACATCGTTCTTTTTATTTTAAACCTTTAGGCGACCGTGGTTTCGTGGTAGTGAAATGATCACAAAAACACGACAAGAGATACCTGTGGAATATTGGTTAGCACACCAGTTTGTTACGAGTTAAGTCTCGGGATCGATTCCCAGTCGAAGCTAATATCTATTTTATAGCTTCTATTTGTAATATTTAATAACCAGATTTGATATTATTATTATTTGTTAATAAAAATAGAGGGGATATTTGCTCCTGGTCTAGTTAGCAAAGAGTGGTAGACAGTCTGCCGATCCGGGGTAGTACCACCACCATTTACAAGTATATAGACCGTAAAGTGACTTAGTTGCGTTTTTAGATCAGCTTGTAAGTTGCCGGTTCCAACTAGGCCGGCATAGTCGATGAGACTGCAACTTAAAGATATTTAACTCTAGTAGCAGTCACCTTCATTCATTGACTGTACTTCAGCTTAACATCAGGCAAGCTGCTGTCATATGTCGAGTCATATTGAAGCAAACGTACTTGTATCATAGAAACAGAACGATCAAAGTATATAATATGCATAAATCAAAGATACGTTGGCACCGACAAGTGGTTTTTGAACCGGGGTTTCTCGGTTTGCGTAACCATTTCACTACAACTACACCACGGTCGCTTTGTTGGTAGAATGTTTTATTGACCTAATTTATATTTAATATTTTAAGTTATTCATTTACACCTCTATTCCAACAAGGATAGGCAGAGACAATAGAGTGCTTCTTTACAAATATATCTTTCATTAAACTAAAGTAATCTGAAATATAATTATTTTAGATCATGGAAATATATGTTTCTTTGATATAATATGTATTTACTTTGGTGGCCCAATTTGCTTACTAACTTACAACACTTGCTCGTTTAGTAGTTTAAAATAAAAGAAAATACTTGACTTTGAAACATTTAGATTTAGAGCAAATATCTGCCTCTTATTTGTTAACAAATATTTGTAATGTGTAACTAATTGTTAAATATTACAAATAAACCATATGAAACAAATCTAGGCTCCTACCTGGAATGAAACCCGTAAATTTTGCCTAGCGGACTGGACGAATACGCCATGCGTGTCGGCAAAATTCTTGAGGGAATTAGGCGAATATTAACATCATGGCAAGTGGCACTTAAGTGAGAGATAGACTATCTAATAATATAACTTCCACTTGGCTCATAGTAGAACAGGATTAAGAGCGTTAACAAATGAATAACCCGACTCAGTTCACGGTTTCCTTAATCGCCTTCAGTATGACGGTTAGAGAAGCTTTTTCAGGGTTCGTTTGAAGGATCCAAAGAAGGGCAGAACACCTGTGCGGGCAAAGATTAATTGTTTCACAAAGAAAGGACGCGCAGTATTATTTAGTTTAGGTGTCGATTCGGTCAACAGATGTTTTACTCATATATAGTTAATAGGTTAAAAGCTAATAAGAAAACAATAAAATATTAATATATATTCACATTAAATAACTTTATTAATTATTAAATAAAAATAAATTAAGTTAAATAAAATCATATCAAAAAGTAATCTCTTAGTGAGGTGTAAGAAGGAAGTCGGTATGTTCCTGGTGAGGTGTGATGTTGATTCGTGTTTGTATCTGGTGAGATCATATGCTGATGATGCTGATGATGGTGGTGTTCATGGTGTTGGTCATGTTGATGGTGTCCGTGGATATCAGGGTGTCCAGCGCGTTCCATATCAGTCCACTGAGCCATAGATACCTTCTTCTTCATAATTGAATCGTTTATGTTCATTTTAACTTCATCCTCATTATTCGATCTGTAATTGTAACCGGATGCAGCTGCGGTTGGGTTAGAAGCAGGAGCAGGGGCGGAATAGGCCGCTTGTTGGGTCTTCAACAATTTACCAGAAGACACAGACGGCGCACAACTGAGCAGAAGAGGAATAGCGCATCCACCCAGGTTTGCGTTGGGGAATAAGCCAATAGCAGATCCAGATGATGGAGCTATGGCGTAACCTCCGGCAGCGGCACTACCGTAGCCTCCATATGAACGATCTTGCATTAGGTTATCAGATGGCATCATCATCTCGAATTCATCTTCGTCTTCGTCGCTTGGAGTTCGGTAATGAGGTCCAGATGGCAGGTGACCGGCTTGTGCTGGGGCTAGTGGTCCGTAGAGGGATGGTCCTGGAGCCTGTCCATATAGGGATGGACCAGGAGCACCGTAGAATGCTGATTTCTTCTCCCTTATTTGTCCGGGAAGCGAGTCCGTTGTTGGGTATGCCAACGCCAAAGCAATAGTAACAGATAATACAATAAATGTCTTCATTGTGATGCTGTAGTTAACTGATGCTGGTGAATAAAAACCTACGTGCTTATATATGAGAAATACGGAAATATGTAATCACGTACGATATGAAAATTAGATGAATCTCACATTTGTAACATTGACATTATTGGGTACACGGCTGTAACAAATCAAATTGAAGTAACAGGAAATTTTCCAAAATGGTTTTTTTTATATAACAAATCACATCATTTTTTATACCCCGCATAGGTAGTAGCATTCATATTCTGTAACCACATCGGCATATGAACTAAAGAATTCGGCTTATTGCTATGTTACTTTAAAGACCAATCGACAAGTAGAATGATTTACCTAATTCTTTCAATCAATTTGCGTTCTGGATTATAAGTTGCCGGTTTCAACTAAGTCAGTATAGTAGATGCGACTGCTTGTTGCAGCTAAAATAGCAGTTGTGTTTACTGATACTACAATAAAATAACTGTAGTAGCAGTCACCTCCATGCATGGACCGCACTCCAGCTTAACATCTGGCAGGGTGCTGTCAAATTAACACTTTTTAAAATGGATTAAGTGTTTATGATATTTGCCTTACTGGGATCTGTTTTATTACAGCAGTAAAACTAACGTAGTGATCTAGATTCGTTTGAATTCAGCAGATTTCTTTGGCACATCATTTACGTCATCCTTTATTTCCTATAAAAATCTGTATTATTTACAATCAATTAATGAAATTGTCACGTCTAAGATACCTACAGGCAAAATAGGCATTGCTGATGCCTCCATGAAAAAAAATGGTCTCGAACGGCAAACGCAGCGTAGGACATCAAACCTAGATCTACTAAGATTGACCCACCACCTGGTCAATCCTATATCTTATTTTTTTAGAAGTGGTACCCAGTCTGCCGAACCTGGATAGTAATATCCCTTACAGACTGTGAACTGACTTGGTCGCGTATCGAGATCAGCTTGTAAGTTGCCAATATTAACTAGGCCCGCAAACTAGATGAGACTGTTACTTGCAGTTAGTTATCTGTAGTAGCAATCTGTTTTATTAATGGACTACACTCCAGCTTAACACTAGGTGAAACTATTAATAACTACTTTGGTCCGAATGTGAATTATTATATATTTTTTTCTATATAGTGAATTATAGCGCGACAGCTTAACATCAGCACCCCGCCTGATGTTAAGCTTGAGTGCGTTCCATGAATGGAGACGACTGCCACCACAGTTATTTAACTGCATGTAGCAATTGGTTCCACTATGCCCTAAACTTATTAGCTGATCTCGAAACCCGACTAAGTCACTTCACACTTGTAAGTTATGGTACGACCCCAAATCGGCAACCACCAACTCTCTGCCTTACTCTCTGCCCTATTTATGTTAGGGAATTATAGCCTTGGTTCCTTCAACGTTATTAAAGGTGACGGCGACTGAGGCAACCGTGAACTGGCTCGTTTTTGTTCAGTGGTCTGCACTCTTGAACCTCCTCTTGCTTACCATCAAGCAAGTCGAGGTCAGAGGTCGCGTTATAATAAAAAAAGCAAATAACTGTAACAGAAATAAATTGTCACTTTAAATTATTATTTATTTTAAAACTTTATGCACTATAATTTAAAAGCTAAGCTAATTAGGGATAAGGTGCACAATAAGAATACTCATTTTATAATTTATATTCAACACAATATGCATAAACATTCATTTTTAACTATTCGCGTCGTTTTCGCGTCGTGAATGCTTTATCAGACTTAATAATATTAAGTTATACCTTGGATCCTTGAAGGAATCCGAACTTTAAAATAGATCCTTTGACCACCATAGTGGTGATGGCTGAGGTAATCGTAAACTGAATCGCTTTCTTAATATCTACAATTCTTTTCATAACGGGCACTGCCCTGCTCATTTTAAACTGCTAATAAATAAAATAGGTTATTATTATTATAACTAAAATCATAATTTGCCACTAATCGCATTTTTAATTACATATCTAAATTAAATATGAAAACATAGTTTAATTCGTAAATTCACGACCACATTTTATTCGATAGATATGCAGATGGTAATTTTTTGTTATCTTTGTTTTAAAATAAAGTACGTGATTAAATGAACGAAATAACAGAACGTGTCTACAATAATGGATGTTAAAGATTACGGAAGTGTTGTAATTAATCTTAGAAATTACGTACTTTAAAATTATACGAGAATAAGTTTAGTATAAATTGTGAAGTAAATTCATAGAGAATCATACAGTAATCTACTATCACACAATGAAGTCTCTTGTAGTGTTGTCTGCTTTGGTTACAATTACAATTGCAGTTCCAACATATGTACAAAATGGAGGATATTATTATCCTCAACAAATAGAAGAACATCAAAGATACAAAAGGTCTTCATTACAAGAGTTATCTCCTGAAGCTGTACCTGTTCATGAAGATGCCATCATAGCGGACGGCGAACACACCGAGGGCAGGACATTTAAATTGAAGAAGAAACTTATTAATCAAGAATCTGTCCATCAGCAACAACACACACATCATCATCACTACCCAGCAGATTATAATAATACACATCCTGGTCATCATTTCAGGGAAAACGAAGCTCTGCAAATTAAAGCCAAAAAAGCAATCGAAGAGCCTACCACCGATGTGGTACAAGCTCGTGGTGCTTATGGGCACTCTGCTGGTGGGGCAGCTTCTGGTCACGGTGGCGCTGTAGGTGTATTCGCTAATGCTAATGTTGGTGGATGCGCAATTCCTTTGTTATTGAGCTGTTCTCCCTCAGTTGTTTCTGGAAGTTTATCGAAGTATCCCAGCAGTGGCAGTAACTATGCAGAACCAGCATATAGGGGGAACTTCGACACAAGGATGATTGAGAAACTTAACACTAATAAGCAACCTACCATACAAGATGTAAAACATACTGTTATCTTGACAAAATTGGAATAATTCTGTATACAATGTACATAACGATACAGGAGCTGAGATTGTTTTTTAATTATTGGTCGATGAGAATTATTTATTTATTAGGTTTATTTAATACTTATTTTTAATTTATTTTGTCTTTAAATGGTCTAAAAATAAATTGCATTTGAAAAATACGAGTATATTTATTCGTTTAATAACTTTCCCACATTCTTAAATGAATAATTAATATATAAAATCAAAATTAAAATTTTAAAGGAACCCCCGAATCGCTTGAAACCACTTTGGTCATATTACCAGCTTTATAGTAATAGACAACATTAGTCATGGCTCAATAGTTATATCCCTTTAATATCCCTTGGATCCTCATGGTGCATCATCAGATAACTTCAGGTCTTCAATTTGATACCGTTCCAGCTAAAGGCTTTAGTTAAAGAACTATAGTTCTATCTCTTGTTGATTTGCTGATCTGAGAGGATTCATGATGGTGCATCATCAGATACTCTCAGTCTTTAATTTGATAACGGCCCAGCTAAATGCTAATAGTGAGTAACATCTTTAATTAAAGCACTATAGTACTTAAGTCACCCATGTATAGGTCATAGATATTATGTTTAAAAGTTATTTTTAGTGATAAGTTGATGTCATAATCAGTGGCGTAACGTGGCGGGGGCGGAAGGGGCTCTCCACCCGTGCGGCCATTTAGGGGGCGGCAAAATTTTAAAAAACTAAAATAAATCGTTAAAATTTGAACCTGAAATTCATATTTTTGTTATACCTATGATTGAAATTCCTAAATAAGGGGGCGGCAATTTTTTTTCCGCCCCGGGCGGCTGACTAATATGCTATGCCACTGGTCATAATATTGGCAAACGCAGTAAGAGTATGCGCAGACCGTCTGGTGGAAATGTTAAAAACATTATGAAATTGCATACTCAATTGTCTCGGCTTATAAAGATTTTATAACAATCTAGTTTTTTAAATTCGTAGAAAAATACCACATTGAATGTATTAAAAAATTAACATTTAAGACCTTTTAATAAACAAATGCATTTTGACGCGACAACGTCTTATAATGATGCACCATGAGGATCCAAGGAATATTAATGGAAATATATGGAATTACTAAAGTCTGATGGTATGACTAAAGTGGTTTAGGTGTTTCGGAGGTTGCTTTAAAATTTTAATTTTTATTTTATTAACAAGTAGGTACCCTTAGATCATATTTTTACGATCGATGTAAAAATATGCGTACTACATCTTCTTTCAAACCATATCTATAGCGCAATGTGCTGTTCCTTATTCTATCTGCTATCGTTACTCCACATACACTCCTTAATGACCGCATGCTTCTTTTGCCACACCTAACATTCACTGAAGAAGATGTAGTGACAAGGATTGACAAAGGGATGCTGCGACGGTTTGGGCACATGGAAAGGATGATTAAAATTAGATTGACGAAAGCAATTTGTAAATCTGATGTGAATGGATGCGTTAAACAAGGCAGGCCCAGGAGGGTGTTATCAATCGAAGACATCCCTCCCCAAGAAAGCTGGTTTGCCTAGTGCTCATAATCGTATAAGCGGAATTATGGATGTGAAAGAAGCGAGAGAATTGTGTCAGGATCGTGGCAAGTGGCGCTCCATTGTCTCTACCTATACTGCCTATATATGGGAAAAAGTGGAAAAATAAACGCCTACTAATAATGATTAATAGCATAACGCCTGATATTGATCTTACGACGCGCTCTATGATTTATTGAATCAATCAAATTGTCACGCCTTTCTCCTACAGGGATAGGCAGAGACACATCCTAACACAACTCCCTCGCATCCACAATTCCCTTCCTAATATAAGCTCTACGGTTATGGGCACTAAGCAACCCCAGTTTTTTTGCTGGGCCAACCTCAGGGCTTTGTGCTGTCGCCGACCTAAATCCAGCATTCATTGCTCATTGCCTGCTATTAGACAAGGCTCAAATTCCTTCTTGCGCGGAGTGATGCATAGGTCAAAATGGTCAAAATGGGACTGGTAAAGCATTCCACTTGTCGATTGTTCGCACCTCATGGACCGCACTCCAGCTTAATATCAGGCGGGGTGCTATCATATGTCGAGTCTCAATAAAAAAGTTTATAATTTTACGAGAGATAAAATCGGTCAAATTGTAAACTCTCTTACAATGTGACGATGTTTTCATAATAGTTAGACCTTATTTTCATGTATTTAAATGTTTTCATCTTTGAATATTAATAAAATTAAATTTGTCCCTGTGAAATCAGAACTCTGATACAGGGACATATTTATTATAAGTCATTTTTTAAAATAATATCATATACAGTAATAGAGTATTTTTATTGTGTATTATAGATTAATCAATTAATTAGTTAATCAAATTGTCACGCCTCTTTCCCACAGGGATAGGCAGAGACCACACAACTCCCTCGCTTCCTTCACATCCACGGTAATAGGCACTAGGCAACCTAGCTTTCTTGAAGATGTCTCCGATTTGTCTACACAACTATGTGTACCTATAATGACATGATTTATCTATACTTCTATACTAATATTATATAGAGTATAGATTTGTAAGTTTTTTTGTAATGAATAGGCTCAGAATCTATTGGGCCGATTTTAAAAAGTAGTAACATATATTGGATTTTTAAAATGTTTAGGGTTCCATACGAAATTTAGAATAATGTAACCCAAGGTGTAAAAAAATTGCTCATAAAATTCCTTACATCGCGTACGCTGTGACGATAGAACAAAATAATGTTCTATAATTTTAAAGAACACATTAAAATCTACAAATAATAGGCTTTTTTTTTTATTGTGACTCGACATATGACAGCACCCCGCTTGATGTTAAGCCAAAGTGTGGTCCATGAATGAATGTCACTGCTACTACAATTCAATAACTGTGAGTAGCAATCACATCCACTATGCCGGCCTAGATGGAACCGGCAACTTACAAGCTGATCCCGAAACGTGACCAGATCACTTCACGGTCTGTATACTTGTAAGTGGTGGTACTACCCCGGATCGGCAGACTGGGTACCATTGCCTACCACTCTTTGATAACCAGACCCGAAGCAAATATCCATCTCTCTTTTTTTGTATTAACAAATATTTGCAATATTTAATACTATTAAATATTACAAATAAAAGCTATGAAACAAATATTTGCTCCGACCGGGGATCGAACCCGGGACTTTACGCGCAACAAACCAGTCGCTAAACCGTTCGTCCACGCCTGTCGTCAGACTGCTATAGTAGCATATATACAGGGTGTTAGGAAGAAGGTTAGCCAAACTCGTTGGGTGTATTGGTAGAGTTATTTCGGACATACAAATTCGGCTATTTGATCCTAGGTGTTCAATTTTTTTTAAATACATTTTTTGACATTTATTTAAAATTTGACCTAAAAATGCTGTATTTTTTATTCTATGTTTTTAATTTTAATTTTTAATTTTAGGACTTTATCATGACAACACAATTAGTTACAGACTATCAAAGTTTAACAAAAGAATAAATAATTACAAGAAACTCAACTTTAAACTTGAATAAAAAAAATATTAAAGCTTTACAGGATTCCAAATAAGCTTAAAAACTTCTCTTGTTTTCCCTCTTTTCAACGATATATCACATGTAATTATTAGATTTTTAAATTTGTCAAAATTAAAAAGTTTATGGAAGACTGCAAGAATGATACAAAAATATTATCACGAAGTTTCCTAAAAAAACGCGGTCATTTTCGCTATACTATTTTTTAATAATATTTATAGCCTTTGTTCTAAGAAATGAGCAGGTAAAAAACCGGTTATCGGTTAGCCGGTTTTACCACATGGCTCCTGCCCCTCACCCCGTCGGTAAGACATCTTCGCCTAGTTGAGATTCGACTGTCATTGGTGTTAGACGAATCCGAGCTATCTCAATTGTTATTGTTTTCATTTTCTTGTTCAGTTTTTACACTCTTTGTTTTCGTTTTCTTGTTAAGTTTTTAGACTCTTTGTTATTGTGTAAGGGTTTTGTATTTCTTTCTTAATGTTGCATTTTATTAAAGAAAATTAAATGTTGATTAGTTAGATGGATAAGTAAACTTGATTAGTAAGCAATCAAACAAACTTTGTACTTTAATTTCAGTTCGCGCTCAGGCGTTCGTGTTCCCCCACTTTCCTATATTGAGCCTCAATACAATCATGATGTAAATTTACTACTACTACCTATTAACCCATTTACTAAGGGTTAATAGGGCAAAAGTTTGGTGGCTGGGTTTTATATACGACTCTTAAACAACCAGACTCAGAGCAAAAATCTATCACTTTTTCTACTTAATAAATATTACAAATAAAAGCTAGAAACATATATTTGCTTCGTCCTGGAATCGTCCCGGGACATTAGCGTAGAGAACTGGACCAATGCGCTACGCGTGTCGGTAAAATTATTAGGGGAATTCGGATAATAACATCGTCAGGATCGTGGAAAGTGGCGAAGTGAAGTCAGGAAGTGAGAGATAGGCAGAGGTCCATGTTATTATACCCTAATAATATTGACACTTTTTTATGTTATGTGACCTCTACTTGCCTGAATAATCTGACTTAGTTCACAGTTGCCTTAATCGCCTTCAGTATAACGGTTAGAGAAGCTTTTTCACAGTTCGGTTGAAAGATCCAAAGATAGGCAGAACACCTGTTTGGGCATTTGGTGCATCATCATCAGACACTCAGATCATCAATTTGAAACCGTTCCAGCTAAAGGCTCATAGTGAGTAACAATTTTAGTTAAAGCATAGGTCTATTTCTTGTTGATTTGCTGATCTGAGAGGATCCATGATCAGATTTTTCAGATCCAGAATGTTTTATTTCATCGCACTAACTTTTTTACACTTAGTTTCCTACAGTCAATACGAATCTAATGCGTCCAAACTTAGTAAACCTATTAAGTTTAAACCCATCCAGGATTTCGTCTCCTACCTTCGAGTTCCATCATCAGAGTAGCTCAGTGGTACCAGTTAAAACACACATGTATTTGTATACGTTTTTGTTTCAAATGTTATGTCACAGATATGTTTAAAAGTAAAGTAAATACCTATTATGCGTCTAAGATCGCTACCGCAGCTAACAAAACGAGCTGATGACCTTGAAACCCCTGATCAGATCTTCATCAATTGTAGCTAAGAACCATCTCGATCACGTCAGCTTTCAAATGAACAAACCGCATCTTAATCGGTCCATTCGTTTAGGAGCTACGATGCCACAGACAGACACACAGATACACAGAGCCACAGATACACAGATACACAGATACACAGACAAGTCAAACTTATAACACCCCTCTTTTTGAGTCGGGGGTTAAAAAGTGAGCACCAATATTCATTCCTAAACTAACTGCGCTAACTAAATCATACCTTATTCCGCTCCATTTGGGTTTGATTTTGAAACTCACCAAAACAATACTACCGATTCCAAAAGTGTAGTAGCGAAATATACGAAATGCTTAAATTTTCCTAAATTGACCAACTTAAATTCACATCGTTATATCGCCACAAATTCTTAGAATTTCTACACTATTTCTACAGATTGTAGAAAATAGTACCAAGGTAACAGAACATACTAGGAGGTATTCGTTTTGTTGTCTCTATCGATCATATGTGAGGACTGATATGTAAGATAAAGATAGAAACATTGTTTTTTCGCAACAACGGCTCATAAACGTTCTTGTTAAAGAAAACAGCCTGCATCTCGATTTCACTTATAAAATACTGGATGGTATGACTAGACCAGCACTACTTAAAGCACTCCTATCCGATTCACATATGTTTTATTGGTTACTTTGTCTATCTACGGAAACACATCACGAACCAATCAGAGACATACAGTCTCTGATTGGTTCGTTATTGTATATGTGTGTGTAATTTACTTCTAGGCTTTTATGATACCCTAGTGACAGAAATTTAAAATGTGCTACGAAAATTTTACCAAAAAGCAATGCTACTGATTCTAAAGGTAGCGAAATACATACGAAAAGCTTTAAAATGACCACCAACAAAATTGACAGGGTTACACCAAAACTTGCCACAAATTCTGGATTCAAACAAAATAGTACCAGGAAAACATATCATGCCAAGAGTCATTCGTATTATCGTGTTGGTGTTCCTATCGAACATATGGAACGACAGACGTGTAAGATAAAGATAGAAACATTGTTTTCTCGAATTACCTGCTCATAAAACATTCTTATTTAAGTTGTTTAAGATTACAGCCTGCATCTCTTTCCGACATTTTAAAATGCTTATGGTAAGAGTAGAGCAGAAATTCAACGATTTTGATTGGATACTTTGTCAATATCAACACACACACACAAAAGGTACGATGATGACGTTCAGTCCGCAACATATGCTAAAGGCATTGTCTCACTGCCGACGATGAAATAGAAGCGAGTATAGCGAGTAGGAACTAGAAACGAGTTGGCGAGAAGTGAGTGTGTAATTTCGATAGTTTTTCATTGGGCTATAAGCGAATGTGCGAGTACGACTGGCGATTAGTTGCCCCACTCGCTCAGAGCGGCCGAGCGTACAGACCTACACGCGCAAATAATTCAAATGATTGTTCGATATTCATAAATACGGTACTATCGGATCTGCACTGTAGAGAAATGACCGCTGGTTGGTCTCTCGTCTCTTTTGAACGCCACGCGAGCGAGCTCAGCGATACATAGCAAAATTCAAAATTCAAAGTCATTTATTCATTTGGTTTTTACAAACACTTAGAAACGTCATTATGAAAGAGTGAGGGGACTCTACCGAGCAAGTATTATCTTATTAGCAAGTATCGCTGAGCGAGTATTATCTTTGATATCTCTTGCGGACGTGGTGTAGTGCAATGGTTACGCGAAGCCTGGAAGTCAGCCGACCGGGGCAAAAAAAAATTTGCCGCCCCCTTATTTAAGAGTTTTTATCATAGGTACAACAAAAATATGAATTTCAGGTTCAAATTTTAACGAATTATTTTAGTTTTTTTAATAAAGCCGTCACCTAAATGCACCGCCCGGGGCGGGCCGCCCCCTCTGCCCCCGCAACGCTACGCCACTGTTGTACGTATCTTAAGCGAGAAAATAATCGATAATCGCTTCCTCGCCGGCGGTGAGACAAGTGCCTATAAAATGTTTTACTACACTTTTTAACAGGGACGTATTTAATAATTTTACTTGTCATTGTTATTTTCTTTTAGCATTATTTTAAATAGCAAAATAATACGTATTTATTATGAAATATAATTATTAAGTGTATTTTATATATTATTATATTTGAATCATACATATTTATTTTAATTTAAATAAAGTTCGTCCCTGTATGATGATATTTGCTGTACTCCTGTTACTTGGAAGTAGAGATATAGATATTGATAAGTAGGTACCCTTAGATCTATTTACGATAGATGTAAGAACCTACCTAATTACAAATAATAAAGTATTGAAATTAGTATTTTCTTAATTTTTGCGCGGACATTGATTATTGAATTAAACAAATTTTATGCAGCTTACTATCGCGTTTATTTTGATTATTGATTTTACAATTTTTTATTATTCCGACGTTTCGAGAGCTTTGCAGCCATCGTGGTCACGGAGAGACTGAGGTGTTGGTCGTCCTATTGGTTGATGCTGTTATTGTTTCCAAAACTACCCCGCTTGATTGGGACTCGACATCTGACCTCGACCCGCCTGATGGCAAGATGAGTTCCATGAGTGCCGACGACTACAAAAACAAGTCTTCACGGCTGGCCCTGTCGCCATTACTATGCCGGCCAAAGGTGCTACTTCACAAATGGCTTCAACGATCCAAGGTTACAGTACAGGGACATTCCAAGGGAAAATTCTCCGTGGTAGGTATAGGCGATCGATTTAGTCGCGTTTCGAGATCAGCTTGTAAGTTGACCAGTTGTAACGGTCAAGGCCGGCATAGTGGATGTGACTGCAGATTACAGTCATTGAACTGTAGTAGAAGTCACTTCCATTCATGGACCGCACTCCAGCTTAATATCAGGCGGGGTGCTATTCTATGACGAGTCAAAATAAAAAAACTCTTATGGTCTTAAAAACTTTATGGTCGGACTCGCCCATAAAGGGTTCTGTAGCAGCAAGTAACATAATATAAAAGTTATTGTAGTTCGTTGATTGATTTTTATATTTGAGTTGATTGAATAATAAAATAAAAATTAATATTTTAAAGGAACCCTTAGATCAGCAAATTAACAAGAGATAGAACTATAGTGCTTTAACTAAAGCCTTTAGCTGGAACGGTATCAAATTGAAGACCTGGAGTAGTTATCTGATGATGCACCATGAGGATGCAAGGGATATTAAAGGGATATAACTATTGAGCCATGACTAATGTTGTTTATTACTATAAGGCTGGTGATATGACTAAAGTGGTTTCAAGCGATTCGGGGGTTCCTTTAAAATTTTAATTTTGATTTTATATATAAATTATTCATTTAAGAATGTGGGAAAGTTATTAAACGAATAAATATACTCGTATTTTTCAAATGCAATTTATTTTTAGACCATTTAAAGACAAAATAAATAAAAAAATAAGTAATAAATAAACCTAATAAATAAATAATTCTTATCGACCAATAATTAAAAAACAATCTCAGCTCCTGTATCGTTATGTACATTGTATACAGAATTATTCCAATTTTGTCAAGATAACAGTATGTTTTACATCTTGTATGGTAGGTTGCTTATTAGTGTTAAGTTTCTCAATCATCCTTGTGTCGAAGTTCCCCCTATATGCTGGTTCTGCATAGTTACTGCCACTGCTGGGATACTTCGATAAACTTCCAGAAACAACTGAGGGAGAACAGCTCAATAACAAAGGAATTGCGCATCCACCAACATTAGCATTAGCGAATACACCTACAGCGCCACCGTGACCAGAAGCTGCCCCACCAGCAGAGTGCCCATAAGCACCACGAGCTTGTACCACATCGGTGGTAGGCTCTTCGATTGCTTTTTTGGCTTTAATTTGCAGAGCTTCGTTTTCCCTGAAATGATGACCAGGATGTGTATTATTATAATCTGCTGGGTAGTGATGATGATGTGTGTGTTGTTGCTGATGGACAGATTCTTGATTAATAAGTTTCTTCTTCAATTTAAATGTCCTGCCCTCGGTGTGTTCGCCGTCCGCTATGATGGCATCTTCATGAACAGGTACAGCTTCAGGAGATAACTCTTGTAATGAAGACTTTTTGTATCTTTGAAGTTCTTCTATTTGTTGAGGATAATAATATCCTCCATTTTGTACATATGTTGGAATTGCAATTGTAATTGTAACCAACACAGACAACACTACAAGAGACTTCATTGTGTGATAGTAGATTACACAATGATTCTCTATGAATTTACTTCACAATTTATACTAAACTTATTCTCGTATAATTTTAAAGTACGTGATTTTTAAGATTAATTACAACACTTTCGTAATCTTTAACATCCATCATTGTAGACACGTTCTGTTATTTCGTTCATTTATTCACGTACTTTATTTTGAAACAAAGATAACAAAAAATTACCATCTGCATATCTATCGAATAAAATGTGGTCGTGAATTTACGAATTAAACTATGTTTTCATATTTAATTTAGATATGTAATTAAAAATGCGATTAGTGGCAAATTATGATTTTGTTATAATAATAATAACCTATTTTATTTATTAGCAGTTTAAAATGAGCAGGGCACTACAGTGCCCATAATGAAAAGAATTGTAGATATTAAGAAAGCGATTCAGTTTACGATTACCTCAGCCATCACCACTATGGTGGTCAAAGGATCTATTTTAAAGTTCGGATTCCTTCAAGGATCCAAGGTTATACATATTAAGTCTGATAAAGCATTCACGACGCGGAAACGACGCGAATAGTTAAAAATGAATGTTTATGCATATTGTGTTGAATATAAATTATAAAATAAGTATTCTTATTGTGCACCTTATCCTTCCTTTTAATCTATCTGTTGATCCCCAATTAGCTTAGCTTTTAAACTATAGTGCATAAAGTTTTAAAATAAATAATAATTTAAAGTGACAATTTATTTCTGTTACTGTTATTTTCTTTTTTTATTATAACGCGACATCTGACCTCGACTTGCTTGATGGTAAGCAAGAGGAGGTTCAAGAGTGCAGACCACTGAACAAAAACGAGCCAGTTCACGGTTGCCTCAGTCGCCGTCACCTATAATAACGTTGAAGGAACCAAGGCTATAATTCCCTAACATAAGTAGGGCAGAGAGTTGGTGGTTGCCGATTTGGGGTCGTACCATAACTTACAAGTGTGAAGTGACTTAGTCGGGTTTCGAGATCAGCTAATAAGTTTAGGGCACAGTGGAACCAATTGCTACATGCAGTTAAATAACTGTGGTGGCAGTCGTCTCCATTCATGGAACGCACTCAAGCTTAACATCAGGCGGGGTGCTGATGTTAAGCTGTCGCGCTATAATTCACTATATAGAAAAAAATATATAATAATTCACATTCGGACCAAAGTAGTTATTAATAGTTTCACCTAGTGTTAAGCTGGAGTGTAGTCCATTAATAAAAAAGATTGCTACTACAGATAACTAACTGCAAGTAACAATCTCATCTAGTTTGCGGGCCTAGTTAATATTGGCAACTTACAAGCTGATCTCGATACGCGACCAAGTCAGTTCACAGTCTGTAAGGGATATTACTATCCAGGTTCGGCAGACTGGGTACCACTTCTAAAAAAATAAGATATAGGATTGACCAGGTGGTGGGTCAATCTTAGTAGATCTAGGTTTGATGTCCTACGCTGCGTTTGCCGTTCGAGACCATTTTTTTTCATGGAGGCATCAGCAATGCCTATTTTGCCTGTAGGTATCTTAGACGTGACAATTTCATTAATTGATTGTAAATAATACAGATTTTTATAGGAAATAAAGGATGACGTAAATGATGTGCCAAAGAAATCTGCTGAATTCAAACGAATCTAGATCACTACGTTAGTTTTACTGCTGTAATAAAACAGATCCCAGTAAGGCAAATATCATAAACACTTAATCCATTTTAAAAAGTGTTAATTTGACAGCACCCTGCCAGATGTTAAGCTGGAGTGCGGTCCATGCATGGAGGTGACTGCTACTACAGTTATTTTATTGTAGTATCAGTAAACACAACTGCTATTTTAGCTGCAACAAGCAGTCGCATCTACTATACTGACTTAGTTGAAACCGGCAACTTATAATCCAGAACGCAAATTGATTGAAAGAATTAGGTAAATCATTCTACTTGTCGATTGGTCTTTAAAGTAACATAGCAATAAGCCGAATTCTTTAGTTCATATGCCGATGTGGTTACAGAATATGAATGCTACTACCTATGCGGGGTATAAAAAATGATGTGATTTGTTATATAAAAAAAACCATTTTGGAAAATTTCCTGTTACTTCAATTTGATTTGTTACAGCCGTGTACCCAATAATGTCAATGTTACAATTGAGAGATTCATCTAATTTTCATATCGTACGTGATTACATATTTCCGTATTTCTCATATATAAGCACGTAGGTTTTTATTCACCAGCATCAGTTAACTACAGCATCACAATGAAGACATTTATTGTATTATCTGTTACTATTGCTTTGGCGTTGGCATACCCAACAACGGACTCGCTTCCCGGACAAATAAGGGAGAAGAAATCAGCATCCTACGGTCCATCCCTATATGGACAGGCTCCAGGACCATCCCTCTACGGACCACTAGCTCCAGCACAAGCGGAACCAATCGCTTTCTACCTTTCCCCAGCCGCCGGTCATCTGCCATCTGGACCTCATTACCGAACTCCATACGACGAAGACGAAGATGAATTCGAGATGATGATGACATCCGATAACCTAATGCAAGATCGTTCGTATGGAGGCTACGGTAGTGCCGCTGCCGGAGGTTACGCCATAGCTCCATCATCTGGATCTGCTATTGGCTTATTCCCCAAAGCAAACCTGGGTGGATGCGCTATTCCCCTTCTGCTCAGTTGTGCGCCGTCTGTGTCTTCTGGTAAATTGTTGAAGACCCAACAAGCGGCCTATTCCGCCCCTGCTCCTGCTTCTAACCCAACCGCAGCTGCATCCGGTTACAATTACAGATCGAATAATGAGGATGAAGTTAAAATGAACATAAACGATTCAATTATGAAGAAGAAGGTATCTATGGCTCAGTGGACTGATATGGAACGCGCTGGACACCCTGATATCCACGGACACCATCAACATGACCAACACCATGAACACCACCATCATCAGCATCATCAGCATATGATCTCACCAGATACAAACACGAATCAACATCACACCTCACCAGGAACATACCGACTTCCTTACACCTCACTAAGAGATTACTATTGATATGATTTTATTTAACTTAATTTATTTTTATTTAATAATTAATAAAGTTATTTAATGTGAATATATATTAATATTTTATTGTTTTCTTATTAGCTTTTAACCTATTAACTATATATGAGTAAAACATCTGTTGACCGAATCGACACCTAAACTAAATAATACTACGGGTCCTTTCTTTGTGAAACAATTAGTAAGTGGAAATCTTTGCCCGCACAGGTGTTCTGCCCTTCTTTGGATCCTTCAAACGAACCCTGAAAAAGCTTCTCTAACCGTCATACTAAAGGCGATTAAGGGAACCGTGAACTGAGTCGGGTTATTCATTTGTTAACGCTCTTAATCCTGTTCTACTATGAGCCAAGTGGAAGTTATATTATTAGATAGTCTATCTCTCACTTAAGTGCCACTTTCCATGATGTTAATATTCGCCTAATTCCCTCAAGAATTTTGCCGACACGCATGGCGTATTCGTCCAGTCCGCTAGGCAAAATTTACGGGTTTCATTCCAGGTAGGAGCCTAGATTTGTTTCATATGGTTTATTTGTAATATTTAACAATTAGTTACACATTACAAATATTTGTTAACAAATAAGAGGCAGATATTTGCTCTAAATCTGAATGTTTCAAAGTCAAGTATTTTCTTTTATTTTAAACTACTAAACGAGCAAGTGTTGTAAGTTAGTAAGCAAATTGGGCCACCAAAGTAAATACATTTATCAAAATAATTATATTTCAGATTACTTTAGTTTAATGAAAGATATATTTGCAAAGAAGCGCTCTATTGTCTCTGCCTATCCTTGTTGGAATAGAGGTGTAAATGTATAACTTAAAAATATTAAATATAAATTAGGTCATTAAAACATTCTACTAACAAAGCGACCGTGGTGTAGTTGTAGTGAAATGGTTACGCAAACCGAGAAACCCCGGTTCAAAAACCACTTGTCGGTGCCAACGTATCTTTGATTTATGCATACTTTGATCGTTCTGTTTCTATGATACAAGTACGTTTGCTTTAATATGACTCGACATATGACAGCAGCTTGCCTGAAGTTAAGCTGAAGTACAGTCAATGAATGAAGGTGACTGCTACTAGAGTTAAATATCTTTAAGTAGCAGTCTCATCGACTATGCCGACCTAGTTGGAACCGGCAACTTACAAGCTGATCTAAAAACGCAACTAAGTCACTTTACGATCTATATACTTGTAAATGGTGGTGGTACTACCCCGGATCGGCAGACTGTCTACCACTCTTTGCTAACTAGACCCGGAGCAAATATCCCCTCTATTTTTAATAACAAATAATAATAATACCAAATCTGGTTATTAAATATTACAAATAGAAGCTATAAAATAAATATTAGCTTCGACTGGGAATCGAACCCGGGACTTAACTCGTATAAAACTGGCGTGCTAACCAATATGCCACGGGTATCTCTTATCGTGTTTTTGTGAACATTTCACTACCACGAAACCACGGTCGCCTAAAGGTTTAAAATAAAAAGAACATATACATATTTAGTGTATGTAATTTTTTTATAGTTTTAACATAAAAAATAAATGCGTAGAATTTTATTTAAAAAAGAAAAATCTAGAGTTAATTACCAAAATTTCTCGAAACACGTCACTGTACACCACATGCCGGCCTAGATTTAAACTATACCCTAGTTATGTTTGTTTCCTTAATTTGATCTGCTATTACGCATGGGCTCGCGAAGCTCACTGTAGTCGTGTTTTGCTTGTTTCATGTTATTTTGCGGGTCCACTAATATGTCGTCAGAGCCACGGTATGAGGCTGAGTGACCAGCTGCTGGAGCCGCTGGTACAGCTGGACTGTAATGAAGACTGCATAACTTGGTGCGTAGTTTGATCGCTTCACTCGTACTTCAGGTAGAGGGTTTTCATATGGTGTACATTTTGGAGCTGGTGCAGCGTTAACGAGTTGAGCGCTGAAGATGAGCACAAAATAAGTAGCAACAAGCTTCATGGTGCCACGGTTGAATTGGTAATACATAATAAATGTGGTAAACGTTTCTTTTTTATAATAAAAAAACGTTCTCAATACCCTCTTTTATTTTTGCTGATTATGTATATCGCAAACATTGTTTTTTTATAAAAAATTATAATCGACATTATAATAATATTCTATGAACTCATTTAGGTAAATGCATATCACACAATATATCAGGGTTCTGTATTAAAATTATAATGTAAAATATTTATTTATTTGGATGCCACATCTGTCCGAGACTTGCCTGACAAAACAAATTCAGTTTACCTTGCCTCAGTTGTCGTTATTGTACCCGTCAAAGGTGCTTTTTTAAGACGCTACGCTTGAAATAATAGTTATAAGATAGAGAACAAGTGGAATTTGTTTCCAGTAAAACATTTAATATATTGAGACGCGACATCTGACCTTGACTTGCCTAATGGCCAGCAAGTAGATTTCGAAAAGTGCCAATGACTTAAAAACCCATTCACAGTTTCCTTAGTCGCCGCCACTGTGCCGTTTATAGAAGCGTCACATAAACAAATATACCAACAACCGTCACACAAAACACAATTTTGGCTCAGCTAACAAAATGTCACTAGAGATGTCATTTTATTAGATCACCGGCGCCAGTCTACTTGCCAATTTTTTTTGTGACACGACATCTGACCTCGATCCGCCTAATGATAAGCGAGAGAAGATCCAAAAGTGACGACAACTGATAAAACCGAGTTAATTCACACCAACGCCACCCCAGCCGGTGAAATTTTAGATTCTCTATAAATGTTTATAACCGATCGATAGGTAAAATTTATTACTTTAAGTATTAAAAATAAAAAAAAATCTTACTCTTTTATTTTTCGAGTTGTTAAACCAAATATATATTTTTAGGTTATGTTTTATTTTGTAATGCCCATACCAATAAAATATAGAATATTTTTACATTACTTCTTACGAATAATTTATAACTTACGGCCGCTAAAAAGTCAACATGATTAAATTTAAGTTTCTAGCATATTAACATTGTTTAATTTGTTATTAATAGTTTAATAGCATAACGCCTGAAATGAATTGATTTATTGAATTGTCACGCTTTTTCCTACAAGGATAGGCAGAGACGATGGACCGCCACTTGCCATGATTCTAATCCTAACACAACTCCCTTGCACCCACAATCCCTTCCTAATATAAGCTCTTAATAAGCAACCCAATCTACTTTGACTCATCGTGTCCAAGCCTTTGTGACAGGGTCTGGCACAAGGCCCTTCTTTCCAAGCTCGAAACATACGGTTTACTTAACCGTGTTCCTTTTGTAATTAAAGGCATGCTGGACCTTGGATCTAGCATTCATTGCTATGCAGACGACAGCACGGTGCACGGACGCTACTCTGCCCGCCCCGCAGCCGGAAAACAGTAGATAGAATCTGTTGTAGCGGAGCTGAACCGGGTTCTTGGATGTATTTCCCACTGGAGCGACGAGAACCTAGTTAAGTTCAACGCAAACAAGACTCAGGTGTGTGCGTCCTCTATCGCCTATATCACGGAGAATGTTCCGAGGAGTTCTTTAACTTTGTACTTACCTCTTCTTTTCACACCAGTAATAACCGCACAGGTCGGGGGAAGCATCCGCATTGTGCTGACTGAATCAGCAGTCGAACTAAAAGGTTCGATGCGTGGTTTCTTTGTAGAACAATCGGCAAGTAGAATACTTTAACAGCCCATGTGTTCTCTCCATCCTGTAACCTTGGATCGTTCAAACGATTCGTGAAGTAGCACCTTTGGCTAGCATAGTAGACTTGGGTAGTTCCGGAACGAGTCACTAAAATGATATACTTCCGATCCTGGTACTACACCACTCACTCGTTCCCTGCAAATTCAAATGTGTCTCTAGTTCCTTTAGTTCCGAGTCATGCATCGCATATCCACTCACTCACCACTCCTATGATGGAACGAGATATAAACACATCGTACATTCGTACGGAATCGTACCTCGTTCGTTACTCGTACCTAGTATTTTCGCGTAATACCGTGAAAGTATATTTTATATATCCATTGCTCTCCGCGTGCACAAGAAAATATTTACACCGCGTGCATTACGAGTAATGGTAGGAAAGTATGTTGAAGAGAGCAGCAACTCGTCGTCTTTTTATAACGTATTTTTCTAACGAATATTTGCAGTTTTAAATTATGCGAATTGGTAATTGTGATTATAATTATTGTTTATTATAGTTTCTGTGTACATTTGTGAAGTGTATGATCTAAAATAATTCTATAGAAAGGATATCTTGATTTTTCAGAACAACTGGGGCTTTTCTTTACCGAATGAACTAACCGGATGCGCTTCCTTGAACTAAATGAACTAGTGAACTAGATGAGTGAACTAGTTCCGATGGAAAAAATATACATATCACTCCGTATTATTTGATGGAAGCGTTTTGCGCATGTATACAGCATAGTGATGGTGACTGGGGCAGCCGTGAGTACTCAGTTTTTGCATTCGTCGGCACTCTTGGAACTCTTCTTGCTTGCCATCAGGGAAGTCGAGGTCAGGTCCAAAGCTCTCGAAACATCGGAATTAAAAAATTGTAAAATCAAAAACCAATATGAACGTGTTAGCCGCATAAAATTCGTTTAACTCATTAACCAATTTTCGGGCGAAATCTAAATCTAATCTAAGAAAATAATCCTAATCAAAATAACGGTATAAAATTAATGTTTTGTCATCACATATTTTCATATTATTTAGACGTCTGGAAGTATGTGAAAATTAGTTACATACATACAAGTCAAGCTATTAAAAGTCAGTTAATTAAAAAGAAAGACCGAGTCTTCAGAAAGCAAAGGACCTTCAATAGAGCACGCAAAGAAGCGAGTAATTATTTTTATTTTATTGTATTGTGCCTCGCCATATGACATATGGCGGGGGCCTGATGTTAAGCTGTAGTGCGGTCTATGAATGGATGTAACTGATCCTACAGGTAAATAACATAGCAGTCACATCTACTATGCCGGCCTAGTTGAAACCGAAAACTTACAAGCTGATTCCGAAACGCGACTAATTCACTTCACGGTCTGTATACTTGTAAGTGGTGGTAGTACCCCGGAACGGCAGGCTGGGCACCACTGCATACTACTTTTTGATAATCAGACCCTTGGACTCTTCAATACTTTTAATAATTAATTAAATTAAATATAAAATAAAAACTGTGAAACAAGTATTATAGGTCTGTGGGTTAAATGTTTAGTTTACGTATCAGGCGTGGTACATTGGGTCTGCACAGGGCCGTCTTTACCCGGGGGTTCAAGGGGTGCGGTGCACCCGGGCGCAGAGTCCTAGGGGGCGCATGCCGACCGCAATAAACTTCGATAGGTACCTACTACACTGAGAACACGAGAGTAGAGCCTTGACTTTCGCACCCCGGCGCTGAATATGCTTAAGACGGCCCTGGGTCTGCAGACCAGTTTGTTATGCGTAAAGCCCTGGGTTCGATTTCCGGTCGGAGCAAATACTTGTTTCGTAGCTTTTATTCGTAAGATTTAATCGAATTAAAATTTAAGAGCTGGAGATTTGCTCCGGGTCTGATTATATATCTTATACCGGGATAGACTTATACCACCACTTACAAGTATACAAACCGTGAACTGACTCAGTTGCGTTTCGGGGTCAGATTGTAAGTTTCCGGTTTAAATTAGGCCGACATAGTGGATGTGACTGTTATTTAACTGTAGTAGCAGTCACCTCCATTCATGGACAGAACTCCAGATAAACATCAAGTGCCGTCATATGTCGAGTCACAATAAAAAAACCCGTTCATAATTTTAACAGTGGATAAAATCGGTCAGGTTGTAAACCCTCTTGGTAAGCGCAGGTTCGTTTATAAATTGACGATTTTTTAATAATAGTTAGACCTCATTTTTATGTATTAAAATAATGTTTTCATCAGAGCCGTCTTAAGCATATTCAGCGCCGGGGTGCGAAAGTCAAGGCTCCGCTCGCGTGGTCTCAGTGTAGTAGGTACCTATCGAAATTTATGGCGGTCGGCATGCGCCCCTAAGACTCTGCGCCCGGGTGCACTGCACCCCTTGAACCCCCGGGTAAGGACGGCCTGGTTTTCATTATAAATGTTAAAACCTAATGACAATTAATAAATTAAATCCGTCCCTGTGTGATCAGAATTCTGATACAGGGACGAATTTATGAACAAGTCTAACAAGTTTTTAAAAATAATATAATACAGTATTATAGTATTTTTATTGATTATAGATCAATCATTTAATCAATCAATCAAATTGTCATGCCTCTTTCCCACAGGGATAGGCAGAGACAATGGAACGCCACTTGCCACGATCCTCGCTTCCCTCACATTAACAATACAAGCTCTACGGTTATGAGCACTAGGCAACCCAGCTTTTTTGAGAATATCTCCGATTTAGTTGGAAATTTTTAAATTTGGTAATTTATTCATTAAATATTTAGATTTTAAAAAGCGACATCTATGAAATTTCGATTGAACTATATAATAAATCATGATAGATAATTTAAGTAAATTGGCATTTTATTTTAATGGTTATATAATAGATGGCGCTATGCCGGCCAAAGGTAGGATGGAGAGAATGGGACTGGTAAAGCATTCCACTTGTCGATTGTTCTACAAAGAAACTACGCACCGATCCGTTTAGTTCGACTGCCGATTCGGTCGACTAAATGCTCCCTCCGACCTGTGCGAGTATTACGCGTGTAAAAAGACGGGGTAGAAACAAGGTTAAAGAGCTCCTCGGAACATTCTCCGTTGTATAGGCGATAGAGGACGCAAGAAGCCGCCATGTCTGCGTAGTTGCAGGGGCTGCAGAGTTCGCGTGACCTCTGCATCACTTATAAGTCGGACAGCTTGACGCTGCAATGAATTTAGTGCATTAAGAAGATACTTGGCAGAGCCGTCCCAAAAGCGCGAACAGTACTCCGCGCAAGAAGCATTTTTTTTATTTTTTATTGTGACACGACATCTGATCTCGTCCCGCCTGATGATAAGCAAGAGGAGGTCCAAGAGTGACGACGACTGAGAAAGCCGAGTATTGTTCTCGGCTGCCTCAGCCGCCGTCACTATGCCGGCCAAAGGTGCTTCTTCACGCATCGCTTGAAGGATCCAAGGTTATAGAATGGAGAGAACACATGGGCAGGCAAAGCATTCCACTTATCGATTGATCTACAAAGAAAAGACGCACCGAACTTTTTAGTTCGACTGCCGATTCGGTCGATAAAATGCGGATGCTTTCCCCGACCTGTGCGGGTATTACGGGAGTGAAAAGACGAGGTAGGAACAAGGTTAAAGAGCTCCTCGGAACATTCCCCGTGGTATAGGCGATAGAGGACGCATAGAGCCGCCATGTCTCTGCGTAGTTGCAGGGGCTCCAGAGTTCGCGTGACCTCTGCTTCACCTATGATTCGGACAGCTCGGCGCTGCAATGAATCCAGGGCACTAAGAAGATACTTGGCAGAGCCGTCCCAGAGGTGCGAACAGTACTCCGCGCAAGATCGAATCTGAGCCTTGTAAAGTAGCAGGCAAAGCTCCGGCGCGAAGAACCGCCGCACCTTGTTCAGTTTGCGGGAGGTGGTCTTAATGGCCCGCTCAATGTGGTCCCTGTGATTCAGGTCGCAGCGAAGGGACATTCCAAGAATGTCTAGTATGTCCGAAGCACTGAGGGAGATGTTACAAAGAGAGGGAAGGGGAGTAAACGGGGATTTTTTCGTCGAGAACGCGCAAACCTGAGTGTTTTCTGCGTTGAACTGAACTAGGTTCTTCTCGCCCCAGTGGGTAATACGATCAAGAACCCGCCCGGTTCAGTCCCGCTACAATAGACTCTCTCATATCGGCGATCTCCTGTTTGCCGGCTGCGGGGCGGGCAGTGTAGCGTCCATGCACCGTGCTGTCGTCTGCATAGCAATGAATGCCGGATCCAAGGTCCAGCATGTCATTGATATGCAGAAGGAACAAAGTCGGCGACAGCACGGAGCCCTGAGGGACGCCGGCATTCACCGACATCCTGCGCGATGCGCTTCCATCCACAACGACGCGTATGGAGCGGTCCCGCAGGAAGTCAGCTATCCAACCCCGCAGACGGTCAGGTCAACCGTATGCCTCGAGCTCGGATAAAAGGCCCTTGTGCCAGACCCTGTCGAATGCTTTGGAGATGTCCAAGCCAACGGCAAGGGCTTCTCCATTACCATCCAACGCTTCACCCCAGACGTGCGTGGTGTACGCCAGAAGATCACCAGTTGACCGTTTCGGCCTGAAGCCATATTGACGGTCATTGATCAGCTGGTGACCCTCCAGGTAGGTTATTCGCTCCATGACCTTGCATAGTACTGAGGTTACAGCTATTGGACGGTAGTTTGCCGGGTCTGAACGGTCGCCTTTTTTTGGGACACACAGCCCAATGCGTAGGAGAGCCGGTACAGCCTCGTCAAGACGGGAGTCAATTCCGCTGCACAAGTCTTAAGCACAAGCGCTGGGACACCATCGGGACCACTGGCCTTCCTGATATCGAGCGATCGTAGTTCCATGCGGACATCGCGTTGTCTTATACGAATCTCAGGCATCGTATGTCCGCACGGACGCAGGGTGGGTGGCCCTGCCCCACGATCGTCGATACCCGAATTTGTGGCAAAGACTTCGGCCAGTAAATCGGCCTTCGCCTTCGCCGTATGCGCCAGTGAGCCATCAGGCTGTCTCAGTGGTGACAGTACAGAAGTTAGATTCCACAGTCTTGGCGAGACTCCAAAAGCTGCGACTACCCGTTGGGTGCGCTAATAGACTCTCGCCAATTCTGGAAACGCGCTGCGCCTCCGCTTTTTTAAGACCTTTCTGCAAGACTTGGTGGCACGATTATAGGCTGCTTTCAACTCATCCACGTGAGGGTCATGATTCTTTCGACTCCTGACCCATGCACTGTGAGCTGCGTTTTTCGCTGAAACAGCAGCCGCGCAGTCACTGTTGTACCAGGGCCTGCTCCGGTCGTTACGAGATGCACAGTTGGATGGAACGTAATATTCCATCCCCAGCGCTATCTCATCAGCAACGGCCGAGACACACGTGGATGGATCCTCAGAGTTAAAGCAGGGCTGCCACCAAGGGAGCGAAGCGAAATAATTTCGCATTCCCTCCCAATCCGCTGACCGTCCACAAACGTCGCACCACTTTCCTGGCAGGAAGAGGCACGACGCGCGGCACTATCGTCTCGACCAGGCAGTAGTCAGAAGTCCCTAGAGGGGCCTTGACCGAAATTGTATACCCGGTCGGACGAGTGGTCAATAGAAGGTCCTGCAGAGAAGGGGCATGACCGACAATGTCTGGCACCCGGGTGGGCTGGGTCACCAGCTGTGTCAGGTCATGCAGAAGGGCAAAAGCATGAGCGGCCCTTCCCGCGTGGTCGGTCCTTTGGGACCCCAACCACACCTCATTGTGTGCGTTGAAGTCCCCCAAGACCACGACCTCCGCGGTCGGGAACCGCTCCAGCGCTTCGTCTGTCGCCCGGCTCAGAGAATCGAAAAGCCGGGTTGTCTCCGAATCCCTGTGGTGGGAACGGTATAGGCACCCGTAGATCCTGGCTTGGGAACCAAGGTCCACGTGTACCCAGAGGATGGACAGGGAAGGATCCTCCAAGCAAAGCAGACGGAGACAACAGATATCGGACCGGATGTACACACATACCCCGGCTTTCGCAAGGAATCTTTCCTCAAGCGAGTAGCCGGGGTATTGAAGGTACGAAGTGTCAGCCGGTGCTTTTATTTGCGTCTCCGTCAAGAAGAGCAGAGCGGATGTACACACATACCCCGGCTTTCGCAAGGAATCTTTCCTCAAGCGAGTAGCCGGGGTATTGAAGGTACGAAGTGTCAGCCGGTGCCTTTATCTGCGTCTCCGTCAAGAAGAGCAGAGCGGGCTGTGCCGTCTCAAGATGGTGATGGACGGCACTGAGATTGGCGTGGATTCCACGTATATTCGTGAAATCCACGCCAAGCTCATCAATCTGAGCCTTGTATATACCACTTGTGTAATAGCAGGCGAATAGCAAGAATGCTGGATTTAAGTCGGCGACAGCACGAAGCCCTAAGGAACCCCGGCATTTACCGACACCCTGCACGATGCGCTTCCATCAACAACCACGCGTATGGAGCGGTCACGCAGGTAGTCGGCTATCTAGCCACGCAGACGGTCAGGTAAACCGTATGTTTCGAGCTTGGAAAGAAGGGCCTTGTGCCAGACCCTGTCACAAAGGCTTGGACACGATGAGTCAAAGTAGATTGGGATTGCTTAGCAAGAGCTTATATTAGGAAGGGATTGTGGGTGCGAGGGAGTTGTGTTAGGATTAGAATCGTGGCAAGTGGCGGTCCATCGTCTCTGCCTATCCCTGTAGGAAAAAGGCGTGACAATTCAATAAATCAATTCAAATAGATTCAAAATAAGATCAATTTCAGGCGTTATGCTATTAAACTATTAATAACAAATTAAACAATGTTAATAACCTAGAAACTTAAATTTAATCATGTTGACTTTTTAGCGGCCGAAAGTTATAAATTATTCGTAAGAAGTAATGTAAAAATATTCTATATTTTATTGGTATGAGCATTACAAAAATAACATAACCTAAAAATATATATTTGGTTTAACAACTCGAAAAATAAAAGAGTAAGATTTTTTTATTATTTTTAATACTTAAAGTAATAAATTTTACCTATCGATCGGTTATAGACATTTATAGAGAATCTAAAATTTCACCGGCTGGGGTGGCGTTGGTTTAATTCACGGCTGCCTCAATCGCACTATGCTTCTTCGCGCATCGCTTGAAGGATCCAAGGTCATAGGATAGCGAGAACAGAGATTGTTCTACAAAGAAAAGACGCACCGAACTTTTTAGTTCGACTGCCGATCGATCTTATATTAAAGATACATCTGCACCGGCAACTGGTGTATGCATAAGGGGGGCGGGTGTACACAATAATCATGTTAAGGACATTACAGGTACATTGGTATGACAGTTCATCCACACAAACCTATTGCGTTATTCATTTAGATTTAGATGTCACCCAATTTGTACATGTACATTCAATTTCATTCTAGGTACATTTAGGTACATTCCTGGTACATTCCTTTCATACTAGGCCGGCATAGTGGATGTGATTGCTACTCACAGTTATTGAACTGTAGTAGCAGTGACATCTATTCAAGGACCGCACTCCAGCTTAACATCAAGCGGGGTGCGGTCAAATGTCAAGTCACAATTAAATAAAACCTTAGTGCATGAAAGGAATGCGTTCGTTATAATACACCCGCCATCCTGATGCACACCAAGTGACGTGTGAACCATTGAACCCGACATGGATGCCATTCACAGAAATGGCGATCGCTTATTTAGGAACACAAATTATTATTATTGGCGTGAAGTTTATTTTTCTCACTCTTATACAACCAGACCTGAAGCCAACAATTGTCGCTTTTTTTATAAACAAATATTAATAATTTACATTCTAATAATTAAATATTACGAGTACATAAAAGATGCTATGAAACGAATCTTTTCCCTGACTAATAATAATCAAGCTAGTTATGCATAGCAAACTGGTGTATTAGCAAATCAATCAATCAAATTGTCACGCCTTTTTCCCACAGGGATAGGCAGAGATTTATTTATATTTAACATATTAGCAAACAAGGTATTTCCGTTTGATGTCTTATGTCAAAAGTAAAAAAGTGAAAATATGCGAGAAAATGTTAGTAAATTTCATTCCGTAAAAGTAGTTCATGAAATGACTTTGAACAACCCTTGACCCAGATAACTAAGCATGTCATTTTGCGCAGTAACAGTGTGTAACACGTGATTTAAAAGGGCATAAGAATATTTTTTATTGTGGCTCCATATATGACAACACTCCGCCTGTTGTTAACTGGAGTGCAATCCATTAATAGATGCTACTCCTACTGCATATAATAACTGCAAGTACCAGAACTGTAGAGATTGTATGAAGAGAATTGTGAATTTAAGGAAAGCGAAAGAGTTGTGTCAGAATCATGGCAAGACTATAGATGTCTCTGCCTATCCCTCTGGGAAAAAGGCGAAACAATTTGATTGATTGATCTTTTGTTCATTTTTAATTTAAAGATATATATACCATAGTATGAAAATGTAAATAAATAAAAATAGTTGTAATAATATTTGCATACCTTTTGTTTACACGGGATATATCGAAATCCCGTGTATTGTACATTGTACTCCCATCTATTGTACTTTTCTCGTCGGCGGTGAGACAAGTGCCTATAAAACGTTTTACTACACCTTTGAACAGGGACGTATTTAATAATTTTACCTGTCATTGTTATTTTCTTGTAGTATTATTTTATTAAGCAAAGTAATACGTATTTATTATGCATTATAATTATTAAGTAAGTGTATTTTATATATTATTATATTTGTATCATACATATTTATTTTATTTTAAATAAAGTTCGTCCCTGTATGATGATATTTGCTGTACTCCTGTTACTTGAACATCTCCATCTATATTAAAATGCCTAATAGCTTGGGGAGAAGTAGAGATATAGATATTGATAAGTAGGTAATGATAAGGTGCAGTTTTTTTCGTTCGAAAGCTGACGTGATGGTTCTTAGCTACAATTGATAAAGATAATTATGATCAGGGGTTTCAAGGTAATCAGCTCGTTTTGTTAGCTGCGGTAGCGAATTTAGACGCATAATAGGTATTTACTTTCCTTTTAACATATCTGTGACTTAACATTTGAAACAAAAACGTATACAACAACATGTGTGTTTTAACTGGTACCACTGAGCTACTCTGATGATGGAACTCAAAGGAAGGAGATGAAATCCTGGATGGCTTTAAACTTAAAAGGTTTACTAAGTTTGGACGCATAAGATTCGTCTTGACTGTACGAAAGTAAGTGTAAAAATTACACCAACAAAAACAATTTTCAATTAGGTACTTAAGCTATAAAATCAATATTAAAATTTTAAAGGATCTATAGAACTATAGTGCTTTAACTAAAATTATTACTCACTATGAGCCATTTGCTGGACCGTCATCAAATTGAAGACCGGGAGTATCTGATGATGCACCATTATGAATCCTCTATGATCAGCAAATTAATAAGAGATAGAACTATAGTGATTTAACTAAAGCCTTTAGTTGAGTCGTTATCAAATTGAAGATTGGGAGTATATGATCATGCACTATTACGAATCCTCTCAGATCAGCAAATCAACAACAGATAATATCATAGTGCTTTAACTAAAATTGTTACTCACTATGAGCATTAGCTGGAACGGTATCAAATTGAAGACCTGGAGTAGTTATCTGATGATGCAACATGAGGATGCAAGGGATATTAAAGGGATATAACTATTGAGCCATGACTAATGTTGTTTATTACTATAAGGCTGGTGATATGACCAAAGTGGTTTCAGGCGTTTCGGGGGTTCCTTTAAAATTTTAATTTTGATTTCATATATTAATTATTCATTTAAGAGTGTGGGAATGTTATTAAAAGAATAAATATACTCGTATTTTTCAAATGCAATTTATTTTTAGACCATTTAAAGACAAAATAAATAAAAAATAAGTAATAAATAAACCTAATAATAAATAATTCTCATCGACCAATAATTAAAAAACAATCTCAGCTCCTGTATCGTTATGTACATTGTATACAGAATTATTCCAATTTTGTCAAGATAACAGTATGTTTTACATCTTGTATGGTATTAAGTTTCTCAATCATCCTTGTGTCGAAGTTCCCCCTATATGCTGGTTCTGCATAGTTACTGCCACTGCTGGGATACTTCGATAAACTTCCAGTAACAACTGAGGGAGAACAGCTCAATAACAAAGGAATTGCGCATCCACCAACATTAGCATTAGCGAATACACCTACAGCACCACCGTGACCAGAAGCTGCCCCACCAGCAGAGTGACTAGCAGCTCCATATGCAGGACCAACAATATTATAAGCACCACGAGTTTGTACCACATCGGTGGTAGGCTCTTCGATTGCTTTTTTGGCTTTAATTTGCAGAGCTTCGTTTTCCCTGAAATGATGACCAGGATGTGTATTATTATAATCTGCTGGGTAGTGATGATGATGTGTGTGTTGTTGCTGATGGACAGATTCTTGATTAATAAGTTTCTTCTTCAATTTAAATGTCCTGCCCTCGGTGTGTTCGCCGTCCGCTATGATGGCATCTTCATGAACAGGTACAGCTTCAGGAGATAACTCTTGTAATGAAGACTTTTTGTATCTTTGATGTTCTTCTATTTGTTGAGGATAATAATATCCTCCATTTTGTACATATGTTGGAACTGCAATTGTAATTGTAACCAAAGCAGACAACACTACAAGAGACTTCATTGTGTGATAGTAGATTACTGTATGATTCTCTATGAATTTACTTCACAATTTATACTAAACTTATTCTCGTATAATTTTAAAGTACGTAATTTCTAAGATTAATTACAACACTTCCGTAATCTTTAACATCCATTATTGTAGACACGTTCTGTTATTTCGTTCATTTATTCACGTACTTTATTTTGAAACAAAGATAACAAAAAATTACCATCTGCATATCTATCGAATAAAATGTGGTCGTGAATTTACGAATTAAACTATGTTTTCATATTTAATTTAGATATGTAATTAAAAATGCGATTAGTGGCAAATTATGATTTTAGTTATAATAATAATAACCTATTTTATTTATTAGCAGTTTAAAATGAGCAGGGCAGTGCCCGTTATGAAAAGAATTGTAGATATTAAGAAAGCGATTCAGTTTACGATTACCTCAGCCATCACCACTATGGTGGTCAAAGGATCTATTTTAAAGTTCGGATTCCTTCAAGGATCCAAGGTATAACTTAATATTATTAAGTCTGATAAAGCATTCACGACGCGAAAACGACGCGAATAGTTAAAAATGAATGTTTATGCATATTGTGTTGAATATAAATTATAAAATGAGTATTCTTATTGTGCACCTTATCCTTCCTTTTAATCTATCTGTTGATCCCCAATTAGCTTAGCTTTTAAACTATAGTGCATAAAGTTTTAAAATAAATAATAATTTAAAGTGACAATTTATTTACAGTTATTTTCCTTTTTTATTATAATGCGACATCTGACCTCGACTTGCTTGATGGTAAGCAAGAGGAGGTTCAAGAGTGCAGACCACTGAACAAAAACGAGCCAGTTCACGGTTGCCTCAGTCGCCGTCACCTATAATAACGTTGAAGGAACCAAGGCTATAATTCCCTAACATAAATAGGGCAGAGAGTAAGGCAGAGAGTTGGTGGTTGCCGATTTGGGGTCGTACCATAACTTACAAGTGTGAAGTGACTTAGTCGGGTTTCGAGATCAGCTAATAAGTTTAGGGCATAGTGGAATCAATTGCTACATGCAGTTAAATAACTGTGGTGGCAGTCGTCTCCATTCATGGAACGCACTCAAGCTTAACATCAGGCAGGGTGCTGATGTTAAGCTGTCGCGCTATAATTCCCTATATAGAAAAAAATATATAATAATTCACATTCGGACCAAAGTAGTTATTAATAGTTTCACCTAGTGTTAAGCTGGAGTGTAGTCCATTAATAAAACAGATTGCTACTACAGATAACTAACTGCAAGTAACAGTCTCATCTAGTTTGCGGGCCTAGTTAATATTGGCAACTTACAAGCTGATCTCGATACGCGACCAAGTCAGTTCACAGTCTGTAAGGGATATTACTATCCAGGTTCGGCAGACTGGGTACCACTTCTAAAAAAATAAGATATAGGATTGACCAGGTGGTGGGTCAATCTTAGTAGATCTAGGTTTGATGTCCTACGCTGCGTTTGCCGTTCGAGCCCATTTTTTTTCATGGAGGCATCAGCAATGCCTATTTTGCCTGTAGGTATCTTAGACGTGACAATTTCATTAATTGATTGTAAATAATACAGATTTTTATAGGAAATAAAGGATGACGTAAATGATGTGCCAAAGAAATCTGCTGAATTCAAACGAATCTAGATCACTACGTTAGTTTTACTGCTGTAATAAAACAGATCCCAGTAAGGCAAATATCATAAACACTTAATCCATTTTAAAAAGTGTTAATTTGACAGCACCCTGCCAGATGTTAAGCTGGAGTGCGGTCCATGCATGGAGGTGACTGCTACTACAGTTATTTTATTGTAGTATCAGTAAACACAACTGCTATTTTAGCTGCAACAAGCAGTCGCATCTACTATACTGACTTAGTTGAAACCGGCAACTTATAATCCAGAACGCAAATTGATTGAAAGAATTAGGTAAATCATTCTACTTGTCGATTGGTCTTTAAAGTAACATAGCAATAAGCCGAATTCTTTAGTTCATATGCCGATGTGGTTACAGAATGTGAATGCTACTACCTATGCGGGGTATAAAAAATGATGTGATTTGTTATATAAAAAAAAACATTTTGGAAAATTTCCTGTTACTTCAATTTGATTTGTTACAGCCGTGTACCCAATAATGTCAATGTTACAAATGTGAGATTCATCTAATTTTCATATCGTACGTGATTACATATTTCCGTATTTCTCATATATAAGCACGTAGGTTTTTATTCACCAGCATCAGTTAACTACAGCATCACAATGAAGACATTTATTGTATTATCTGTTACTATTGCTTTGGCGTTGGCATACCCAACAACGGACTCGCTTCCCGGACAAATAAGGGAGAAGAAATCAGCATTCTACGGTGCTCCTGGTCCATCCCTATATGGACAGGCTCCAGGACCATCCCTCTACGGACCACTAGCCCCAGCACAAGCCGGTCACCTGCCATCTGGACCTCATTACCGAACTCCAAGCGACGAAGACGAAGATGAATTCGAGATGATGATGCCATCTGATAACCTAATGCAAGATCGTTCATATGGAGGCTACGGTAGTGCCGCTGCCGGAGGTTTCGCCATAGCTCCATCATCTGGATCTGCTATTGGCTTATTCCCCAAAGCAAACCTGGGTCCATCCCTATATGGACAGGCTCCAGGACCATCCCTCTACGGACCACTAGCCCCAGCACAAGCCGGTCACCTGCCATCTGGACCTCATTACCGAACTCCAAGCGACGAAGACGAAGATGAATTCGAGATGATGATGCCATCTGATAACCTAATGCAAGATCGTTCATATGGAGGCTACGGTAGTGCCGCTGCCGGAGGTTTCGCCATAGCTCCATCATCTGGATCTGCTATTGGCTTATTCCCCAAAGCAAACCTGGGTCCATCCCTATATAGACAGGCTCCAGGACCATCCCTCTACGGACCACTAGCCCCAGCACAAGCCGGTCACCTGCCATCTGGACCTCATTACCGAACTCCAAGCGACGAAGACGAAGATGAATTCGAGATGATGATGCCATCTGATAACCTAATGCAAGATCGTTCATATGGAGGCTACGGTAGTGCCGCTGCCGGAGGTTACGCCATAGCTCCATCATCTGGATCTGCTATTGGCTTATTCCCCAAAGCAAACCGGGGTGGATGCGCTATTCCCCTTCTGCTCAGTTGTGCGCCGTCTGTGTCTTCTGGTAAATTGTTGAAGACCCAACAAGCGGCCTATTCCGCCCCTGCTCCTGCTTCTAACCCAACTGCAGCTGCATCCGGTTACAATTACAAATCGAATAATGAGGATGAAGTTAAAATGAACATAAACGATTCAATTATGAAGAAGAAGGTATCTATGGCTCAGTGGACTGATATGGAACGCGCTGGACACCCTGATATCCACGGACACCATCAACATGACCAACACCATGAACACCACCATCATCAGCATCATCAGCATATGATCTCACCAGATACAAACACGAATCAACATCACACCTCACCAGGAACATACCGACTTCCTTCTTACACCTTACACCTAAGAGATTACTATTTGATATGATTTTATTTAACTTAATTTATTTTTATTTAATAATTAATAAAGTTATTTAATGTGAATATATATTAATATTTTATTGTTTTCTTATTAGCTTTTAACCTAATAACTATATACGAGTAAAACATCTGTTGACCGAATCGACACCTAACCTAAATAATACTGCGCGTCCTTTCTTTGTGAAACAATTAGTAAGTGGAATTCTTTGCCCGCACAGGTGTTCTGCCCTTCTTTGGATCCTTCAAACGAACCCTGAAAAAGCTTCTCTAACCGTCATACTGAAGGCGATTAAGGGAACCGTGAACTGAGTCGGGTTATTCATTTGTTAACGCTCTTAATCCTGTTCTACTATGAGCCAAGTGGAAGTTATATTATTAGATTGTCTATCTCTCACTTAAGTGCCACTTTCCATGATGTTAATATTCGCCTAATTCCCTCACGAATTTTGCCGACACGCATGGCGTATTCGTCCAGTCCGCTAGGCAAAATTTACGGGTTTCATTCCAGGTAGGAGCCTAGATTTGTTTCATATGGTTTATTTGTAATATTTAACAATTAGTTACACATTACAAATATTTGTTAACAAATAAGAGGCAGATATTTGCTCTAAATCTGAATGTTTCGAAGTCAAGTATTTTCTTTTATTTTAAACTACTAAACGAGCAATTGTTGTAAGTTAGTAAGCAAATTGGGCCACCAAAGTAAATACATATTATATCAAAGAAACATATATTTCCATGATCTAAAATAATTATATTTCAGATTACTTTAGTTTAATGAAAGATATATTTGCAAAGAAGCGCTCTATTGTCTCTGCCTATCCTTGTTGGAATAGAGGTGTAAATGTATAACTTAAAAATATTAAATATAAATTAGGTCATTAAAACATTCTACTAACAAAGCGACCGTGGTGTAGTTGTAGTGAAATAATTACGCAAACCGAGAAACCCCGGTTCAAAAACCACTTGTCGGTGCCAAGGTATCTTTGATTTATGCATACTTTGATCGTTCTGTTTCTATGATACAAGTACGTTTGCTTTAATATGACTCGACATATGACAGCAGCTTGCCTGATGTTAAGCTGAAGTACAGTCAATGAATGAAGGTGACTGCTACTAGAGTTAAATATCTTTAAATTGCAGTCTCATCGACTATGCCGGCCTAGTTGAAACCGAAAACTTACAAGCTGATTCCGAAACGCGACTAATTCACTTCACGGTCTGTATACTTGTAAGTGGTGGTAGTACCCCGGAGAGGCAGACTGGGCACCACTGCATACTACTTTTTGATAATCAGACCCTTGGACTCTTCAATACTTTTAATAATTAATTAAATTAAATATAAAATAAAAACTGTGAAACAAGTATTATAGGTCTGTGGGTTAAATGTTTAGTTTACGTATCAGGCGTGGTACATTGGGTCTGCAGACCAGTTTGTTATGCGTAAAGCCCTGGGTTCGATTTCCGGTCGGAGCAAATACTTGTTTCGTAGCTTTTATTCGTAAGATTTAATCGAATTAAAATTTAAGAGCTGGAGATTTGCTCCGGGTCTGATTATATATCTTATACCGGGATAGACTTATACCACCACTTACAAGTATACAAACCGTGAACTGACTCAGTTGCGTTTCGGGGTCAGATTGTAAGTTTCCGGTTTTAATTAGGCCGACATAGTGGATGTGACTGTTATTTAACTGTAGTAGCAGTCACCTCCATTCATGGACAGAACTCCAGATAAACATCAAGTGCCGTCATATGTCGAGTCACAATAAAAAAAACCCGTTCATAATTTTAACAGTGGATAAAATCGGTCAGGTTATAAACCCTCTTGGTAAGCGCAGGTTCGTTTATAAATTGACGATTTTTTAATAATAGTTAGACCTCATTTTTATGTATTAAAATAATGTTTTCATCAGAGCCGTCTTAAGCATATTCAGCGCCGGGGTGCGAAAGTCAAGGCTCCGCTCGCGTGGTCTCAGTGTAGTAGGTACCTATCGAAATTTATGGCGGTCGGCATGCGCCCCTAAGACTCTGCGCCCGGGTGCACTGCACCCCTTGAACCCCCGGGTAAGGACGGCCTGGTTTTCATTATAAATGTTAAAACCTAATGACAATTAATAAATTAAATCCGTCCCTGTGTGATCAGAATTCTGATACAGGGACGAATTTATGAACAAGTCTAACAAGTTTTTAAAAATAATATAATACAGTATTATAGTATTTTTATTGATTATAGATCAATTAATTAATCAATCAATCAAATTGTCACGCCTCTTTCCCACAGGGATAGGCAGAGACAATGGAACGCCACTTGCCACGATCCTCGCTTCCCTCACATTAACAATACAAGCTCTACGGTTATGAGCACTAGGCAACCCAGCTTTTTTGAGAATATCTCCGATTTAGTTGGAAATTTTTAAATTTGGTAATTTATTCATTAAATATTTAGATTTTAAAAAGCGACATCTATGAAATTTCGATTGAACTATATAATAAATCATGATAGATAATTTAAGTAAATTGGCATTTTATTTTAATGGTTATATAATAGATGGCGCTATGCCGGCCAAAGGTAGGATGGAGAGAATGGGACTGGTAAAGCATTCCACTTGTCGATTGTTCTACAAAGAAACTACGCACCGAACCGTTTAGTTCGACTGCCGATTCGGTCGACTAAATGCTCCCTCCGACCTCTGCGAGTATTACGCGTGTAAAAAGACGGGGTAGAAACAAGGTTAAAGAGCTCTTTGGAACATTCTCCGTTGTATAGGCGATAGAGGACGCAAGAAGCCGCCATGTCTGCGTAGTTGCAGGGGCTGCAGAGTTCGCGTGACCTCTGCATCACCTATAAGTCGGACAGCTTGACGCTGCAATGAATTTAGTGCATTAAGAAGATACTTGGCAGAGCCGTCCCAAAAGCGCGAACAGTACTCCGCGCAAGAAGCATTTTTTTTATTTTTTATTGTGACACGACATCTGATCTCGTCCCGCCTGATGATAAGCAAGAGGAGGTCCAAGAGTGACGACGACTGAGAAAGCCGAGTATTGTTCTCGGCTGCCTCAGCCGCCGTCACTATGCCGGCCAAAGGTGCTTCTTCACGCATCGCTTGAAGGATCCAAGGTTATAGAATGGAGAGAACACATAGGCAGGCAAAGCATTCCACTTATCGATTGATCTACAAAGAAAAGACGCACCGAACTTTTTAGTTCGACTGCCGATTCGGTCGATAAAATGCGGATGCTTTCCCCGACCTGTGCGGGTATTACGGGAGTGAAAAGACGAGGTAGGAACAAGGTTAAAGAGCTCCTCGGAACATTCCCCGTGGTATAGGCGATAGAGGACGCATAGAGCCGCCATGTCTCTGCGTAGTTGCAGGGGCTCCAGAGTTCGCGTGACCTCTGCTTCACCTATGATTCGGACAGCTCGGCGCTGCAATGAATCCAGGGCACTAAGAAGATACTTGGCAGAGCCGTCCCAGAGGTGCGAACAGTACTCCGCGCAAGAGCGAATCTGAGCCTTGTAAAGTAGCAGGCAAAGCTCCGGCGCGAAGAACCGCCGCACCTTGTTCAGTTTGCGGGAGGTGGTCTTAATGGCCCGCTCAATGTGGTCCCTGTGATTCAGGTCGCAGCGAAGGGACATTCCAAGAATGTCTAGTATGTCCGAAGCACTGAGGGAGATGTTACAAAGAGAGGGAAGGGGAGTAAACGGGGATTTTTTCGTCGAGAACGCGAAAACCTGAGTCTTGTCTGCGTTGAACTGAACTAGGTTCTTCTCGCCCCAGTGGGTAATACGATCAAGAACCCGCCCGGTTCAGTCCCGCTACAATAGACTCTCTCATATCGGCGATCTCCTGTTTGCCGGCTGCGGGGCGGGCAGTGTAGCGTCCATGCACCGTGCTGTCGTCTGCATAGCAATGAATGCCGGATCCAAGGTCCAGCATGTCATTGATATGCAGAAGGAACAAAGTCGGCGACAGCACGGAGCCCTGAGGGACGCCGGCATTCACCGACATCCTGCGCGATGCGCTTCCATCCACAACGACGCGTATGGAGCGGTCCCGCAGGAAGTCAGCTATCCAACCCCGCAGACGGTCAGGTCAACCGTATGCCTCGAGCTCGGATAAAAGGCCCTTGTGCCAGACCCTGTCGAATGCTTTGGAGATGTCCAAGCCAACGGCAAGGGCTTCTCCATTACCATCCAACGCTTCACCCCAGACGTGCGTGGTGTACGCCAGAAGATCACCAGTTGACCGTTTCGGCCTGAAGCCATATTGACGGTCATTGATCAGCTGGTGACCCTCCAGGTAGGTTATTCGCTCCATGACCTTGCATAGTACTGAGGTTACAGCTATTGGACGGTAGTTTGCCGGGTCTGAACGGTCGCCTTTTTTTGGGACACACAGCCCAATGCGTACGAGAGCCGGTACAGCCTCGTCAAGACGGGAGTCAATTCCGCTGCACAAGTCTTAAGCACAAGCGCTGGGACACCATCGGGACCACTGGCCTTCCTGATATCGAGCGATCGTAGTTCCATGCGGACATCGCGTTGTCTGATACGAATCTCAGGCATCGTATGTCCGCACGGACGCAGGGTGGGTGGCCCTGCCCCACGATCGTCGATACCCGAATTTGTGGCAAAGACTTCGGCCAGTAAATCGGCCTTCGCCTTCGCCGTATGCGCCAGTGAGCCATCAGGCTGTCTCAGTGGTGGCAGTACAGAACGACAGAAGTTAGATTCCACAGTCTTGGCGAGACTCCAAAAGCTGCGACTACCCGTTGGGTGCGCTAATAGACTCTCGCCAATTCTGGAAACGCGCTGCGCCTCCGCTTTTTTAAAGACCTTTCTGCAAGACTTGGTGGCACGATTATAGGCTGCTTTCAACTCATCCACGTGAGGGTCATGATTCTTTCGACTCCTGACCCATGCACTGTGAGCTGCGTTTTTCGCTGAAACAGCAGCCGCGCAGTCACTGTTGTACCAGGGCCTGCTCCGGTCGTTACGAGATGCACAGTTGGATGGAACGTAATATTCCATCCCCAGCGCTATCTCATCAGCAACGGCCGAGGCACACGTGGATGGATCCTCAGAGTTAAAGCAGGGCTGCCACCAAGGGAGCGAAGCGAAATAATTTCGCATTCCCTCCCAATCCGCTGACCGTCCACAAACGTCGCACCACTTTCCTGGCAGGAGGAGGCACGACGCGCGGCACTATCGTCTCGACCAGGCAGTAGTCAGAAGTCCCTAGAGGGGCCTTGACCGAAATTGTATACCCGGTCGGACGAGTAGTCAATAGAAGGTCCTGCAGAGAAGGGGCATGACCGACAATGTCTGGCACCCGGGTGGGCTGGGTCACCAGCTGTGTCAGGTCATGCAGAAGGGCAAAAGCATGAGCGGCCCTTCCCGCGTGGTCGGTCCTTTGGGACCCCAACCACACCTCATTGTGTGCGTTGAAGTCCCCCAAGACCACGACCTCCGCGGTCGGGAACCGCTCCAGCGCTTCGTCTGTCGCCCGGCTCAGAGAATCGAAAAGCCGGGTTGTCTCCGAATCCCCGTGGTGGGAACGGTATAGGCACCCGTAGATCCTGGCTTGGGAACCAAGGTCCACGTGTACCCAAAGGATGGACAGGGAAGGATCCTCCAAGCAAAGCAGACGGAGACAACAGATATCGGACCGGATGTACACACATACCCCGGCTTTCGCAAGGAATCTTTCCTCAAGCGAGTAGCCGGGGTATTGAAGGTACGAAGTGTCAGCCGGTGCCTTTATCTGCGTCTCCGTCAAGAAGAGCAGAGCGGACTGTGCCGTCTCAAGATGGTGATGGACGGCACTGAGATTGGCGTGGATTCCACGTATATTCGTGAAATCCACGCCAAGCTCATCAATCTGAGCCTTGTATATACCACTTGTGTAATAGCAGGCGAATAGCAAGAATGCTGGATTTAAGTCGGCGACAGCACGAAGCCCTAAGGAACCCCGGCATTTACCGACACCCTGCACGATGCGCTTCCATCAACAACCACGCGTATGGAGCGGTCACGCAGGTAGTCGGCTATCTAGCCACGCAGACGGTCAGGTAAACCGTATGTTTCGAGCTTGGAAAGAAGGGCCTTGTGCCAGACCCTGTCACAAAGGCTTGGACACGATGAGTCAAAGTAGATTGGGATTGCTTAGCAAGAGCTTATATTAGGAAGGGATTGTGGGTGCGAGGGAGTTGTGTTAGGATTAGAATCGTGGCAAGTGGCGGTCCATCGTCTCTGCCTATCCCTGTAGGAAAAAGGCGTGACAATTCAATAAATCAATTCAAATAGATTCAAAATAAGATCAATTTCAGGCGTTATGCTATTAAACTATTAATAACAAATTAAACAATGTTAATAACCTAGAAACTTAAATTTAATCATGTTGACTTTTTAGCGGCCGAAAGTTATAAATTATTCGTAAGAAGTAATGTAAAAATATTCTATATTTTATTGGTATGAGCATTACAAAAATAACATAACCTAAAAATATATATTTGGTTTAACAACTCGAAAAATAAAAGAGTAAGAATTTTTTTTTATTTTTAATACTTAAAGTAATAAATTTTACCTATCGATCGGTTATAGACATTTATAGAGAATCTAAAATTTCACCGGCTGGGGTGGCGTTGGTTTAATTCACGGCTGCCTCAATCGCACTATGCTTCTTCGCGCATCGCTTGAAGGATCCAAGGTCATAGGATAGCGAGAACAGAGATTGTTCTACAAAGAAAAGACGCACCGAACTTTTTAGTTCGACTGCCGATCGATCTTATATTAAAGATACATCTGCACCGGCAACTGGTGTATGCATAAGGGGGGCGGGTGTACACAATAATCATGTTAAGGACATTACAGGTACATTGGTATGACAGTTCATCCACACAAACCTATTGCGTTATTCATTTAGATTTAGATGTCACCCAATTTGTACATGTACATTCAATTTTATTCTAGGTACATTTAGGTACATTCCTGGTACATTCCTTTCATACTAGGCCGGCATAGTGGATGTGATTGCTACTCACAGTTATTGAACTGTAGTAGCAGTGACATCTATTCAAGGACCGCACTCCAGCTTAACATCAAGCGGGGTGCGGTCAAATGTCAAGTCACAATAAAAAAAAACCTTAGTGCATGAAAGGAATGCGTTCGTTATAATACACCCGCCATCCTGATGCACACCAAGTGACGTGTGAACCATTGAACCCGACATGGATGCCATTCACAGAAATGGCGATCGCTTATTTAGGAACACAAATTATTATTATTGGCGTGAAGTTTATTTTTCTCACTCTTATACAACCAGACCTGAAGCCAACAATTGTCGCTTTTTTTATAAACAAATATTAATAATTTACATTCTAATAATTAAATATTACGAGTACATAAAAGATGCTATGAAACGAATCTTTTCCCTGACTAATAATAATCAAGCTAGTTATGCATAGCAAACTGGTGTATTAGCAAATCAATCAATCAAATTGTCACGCCTTTTTCCCACAGGGATAGGCAGAGATTTATTTATATTTAACATATTAGCAAACAAGGTATTTCCGTTTGATGTCTTATGTCAAAAGTAAAAAAGTGAAAATATGCGAGAAAATGTTAGTAAATTTCATTCCGTAAAAGTAGTTCATGAAATGACTTTGAACAACCCTTGACCCAGATAACTAAGCATGTCATTTTGCGCAGTAACAGTGTGTAACACGTGATTTAAAAGGGCATAAGAATATTTTTTATTGTGGCTCCATATATGACAACACTCCGCCTGTTGTTAACTGGAGTGCAATCCATTAATAGATGCTACTCCTACTGCATATAATAACTGCAAGTACCAGAACTGTAGAGATTGTATGAAGAGAATTGTGAATTTAAGGAAAGCGAAAGAGTTGTGTCAGAATCATGGCAAGACTATAGATGTCTCTGCCTATCCCTCTGGGAAAAAGGCGAAACAATTTGATTGATTGATCTTTTGTTCATTTTTAATTTAAAGATATATATACCATAGTATGAAAATGTAAATAAATAAAAATAGTTGTAATAATATTTGCATACCTTTTGTTTACACGGGATATATCGAAATCCCGTGTATTGTACATTGTACTCCCATCTATTGTACTTTTCTCGTCGGCGGTGAGACAAGTGCCTATAAAACGTTTTACTACACCTTTGAACAGGGACGTATTTAATAATTTTACCTGTCATTGTTATTTTCTTGTAGTATTATTTTATTAAGCAAAGTAATACGTATTTATTATGCATTATAATTATTAAGTAAGTGTATTTTATATATTATTATATTTGTATCATACATATTTATTTTATTTTAAATAAAGTTCGTCCCTGTATGATGATATTTGCTGTACTCCTGTTACTTGAACATCTCCATCTATATTAAAATGCCTAATAGCTTGGGGAGAAGTAGAGATATAGATATTGATAAGTAGGTAATGATAAGGTGCAGTTTTTTTCGTTCGAAAGCTGACGTGATGGTTCTTAGCTACAATTGATAAAGATAATTATGATCAGGGGTTTCAAGGTAATCAGCTCGTTTTGTTAGCTGCGGTAGCGAATTTAGACGCATAATAGGTATTTACTTTCCTTTTAACATATCTGTGACTTAACATTTGAAACAAAAACGTATACAACAACATGTGTGTTTTAACTGGTACCACTGAGCTACTCTGATGATGGAACTCAAAGGTAGGAGATGAAATCCTGGATGGCTTTAAACTTAAAAGGTTTACTAAGTTTGGACGCATAAGATTCGTCTTGACTGTACGAAAGTAAGTGTAAAAATTACACTAACAAAAACAATTTTCAATTAGGTACTTAAGCTATAAAATCAATATTAAAATTTTAAAGGATCTATAGACCTATAGTGCTTTAACTAAAATTATTACTCACTATGAGCCATTTGCTGGACCGTCATCAAATTGAAGACCGGGAGTATCTGATGATGCACCATTATGAATCCTCTATGATCAGCAAATTAATAAGAGATAGAACTATATTGATTTAACTAAAGCCTTTAGCTGAGTCGTTATCAAATTGAAGGGAGTATATGATCATGCACTATTACGAATCCTCTCAGATCAGCAAATCAACAACAGATAATATCATACTACTTTAACTAAAATTGTTACTCACTATGAGCATTAGCTGGAACGGTATCAAATTGAAGACCTGGAGTAGTTATCTGATGATGCAACATGAGGATGCAAGGGATATTAAAGGGATATAACTATTGAGCCATGACTAATGTTGTTTATTACTATAAGGCTGGTGATATGACCAAAGTGGTTTCAGGCGTTTCGGGGGTTCCTTTAAAATTTTAATTTTGATTTTATATATTAATTATTCATTTAAGAGTGTGGGAATGTTATTAAAAGAATAAATATACTCGTATTTTTCAAATGCAATTTATTTTTAGACCATTTAAAGACAAAATAAATAAAAAATAAGTAATAAATAAACCTAATAATAAATAATTCTCATCGACCAATAATTAAAAAACAATCTCAGCTCCTGTATCGTTATGTACATTGTATACAGAATTATTTCAATTTTGTCAAGATAACAGTATGTTTTACATCTTGTATGGTAGGTTGCTTATTAGTGTTAAGTTTCTCAATCATCCTTGTGTCGAAGTTCCCCCTATATGCTGGTTCTGCATAGTTACTGCCACTGCTGGGATACTTCGATAAACTTCCAGTAACAACTGAGGGAGAACAGCTCAATAACAAAGGAATTGCGCATCCACCAACATTAGCATTAGCGAATACACCTACAGCACCACCGTGACCAGAAGCTGCCCCACCAGCAGAGTGCCCATAAGCACCACGAGTTTGTACCACATCGGTGGTAGGCTCTTCGATTGCTTTTTTGGCTTTAATTTGCAGAGCTTCGTTTTCCCTGAAATGATGACCAGGATGTGTATTATTATAATCTGCTGGGTAGTGATGATGATGTGTGTGTTGTTGCTGATGGACAGATTCTTGATTAATAAGTTTCTTCTTCAATTTAAATGTCCTGCCCTCGGTGTGTTCGCCGTCCGCTATGATGGCATCTTCATGAACAGGTACAGCTTCAGGAGATAACTCTTGTAATGAAGACTTTTTGTATCTTTGATGTTCTTCTATTTGTTGAGGATAATAATATCCTCCATTTTGTACATATGTTGGAACTGCAATTGTAATTGTAACCAAAGCAGACAACACTACAAGAGACTTCATTGTGTGATAGTAGATTACTGTATGATTCTCTATGAATTTACTTCACAATTTATACTAAACTTATTCTCGTATAATTTTAAAGTACGTAATTTCTAAGATTAATTACAACACTTCCGTAATCTTTAACATCCATTATTGTAGACACGTTCTGTTATTTCGTTCATTTATTCACGTACTTTATTTTGAAACAAAGATAACAAAAAATTACCATCTGCATATCTATCGAATAAAATGTGGTCGTGAATTTACGAATTAAACTATGTTTTCATATTTAATTTAGATATGTAATTAAAAATGCGATTAGTGGCAAATTATGATTTTAGTTATAATAATAATAACCTATTTTATTTATTAGCAGTTTAAAATGAGCAGGGCAGTGCCCGTTATGAAAAGAATTGTAGATATTAAGAAAGCGATTCAGTTTACGATTACCTCAGCCATCACCACTATGGTGGTCAAAGGATCTATTTTAAAGTTCGGATTCCTTCAAGGATCCAAGGTATAACTTAATATTATTAAGTCTGATAAAGCATTCACGACGCGAAAACGACGCGAATAGTTAAAAATGAATGTTTATGCATATTGTGTTGAATATAAATTATAAAATGAGTATTCTTATTGTGCACCTTATCCTTCCTTTTAATCTATCTGTTGATCCCCAATTAGCTTAGCTTTTAAACTATAGTGCATAAAGTTTTAAAATAAATAATAATTTAAAGTGACAATTTATTTACAGTTATTTTCCTTTTTTATTATAATGCGACATCTGACCTCGACTTGCTTGATGGTAAGCAAGAGGAGGTTCAAGAGTGCAGACCACTGAACAAAAACGAGCCAGTTCACGGTTGCCTCAGTCGCCGTCACCTATAATAACGTTGAAGGAACCAAGGCTATAATTCCCTAACATAAATAGGGCAGAGAGTAAGGCAGAGAGTTGGTGGTTGCCGATTTGGGGTCGTACCATAACTTACAAGTGTGAAGTGACTTAGTCGGGTTTCGAGATCAGCTAATAAGTTTAGGGCATAGTGGAATCAATTGCTACATGCAGTTAAATAACTGTGGTGGCAGTCGTCTCCATTCATGGAACGCACTCAAGCTTAACATCAGGCAGGGTGCTGATGTTAAGCTGTCGCGCTATAATTCACTATATAGAAAAAAATATATAATAATTCACATTCGGACCAAAGTAGTTATTAATAGTTTCACCTAGTGTTAAGCTGGAGTGTAGTCCATTAATAAAACAGATTGCTACTACAGATAACTAACTGCAAGTAACAGTCTCATCTAGTTTGCGGGCCTAGTTAATATTGGCAACTTACAAGCTGATCTCGATACGCGACCAAGTCAGTTCACAGTCTGTAAGGGATATTACTATCCAGGTTCGGCAGACTGGGTACCACTTCTAAAAAAATAAGATATAGGATTGACCAGGTGGTGGGTCAATCTTAGTAGATCTAGGTTTGATGTCCTACGCTGCGTTTGCCGTTCGAGCCCATTTTTTTTCATGGAGGCATCAGCAATGCCTATTTTGCCTGTAGGTATCTTAGACGTGACAATTTCATTAATTGATTGTAAATAATACAGATTTTTATAGGAAATAAAGGATGACGTAAATGATGTGCCAAAGAAATCTGCTGAATTCAAACGAATCTAGATCACTACGTTAGTTTTACTGCTGTAATAAAACAGATCCCAGTAAGGCAAATATCATAAACACTTAATCCATTTTAAAAAGTGTTAATTTGACAGCACCCTGCCAGATGTTAAGCTGGAGTGCGGTCCATGCATGGAGGTGACTGCTACTGCAGTTATTTTATTGTAGTATCAGTAAACACAACTGCTATTTTAGCTGCAAGAAGCAGTCGCATCTACTATACTGACTTAGTTGAAACCGGCAACTTATAATCCAGAACGCAAATTGATTGAAAGAATTAGGTAAATCATTCTACTTGTCGATTGGTCTTTAAAGTAACATAGCAATAAGCCGAATTCTTTAGTTCATATGCCGATGTGGTTACAGAATGTGAATGCTACTACCTATGCGGGGTATAAAAAATGATGTGATTTGTTATATAAAAAAAAACATTTTGGAAAATTTCCTGTTACTTCAATTTGATTTGTTACAGCCGTGTACCCAATAATGTCAATGTTACAAATGTGAGATTCATCTAATTTTCATATCGTACGTGATTACATATTTCCGTATTTCTCATATATAAGCACGTAGGTTTTTATTCACCAGCATCAGTTAACTACAGCATCACAATGAAGACATTTATTGTATTATCTGTTACTATTGCTTTGGCGTTGGCATACCCAACAACGGACTCGCTTCCCGGACAAATAAGGGAGAAGAAATCAGCATTCTACGGTGCTCCTGGTCCATCCCTATATGGACAGGCTCCAGGACCATCCCTCTACGGACCACTAGCCCCAGCACAAGCCGGTCACCTGCCATCTGGACCTCATTACCGAACTCCAAGCGACGAAGACGAAGATGAATTCGAGATGATGATGCCATCTGATAACCTAATGCAAGATCGTTCATATGGAGGCTACGGTAGTGCCGCTGCCGGAGGTTTCGCCATAGCTCCATCATCTGGATCTGCTATTGGCTTATTCCCCAAAGCAAACCTGGGTCCATCCCTATATGGACAGGCTCCAGGACCATCCCTCTACGGACCACTAGCCCCAGCACAAGCCGGTCACCTGCCATCTGGACCTCATTACCGAACTCCAAGCGACGAAGACGAAGATGAATTCGAGATGATGATGCCATCTGATAACCTAATGCAAGATCGTTCATATGGAGGCTACGGTAGTGCCGCTGCCGGAGGTTACGCCATAGCTCCATCATCTGGATCTGCTATTGGCTTATTCCCCAAAGCAAACCTGGGTCCATCCCTATATAGACAGGCTCCAGGACCATCCCTCTACGGACCACTAGCCCCAGCACAAGCCGGTCACCTGCCATCTGGACCTCATTACCGAACTCCAAGCGACGAAGACGAAGATGAATTCGAGATGATGATGCCATCTGATAACCTAATGCAAGATCGTTCATATGGAGGCTACGGTAGTGCCGCTGCCGGAGGTTACGCCATAGCTCCATCATCTGGATCTGCTATTGGCTTATTCCCCAAAGCAAACCGGGGTGGATGCGCTATTCCCCTTCTGCTCAGTTGTGCGCCGTCTGTGTCTTCTGATAAATTGTTGAAGACCCAACAAGCGGCCTATTCCGCCCCTGCTCCTGCTTCTAACCCAACTGCAGCTGCATCCGGTTACAATTACAAATCGAATAATGAGGATGAAGTTAAAATGAACATAAACGATTCAATTATGAAGAAGAAGGTATCTATGGCTCAGTGGACTGATATGGAACGCGCTGGACACCCTGATATCCACGGACACCATCAACATGACCAACACCATGAACACCACCATCATCAGCATCATCAGCATATGATCTCACCAGATACAAACACGAATCAACATCACACCTCACCAGGAACATACCGACTTCCTTCTTACACCTCACTAAGAGATTACTATTTGATATGATTTTATTTAACTTAATTTATTTTTATTTAATAATTAATAAAGTTATTTAATGTGAATATATATTAATATTTTATTGTTTTCTTATTAGCTTTTAACCTAATAACTATATATGAGTAAAACATCTGTTGACCGAATCGACACCTAAACTAAATAATACTGCGCGTCCTTTCTTTGTGAAACAATTAGTAAGTGGAATTCTTTGCCCGCACAGGTGTTCTGCCCTTCTTTGGATCCTTCAAACGAACCCTGAAAAAGCTTCTCTAACCGTCATACTGAAGGCGATTAAGGGAACCGTGAACTGAGTCGGGTTATTCATTTGTTAACGCTCTTAATCCTGTTCTACTATGAGCCAAGTGGAAGTTATATTATTAGATTGTCTATCTCTCACTTAAGTGCCACTTTCCATGATGTTAATATTCGCCTAATTCCCTCAAGAATTTTGCCGACACGCATGGCGTATTCGTCCAGTCCGCTAGGCAAAATTTACGGGTTTCATTCCAGGTAGGAGCCTAGATTTGTTTCATATGGTTTATTTGTAATATTTAACAATTAGTTACACATTACAAATATTTGTTAACAAATAAGAGGCAGATATTTGCTCTAAATCTGAATGTTTCGAAGTCAAGTATTTTCTTTTATTTTAAACTACTAAACGAGCAATTGTTGTAAGTTAGTAAGCAAATTGGGCCACCAAAGTAAATACATATTATATCAAAGAAACATATATTTCCATGATCTAAAATAATTATATTTCAGATTACTTTAGTTTAATGAAAGATATATTTGCAAAGAAGCGCTCTATTGTCTCTGCCTATCCTTGTTGGAATAGAGGTGTAAATGTATAACTTAAAAATATTAAATATAAATTAGGTCATTAAAACATTCTACTAACAAAGCGACCGTGGTGTAGTTGTAGTGAAATAATTACGCAAACCGAGAAACCCCGGTTCAAAAACCACTTGTCGGTGCCAAGGTATCTTTGATTTATGCATACTTTGATCGTTCTGTTTCTATGATACAAGTACGTTTGCTTTAATATGACTCGACATATGACAGCAGCTTGCCTGATGTTAAGCTGAAGTACAGTCAATGAATGAAGGTGACTGCTACTAGAGTTAAATATCTTTAAGTTGCAGTCTCATCGACTATGCCGGCCTAGTTGAAACCGAAAACTTACAAGCTGATTCCGAAACGCGACTAATTCACTTCAAGGTCTGTATACTTGTAAGTGGTGGTAGTACCCCGGAGAGGCAGACTGGGCACCACTGCATACTACTTTTTGATAATCAGACCCTTGGACTCTTCAATACTTTTAATAATTAATTAAATTAAATATAAAATAAAAACTGTGAAACAAGTATTATAGGTCTGTGGGTTAAATGTTTAGTTTACGTATCAGGCGTGGTACATTGGGTCTGCAGACCAGTTTGTTATGCGCAAAGCCCTGGGTTCGATTTCCGGTCGGAGCAAATACTTGTTTCGTAGCTTTTATTCGTAAGATTTAATCGAATTAAAATTTAAGAGCTGGAGATTTGCTCCGGGTCTGATTATATATCTTATACCGGGATAGACTTATACCACCACTTACAAGTATACAAACCGTGAACTGACTCAGTTGCGTTTCGGGGTCAGATTGTAAGTTTCCGGTTTTAATTAGGCCGACATAGTGGATGTGACTGTTATTTAACTGTAGTAGCAGTCACCTCCATTCATGGACAGAACTCCAGATAAACATCAAGTGCCGTCATATGTCGAGTCACAATAAAAAAAACCCGTTCATAATTTTAACAGTGGATAAAATCGGTCAGGTTATAAACCCTCTTGGTAAGCGCAGGTTCGTTTATAAATTGACGATTTTTTAATAATAGTTAGACCTCATTTTTATGTATTAAAATAATGTTTTCATCAGAGCCGTCTTAAGCATATTCAGCGCCGGGGTGCGAAAGTCAAGGCTCCGCTCGCGTGTTCTCAGTGTAGTAGGTACCTATCGAAATTTATGGCGGTCGGCATGCGCCCCTAAGACTCTGCGCCAGGGTGCACTGCACCCCTTGAACCCCCGGGTAAGGACGGCCTGGTTTTCATTATTAATGTTAAAACCTAATGACAATTAATAAATTAAATCCGTCCCTGTGTGATCAGAATTCTGATACAGGGACGAATTTATGAACAAGTCTAACAAGTTTTTAAAAATAATATAATACAGTATTATAGTATTTTTATTGATTATAGATCAATTAATTAATCAATCAATCAAATTGTCACGCCTCTTTCCCACAGGGATAGGCAGAGACAATGGAACGCCACTTGCCACGATCCTCGCTTCCCTCACATTAACAATACAAGCTCTACGGTTATGAGCACTAGGCAACCCAGCTTTTTTGAGAATATCTCCGATTTAGTTGGAAATTTTTAAATTTGGTAATTTATTCATTAAATATTTAGATTTTAAAAAGCGACATCTATGAAATTTCGATTGAACTATATAATAAATCATGATAGATAATTTAAGTAAATTGGCATTTTATTTTAATGGTTATATAATAGATGGCGCTATGCCGGCCAAAGGTAGGATGGAGAGAATGGGACTGGTAAAGCATTCCACTTGTCGAATGTTCTACAAAGAAACTACGCACCGAACCGTTTAGTTCGACTGCCGATTCGGTCGACTAAATGCTCCCTCTGACCTGTGCGAGTATTACGCGTGTAAAAAGACGGGGTAGAAACAAGGTTAAAGAGCTCCTCGGAACATTCTCCGTTGTATAGGCGATAGAGGACGCAAGAAGCCGCCATGTCTGCGTAGTTGCAGGGGCTGCAGAGTTCGCGTGACCTCTGCATCACCTATAAGTCGGACAGCTTGACGCTGCAATGAATTTAGTGCATTAAGAAGATACTTGGCAGAGCCGTCCCAAAAGCGCGAACAGTACTCCGCGCAAGAAGCATTTTTTTTATTTTTTATTGTGACACGACATCTGATCTCGTCCCGCCTGATGATAAGCAAGAGGAGGTCCAAGAGTGACGACGACTGAGAAAGCCGAGTATTGTTCTCGGCTGCCTCAGCCGCCGTCACTATGCCGGCCAAAGGTGCTTCTTCACGCATCGCTTGAAGGATCCAAGGTTATAGAATGGAGAGAACACATGGGCAGGCAAAGCATTCCACTTATCGATTGATCTACAAAGAAAAGACGCACCGAACTTTTTAGTTCGACTGCCGATTCGGTCGATAAAATGCGGATGCTTTCCCCGACCTGTGCGGGTATTACGGGAGTGAAAAGACGAGGTAGGAACAAGGTTAAAGAGCTCCTCGGAACATTCCCCGTGGTATAGGCGATAGAGGACGCATAGAGCCGCCATGTCTCTGCGTAGTTGCAGGGGCTCCAGAGTTCGCGTGACCTCTGCTTCACCTATGATTCGGACAGCTCGGCGCTGCAATGAATCCAGGGCACTAAGAAGATACTTGGCAGAGCCGTCCCAGAGGTGCGAACAGTACTCCGCGCAAGATCGAATCTGAGCCTTGTAAAGTAGCAGGCAAAGCTCCGGCGCGAAGAACCGCCGCACCTTGTTCAGTTTGCGGGAGGTGGTCTTAATGGCCCGCTCAATGTGGTCCCTGTGATTCAGGTCGCAGCGAAGGGACATTCCAAGAATGTCTAGTATGTCCGAAGCACTGAGGGAGATGTTACAAAGAGAGGGAAGGGGAGTAAACGGGGATTTTTTCGTCGAGAACGCGCAAACCTGAGTCTTTTCTGCGTTGAACTGAACTAGGTTCTTCTCGCCCCAGTAGGTAATACGATCAAGAACCCGCCCGGTTCAGTCCCGCTACAATAGACTCTCTCATATCGGCGATCTCCTGTTTGCCGGCTGCGGGGTGGGCAGTGTAGCGTCCATGCACCGTGCTGTCGTCTGCATAGCAATGAATGCCGGATCCAAGGTCCAGCATGTCATTGATATGCAGAAGGAACAAAGTCGGCGACAGCACGGAGCCCTGAGGGACGCCGGCATTCACCGACATCCTGCGCGATGCGCTTCCATCCACAACGACGCGTATGGAGCGGTCCCGCAGGAAGTCAGCTATCCAACCCCGCAGACGGTCAGGTCAACCGTATGCCTCGAGCTCGGATAAAAGGCCCTTGTGCCAGACCCTGTCGAATGCTTTGGAGATGTCCAAGCCAACGGCAAGGGCTTCTCCATTACCATCCAACGCTTCACCCCAGACGTGCGTGGTGTACGCCAGAAGATCACCAGTTGACCGTTTCGGCCTGAAGCCATATTGACGGTCATTGATCAGCTGGTGACCCTCCAGGTAGGTTATTCGCTCCATGACCTTGCATAGTACTGAGGTTACAGCTATTGGACGGTAGTTTGCCGGGTCTGAACGGTCGCCTTTTTTTGGGACACACAGCCCAATGCGTACGAGAGCCGGTACAGCCTCGTCAAGACGGGAGTCAATTCCGCTGCACAAGTCTTAAGCACAAGCGCTGGGACACCATCGGGACCACTGGCCTTCCTGATATCGAGCGATCGTAGTTCCATGCGGACATCGCGTTGTCTGATACGAATCTCAGGCATCGTATGTCCGCACGGACGCAGGGTGGGTGGCCCTGCCCCACGATCGTCGATACCCGAATTTGTGGCAAAGACTTCGGCCAGTAAATCGGCCTTCGCCTTCGCCGTATGCGCCAGTGAGCCATCAGGCTGTCTCAGTGGTGGCAGTACAGAACGACAGAAGTTAGATTCCACAGTCTTGGCGAGACTCCAAAAGCTGCGACTACCCGTTGGGTGCGCTAATAGACTCTCGCCAATTCTGGAAACGCGCTGCGCCTCCGCTTTTTTAAAGACCTTTCTGCAAGACTTGGTGGCACGATTATAGGCTGCTTTCAACTCATCCACGTGAGGGTCATGATTCTTTCGACTCCTGACCCATGCACTGTGAGCTGCGTTTTTCGCTGAAACAGCAGCCGCGCAGTCACTGTTGTACCAGGGCCTGCTCCGGTCGTTACGAGATGCACAGTTGGATGGAACGTAATATTCCATCCCCAGCGCTATCTCATCAGCAACGGCCGAGGCACACGTGGATGGATCCTCAGAGTTAAAGCAGGGCTGCCACCAAGGGAGCGAAGCGAAATAATTTCGCATTCCCTCCCAATCCGCTGACCGTCCACAAACGTCGCACCACTTTCCTGGCAGGAGGAGGCACGACGCGCGGCACTATCGTCTCGACCAGGCAGTAGTCAGAAGTCCCTAGAGGGGCCTTGACCGAAATTGTATACCCGGTCGGACGAGTGGTCAATAGAAGGTCCTGCAGAGAAGGGGCATGACCGACAATGTCTGGCACCCGGGTGGGCTGGGTCACCAGCTGTGTCAGGTCATGCAGAAGGGCAAAAGCATGAGCGGCCCTTCCCGCGTGGTCGGTCCTTTGGGACCCCAACCACACCTCATTGTGTGCGTTGAAGTCCCCCAAGACCACGACCTCCGCGGTCGGGAACCGCTCCAGCGCTTCGTCTGTCGCCCGGCTCAGAGAATCGAAAAGCCGGGTTGTCTCCGAATCCCCGTGGTGGGAACGGTATAGGCACCCGTAGATCCTGGCTTGGGAACCAAGGTCCACGTGTACCCTGAGGATGGACAGGGAAGGATCCTCCAAGCAAAGCAGACGGAGACAACAGATATCGGACCGGATGTACACACATACCCCGGCTTTCGCAAGGAATCTTTCCTCAAGCGAGTAGCCGGGGTATTGAAGGTACGAAGTGTCAGCCGGTGCCTTTATCTGCGTCTCCGTCAAGAAGAGCAGAGCGGGCTGTGCCGTCTCAAGATGGTGATGGACGGCACTGAGATTGGCGTGGATTCCACGTATATTCGTGAAATCCACGCCAAGCTCATCAATCTGAGCCTTGTATATACCACTTGTGTAATAGCAGGCGAATAGCAAGAATGCTGGATTTAAGTCGGCGACAGCACGAAGCCCTAAGGAACCCCGGCATTTACCGACACCCTGCACGATGCGCTTCCATCAACAACCACGCGTATGGAGCGGTCACGCAGGTAGTCGGCTATCTAGCCACGCAGACGGTCAGGTAAACCGTATGTTTCGAGCTTGGAAAGAAGGGCCTTGTGCCAGACCCTGTCACAAAGGCTTGGACACGATGAGTCAAAGTAGATTGGGATTGCTTAGCAAGAGCTTATATTAGGAAGGGATTGTGGGTGCGAGGGAGTTGTGTTAGGATTAGAATCGTGGCAAGTGGCGGTCCATCGTCTCTGCCTATCCCTGTAGGAAAAAGGCGTGACAATTCAATAAATCAATTAAATAGATTCAAAATAAGATCAATTTCAGGCGTTATGCTATTAAACTATTAATAACAAATTAAACAATGTTAATAACCTAGAAACTTAAATTTAATCATGTTGACTTTTTAGCGGCCGAAAGTTATAAATTATTCGTAAGAAGTAATGTAAAAATATTCTATATTTTATTGGTATGAGCATTACAAAAATAACATAACCTAAAAATATATATTTGGTTTAACAACTCGAAAAATAAAAGAGTAAGATTTTTTTATTATTTTTAATACTTAAAGTAATAAATTTTACCTATCGATCGGTTATAGACATTTATAGAGAATCTAAAATTTCACCGGCTGGGGTGGCGTTGGTTTAATTCACGGCTGCCTCAATCGCACTATGCTTCTTCGCGCATCGCTTGAAGGATCCAAGGTCATAGGATAGCGAGAACAGAGATTGTTCTACAAAGAAAAGACGCACCGAACTTTTTAGTTCGACTGCCGATCGATCTTATATTAAAGATACATCTGCACCGGCAACTGGTGTATGCATAAGGGGGGCGGGTGTACACAATAATCATGTTAAGGACATTACAGGTACATTGGTATGACAGTTCATCCACACAAACCTATTGCGTTATTCATTTAGATTTAGATGTCACCCAATTTGTACATGTACATTCAATTTCATTCTAGGTACATTTAGGTACATTCCTTTCATACTAGGCCGGCATAGTGGATGTGATTGCTACTCACAGTTATTGAACTGTAGTAGCAGTGACATCTATTCAAGGACCGCACTCCAGCTTAACATCAAGCGGGGTGCGGTCAAATGTCAAGTCACAATAAAAAAAAACCTTAGTGCATGAAAGGAATGCGTTCGTTATAATACACCCGCCATCCTGATGCACACCAAGTGACGTGTGAACCATTGAACCCGACATGGATGCCATTCACAGAAATGGCGATCGCTTATTTAGGAACACAAATTATTATTATTGGCGTGAAGTTTATTTTTCTCACTCTTATACAACCAGACCTGAAGCCAACAATTGTCGCTTTTTTTATAAACAAATATTAATAATTTACATTCTAATAATTAAATATTACGAGTACATAAAAGATGCTATGAAACGAATCTTTTCCCTGACTAATAATAATCAAGCTAGTTATGCATAGCAAACTGGTGTATTAGCAAATCAATCAATCAAATTGTCACGCCTTTTTCCCACAGGGATAGGCAGAGATTTATTTATATTTAACATATTAGCAAACAAGGTATTTCCGTTTGATGTCTTATGTCAAAAGTTAAAAAGTGAAAATATGCGAGAAAATGTTAGTAAATTTCATTCCGTAAAAGTAGTTCATGAAATGACTTTGAACAACCCTTGACCCAGATAACTAAGCATGTTATTTTGCGCAGTAAATAAGTGTGTAACACGTGATTTAAAAGGGCATAAGAATATTTTTTATTGTGGCTCCATATATGACAACACTCCGCCTGTTGTTAACTGGAGTGCAATCCATTAATAGATGCTACTCCTACTGCATATAATAACCCAAGTACCAGAACTGTAGAGATTGTATGAAGAGAATTGTGAATTTAAGGAAAGCGAAAGAGTTGTGTCAGAATCATGGCAAGACTATAGATGTCTCTGCCTATCCCTCTGGGAAAAAGGCGAAACAATTTGATTGATTCATCTTTTGTTCATTTTTAATTTAAAGATATATTATATACCATAGTATGAAAATGTAAATAAATAAAAATAGTTGTAATAATATTTGCATACCTTTTGTTTACACGGGATATATCGAAATCCCGTGTATTGTACATTGTACTCCCATCTATTGTACTTTTCTCGTCGGCGGTGAGACAAGTGCCTATAAAACGTTTTACTACACCTTTGAACAGGGACGTATTTAATAATTTTACCTGTCATTGTTATTTTCTTGTAGTATTATTTTATTAAGCAAAGTAATACGTATTTATTATGCATTATAATTATTAAGTAAGTGTATTTTATATATTATTATATTTATATCATACATATTTATTTTATTTTAAATAAAGTTCGTCCCTGTATGATGATATTTGCTGTACTCCTGTTACTTGAACATCTCCATCTATATTAAAATGCCTAATAGCTTGGGGAGAAGTAGAGATATAGATATTGATAAGTAGGTAATGATAAGGTGCAGTTTTTTTCGTTCGAAAGCTGACGTGATGGTTCTTAGCTACAATTGATAAAGATAATTATGATCAGGGGTTTCAAGGTAATCAGCTCGTTTTGTTAGCTGCGGTAGCGAATTTAGACGCATAATAGGTATTTACTTTCCTTTTAACATATCTGTGACTTAACATTTGAAACAAAAACGTATACAAATACATGTGTGTTTTAACTGGTATCACTGAGCTACTCTGATGATGGAACTCAAAGGTAGGAGATGAAATCCTTGATGGCTTTAAACTTAAAAGGTTTACTAAGTTTGGACGCATAAGATTCGTCTTGACTGTACGAAAGTAAGTGTAAAAATTACACTAACAAAAACAATTTTCAATTAGGTACTTAAGCTATAAAATCAATATTAAAATTTTAAAGGATCTATAGAACTATAGTGCTTTAACTAAAATTATTACTCACTATGAGCCATTTGCTGGACCGTCATCAAATTGAAGACCGGGAGTATCTGATGATGCACCATTATGAATCCTCTATGATCAGCAAATTAATAAGAGATAGAACTATAGTGATTTAACTAAAGCCTTTAGTTGAGTCGTTATCAAATTGAAGATCGGGAGTATATGATCATGCACTATTACGAATCCTCTCAGATCAGCAAATCAACAACAGATAATATCATAGTGCTTTAACTAAAATTGTTACTCACTATGAGCATTAGCTGGAACGGTATCAAATTGAAGACCTGGAGTAGTTATCTGATGATGCAACATGAGGATGCAAGGGATATTAAAGGGATATAACTATTGAGCCATGACTAATGTTGTTTATTACTATAAGGCTGGTGATATGACCAAAGTGGTTTCAGGCGTTTCGGGGGTTCCTTTAAAATTTTAATTTTGATTTTATATATTATTTAAGAGTGTGGGAATGTTATTAAAAGAATAAATATACTCGTATTTTTCAAATGCAATTTATTTTTAGACCATTTAAAGACAAAATAAATAAAAAATAAGTAATAAATAAACCTAATAATAAATAATTCTCATCGACCAATAATTAAAAAACAATCTCAGCTCCTGTATCGTTATGTACATTGTATACAGAATTATTCCAATTTTGTCAAGATAACAGTATGTTTTACATCTTGTATGGTATTAAGTTTCTCAATCATCCTTGTGTCGAAGTTCCCCCTATATGCTGGTTCTGCATAGTTACTGCCACTGCTGGGATACTTCGATAAACTTCCAGTAACAACTGAGGGAGAACAGCTCAATAACAAAGGAATTGCGCATCCACCAACATTAGCATTAGCGAATACACCTACAGCACCACCGTGACCAGAAGCTGCCCCACCAGCAGAGTGACTAGCAGCTCCATATGCAGGACCAACAATATTATAAGCACCACGAGTTTGTACCACATCGGTGGTAGGCTCTTCGATTGCTTTTTTGGCTTTAATTTGCAGAGCTTCGTTTTCCCTGAAATGATGACCAGGATGTGTATTATTATAATCTGCTGGGTAGTGATGATGATGTGTGTGTTGTTGCTGATGGACAGATTCTTGATTAATAAGTTTCTTCTTCAATTTAAATGTCCTGCCCTCGGTGTGTTCGCCGTCCGCTATGATGGCATCTTCATGAACAGGTACAACTTCAGGAGATAACTCTTGTAATGAAGACTTTTTGTATCTTTGAAATTCTTCTATTTGTTGAGGATAATAATATCCTCCATTTTGTACATATGTTGGAACTGCAATTGTAATTGTAACCAACACAGACAACACTACAAGAGACTTCATTGTGTGATAGTAGATTACTGTATGATTCTCTATGAATTTACTTCACAATTTATACTAAACTTATTCTCGTATAATTTTAAAGTACGTGATTTCTAAGATTAATTACAACACTTTCGTAATCTTTAACATCCATCATTGTAGACACGTTCTGTTATTTCGTTCATTTATTCACGTACTTTATTTTGAAACAAAGATAACAAAAAATTACCATCTGCATATCTATCGAATAAAATGTGGTCGTGAATTTACGAATTAAACTATGTTTTCATATTTAATTTAGATATGTAATTAAAAATGCGATTAGTGGCAAATTATGATTTTGTTATAATAATAATAACCTATTTTATTTATTAGCAGTTTAAAATGAGCAGGGCACTACAGTGCCCATAATGAAAAGAATTGTAGATATTAAGAAAGCGATTCAGTTTACGATTACCTCAGCCATCACCACTATGGTGGTCAAAGGATCTATTTTAAAGTTCGGATTCCTTCAAGGATCCAAGGTTATACATATTAAGTCTGATAAAGCATTCACGACGCGGAAACGACGCGAATAGTTAAAAATGAATGTTTATGCATATTGTGTTGAATATAAATTATAAAATGAGTATTCTTATTGTGCACCTTATCCTTCCTTTTAATCTATCTGTTGATCCCCAATTAGCTTAGCTTTTAAACTATAGTGCATAAAGTTTTAAAATAAATAATAATTTAAAGTGACAATTTATTTACAGTTATTTTCCTTTTTTATTATAATGCGACATCTGACCTCGACTTGCTTGATGGTAAGCAAGAGGAGGTTCAAGAGTGCAGACCACTGAACAAAAACGAGCCAGTTCACGGTTGCCTCAGTCGCCGTCACCTATAATAACGTTGAAGGAACCAAGGCTATAATTCCCTAACATAAGTAGGGCAGAGAGTAAGGCAGAGAGTTGGTGGTTGCCGATTTGGGGTCGTACCATAACTTACAAGTGTGAAGTGACTTAGTCGGGTTTCGAGATCAGCTAATAAGTTTAGGGCATAGTGGAACCAATGGCTACATGCAGTTAAATAACTGTGGTGGCAGTCGTCTCCATTCATGGAACGCACTCAAGCTTAACATCAGGCGGGGTGCTGATGTTAAGCTGTCGCGCTATAATTCACTATATAGAAAAAAATATATAATAATTCACATTCGGACCAAAGTAGTTATTAATAGTTTCACCTAGTGTTAAGCTGGAGTGTAGTCCATTAATAAAACAGATTGCTACTACAGATAACTAACTGCAAGTAACAGTCTCATCTAGTTTGCGGGCCTAGTTAATATTGGCAACTTACAAGCTGATCTCGATACGCGACCAAGTCAGTTCACAGTCTGTAAGGGATATTACTATCCAGGTTCGGCAGACTGGGTACCACTTCTAAAAAAATAAGATATAGGATTGACCAGGTGGTGGGTCAATCTTAGTAGATCTAGGTTTGATGTCCTACGCTGCGTTTGCCGTTCGAGACCATTTTTTTTCATGGAGGCATCAGCAATGCCTATTTTGCCTGTAGGTATCTTAGACGTGACAATTTCATTAATTGATTGTAAATAATACAGATTTTTATAGGAAATAAAGGATGACGTAAATGATGTGCCAAAGAAATCTGCTGAATTCAAACGAATCTAGATCACTATGTTAGTTTTACTGCTGTAATAAAACAGATCCCAGTAAGGCAAATATCATAAACACTTAATCCATTTTAAAAAGTGTTAATTTGACAGCACCCTGCCAGATGTTAAGCTGGAGTGCGGTCCATGCATGGAGGTGACTGCTACTGCAGTTATTTTATTGTAGTATCAGTAAACACAACTGCTATTTTAGCTGCAAGAAGCAGTCGCATCTACTATACTGACTTAGTTGAAACCGGCAACTTATAATCCAGAACGCAAATTGATTGAAAGAATTAGGTAAATCATTCTACTTGTCGATTGGTCTTTAAAGTAACATAGCAATAAGCCGAATTCTTTAGTTCATATGCCGATGTGGTTACAGAATATGAATGCTACTACCTATGCGGGGTATAAAAAATGATGTGATTTGTTATATAAAAAAAACCATTTTGGAAAATTTCCTGTTACTTCAATTTGATTTGTTACAGCCGTGTACCCAATAATGTCAATGTTACAATTGTGAGATTCATCTAATTTTCATATCGTACGTGATTACATATTTCCGTATTTCTCATATATAAGCACGTAGGTTTTTATTCACCAGCATCAGTTAACTACAGCATCACAATGAAGACATTTATTGTATTATCTGTTACTATTGCTTTGGCGTTGGCATACCCAACAACGGACTCGCTTCCCGGACAAATAAGGGAGAAGAAATCAGCATCCTACGGTCCATCCCTATATGGACAGGCTCCAGGACCATCCCTCTACGGACCACTAGCCCCAGCACAAGCGGAACCAATCGCTTTCTACCTTTCCCCAGCCGCCGGTCATCTGCCATCTGGACCTCATTACCGAACTCCAAGCGACGAAGACGAAGATGAATTCGAGATGATGATGCCATCTGATAACCTAATGCAAGATCGTTCATATGGAGGCTACGGTAGTGCCGCTGCCGGAGGTTACGCCATAGCTCCATCATCTGGATCTGCTATTGGCTTATTCCCCAAAGCAAACCTGGGTGGATGCGCTATTCCCCTTCTGCTCAGTTGTGCGCCGTCTGTGTCTTCTGGTAAATTGTTGAAGACCCAACAAGCGGCCTATTCCGCCCCTGCTCCTGCTTCTAACCCAACCGCAGCTGCATCCGGTTACAATTACAGATCGAATAATGAGGATGAAGTTAAAATGAACATGAATGATTCAATTATGAAGAAGAAGGTATCGATGGCTCAGTGGACTGATATGGAACGCGCTGGACACCCTGATATTCACGGACACCATCAACATGACCAACACCATGAACACCACCATCATCAGCATCATCAGCATATGATCTCACCAGATACAAACACGAATCAACATCACACCTCACCAGGAACATACCGACTTCCTTCTTACACCTCACTAAGAGATTACTATTGATATGATTTTATTTAACTTAATTTATTTTTATTTAATAATTAATAAAGTTATTTAATGTGAATATATATTAATATTTTATTGTTTTCTTATTAGCTTTTAACCTATTAACTATATATGAGTAAAACATCTGTTGACCGAATCGACACCTAAACTAAATAATACTGCGCGTCCTTTCTTTGTGAAACAATTAGTAAGTGGAAATCTTTGCCCGCACAGGTGTTCTGCCCTTCTTTGGATCCTTCAAACGAACCCTGAAAAAGCTTCTCTAACCGTCATACTGAAGGCGATTAAGGGAACCGTGAACTGAGTCGGGTTATTCATTTGTTAACGCTCTTAATCCTGTTCTACTATGAGCCAAGTGGAAGTTATATTATTAGATTGCCTATCTCTCACTTAAGTGCCACTTTCCATGATGTTAATATTCGCCTAATTCCCTCAAGAATTTTGCCGACACGCATGGTGTATTCGTCCAGTCCGCTAGGCAAAATTTACGGGTTTCATTCCAGGTAGGAGCCTAGATTTGTTTCATAGGGTTTATTTGTAATATTTAACAATTAGTTACACATTACAAATATTTGTTAACAAATAAGAGGCAGATATTTGCTCTAAATCTGAATGTTTCGAAGTCAAGTATTTTCTTTTATTTTAAACTACTAAACGAGCATGTGTTGTAAGTTAGTAAGCAAATTGGGCCACCAAAGTAAATACATTTATCAAAATAATTATATTTTAGATTACTTTAGTTTAATGAAAGATATATTTGCAAAGAAGCGCTCTATTGTCTCTGCCTATCCTTGTTGGAATAGAGGTGTAAATGAATAACTTAAAATATTAAATATAAATTAGGTCAATAAAACATTCTACCAACAAAGCGACCGTGGTGTAGTTGTAGTGAAATGGTTACGCAAACCGAGAAACCCCGGTTCAAAAACCACTTGTCGGTGCCAACGTATCTTTGATTTATGCATATTATATACTTTGATCGTTCTGTTTCTATGATACAAGTACGTTTGCTTCAATATGACTCGACATATGACAGCAGCTTGCCTGATGTTAAGCTGAAGTACAGTCAATGAATGAAGGTGACTGCTACTAGAGTTAAATATCTTTAAGTTGCAGTCTCATCGACTATGCCGGCCTAGTTGGAACCGGCAACTTACAAGCTGATCTAAAAACGCAACTAAGTCACTATACGGTCTATATACTTGTAAATGGTGGTGGTACTACCCCGGATCGGCAGACTGTCTACCACTCTTTGCTAACTAGACCCGGAGCAAATATCCCCTCTATTTTTATTAACAAATAATAATAATACCAAATCTAGTTATTAAATATTACAAATAGAAGCTATAAAATAGATATTAGCTGTGTCATAAGCTCTAATTAGTTAGGGCCCCAGAGGTATCGAGAGTGGAAGAAGTCTTGTCCATATGAACGACTTTAGGTTTAAAATTTGTAAAAAATAGGATCCTAAAGTCCTGACACTAAGCGAGGTGGGAAACATTGTTTTAGAATGAGAAATAAAAAACATCTTTTTTCTAGTTTTCTTTAAATATCTCGAAAAGTATAACTCCTGTCAAAAAATGTTTCGAATAAAAGTTGTTCAGGCAATGATTTTACATAAGGATAGGGACTTTAGAAAAATTAAAACATTTTTTTTTTTCATTGTTTAACAAAGCGATGAAAGCAAAAACAGTGAAAAATTTTAACGAAACCCCCGACGCGCTTGAGACTACTTTAGTCATATCACCAGCCTTATAGTAAGAAACAACATTAGTCATGTTTCCATAGTTATATCCCTTTAATTTCTTGCATATATGAGGATTAATACCTTGCATCCTCAGAGTGCATCATCAGATACTCCAGGTCTTCAGTTTGATAACGGTCCAGCTAATGGCTCACAGTAAGTAACAATTTTAGTTAAAGCACTATAGTTCTATCTCTTGTTGATTTTCCTATCTGAGAGGATTCATTTTCGCTGTTTTTTCAACGCCATTATGAATTAAGAGAAATAATAATTTATTTACAGATGGGCAGAAATACATAGCTTAAGGTCATTAATATGGACGCAAAAAATCTAGACTGACAAGCTATTTTTAATTGGTGGTGCAGGAAAACTCAGTGAAAAAGTAGGTTATTCAAAATATTTCGTTAATTAAAGCCTTTACAAGTTTTTTTTGGAGATATTTTAATTGCTAAATGTTTATGATTTTAATAAACCTATTTAATATGACAGAAGATTGATCTTCTTCTTCTCTTTTGTTACATTGTTACTTCTCTTTTGTCTCATTTGTTACATTCTCTTTTGTTGATCAACAAATGTTATTATTGTTGGGAGCCGCCTAGAACTTGTCGCACATGGAAACTAGCTGACGTATCTTGATGCCGATACAGCGTGCAAGAATTATTAAAATAATTCATTTCTATTAAACGTGCTTGTATCATAAAAACAGGACATTGGTACTAATAGGTGGTTTCGAACCCGTGCTCTCTGTTTGCGTGACCATTGCCCCACCACTACACCACGATCAACAATTTAAACGAATCCCAAAAGTGCATTTTTTTAAACCTTTGATGTATTTCCAGTAATTTTGAATCTAAGGAACCTTATAAACTAGTCTTTAATATTTTTTTTTGTTTACGTATGTCTATAATAAAAATACTAAATTTGATTAAATCACCGGCGCCAGTCTACTTGCGTACTTTTTTTTTATTGTGACACGACATCTGACCTCGATCCGCCTGATGATAAGCGAGAGGAGATCCAAAAGTGACGAAAACTGATAAAACCGAGTTAATTTACGGCTGCCTCCGTCGCCGTCACTATGCTTCTTCACACATCGCTTGAAGGATCCAAGGTCATAGGATAGAGAGAATACCTACATGGGCTGGCAAAGCATTCCACTTGTCGATTGGTTTACAAAGAAAAGACGCACCAAACTTTTTGTTCGACTGCCGATCGATCTTATATTAAAGATACATCTGCACCGGAAATTGGTGTATGCATAAGGGGGGGCGGGATACGCATGTTAAGGTACATTACAGGTATATTGGTATGACAGTCCATCCACACAAACTTATTGCGTTATTCATTTAGATTTAGATGTCACCCAATTTGTACATGTACATTCAATTTACATTCCTTTTATACTAAGCCGGCATAGTGGATGTGATTGCTACTCACAGTTATTGACCTGTACTAGCAGTGACATCTATTCAAGGACCGCACTCCAGCTTAACATCAAGCGGGGTGCGGTCAAATGTCGAATCACAATAAAAAATACTTAGTGCATGAAAGGAATGCGTTCGTTAGAATACACTCGCCATCCTGATGCACACCAAGTGACGTGTGAACCATTGAACCGGACATGGATGTAATTCACAGAAATGTCCATCCCGAGACACGGCAACGCGATCGCTTATTTAGGAACACAAATTATTATTATTGGCATGAAGTTTATTTTCCTCACTCTTATACAACCAGACCTGAAGCCAACATTTGAGGTTTTTCTTATAAACAAATATTAATAATTTACATTCTAATTATTAAATATTACGAGTACATAAAAGATGCTATGAAACGAATCTTTTCCCTGACTAATAATAATCAAGCTAGTTATGCATAGCAAACTGGTGTATTAGCAAATCAATCAATCAAATTGTCACGCCTTTTTCCCACAGGGATAGGCAGAGATTTATTTATATTTAACATATTAGCAAACAAGGTATTTCCGTTTGATGTCTTATGTCAAAAGTTAAAAAGTGAAAATATGCGAGAAAATGTTAGTAAATTTCATTCCGTAAAAGTAGTTCATGAAATGACTTTGAACAACCCTTGACCCAGATAACTAAGCATGTTATTTTGCGCAGTAAATAAGTGTGTAACACGTGATTTAAAAGGGCATAAGAATATTTTTTATTGTGGCTCCATATATGACAACACTCCGCCTGTTGTTAACTGGAGTGCAATCCATTAATAGATGCTACTCCTACTGCATATAATAACCCAAGTACCAGAACTGTAGAGATTGTATGAAGAGAATTGTGAATTTAAGGAAAGCGAAAGAGTTGTGTCAGAATCATGGCAAGACTATAGATGTCTCTGCCTATCCCTCTGGGAAAAAGGCGAAACAATTTGATTGATTCATCTTTTGTTCATTTTTAATTTAAAGATATATATACCATAGTATGAAAATGTAAATAAATAAAAATAGTTGTAATAATATTTGCATACCTTTTGTTTACACGGGATATATCGAAATCCCGTGTATTGTACATTGTACTCCCATCTATTGTACTTTTCTCGTCGGCGGTGAGACAAGTGCCTATAAAACGTTTTACTACACCTTTGAACAGGGACGTATTTAATAATTTTACCTGTCATTGTTATTTTCTTGTAGTATTATTTTATTAAGCAAAGTAATACGTATTTATTATGCATTATAATTATTAAGTAAGTGTATTTTATATATTATTATATTTATATCATACATATTTATTTTATTTTAAATAAAGTTCGTCCCTGTATGATGATATTTGCTGTACTCCTGTTACTTGAACATCTCCATCTATATTAAAATGCCTAATAGCTTGGGGAGAAGTAGAGATATAGATATTGATAAGTAGGTAATGATAAGGTGCAGTTTTTTTCGTTCGAAAGCTGACGTGATGGTTCTTAGCTACAATTGATAAAGATAATTATGATCAGGGGTTTCAAGGTAATCAGCTCGTTTTGTTAGCTGCGGTAGCGAATTTAGACGCATAATAGGTATTTACTTTCCTTTTAACATATCTGTGACTTAACATTTGAAACAAAAACGTATACAAATACATGTGTGTTTTAACTGGTATCACTGAGCTACTCTGATGATGGAACTCAAAGGTAGGAGATGAAATCCTTGATGGCTTTAAACTTAAAAGGTTTACTAAGTTTGGACGCATAAGATTCGTCTTGACTGTACGAAAGTAAGTGTAAAAATTACACTAACAAAAACAATTTTCAATTAGGTACTTAAGCTATAAAATCAATATTAAAATTTTAAAGGATCTATAGAACTATAGTGCTTTAACTAAAATTATTACTCACTATGAGCCATTTGCTGGACCGTCATCAAATTGAAGACCGGGAGTATCTGATGATGCACCATTATGAATCCTCTATGATCAGCAAATTAATAAGAGATAGAACTATAGTGATTTAACTAAAGCCTTTAGTTGAGTCGTTATCAAATTGAAGATCGGGAGTATATGATCATGCACTATTACGAATCCTCTCAGATCAGCAAATCAACAACAGATAATATCATAGTGCTTTAACTAAAATTGTTACTCACTATGAGCATTAGCTGGAACGGTATCAAATTGAAGACCTGGAGTAGTTATCTGATGATGCAACATGAGGATGCAAGGGATATTAAAGGGATATAACTATTGAGCCATGACTAATGTTGTTTATTACTATAAGGCTGGTGATATGACCAAAGTGGTTTCAGGCGTTTCGGGGGTTCCTTTAAAATTTTAATTTTGATTTTATATATTAATTATTCATTTAAGAGTGTGGGAATGTTATTAAAAGAATAAATATACTCGTATTTTTCAAATGCAATTTATTTTTAGACCATTTAAAGACAAAATAAATAAAAAATAAGTAATAAATAAACCTAATAATAAATAATTCTCATCGACCAATAATTAAAAAACAATCTCAGCTCCTGTATCGTTATGTACATTGTATACAGAATTATTCCAATTTTGTCAAGATAACAGTATGTTTTACATCTTGTATGGTATTAAGTTTCTCAATCATCCTTGTGTCGAAGTTCCCCCTATATGCTGGTTCTGCATAGTTACTGCCACTGCTGGGATACTTCGATAAACTTCCAGTAACAACTGAGGGAGAACAGCTCAATAACAAAGGAATTGCGCATCCACCAACATTAGCATTAGCGAATACACCTACAGCACCACCGTGACCAGAAGCTGCCCCACCAGCAGAGTGACTAGCAGCTCCATATGCAGGACCAACAATATTATAAGCACCACGAGTTTGTACCACATCGGTGGTAGGCTCTTCGATTGCTTTTTTGGCTTTAATTTGCAGAGCTTCGTTTTCCCTGAAATGATGACCAGGATGTGTATTATTATAATCTGCTGGGTAGTGATGATGATGTGTGTGTTGTTGCTGATGGACAGATTCTTGATTAATAAGTTTCTTCTTCAATTTAAATGTCCTGCCCTCGGTGTGTTCGCCGTCCGCTATGATGGCATCTTCATGAACAGGTACAACTTCAGGAGATAACTCTTGTAATGAAGACTTTTTGTATCTTTGAAATTCTTCTATTTGTTGAGGATAATAATATCCTCCATTTTGTACATATGTTGGAACTGCAATTGTAATTGTAACCAACACAGACAACACTACAAGAGACTTCATTGTGTGATAGTAGATTACTGTATGATTCTCTATGAATTTACTTCACAATTTATACTAAACTTATTCTCGTATAATTTTAAAGTACGTGATTTCTAAGATTAATTACAACACTTCCGTAATCTTTAACATCCATCATTGTAGACACGTTCTGTTATTTCGTTCATTTATTCACGTACTTTATTTTGAAACAAAGATAACAAAAAATTACCATCTGCATATCTATCGAATAAAATGTGGTCGTGAATTTACGAATTAAACTATGTTTTCATATTTAATTTAGATATGTAATTAAAAATGCGATTAGTGGCAAATTATGATTTTGTTATAATAATAATAACCTATTTTATTTATTAGCAGTTTAAAATGAGCAGGGCAGTGCCCGTTATGAAAAGAATTGTAGATATTAAGAAAGCGATTCAGTTTACGATTACCTCAGCCATCACCACTATGGTGGTCAAAGGATCTATTTTAAAGTTCGGATTCCTTCAAGGATCCAAGGTTATACATATTAAGTCTGATAAAGCATTCACGACGCGGAAACGACGCGAATAGTTAAAAATGAATGTTTATGCATATTGTGTTGAATATAAATTATAAAATGAGTATTCTTATTGTGCACCTTATCCTTCCTTTTAATCTATCTGTTGATCCCCAATTAGCTTAGCTTTTAAACTATAGTGCATAAAGTTTTAAAATAAATAATAATTTAAAGTGACAATTTATTTACAGTTATTTTCCTTTTTTATTATAATGCGACATCTGACCTCGACTTGCTTGATGGTAAGCAAGAGGAGGTTCAAGAGTGCAGACCACTGAACAACAACGAGCCAGTTCACGGTTGCCTCAGTCGCCGTCACCTATAATAACGTTGAAGGAACCAAGGCTATAATTCCCTAACATAAGTAGGGCAGAGAGTAAGGCAGAGAGTTGGTGGTTGCCGATTTGGGGTCGTACCATAACTTACAAGTGTGAAGTGACTTAGTCGGGTTTCGAGATCAGCTAATAAGTTTAGGGCATAGTGGAACCAATGGCTACATGCAGTTAAATAACTGTGGTGGCAGTCGTCTCCATTCATGGAACGCACTCAAGCTTAACATCAGGCGGGGTGCTGATGTTAAGCTGTCGCGCTATAATTCACTATATAGAAAAAAATATATAATAATTCACATTCGGACCAAAGTAGTTATTAATAGTTTCACCTAGTGTTAAGCTGGAGTGTAGTCCATTAATAAAACAGATTGCTACTACAGATAACTAACTGCAAGTAACAGTCTCATCTAGTTTGCGGGCCTAGTTAATATTGGCAACTTACAAGCTGATCTCGATACGCGACCAAGTCAGTTCACAGTCTGTAAGGGATATTACTATCCAGGTTCGGCAGACTGGGTACCACTTCTAAAAAAATAAGATATAGGATTGACCAGGTGGTGGGTCAATCTTAGTAGATCTAGGTTTGATGTCCTACGCTGCGTTTGCCGTTCGAGACCATTTTTTTTCATGGAGGCATCAGCAATGCCTATTTTGCCTGTAGGTATCTTAGACGTGACAATTTCATTAATTGATTGTAAATAATACAGATTTTTATAGGAAATAAAGGATGACGTAAATGATGTGCCAAAGAAATCTGCTGAATTCAAACGAATCTAGATCACTATGTTAGTTTTACTGCTGTAATAAAACAGATCCCAGTAAGGCAAATATCATAAACACTTAATCCATTTTAAAAAGTGTTAATTTGACAGCACCCTGCCAGATGTTAAGCTGGAGTGCGGTCCATGCATGGAGGTGACTGCTACTACAGTTATTTTATTGTAGTATCAGTAAACACAACTGCTATTTTAGCTGCAAGAAGCAGTCGCATCTACTATACTGACTTAGTTGAAACCGGCAACTTATAATCCAGAACGCAAATTGATTGAAAGAATTAGGTAAATCATTCTACTTGTCGATTGGTCTTTAAAGTAACATAGCAATAAGCCGAATTCTTTAGTTCATATGCCGATGTGGTTACAGAATATGAATGCTACTACCTATGCGGGGTATAAAAAATGATGTGATTTGTTATATAAAAAAAACCATTTTGGAAAATTTCCTGTTACTTCAATTTGATTTGTTACAGCCGTGTACCCAATAATGTCAATGTTACAAATGTGAGATTCATCTAATTTTCATATCGTACGTGATTACATATTTCCGTATTTCTCATATATAAGCACGTAGGTTTTTATTCACCAGCATCAGTTAACTACAGCATCACAATGAAGACATTTATTGTATTATCTGTTACTATTGCTTTGGCGTTGGCATACCCAACAACGGACTCGCTTCCCGGACAAATAAGGGAGAAGAAATCAGCATTCTACGGTGCTCCTGGTCCATCCCTATATGGACAGGCTCCAGGACCATCCCTCTACGGACCACTAGCCCCAGCACAAGCCGGTCACCTGCCATCTGGACCTCATTACCGAACTCCAAGCGACGAAGACGAAGATGAATTCGAGATGATGATGCCATCTGATAACCTAATGCAAGATCGTTCATATGGAGGCTACGGTAGTGCCGCTGCCGGAGGTTTCGCCATAGCTCCATCATCTGGATCTGCTATTGGCTTATTCCCCAAAGCAAACCTGGGTCCATCCCTATATGGACAGGCTCCAGGACCATCCCTCTACGGACCACTAGCCCCAGCACAAGCCGGTCACCTGCCATCTGGACCTCATTACCGAACTCCAAGCGACGAAGACGAAGATGAATTCGAGATGATGATGCCATCTGATAACCTAATGCAAGATCGTTCATATGGAGGCTACGGTAGTGCCGCTGCCGGAGGTTACGCCATAGCTCCATCATCTGGATCTGCTATTGGCTTATTCCCCAAAGCAAACCGGGGTGGATGCGCTATTCCCCTTCTGCTCAGTTGTGCGCCGTCTGTGTCTTCTGGTAAATTGTTGAAGACCCAACAAGCGGCCTATTCCGCCCCTGCTCCTGCTTCTAACCCAACTGCAGCTGCATCCGGTTACAATTACAGATCGAATAATGAGGATGAAGCTAAAATGAACATGAATGATTCAATTATGGAGAAGAAGGAATCTATGGCTCAGTGGACTGATATGGAACGCGCTGGACACCCTGATATTCACGGACACCATCAACATGACCAACACCATGAACACCACCATCATCAGCATCATCAGCATATGATCTCACCAGATACAAACACGAATCAACATCACACCTCACCAGGAACATACCGACTTCCTTCTTTTGATATGATATGATTACTATTTGATATGATTTTATTTAACTTAATTTATTTTTATTTAATAATTAATAAAGTTATTTAATGTGAATATATATTAATATTTTATTGTTTTCTTATTAGCTTTTAACCTAATAACTATATATGAGTAAAACATCTGTTGACCGAATCGACACCTAAACTAAATAATACTGCGCGTCCTTTCTTTGTGAAACAATTAATCTTTGCCCGCACAGGTGTTCTGCCCTTCTTTGGATCCTTCAAACGAACCCTGAAAAAGCTTCTCTAACCGTCATACTGAAGGCGATTAAGGGAACCGTGAACTGAGTCGGGTTATTCATTTGTTAACGCTCTTAATCCTGTTCTACTATGAGCCAAGTGGAAGTTATATTATTAGATTGTCTATCTCTCACTTAAGTGCCACTTTCCATGATGTTAATATTCGCCTAATTCCCTCACGAATTTTGCCGACACGCATGGCGTATTCGTCCAGTCCGCTAGGCAAAATTTACGGGTTTCATTCCAGGTAGGAGCCTAGATTTGTTTCATATGGTTTATTTGTAATATTTAACAATTAGTTACACATTACAAATATTTGTTAACAAATAAGAGGCAGATATTTGCTCTAAATCTGAATGTTTCGAAGTCAAGTATTTTCTTTTATTTTAAACTACTAAACGAGCAATTGTTGTAAGTTAGTAAGCAAATTGGGCCACCAAAGTAAATACATATTATATCAAAGAAACATATATTTCCATGATCTAAAATAATTATATTTCAGATTACTTTAGTTTAATGAAAGATATATTTGCAAAGAAGCGCTCTATTGTCTCTGCCTATCCTTGTTGGAATAGAGGTGTAAATGTATAACTTAAAAATATTAAATATAAGTTAGGTCATTAAAACATTCTACTAACAAAGCGACCGTGGTGTAGTTGTAGTGAAATAATTACGCAAACCGAGAAACCCCGGTTCAAAAACCACTTGTCGGTGCCAAGGTATCTTTGATTTATGCATACTTTGATCGTTCTGTTTCTATGATACAAGTACGTTTGCTTTAATATGACTCGACATATGACAGCAGCTTGCCTGATGTTAAGCTGAAGTACAGTCAATGAATGAAGGTGACTGCTACTAGAGTTAAATATCTTTAAGTTGCAGTCTCATCGACTATGCCGGCCTAGTTGGAACCGGCAACTTATAAGCTGATCTAGAAACGAAACTAAGTCACTTTACGATCTATATACTTGTAAATGGTGGTGGTACTACCCCGGATCGGCAGACTGTCTACCACTCTTTGCTAACTAGACCAGGAGCAAATATCCCCTCTATTTTTATTAACAAATAATAATAATATCAAATCTGGTTATTAAATATTACAAATAGAAGCTATAAAATAGATATTAGCTTCGACTGGGAATCGATCCCGAGACTTAACTCGTAACAAACTGGTGTGCTAACCAATATTCCACAGGTATCTCTTGTCGTGTTTTTGTAAACATTTCACTAACACGAAACCACGGTCGCCTAAAGGTTTAAAATAAAAAGAACATATACATATTTAGTGTATGTAATTTTTTTATAGTTTTAACATAAAAAATAAATGCGTAGAATTTTATTTAAAAAGAAAAATCTAGAGTTAATTACCAAAATTTCTCAAAACACGTCACTGTACACCACATGCCGGCCTAGATTTAAACTATACCCTAGTTATGTTTGTTTCCTTAATTTGATCTGCTATTATGCATGGGCTCGCGAAGCTCACTGTGGTCGTGTTTTGCTTGTTCTATGTTATTTTGCGGGTCCACTAATATGTCGTCAGAGCCACGGTATGAGGCTGAGTGACCAGCTGCTGGAGCCGCTGGTACAGCTGGACTGTAATGAAGACTGCATAACTTGGTGCGTAGTTTGATCGCTTCACTCGTACTTCAGGTAGAGGGTTTTCATATGGTGTACATTTTGGAGCTGGTGCAGCGTTAACGAGTTGAGCGCTGAAGATGAGCACAAAATAAGTAGCAACAAGCTTCATGGTGCCACGGTTGAATTGGTAATACATAATAAATGTGGTAAACGTTTCTTTTTTATAATAAAAAACGTTCTCAATACCCACTTTTATTTTTGCTGATTATGTATATCGCAAACATTGTTTTTTTATAAAAAAATTAATAATCGACATTAAAATAATATTCTATGAACTCATTTAGGTAAATGCATATCACACAATATATCAGGGTTCTGTATTAAAATTATAATGTAAAATATTTATTTATTTGGATGCCACATCTGTCCGAGACTTGCCTGACAAAACAAATTCAGTTTACCTTGCCTCAGTTGTCGTTATTGTACCTGTCAAAGGTGCTTTTTTAAGACGCTACGCTTGAAATAATAGTTATAAGATAGAGAACAAGTGGAATTTGTTTCCAGTAAAACATTTAATATATTGAGACGCGACATCTGACCTTGACTTGCCTAATGGCCAGCAAGTAGATTTCGAAAAGTGCCAATGACTTAAAAACCCATTCACAGTTTCCTTAGTCGCCGCCACTGTGCCGTTTATAGAAGCGTCACATAAACAAATATACCAACAACCGTCACACAAAACACAATTTCGACTCAGCTAACAAAATGTCATAAAGCTCTAATTAGTTAGGGCCCCAGAGGTATCGAGAGTGGAAGAAGTCTTTTCCATATGAACGATTTTGGGCCTAAAATTTGTAAAAATAAATGCGCAGAATAGGATCCTAAAGTCCATGTCAATGTCATTGAGCGAGGTCGGAAACATTGTTTTAGAATGAGAAATAAAAAAATCGTCTTTTTTCTAGTTTTCATTAAATATCTCGAAAAGTATAACTCCTGTCAAAAAATGTTTCGAATAAAAGTTGTTCAGGCAATGATTTTACATAAGGATAGGGACTTTAGAAAAATTAAAACAATTTTTTTCATTGTTTAACCAAGCGATAAAAGCAAAAACAGTGAAAAATTTTAAAGAAACCCCCGACGCGCTTGAGACTACTTTAGTCATATCACCAGCCTTTATAGTAAGAAACAACATTAGTCATGTTTCCATAGTTATATACCTTTAATATCTTAATATCTTGCATTTATGAGGATTAATACCTTGCATCCTCATAGTGCATCATCAGATACTCTAGGTCTTCAGTTTGATAACGGTCCAGCTAATGGCTCACAGTGGGTAATAATTTTAGTTAAAGCTTTAAGGTAATTTAAGTTCTATCTCTTGATTTTCCTATTTGAGAGGATTCATTTTCGATGTTTTTTTAACGCCTTTATGAATTAAGAGAAATAATAATTTATTTACAGATGGGCAGAAATACACAGATTAAGGTCGTTAATATCAACGCAAAACATTTGGACTGTCAAGCTATTTTTAATTGTTGGTGCAGGAAAACTCGGTGAAAAAGTAGGTTATTCAAAATATTTTGTTAATTAAAGTCTTTACAAGTTTTTTTTTGGAGATATTTTTTGTATCTTGATGCCGATACAGCGTGCAAGAATTCTTAAAATAATACATTTCTATTAAACGTGCTTGTATCATAAAAACAGGACGATCAAAGTACAATTATATCAAAAACACATTGGTACTAATAGGTGGTTCGAACCCGTGCATCTGTTTGCGTGACCATTACCCCACCACTACACCACGATCAGCAATTTAAACGAATCCCAAAAGTGCATTTTTTTAAACCTTTGATGTATTTCCAGTAATTTTGAATCTAAGGAACCTTATGAATTTTTTATTATTATTTTTTTTTGTTTACGTATGTATATTATAAAAATACTAAATTTTATTAGATCACCGGCGCCAGTCTACTTGCCAATTTTTTTTTGTGACACGACATCTGACCTCGATCCGCCTAATGATAAGCGAGAGGAGATCCAAAAGTGACGACAACTGATAAAACCGAGTTAATTCACACCAACGCCACCCCAGCCGGTGAAATTTTAGATTCTCTATAAATGTTTATAACCGATCGATAGGTAAAATTTATTACTTTAAGTATTAAAAATAAAAAAATTCTTACTCTTTTATTTTTCGAGTTGTTAAACCAAATATATATTTTTAGGTTATGTTTTATTTTGTAATGCCCATACCAATAAAATATAGAATATTTTTTACATTACTTCTTACGAATAATTTATAACTTACGGCCGCTAAAAAGTCAACATGATTAAATTTAAGTTTCTAGCTTATTAACATTGTTTAATTTGTTATTAATAGTTTAATAGCATAACGCCTGAAATTAATCTTATTTTGAATCTATTTGAATTGATTTATTGAATTGTCACGCTTTTTCCTACAAGGATAGGCAGAGACGATGGACCGCCACTTGCCATGATTCTAATCCTAACACAACTCCCTTGCACCCACAATCCCTTCCTAATATAAGCTCTTAATAAGCAACCCAATCTACTTTGACTCATCGTGTCCAAGCCTTTGTGACAGGGTCTGGCACAAGGCCCTTCTTTCCAAGCTCGAAACATACGGTTTACTTGACCGTGTTCCTTTTGTAATTAAAGGCATGCTGGACCTTGGATCTAGCATTCATTGCTATGCAGACGACAGCACGGTGCACGGACGCTACTCTGCCCGCCCCGCAGCCGGAAAACAGTAGATAGCTGATATGAGAGAATCTGTTGTAGCGGAGCTGAACCGGGTTCTTGGATGTATTTCCCACTGGAGCGACGAGAACCTAGTTAAGTTCAACGCAAACAAGACTCAGGTGTGTGCGTCCTCTATCGCCTATATCACGGAGAATGTTCCGAGGAGTTCTTTAACTTTGTACTTACCTTTTTTTTTTTTTTTTTTTTTTTTTTTTTTTTTTTTTTATTGTGACTCGACATATGACAGCACCCCGCTTGATGTTAAGCCAAAGTGTGGTCCATGAATGAATGTCAGTGCTACTACAATTTAATAACTGTGAGTAGCAATCACATCCACTATGCCGGCCTAGATGGAACCGGCAACTTACAAGCTGATCCCGAAACGTGACCAAATCACTTCACGGTCTGTATACTTGTAAGTGGTGGTACTACCCCGGATCGGCAGACTGGGTACCACTGCCTACTACTACTCTCTTCTTTTCACACCAGTAATAACCGCACAGGTCGGGGGAAGCATCCGCATTGTGCTGACTGAATCGGCAGTCTATTTATTTATTTAAGGTTGACTTACAGCTAGTATAATAATATAAACAGAAAAACTTAAACTAATATAAGGCCATTTAGCAGTCAACACAACTTGCAGGCAAAAAAATAAAAACATAATATAAGGTAGTTAAGTACATTTAAACAAAAAATAGTCAATTCCATATCCATATAAAAAAAAAATCCAATCAATTTAAATTTTCATGGATTTGGGGTGTCAAAAAACTGTTTTGTCATGTGCTTACGGACAATTGATGGTTTGGTGCAGAATAGATCGATGTCCGAACAATGCTTGTTAATGTAGTCGCATGTTCTCCAAAGGAAAGAGTTTTGTTTATAATTCGAGTGAGCAGTTGGCAAGTGTAAAAGTGAGGTACTCCTTGTTCTATTGCCTGTTGTTTTAAAGAAGATATTGCCAAGGAGTTCTGGTGAGTCAACCGCCCCGTTCAGAATTCCTATTAGGAAGCAGATATCAGAAATATTCCTTCGGTAGAATAGCGGAAGAATGTGATGAGTTTTACATTGAGCTAAGTAATTCAGGTTCCTTTGCTTTGTTCTGTAGCAGACGTGGCGTAAAAAACGTTTTTGAATTGCCTCAATTCTAGATCTGTGCACTGCGTATCCTGGATTCCAAACCTGCGACGCATACTCGAGAAGGCTCCGGACATAAGCACAATAAAGAATTTTAAGTGTCTTCACATCCTTAAAATTCTTTGATATACGTAGTACGAATCCTAGAGCCTTGGATGCTCTAGAAGTGATGTTGTCGTAGTGAGCATCAAATGAAAGTTTGCAGTCATGAATAACACCGAGGTCTCGTATTTCATAACAACGGGGCAATTCACTTGTTTTGAGAAAGTACCTGGTTAAATTATATGACTTTTTATGACTAAACGATATACATGAACATTTATCAACATTAAGTATGAGGTTGTTTTTATCACAGTATTCGTCTAGGCGGAACAAATCAGATTGAAGATTCACTGCATCAGAATCATTCGATATTGGCAACAGAATTTTCATATCATCTGCAAACAATAGTACCTTCCCAAATCTAAAGCATGATTCAATATCTTGGACAAAAATAATAAATAGGAGGGGACCAAGAATGGATCCTTGCGGCACTCCTGAAGGAATGTTGGCCCAATTGGATACATAGCCACCGAGTGCTACAGCCTGCGATCTATTGTCGACATAAGAACAAAACCATCTAAATAGACTACCATGAATACCAGCCCGACGAAGTTTCTTAAGCAGAATTTCGTGGTCCATTCTGTCGAACGCCTTGCTGTAGTCTGTGTATATGGCGTCAACTTGACCGCCTCTTTCCATGTGCTTAACTATGAAATTGTTGGATAGAATTAAGTTTGAGGTCGTGGATCTGCCGCTCAGAAATCCATGTTGATTATTACTGAAAAAAGGTTTTAAAGCTGTATATATTCCGTTATAAATTGTTCTCTCCAATATTTTGGCAAAAATACACAGCTTTGAAATTGGGCGATAGTTTATAACCTGCTCTCTAGGACCTTTTTTGTGGATAGGAGTTACATAGGCAGATTTCCAAACGTTAGGAACAATTCCCTCATTAAGTGATCTGTGAAACAGTAGGCATAATGGAAGCTTAAGACTAGAGGCACATTCCTTGATGAAAATAGGAGAAATATGATCAGGCCCTGCTGATTTGTTCAAATCAACTTTGAGAAGTAGTCTTAAGATATCGTCGGGATCTATTTTAACAGATCCAACAACACCATACTCATTGAGGTCAATATCATCTAGAGCTGTAGGAGATACGTCATCTTTGCGTTGTATAAAGTTTGTATTAAAGAATGTTGTAAACAAATTACATATGTCAGGGCCACTAGTAGCCTCCGTGTTTTGATAAGTCATAGTAGAGGGTAACGAAGTGTATTTATTTTTCGCTTTCACATACGACCAAAAGACTTTGGGATTTGTTTTAATGCTATTTTCCACCTTAAGTATATAGCTATTGTAAAGTTCAGATTCCAGCTCCTTGGCTCTATTGCGCAAAATGGCGAACGAATTGTAGTCTGCGCGGTTACCATAGATTTTAAATTTGCGATGGCATTTGAACTTTTCCTTTAGAACCTTTTTAAGGACGCAGTTATACCACGGTGGAAATTTTGACGTCGACATAAACTTTGAGGGTATATGTTTATCGCGCAATGCATATAAATTTGCATAGAAAAAGGATACTGATTCAATTAATGTACGAACTCGAAACTCGTCAGGCCAATTAATGCAGTTGAGTTCATGTCGAATGGCCTCGTAATTACCAGACTTGTAAAGATATACATTTCTAGGTTTTTCGTTAAGTACACGGTATTGAGCGAAGTGAAGTTGGATTAATAATGCTTTATGGTGAGGGTCTTCAGAGACAAGAGGATCATTAGCAGGTCGCACGTCGATGGAATCATTGCTTGCAAATACGAGGTCCAAAATACGCCCATAATTATTACTCACTTTGTTGAATTGGGCAAGATTGCACACGTTAATGGTATCAAAAAGATGATAAATATGCGCTCCCGATACATTAGCAGGGGATAATCCTGGTGATTCATTATTGCTCGTCCATTCTACACCACCAATATTGAAATCACCTGTTATTAAAAAACTATCATTTGGAGAGCTCATCACAATATCGCTTAGTTTGTGACTGAAGGCAAACATTTGCTCGGAGAAAGAGTTACCGTTATTCTGGGCGCAAAGATAGAGTGAGCATATGTGAAGTTTGAACATAGATCGAGTATTTTTATTTCGCAGGGACAGTGTAACCCATATGTCCTCAGCTGACGATTGCCATACAGGACACTCGCAGGAAGTAATATCACGGCGCACGGCAATAAGGACTCCACCACCCAGTGTCTGATTTGTCTTTGTATAGTTACGATCACGCCGATAAACAATGTAACGGTCATCGAAATACTCGCGGTCACTGACACCATCAATAAGCCAAGTCTCCACCAAACAGATAACGTCGTGATTCCCTAGCAGGACATTACGCATAAAAGTGTTGGATTTGGTCCGCAATCCCCTTACGTTTTGAAAGTAAACTTGCACGGTATTAGCCATTGTCTAGCACATACATATTCATTGATATTGTGATAAAACGAAAGGGTATGCGTACCAATAAGACTATCGAGTCTTCGAGAGAATCACGTAATCCTTGTATTAGCACATGCTCATATAGACCACAGCAAAAACACATGAAACCAAACATGACATTGACTAAAAGTAAAATTGATAACATAATGGAACAAATTAAAGATGACTTAAAGCAATAATAAAATGATAACAGTAACAGTAACAAAATACTTCCAAAACTAAGTAATAAGCTTAACATAATGAAAAGAAAGGTAAAAGGATAAATTACATAAAATGCGTACAAAACAATGAACAAACAATTGTGGACTTTTAAAACATGCAAACAGCTTATAATAAAATATAATGACGTTAGGAAATCTTTTTCAAATTCTGTTCCGCCTTGATTAAAAAACGAGGCGATTTGGAATCCTTCCGTACGTAGATTTTGCAGTTCTTAACCCAGACAAATTGAAATCCATGTTCCTGTGCCCGTTGTTTAGTCTTCGTGAGAAGCTGCTTATTGTGAGAGGTCAGGTGATCGTTGACATAAATACGGTTGTCAGTATGGAGCCCCAGATCTTTTCCGTTTAGGGTTTTGAAGGACCTCGCTGCCGATACGAAATCCTCTTTGACATATCTGTTAACAAAACAAGCCACAATCGATTTCATGTTATTGTCACCGCGGCTACGAATACGAGTCACAAAGTTAATTTGACTAACAGATATCGGAAAATTTACATGACCAGCAACCTTGACAACAATATCCAGGAGGTTCTCATTATTTGTTTGGGGGATTCCCTTAATCTCCACATTATTCATCCTGGCAAACTGTTGCCGTTCATTAGAGTCCTCCTCAATTTTCTCCCACTTACTACGGATATCCGCAAGATTCGCCTCAACTTCCTCTACGGCTTCCACCCTAGCCTCTATTGAATCGAATCTCGCCGACATTTCAGCAAAACTCGACTGGACACCATCGACGGATGAAGTAAGCGATGCGAAATCAGATTTAAGTGATCGCAAATCATCCGCAAGCCCTGGAAGTATAGCTAATTGAAGCTGTAGTTTTTTTATTTCATCCATGATTTTTTCATTTGACGTTGGTGATGGTGATGAGATAGGAGAAGCACCAGCTTGTTTACAACCCAGGCATTTCCAACTAGCCTTGCGATCACCCAATTTTCTGTATCCAGCCTCTGTAATACCGCCGCAAGAAAAGTCAAAGAGCTTGCGACACACACTGCATTGGATAGCATCATTCACCATAGTTTTACATTTCGCACAGGGATACATTATGAGTTTAATTTAGACGTTTACCACTAGATGGCGCTGGAGAATTCCAATTCCTTGATTCAACAGTCGAGTCACAATTCCACAGCAAATTATCATTCAATATTGATATTGAGTTACCAATAGTGCTCGTTAGATGGCGTTATCGGATTTTTACTTAAATAAATTAATATTATTAAATATTTATTTTATAACCAAATTTTGAGATTTAATAATTTTATCTCGACTGGATGTGAAAATTTTACGTTAAAAATAAATCAAGTGACCCGGTCTCGATCCGGCGACGGGAGGCTTGTAAGTCCACAGCGCCGTAGAATCCGCCAATATGTATTTAATGACAAGTGCGAAAGGTGTGATTAGTTCAAGCCTTTGAAGGCAATTTGCACGACACGATTGAACTTCTGATTGGTTGTGAAAATTTTGTTATAGTTTTAGGTTATTTTCACTTATTACAAATACTTAGTTTTGGATTTACAACACTATTCTATTCAAGAAAAATAAACACACTAATTAGTTTGTACTATAGATTAACACACACTATTTATGCACTAGAAATTTGGTTTTAATGGGGATATTTCACGAAGCACTTTGAAACCTTTATTTTTTACCAGTAAAACTGAACTATCACGTTAAAACAATGTCAATCCTCCACACCAATGTACTCTTGCAGTTGCACTATTTCATAAGCACTTTTATCACTAATTAGTAGTAGTTATCTAGTTTAATTATAAGAGCTATGTTTACAGTACTAAGAACTACCCGCGAAAATTAATAAATGTCGAGTCGAACTAAGTCGTACTAAAAGGTTCGATGCGTGGTTTCTTTGTAGAACAATCGGCAAGTAGAATACTTTAACAGCCCATGTGTTCTCTCCATCCTGTAACCTTGGATCGTTCAAACGATTCGTGAAGTAGCACCTTTGGCCAGCATAGTAGACTTGGGTAGTTCCGGAACGAGTCACTAAAATGATATACTTCCGATTCTGGTACTACACCACTCACTCGTTCCCTGCAAATTCAAATGTGTCTCTAGTTCCTTTAGTTCCGAGTCATGCATCGCATATCCACTCACTCACCACTCCTATGATGGAACGAGATATAAACACATCGTACATTCGTACGGAATCGTACCTCGTTCGTTACTCGTACCTAGTATTTTCGCGTAATACCGTGAAAGTATATTTTATATATCCATTGCTCTCCGCGTGCACAAGAAAATATTTACACCGCGTGCATTACGAGTAATGGTAGGAAAGTATGTTGAAGAGAGCAGCAACGCGTCGTCTTTTTATAACGTATTTTTCTAACGAATATTTGCAGTTTTAAATTATGCGAATTGGTAATTGTGATTATAATTATTGTTTATTATAGTTTCTGTGTACATTTGTGAAGTGTATGATCTAAAATAATTCTATAGAAAGGATATCTTGATTTTTCAGAACAACTGGGGCTTTTCTTTACCGAATGAACTAACCGAATGCGCTTCCTTGAACTAAATGAACTAGTGAACTAGATGAGTGAACTAGTTCCGATGGAAAAAATATACATATCACTCCGTATCATTTGATGGAAGCGTTTTGCGCATGTATACAGCATAGTGATGGTGACTGGGGCAGCCGTGAGTACTCAGTTTTTGCATTCGTCGGCACTCTTGGAACTCTTCTTGCTTGCCATCAGGGAAGTCGAGGTCAGGTCCAAAGCTCTCGAAACATCGGAATTAAAAAATTGTAAAATCAAAAACCAATATGAACGTGTTAGCCGCATAAAATTCGTTTAACTCATTAACCAATTTTCGGGCGAAATCTAAATATAATCTAAGAAAATAATCCTAATCAAAATAACGGTATAAAATTAATGTTTTGTCATCACATATTTTCATATTATTTAGACGTCTGGAAGTATGTGAAAATTAGTTACATACATACAAGTCAAGCTATTAAAAGTCAGTTAATTAAAAAGAAAGACCGAGTCTTCAGAAAGCAAAGGACCTTCAATAGAACACGCAAAGAAGCGAGTAATTATTTTTATTTTATTGTATTGTGCCTCGCCATATGACATATGGCGGGGGCCTGATGTTAAGCTGTAGTGCGGTCTATGAATGGATGTAACTGATCCTACAGGTAAATAACATAGCAGTCACATCTACTATGCCGGCCTAGTTGAAACCGAAAACTTACAAGCTGATTCCGAAACGCGACTAATTCACTTCACGGTCTGTATACTTGTAAGTGGTGGTAGTACCCCGGAGAGGCAGACTGGGCACCACTGCATACTACTTTTTGATAATCAGACCCTTGGACTCTTCAATACTTTTAATAATTAATTAAATTAAATATAAAATAAAAACTGTGAAACAAGTATTATAGGTCTGTGGGTTAAATGTTTAGTTTACGTATCAGGCGTGGTACATTGGGTCTGCAGACCAGTTTGTTATGCGTAAAGCCCTGGGTTCGATTTCCGGTCGGAGCAAATACTTGTTTCGTAGCTTTTATTCGTAAGATTTAATCGAATTAAAATTTAAGAGCTGGAGATTTGCTCCGGGTCTGATTATATATCTTATACCGGGATAGACTTATACCACCACTTACAAGTATACAAACCGTGAACTGACTCAGTTGCGTTTCGGGGTCAGATTGTAAGTTTCCGGTTTTAATTAGGCCGACATAGTGGATGTGACTGTTATTTAACTGTAGTAGCAGTCACCTCCATTCATGGACAGAACTCCAGATAAACATCAAGTGCCGTCATATGTCGAGTCACAATAAAAAAAACCCGTTCATAATTTTAACAGTGGATAAAATCGGTCAGGTTATAAACCCTCTTGGTAAGCGCAGGTTCGTTTATAAATTGACGATTTTTTAATAATAGTTAGACCTCATTTTTATGTATTAAAATAATGTTTTCATCAGAGCCGTCTTAAGCATATTCAGCGCCGGGGTGCGAAAGTCAAGGCTCCGCTCGCGTGTTCTCAGTGTAGTAGGTACCTATCGAAATTTATGGCGGTCGGCATGCGCCCCTAAGACTCTGCGCCCGGGTGCACTGCACCCCTTGAACCCCCGGGTAAGGACGGCCTGGTTTTCATTATAAATGTTAAAACCTAATGACAATTAATAAATTAAATCCGTCCCTGTGTGATCAGAATTCTGATACAGGGACGAATTTATGAACAAGTCTAACAAGTTTTTAAAAATAATATAATACAGTATTATAGTATTTTTATTGATTATAGATCAATTAATTAATCAATCAATCAAATTGTCACGCCTCTTTCCCACAGGGATAGGCAGAGACAATGGAACGCCACTTGCCACGATCCTCGCTTCCCTCACATTAACAATACAAGCTCTACGGTTATGAGCACTAGGCAACCCAGCTTTTTTGAGAATATCTCCGATTTAGTTGGAAATTTTTAAATTTGGTAATTTATTCATTAAATATTTAGATTTTAAAAAGCGACATCTATGAAATTTCGATTGAACTATATAATAAATCATGATAGATAATTTAAGTAAATTGGCATTTTATTTTAATGGTTATATAATAGATGGCGCTATGCCGGCCAAAGGTAGGATGGAGAGAATGGGACTGGTAAAGCATTCCACTTGTCGATTGTTCTACAAAGAAACTACGCACCGAACCGTTTAGTTCGACTGCCGATTCGGTCGACTAAATGCTCCCTCCGACCTGTGCGAGTATTACGCGTGTAAAAAGACGGGGTAGAAACAAGGTTAAAGAGCTCCTCGGAACATTCTCCGTTGTATAGGCGATAGAGGACGCAAGAAGCCGCCATGTCTGCGTAGTTGCAGGGGCTGCAGAGTTCGCGTGACCTCTGCATCACCTATAAGTCGGACAGCTTGACGCTGCAATGAATTTAGTGCATTAAGAAGATACTTGGCAGAGCCGTCCCAAAAGCGCGAACAGTACTCCGCGCAAGAAGCATTTTTTTATTTTTTATTGTGACACGACATCTGATCTCGTCCCGCCTGATGATAAGCAAGAGGAGGTCCAAGAGTGACGACGACTGAGAAAGCCGAGTATTGTTCTCGGCTGCCTCAGCCGCCGTCACTATGCCGGCCAAAGGTGCTTCTTCACGCATCGCTTGAAGGATCCAAGGTTATAGAATGGAGAGAACACATGGGCAGGCAAAGCATTCCACTTATCGATTGATCTACAAAGAAAAGACGCACCGAACTTTTTAGTTCGACTGCCGATTCGGTCGATAAAATGCGGATGCTTTCCCCGACCTGTGCGGGTATTACGGGAGTGAAAAGACGAGGTAGGAACAAGGTTAAAGAGCTCCTCGGAACATTCCCCGTGGTATAGGCGATAGAGGACGCATAGAGCCGCCATGTCTCTGCGTAGTTGCAGGGGCTCCAGAGTTCGCGTGACCTCTGCTTCACCTATGATTCGGATAGCTCGGCGCTGCAATGAATCCAGGGCACTAAGAAGATACTTGGCAGAGCCGTCCCAGAGGTGCGAACAGTACTCCGCGCAAGATCGAATCTGAGCCTTGTAAAGTAGCAGGCAAAGCTCCAGCGCGAAGAACCGCCGCACCTTGTTCAGTTTGCGGGAGGTGGTCTTAATGGCCCGCTCAATGTGGTCCCTGTGATTCAGGTCGCAGCGAAGGGACATTCCAAGAATGTCTAGTATGTCCGAAGCACTGAGGGAGATGTTACAAAGAGAGGGAAGGGGAGTAAACGGGGATTTTTTCGTCGAGAACGCGCAAACCTGAGTCTTTTCTGCGTTGAACTGAACTAGGTTCTTCTCGCCCCAGTAGGTAATACGATCAAGAACCCGCCCGGTTCAACAATAGACTCTCTCATATCGGCGATCTCCTGTTTGCCGGCTGCGGGGTGGGCAGTGTAGCGTCCATGCACCGTGCTGTCGTCTGCATAGCAATGAATGCCGGATCCAAGGTCCAGCATGTCATTGATATGCAGAAGGAACAAAGTCGGCGACAGCACGGAGCCCTGAGGGACGCCGGCATTCACCGACATCCTGCGCGATGCGCTTCCATCCACAACGACGCGTATGGAGCGGTCCCGCAGGAAGTCAGCTATCCAACCCCGCAGACGGTCAGGTCAACCGTATGCCTCGAGCTCGGATAAAAGGCCCTTGTGCCAGACCCTGTCGAATGCTTTGGAGATGTCCAAGCCAACGGCAAGGGCTTCTCCATTACCATCCAACGCTTCACCCCAGACGTGCGTGGTGTACGCCAGAAGATCACCAGTTGACCGTTTCGGCCTGAAGCCATATTGACGGTCATTGATCAGCTGGTGACCCTCCAGGTAGGTTATTCGCTCCATGACCTTGCATAGTACTGAGGTTACAGCTATTGGACGGTAGTTTGCCGGGTCTGAACGGTCGCCTTTTTTTGGGACACACAGCCCAATGCGTACGAGAGCCGGTACAGCCTCGTCAAGACGGGAGTCAATTCCGCTGCACAAGTCTTAAGCACAAGCGCTGGGACACCATCGGGACCACTGGCCTTCCTGATATCGAGCGATCGTAGTTCCATGCGGACATCGCGTTGTCTGATACGAATCTCAGGCATCGTATGTCCGCACGGACGCAGGGTGGGTGGCCCTGCCCCACGATCGTCGATACCCGAATTTGTGGCAAAGACTTCGGCCAGTAAATCGGCCTTCGCCTTCGCCGTATGCGCCAGTGAGCCATCAGGCTGTCTCAGTGGTGGCAGTACAGAACGACAGAAGTTAGATTCCACAGTCTTGGCGAGACTCCAAAAGCTGCGACTACCCGTTGGGTGCGCTAATAGACTCTCGCCAATTCTGGAAACGCGCTGCGCCTCCGCTTTTTTAAAGACCTTTCTGCTGCTTTCAACTCATCCACGTGAGGGTCATGATTCTTTCGACTCCTGACCCATGCACTGTGAGCTGCGTTTTTCGCTGAAACAGCAGCCGCGCAGTCACTGTTGTACCAGGGCCTGCTCCGGTCGTTACGAGATGCACAGTTGGATGGAACGTAATATTCCATCCCCAGCGCTATCTCATCAGCAACGGCCGAGGCACACGTGGATGGATCCTCAGAGTTAAAGCAGGGCTGCCACCAAGGGAGCGAAGCGAAATAATTTCGCATTCCCTCCCAATCCGCTGACCGTCCACAAACGTCGCACCACTTTCCTGGCAGGAGGAGGCACGACGCGCGGCACTATCGTCTCGACCAGGCAGTAGTCAGAAGTCCCTAGAGGGGCCTTGACCGAAATTGTATACCCGGTCGGACGAGTGGTCAATAGAAGGTCCTGCAGAGAAGGGGCATGACCGACAATGTCTGGCACCCGGGTGGGCTGGGTCACCAGCTGTGTCAGGTCGTGCAGAAGGGCAAAAGCATGAGCGGCCCTTCCCGCGTGGTCGGTCCTTTGGGACCCCAACCACACCTCATTGTGTGCGTTGAAGTCCCCCAAGACCACGACCTCCGCGGTCGGGAACCGCTCCAGCGCTTCGTCTGTCGCCCGGCTCAGAGAATCGAAAAGCCGGGTTGTCTCCGAATCCCCGTGGTGGGAACGGTATAGGCACCCGTAGATCCTGGCTTGGGAACCAAGGTCCACGTGTACCCTGAGGATGGACAGGGAAGGATCCTCCAAGCAAAGCAGACGGAGACAACAGATATCGGACCGGATGTACACACATACCCCGGCTTTCGCAAGGAATCTTTCCTCAAGCGAGTAGCCGGGGTATTGAAGGTACGAAGTGTCAGCCGGTGCCTTTATCTGCGTCTCCGTCAAGAAGAGCAGAGCGGGCTGTGCCGTCTCAAGATGGTGATGGACGGCACTGAGATTGGCGTGGATTCCACGTATATTCGTGAAATCCACGCCAAGCTCATCAATCTGAGCCTTGTATATACCACTTGTGTAATAGCAGGCGAATAGCAAGAATGCTGGATTTAAGTCGGCGACAGCACGAAGCCCTAAGGAACCCCGGCATTTACCGACACCCTGCACGATGCGCTTCCATCAACAACCACGCGTATGGAGCGGTCACGCAGGTAGTCGGCTATCTAGCCACGCAGACGGTCAGGTAAACCGTATGTTTCGAGCTTGGAAAGAAGGGCCTTGTGCCAGACCCTGTCACAAAGGCTTGGACACGATGAGTCAAAGTAGATTGGGATTGCTTAGCAAGAGCTTATATTAGGAAGGGATTGTGGGTGCGAGGGAGTTGTGTTAGGATTAGAATCGTGGCAAGTGGCGGTCCATCGTCTCTGCCTATCCCTGTAGGAAAAAGGCGTGACAATTCAATAAATCAATTCAAATAGATTCAAAATAAGATCAATTTCAGGCGTTATGCTATTAAACTATTAATAACAAATTAAACAATGTTAATAACCTAGAAACTTAAATTTAATCATGTTGACTTTTTAGCGGCCGAAAGTTATAAATTATTCGTAAGAAGTAATGTAAAAATATTCTATATTTTATTGGTATGAGCATTACAAAAATAACATAACCTAAAAATATATATTTGGTTTAACAACTCGAAAAATAAAAGAGTAAGATTTTTTTATTATTTTTAATACTTAAAGTAATAAATTTTACCTATCGATCGGTTATAGACATTTATAGAGAATCTAAAATTTCACCGGCTGGGGTGGCGTTGGTTTAATTCACGGCTGCCTCAATCGCACTATGCTTCTTCGCGCATCGCTTGAAGGATCCAAGGTCATAGGATAGCGAGAACAGAGATTGTTCTACAAAGAAAAGACGCACCGAACTTTTTAGTTCGACTGCCGATCGATCTTATATTAAAGATACATCTACACCGGCAACTGGTGTATGCATAAGGGGGGCGGGTGTACACAATAATCATGTTAAGGACATTACAGGTACATTGGTATGACAGTTCATCCACACAAACCTATTGCGTTATTCATTTAGATTTAGATGTCACCCAATTTGTACATGTACATTCAATTTCATTCTAGGTACATTTAGGTACATTCCTGGTACATTCCTTTCATACTAGGCCGGCATAGTGGATGTGATTGCTACTCACAGTTATTGAACTGTAGTAGCAGTGACATCTATTCAAGGACCGCACTCCAGCTTAACATCAAGCGGGGTGCGGTCAAATGTCAAGTCACAATAAAAAAAAACCTTAGTGCATGAAAGGAATGCGTTCGTTATAATACACCCGCCATCCTGATGCACACCAAGTGACGTGTGAACCATTGAACCCGACATGGATGCCATTCACAGAAATGGCGATCGCTTATTTAGGAACACAAATTATTATTATTGGCGTGAAGTTTATTTTTCTCACTCTTATACAACCAGACCTGAAGCCAACAATTGTCGCTTTTTTTATAAACAAATATTAATAATTTACATTCTAATAATTAAATATTACGAGTACATAAAAGATGCTATGAAACGAATCTTTTCCCTGACTAATAATAATCAAGCTAGTTATGCATAGCAAACTGGTGTATTAGCAAATCAATCAATCAAATTGTCACGCCTTTTTCCCACAGGGATAGGCAGAGATTTATTTATATTTAACATATTAGCAAACAAGGTATTTCCGTTTGATGTCTTATGTCAAAAGTAAAAAAGTGAAAATATGCGAGAAAATGTTAGTAAATTTCATTCCGTAAAAGTAGTTCATGAAATGACTTTGAACAACCCTTGACCCAGATAACTAAGCATGTTATTTTGCGCAGTAAATAAGTGTGTAACACGTGATTTAAAAGGGCATAAGAATATTTTTTATTGTGGCTCCATATATGACAACACTCCGCCTGTTGTTAACTGGAGTGCAATCCATTAATAGATGCTACTCCTACTGCATATAATAACCCAAGTACCAGAACTGTAGAGATTGTATGAAGAGAATTGTGAATTTAAGGAAAGCGAAAGTGTTGTGTCAGAATCATGGCAAGACTATAGATGTCTCTGCCTATCCCTCTGGGAAAAAGGCGAAACAATTTGATTGATTGATCTTTTGTTCATTTTTAATTTAAAGATATATATACCATAGTATGAAAATGTAAATAAATAAAAATAGTTGTAATAATATTTGCATACCTTTTGTTTACACGGGATATATCGAAATCCCGTGTATTGTACATTGTACTCCCATCTATTGTACTTTTCTCGTCGGCGGTGAGACAAGTGCCTATAAAACGTTTTACTACACCTTTGAACAGGGACGTATTTAATAATTTTACCTGTCATTGTTATTTTCTTGTAGTATTATTTTATTAAGCAAAGTAATACGTATTTATTATGCATTATAATTATTAAGTGTATTTTATATATTATTATATTTATATCATACATATTTATTTTATTTTAAATAAAGTTCGTCCCTGTATGATGATATTTGCTGTACTCCTGTTACTTGAACATCTCCATCTATATTAAAATGCCTAATAGCTTGGGGAGAAGTAGAGATATAGATATTGATAAGTAGGTAATGATAAGGTGCAGTTTTTTTCGTTCGAAAGCTGACGTGATGGTTCTTAGCTACAATTGATAAAGATAATTATGATCAGGGGTTTCAAGGTAATCAGCTCGTTTTGTTAGCTGCGGTAGCGAATTTAGACGCATAATAGGTATTTACTTTCCTTTTAACATATCTGTGACTTAACATTTGAAACAAAAACGTATACAAATACATGTGTGTTTTAACTGGTATCACTGAGCTACTCTGATGATGGAACTCAAAGGTAGGAGATGAAATCCTTGATGGCTTTAAACTTAAAAGGTTTACTAAGTTTGGACGCATAAGATTCGTCTTGACTGTACGAAAGTAAGTGTAAAAATTACACTAACAAAAACAATTTTCAATTAGGTACTTAAGCTATAAAATCAATATTAAAATTTTAAAGGATCTATAGAACTATAGTGCTTTAACTAAAATTATTACTCACTATGAGCCATTTGCTGGACCGTCATCAAATTGAAGACCGGGAGTATCTGATGATGCACCATTATGAATCCTCTATGATCAGCAAATTAATAAGAGATAGAACTATAGTGATTTAACTAAAGCCTTTAGTTGAGTCGTTATCAAATTGAAGATCGGGAGTATATGATCATGCACTATTACGAATCCTCTCAGATCAGCAAATCAACAACAGATAATATCATAGTGCTTTAACTAAAATTGTTACTCACTATGAGCATTAGCTGGAACGGTATCAAATTGAAGACCTGGAGTAGTTATCTGATGATGCAACATGAGGATGCAAGGGATATTAAAGGGATATAACTATTGAGCCATGACTAATGTTGTTTATTACTATAAGGCTGGTGATATGACCAAAGTGGTTTCAGGCGTTTCGGGGGTTCCTTTAAAATTTTAATTTTGATTTTATATATTAATTATTCATTTAAGAGTGTGGGAATGTTATTAAAAGAATAAATATACTCGTATTTTTTCAAATGCAATTTATTTTTAGACCATTTAAAGACAAAATAAATAAAAAATAAGTAATAAATAAACCTAATAATAAATAATTCTCATCGACCAATAATTAAAAAACAATCTCAGCTCCTGTATCGTTATGTACATTGTATACAGAATTATTCCAATTTTGTCAAGATAGCAGTATGTTTTACATCTTGTATGGTATTAAGTTTCTCAATCATCCTTGTGTCGAAGTTCCCCCTATATGCTGGTTCTGCATAGTTACTGCCACTGCTGGGATACTTCGATAAACTTCCAGTAACAACTGAGGGAGAACAGCTCAATAACAAAGGAATTGCGCATCCACCAACATTAGCATTAGCGAATACACCTACAGCACCACCGTGACCAGAAGCTGCCCCACCAGCAGAGTGACTAGCAGCTCCATATGCAGGACCAACAATATTATAAGCACCACGAGTTTGTACCACATCGGTGGTAGGCTCTTCGATTGCTTTTTTGGCTTTAATTTGCAGAGCTTCGTTTTCCCTGAAATGATGACCAGGATGTGTATTATTATAATCTGCTGGGTAGTGATGATGATGTGTGTGTTGTTGCTGATGGACAGATTCTTGATTAATAAGTTTCTTCTTCAATTTAAATGTCCTGCCCTCGGTGTGTTCGCCGTCCGCTATGATGGCATCTTCATGAACAGGTACAACTTCAGGAGATAACTCTTGTAATGAAGACTTTTTGTATCTTTGAAATTCTTCTATTTGTTGAGGATAATAATATCCTCCATTTTGTACATATGTTGGAACTGCAATTGTAATTGTAACCAACACAGACAACACTACAAGAGACTTCATTGTGTGATAGTAGATTACTGTATGATTCTCTATGAATTTACTTCACAATTTATACTAAACTTATTCTCGTATAATTTTAAAGTACGTGATTTCTAAGATTAATTACAACACTTCCGTAATCTTTAACATCCATCATTGTAGACACGTTCTGTTATTTCGTTCATTTATTCACGTACTTTATTTTGAAACAAAGATAACAAAAAATTACCATCTGCATATCTATCGAATAAAATGTGGTCGTGAATTTACGAATTAAACTATGTTTTCATATTTAATTTAGATATGTAATTAAAAATGCGATTAGTGGCAAATTATGATTTTGTTATAATAATAATAACCTATTTTATTTATTAGCAGTTTAAAATGAGCAGGGCAGTGCCCGTTATGAAAAGAATTGTAGATATTAAGAAAGCGATTCAGTTTACGATTACCTCAGCCATCACCACTATGGTGGTCAAAGGATCTATTTTAAAGTTCGGATTCCTTCAAGGATCCAAGGTTATACATATTAAGTCTGATAAAGCATTCACGACGCGGAAACGACGCGAATAGTTAAAAATGAATGTTTATGCATATTGTGTTGAATATAAATTATAAAATGAGTATTCTTATTGTGCACCTTATCCTTCCTTTTAATCTATCTGTTGATCCCCAATTAGCTTAGCTTTTAAACTATAGTGCATAAAGTTTTAAAATAAATAATAATTTAAAGTGACAATTTATTTACAGTTATTTTCCTTTTTTATTATAATGCGACATCAGACCTCGACTTGCTTGATGGTAAGCAAGAGGAGGTTCAAGAGTGCAGACCACTGAACAAAAACGAGCCAGTTCACGGTTGCCTCAGTCGCCGTCACCTATAATAACGTTGAAGGAACCAAGGCTATAATTCCCTAACATAAGTAGGGCAGAGAGTAAGGCAGAGAGTTGGTGGTTGCCGATTTGGGGTCGTACCATAACTTACAAGTGTGAAGTGACTTAGTCGGGTTTCGAGATCAGCTAATAAGTTTAGGGCATAGTGGAACCAATGGCTACATGCAGTTAAATAACTGTGGTGGCAGTCGTCTCCATTCATGGAACGCACTCAAGCTTAACATCAGGCGGGGTGCTGATGTTAAGCTGTCGCGCTATAATTCACTATATAGAAAAAAATATATAATAATTCACATTCGGACCAAAGTAGTTATTAATAGTTTCACCTAGTGTTAAGCTGGAGTGTAGTCCATTAATAAAACAGATTGCTACTACAGATAACTAACTGCAAGTAACAGTCTCATCTAGTTTGCGGGCCTAGTTAATATTGGCAACTTACAAGCTGATCTCGATACGCGACCAAGTCAGTTCACAGTCTGTAAGGGATATTACTATCCAGGTTCGGCAGACTGGGTACCACTTCTAAAAAAATAAGATATAGGATTGACCAGGTGGTGGGTCAATCTTAGTAGATCTAGGTTTGATGTCCTACGCTGCGTTTGCCGTTCGAGACCATTTTTTTTCATGGAGGCATCAGCAATGCCTATTTTGCCTGTAGGTATCTTAGACGTGACAATTTCATTAATTGATTGTAAATAATACAGATTTTTATAGGAAATAAAGGATGACGTAAATGATGTGCCAAAGAAATCTGCTGAATTCAAACGAATCTAGATCACTATGTTAGTTTTACTGCTGTAATAAAACAGATCCCAGTAAGGCAAATATCATAAACACTTAATCCATTTTAAAAAGTGTTAATTTGACAGCACCCTGCCAGATGTTAAGCTGGAGTGCGGTCCATGCATGGAGGTGACTGCTACTACAGTTATTTTATTGTAGTATCAGTAAACACAACTGCTATTTTAGCTGCAAGAAGCAGTCGCATCTACTATACTGACTTAGTTGAAACCGGCAACTTATAATCCAGAACGCAAATTGATTGAAAGAATTAGGTAAATCATTCTACTTGTCGATTGGTCTTTAAAGTAACATAGCAATAAGCCGAATTCTTTAGTTCATATGCCGATGTGGTTACAGAATATGAATGCTACTACCTATGCGGGGTATAAAAAATGATGTGATTTGTTATATAAAAAAAACCATTTTGGAAAATTTCCTGTTACTTCAATTTGATTTGTTACAGCCGTGTACCCAATAATGTCAATGTTACAAATGTGAGATTCATCTAATTTTCATATCGTACGTGATTACATATTTCCGTATTTCTCATATATAAGCACGTAGGTTTTTATTCACCAGCATCAGTTAACTACAGCATCACAATGAAGACATTTATTGTATTATCTGTTACTATTGCTTTGGCGTTGGCATACCCAACAACGGACTCGCTTCCCGGACAAATAAGGGAGAAGAAATCAGCATTCTACGGTGCTCCTGGTCCATCCCTATATGGACAGGCTCCAGGACCATCCCTCTACGGACCACTAGCCCCAGCACAAGCCGGTCACCTGCCATCTGGACCTCATTACCGAACTCCAAGCGACGAAGACGAAGATGAATTCGAGATGATGATGCCATCTGATAACCTAATGCAAGATCGTTCATATGGAGGCTACGGTAGTGCCGCTGCCGGAGGTTACGCCATAGCTCCATCATCTGGATCTGCTATTGGCTTATTCCCCAAAGCAAACCTGGGTCCATCCCTATATGGACAGGCTCCAGGACCATCCCTCTACGGACCACTAGCCCCAGCACAAGCCGGTCACCTGCCATCTGGACCTCATTACCGAACTCCAAGCGACGAAGACGAAGATGAATTCGAGATGATGATGCCATCTGATAACCTAATGCAAGATCGTTCATATGGAGGCTACGGTAGTGCCGCTGCCGGAGGTTACGCCATAGCTCCATCATCTGGATCTGCTATTGGCTTATTCCCCAAAGCAAACCGGGGTGGATGCGCTATTCCCCTTCTGCTCAGTTGTGCGCCGTCTGTGTCTTCTGGTAAATTGTTGAAGACCCAACAAGCGGCCTATTCCGCCCCTGCTCCTGCTTCTAACCCAACTGCAGCTGCATCCGGTTACAATTACAGATCGAATAATGAGGATGAAGCTAAAATGAACATGAATGATTCAATTATGGAGAAGAAGGAATCTATGGCTCAGTGGACTGATATGGAACGCGCTGGACACCCTGATATTCACGGACACCATCAACATGACCAACACCATGAACACCACCATCATCAGCATCATCAGCATATGATCTCACCAGATACAAACACGAATCAACATCACACCTCACCAGGAACATACCGACTTCCTTCTTACACCTCACTAAGAGATTACTATTGATATGATTTTATTTAACTTAATTTATTTTTATTTAATAATTAATAAAGTTATTTAATGTGAATATATATTAATATTTTATTGTTTTCTTATTAGCTTTTAACCTAATAACTATATATGAGTAAAACATCTGTTGACCGAATCGACACCTAAACTAAATAATACTGCGCGTCCTTTCTTTGTGAAACAATTAGCAAGTGGAAATCTTTGCCCGCACAGGTGTTCTGCCCATCTTTGGATCCTTCAAACGAACCCTGAAAAAGCTTCTCTAACCGTCATACTGAAGGCGATTAAGGGAACCGTGAACTGAGTCGGGTTATTCATTTGTTAACGCTCCGAATCCTGTTCTACTATGAGCCAAGTGGAAGTTATATTATTAGATTGTCTATCTCTCACTTAAGTGCCACTTTCCATGATGTTAATATTCGCCTAATTCCCTCAAGAATTTTGCCGACACGCATGGCGTATTCGTCCAGTCCGCTAGGCAAAATTTACGGGTTTCATTCCAGGTAGGAGCCTAGATTTGTTTCATATGGTTTATTTGTAATATTTAACAATTAGTTACACATTACAAATATTTGTTAACAAATAAGAGGCAGATATTTGCTCTAAATCTGAATGTTTCGAAGTCAAGTATTTTCTTTTATTTTAAACTACTAAACGAGCAAGTGTTGTAAGTTAGTAAGCAAATTGGGCCACCAAAGTAAATACATTTATCAAAATAATTATATTTTAGATTACTTTAGTTTAATGAAAGATATATTTGCAAAGAAGCGCTCTATTGTCTCTGCCTATGCTTGTTGGAATAGAGGTGTAAATGAATAACTTAAAATATTAAATATAAATTAGGTCAATAAAACATTCTACCAACAAAGCGACCGTGGTGTAGTTGTAGTGAAATGGTTACGCAAACCGAGAAACCCCGGTTCAAAAACCACTTGTCGGTGCCAACGTATCTTTGATTTATGCATATTATATACTTTGATCGTTCTGTTTCTATGATACAAGTACGTTTGCTTCAATATGACTCGACATATGACAGCAGCTTGCCTGATGTTAAGCTGAAGTACAGTCAATGAATGAAGGTGACTGCTACTAGAGTTAAATATCTTTAAGTTGCAGTCTCATCGACTATGCCGGCCTAGTTGGAACCGGCAACTTACAAGCTGATCTAAAAACGCAACTAAGTCACTTTACGGTCTATATACTTGTAAATGGTGGTGGTACTACCCCGGATCGGCAGACTGTCTACCACTCTTTGCTAACTAGACCAGGAGCAAATATCCCCTCTATTTTTATTAACAAATAATAATAATATCAAATCTGGTTATTAAATATTACAAATAGAAGCTATAAAATAGATATTAGCTTCGACTGGGAATCGATCCCGAGACTTAACTCGTAACAAACTGGTGTGCTAACCAATATTCCACAGGTATCTCTTGTCGTGTTTTTGTGATCATTTCACTACCACGAAACCACGGTCGCCTAAAGGTTTAAAATAAAAAGAACGATATACATATTTAGTGTATGTAATTTTTTTATAGTTCTAACTTAAATATTTAATAAAAATTTCTCAAAACACGTCACTGTACACCACATGCCGGCCTAGATTTAAACTATACCCTAGTTATGTTTGTTTCCTTAATTTGATCTGCTATTACGCATGGGCTCGCGAAGCTCACTGTAGTCGTGTTTTGCTTGTTTCATGTTATTTTGCGGGTCCACTAATATGTCGCTTCACTCGTACTTCAGGTAGAGGGTTTTCATTTGGTGTAGATTTTGGAGCTGGTGCAGCGGTAACGAGTTGAGCGCTGAAGATGAGCACAAAATAAGTAGCAACAAGCTTCATGGTGCCACGATTACATTGGTAATACATAATAAATGTGGTAAACGTTTCTTTTTTATAATAAAAAAACGTTCTCAAAACCCACTTTTATTTTTGTTGATTATGTATTTCGCAAACATTGTTTTTTATAAAATTATGTATATCGACATTAAAATAATATTCTATGAACTCATTTAGGTAAATGCATATCACACAATATATCAGGGTTCTGTATTAAAGTTATAATGTAAAATATTTATTTATTTATTTGGATGCCACATCTGTCCGAGACTTGCCTGACAAAACAAATTCAGTTTACCTTGCCTCAGTTGTCGTTATTGTACCCGTCAAAGGTGCTTTTTTAAGACGCTACGCTTGAAATAATGGTTATAAGATAGAGAACAAGTGGAATTTGTTTCCAGTAAAACATTTAATATATTGAGACGCGACATCTGACCTTGACTTGCCTAATGGCCAGCAAGTAGATTTCGAAAAGTGCCAATGACTTAAAAACCCATTCACAGTTTCCTTAGTCGCCGCCACTGTGCCGTTTTGTCACATAAACAAATATACCAACAACCGTCACACAAAACACAATTTTGGCTCAGCTAACAAAATGTCATAAGCTCTAATTAGTTAGGGCCCCAGAGGTATCGAGAGTGGAAGAAGTCTTGTCCATATGAACGACTTTAGGTTTAAAATTTGTAAAAAATAGGATCCTAAAGTCCTGACACTAAGCGAGGTGGGAAACATTGTTTTAGAATGAGAAATAAAAAACATCTTTTTTCTAGTTTTCTTTAAATATCTCGAAAAGTATAACTCCTGTCAAAAAATGTTTCGAATAAAAGTTGTTCAGGCAATGATTTTACATAAGGATAGGGACTTTAGAAAAATTAAAACATTTTTTTTTTTCATTGTTTAACAAAGCGATGAAAGCAAAAACAGTGAAAAATTTTAACGAAACCCCCGACGCGCTTGAGACTACTTTAGTCATATCACCAGCCTTATAGTAAGAAACAACATTAGTCATGTTTCCATAGTTATATCCCTTTAATTTCTTGCATATATGAGGATTAATACCTTGCATCCTCAGAGTGCATCATCAGATACTCCAGGTCTTCAGTTTGATAACGGTCCAGCTAATGGCTCACAGTAAGTAACAATTTTAGTTAAAGCACTATAGTTCTATCTCTTGTTGATTTTCCTATCTGAGAGGATTCATTTTCGCTGTTTTTTCAACGCCATTATGAATTAAGAGAAATAATAATTTATTTACAGATGGGCAGAAATACATAGCTTAAGGTCATTAATATGGACGCAAAAAATCTAGACTGACAAGCTATTTTTAATTGGTGGTGCAGGAAAACTCAGTGAAAAAGTAGGTTATTCAAAATATTTCGTTAATTAAAGCCTTTACAAGTTTTTTTTGGAGATATTTTAATTGCTAAATGTTTATGATTTTAATAAACCTATTTAATATGACAGAAGATTGATCTTCTTCTTCTCTTTTGTTACATTGTTACTTCTCTTTTGTCTCATTTGTTACATTCTCTTTTGTTGATCAACAAATGTTATTATTGTTGGGAGCCGCCTAGAACTTGTCGCACATGGAAACTAGCTGACGTATCTTGATGCCGATACAGCGTGCAAGAATTATTAAAATAATTCATTTCTATTAAACGTGCTTGTATCATAAAAACAGGACATTGGTACTAATAGGTGGTTTCGAACCCGTGCTCTCTGTTGCCCGATTGACCATTGCCCCACCTCTACATCACGATCAACAATTTAAACGAATCCCAAAAGTGCATTTTTTTAAACCTTTGATGTATTTCCAGTAATTTTGAATCTAAGGAACCTTATAAACTAGTCTTTAATATTTTTTTTTTGTTTACGTATGTCTATAATAAAAATACTAAATTTGATTAAATCACCGGCGCCAGTCTACTTGCGTACTTTTTTTTTATTGTGACACGACATCTGACCTCGATCCGCCTGATGATAAGCAAGAGGAGATCCAAAAGTGACGACAACTGAAAAAACCGAGTTAATTTACGGCTGCCTCCGTCGCCGTCACTATGCTTCTTCACACATCGCTTGAAGGATCCAAGGTCATAGGATAGAGAGAATACCTACATGGGCTGGCAAAGCATTCCACTTGTCGACTGGTTTACAAAGAAAAGACGCACCGAACTTTTTGTTCGACTCCCGATCGATCTTATATTAAAGATACATCTGCACCGGAAATTGGTGTATGCATAAGGGGGGGCGGGATACGCATGTTAAGGTACATTACAGGTATATTGGTATGACAGTCCATCCACACAAACTTATTGCGTTATTCATTTAGATTTAGATGTCACCCAATTTGTACATGTACATTCAATTTACATTCCTTTTATACTAAGCCGGCATAGTGGATGTGATTGCTACTCACAGTTATTGACCTGTACTAGCAGTGACATCTATTCAAGGACCGCACTCCAGCTTAACATCAAGCGGGGTGCGGTCAAATGTCGAGTCACAATAAAAAATACTTAGTGCATGAAAGGAATGCGTTCGTTAGAATACACTCGCCATCCTGATGCACACCAAGTGACGTGTGAACCATTGAACCGGACATGGATGCCATTCACAGAAATGTCCATCCCGAGACACGGCAACGCGATCGCTTATTTAGGAACACAAATTATTATTATTATTGGCATGAAGTTTATTTTCCTCACTCTTATACAACCAGACCTGAAGCCAACATTTGTGGTTTTTCTTATAAACAAATATTAATAATTTACATTCTAATTATTAAATATTACGAGTACATAAAGGATGCTATGAAAAAAAATCTTTTCACTGACTAATAATAATCAAGCTAGTTACGCATAGCAAACTGGTGTGTTAGCAAATGCCGTTAGCAAATCAATTAATCAAATTGTCACGCCTTTTCCCCACAGGGATAGGCAGAGATTTATTTTTATTTTACATATTAGTAAACAAGGTATTTCCACGTTTGATGTCTTATGTCAAAAGTAAAAAAGTAAAAATATGCGAGAAAATGTTTATAATTTTCATTCCGTAAAAGTAGTTCATGAAATGTAGACTTTGAACAACCCTTGACCCAGATAACTAAGCATGACATTTTGCGCAGTAAATAAGTGTGTAACACGTGATTTAAAAGTGCATAAGAATATTTTTTTGTGGCTCCATATATGACAACACTCCGCCTGTTGTTAACTGGAGTGCAATCCATTTATAGATGCTACTCCTACATATAATAACTGCAAGTACCAGAACTGAGTGTGCAAAGTAGTGCAAGTAGTGAATTTAAGGAAAGCGAAAGAGTTGTGTCAGAATATATATACCATATATACCAAATATTTGTGCCAAATTAGTGATAATAAATGCCAAAAAGACAAAATTTGTGCCATTGTATCTTCGGATCTTGTACATAGGTGCTGGTGAGGCTTACAGGATAAAGCTCGCCCTGTAAGCCTCACCATCAGATCTCATTCTAAGGGGCGTTCTAAGGGGGAGGCCTATGTTCAGCAGTGGACGCCTTCTGGCTGATGATGATGATGACTAAGTAATGTTGAATTCTATTGCTATGAACGTAGAGCCTGGATTTGGGCTACACCCCTAAGTTTACCCAGCGATTTTATCCGGCCATGAAGCAGTAACCTTACCACCTGCGTCGCTTATGTGAAAAATTGTAGTTGAAAACATCACTCATTGTAGGAAACTATGCCAAGTTTATATAACACGAAAAACGTGTCCTAATGTGTTATTAAACAAAAATAATTTCGACGAAATAAAACCTGTATTCAAAATACACCGAAATTCTGTCAAACCTTTTACAAAAATTAGATACGTTTTTTATTCAACTTTCAGCATATTTTATTTTACATCAATGAAATTAAAATGGATTATTATCCATGCTTTAAATCTCTAAATCTAAATCTCTATATTAATTGTTAATATGAGAATATAAAATGGAAAATAAGATTCAAAAGTCATGTTAATTAAATTTTTTCCTCATTTATAGAGATTATATGTATTGAATTGTGTATTGCGTTAGGTGAAACGTTTTTGTGATATATTGTAATAATGTTCTGAAGTAATGTTAAAACGACTGCTACTACACTATACCGTCACAGTCTGTATAATTGTAAGTGATGGTACTACCCCGGATCGGCAGACTTAGTACCCAGTCTTCCTACCACTCTTAAAAAAGTATCCTGTTATTTCTTTAAAAGCTTTTTTTGGTTTATATATTATTAGGTTTTGTTACCTAATATGAATTATGTGCGAGGCTGTCAAGATGCGTTGACTTGCTGCCACTACAGTCGTCCAGCGCTCTTATTATCTGCCAATACTTATACTGCGCCACTGAACCGTGAGCGCTCGTTTTATCTGGCGATTGTCTTCAACAATTTTATTTATTTATTTTCATTTACATTTTTATAATTTACTAAAGTGCTTGAATCAACAGAACGACCAAAGTACACAAAATATATCAAAGATTGGTACCAGTAAGTGGTTTTGATCCGTGCTCTCGGTTGCACTATCGCTACACCACGGCTGCCTTAAGTAGGCGAGTGTGACACAAAATATAATACATATCCACAAAGGGTTTATTTAAAAAATAAAACAATAATTTTTATTGAACGTAAATCTATTCCGTATTATTTAAAGTAAAATAAATTAAAATGATATTTAATTATTACAAAATAATTTACTTTTTATTAGGTAAGCTGAGAATATCTATCTGGCCAACTACCGACCCGGGCCCTGACCCTTTTAACACACAACAGCCCTGTCTACGAACTTGCAATGGTAGTAGCCAAGAAGAAATTAATAGGTTGGTTGGTTACCTACGAGAATGCCAAATATTACGTTGCCAAGTCATTTTGCTGTCGTGTATTAGGAGAATCAGGATAGGCTTGTATTTGTAAATAGACTAGTCTTGTAGTCTTGTAGTCTTTAGCGGGCTCGTTTCCGCACTTGAAGTCCTCTTCGGTATCGTTGTGCGTTCTTCAACGGTTCTCCCTCAGTGGAGCCACCCGATCTCCTCCAGGAAGGCCAGGAGACCCTTCTCGTTCCTGCAGACCTCCGGAAGCGTCCTCGCGTTGCCAAGGAACTTCTGTCTGGCTTCTGCAACTGTTGTGCTTCTGCAACTCAAGAGCACATGTGCAGCTGTCTCCTCCTCATTCAGACATCCCCTACAAAGGGGGCTGTCCGATATGTTGAGGTTGTACAGGTGCTTATTAAAACCACAATGCCCCGTTATGACACCTACCAAAGTGCGGAGCTTGGCTCTGCTAAGGTCCAGCAGACGTCCAGTCAAGCGTCTGTCGATATGAGGGAGGGCTTCCCTGGACTGTCTGCAGCCCGTTGTCTGCGACCATTCGTCATCATGCTGGTTACCTGTTCTTTGGCGCAGCCAACTGCGCAGGAATTGGAATGGTAGGGGCACAATAGGTCCCGGTCCCATCGGTAGACGGGACGATCCCTTCCTGGCCAGCTCGTCCGCCGCGTCATTGCCCAGCGATCCACTATGACCCTTGATCCATTGGAGAGTGATCTGGTTCGACGTGCACACGTCCTCCAATGCCAGGTGGCATTCATAGATTAGAGCTGAGTTTTTGCAGTTGCTTTCCAGACCCAAAAGTACTGCTTTGCTATCAGAGAGGATCTTGATTTTATGGTTGGTAATTCCCCTCCTCGTTATTGCGTGCGCTGCCTGCAGAATACCAACACATTCTGCCTGAAACACAGAGCTGTTTTCGTCGAGCGATGTTGAGATATTTATGTTTAGATCCCACGAGAAGGTTCCTGCCCCTGTTCCCGCACCGGTCTTGGATCCATCAGTGTAGATTCTTAGTTCCTCGGCGCCAGAGTGGTCCTTTTCTTCCTCGCACAGCTGTATTTTATAGCTCTTTTCGAATACAAACTTCTTTGGGATTCTGTCAATGATCGATACTAGGAGGGGTTGTTCCTCAATTGCATCGTTAAGAACTGTTGTGTGTGTGGCTCGGCAGTCTATGTTCCAGAGGTTCAGTGTTAGGAGCCTCGTTGCCGTCAGTGTCGCCTCCAACTTCACATGCAGATGTAGGGGTAGAATGCCCAGGATGACTTCCAGCGCCTTTGTGGGTGTTGTAAGCATGCAGCCTGTGATGGCCGTGCATGCCATGCGCTGGAATTGTTGCAGTCTGTCTTGAACGGTCTTCAGCCTGGTTCTGGGCCACCAAGTCGACGCACCGTAGGTGACGAACGGTCTAATAATGGAGGTATACATCCATTTCATGATTTTGGGGCTTATTCCCCATTTTTTGCCCAGTAGTCTACGACATTGCCATAGTGTTATGGTGGCGCTGTCGAGCTTGCTTGATAAGTGTTTGCTCCAGTTCAGCTTGCTGTCCAAGATGACGCCCAGATATTTCACCTCTGCTGACAGTTGAATTTCTGTGCCGAACAGTTTTGGTAGTTTGAATTTTCCTATGTTCCTCTTCCGCGTGAACAGTACTAGTTCAGTCTTGTTAGGGTTGACAGACAAACCGGATTCGGTGCACCAATGCTGCACGACCTTCAGTGCGGATTGCATGACATCGAAGACAACGCTGGTTACCTTTCCACTGATCAGAATAGCTAGATCGTCTGCGTATCCTACTGTGTAGTAGTTTTTGTTGTTCAATTTGGTTATGAGGTCGTTGGCCACTATATTCCACAGCAGAGGAGACAGGACCCCGCCTTGAGGGCAGCCTTTCGCTGCGATACCTCTTTTAATCCCATTAGCGTCGAATTGAATCGCCCGTTGTCTTAGCATGCTACTTATCCATTTACGTGTTGTCTCTTCAGTACCGTGCTTGTGTAATGCCCTTTCGATGCTGTCGAAGCTCGTCTTGTCAAAGGCTCCCTCTATATCTATAAAGGCCCCTAAGCAGATTGCTGTATCTTCAATGGCCAATTCTATCTTCTTCACAACGCTATGTAGCGCTGTTTCAGTTGATTTGCCAGTGGTGTATGCATGCTGTTGTGGGTGCAATGGCACCTTACTCAGTGCATTGTCTCGTATGTGCCGATCACAAAGCCTCTCCATAGTTTTCAACATGAATGAGCTGAGGCTTATGGGTCTGTACGATTTGGGGTTCGTGTAGTCACTTTTTCCTGCCTTTGGAATGAAAACAATCTTTACTTCTCTCCAAGCTTTGGGTATGTAGTGTTGTGCTAGACATGCCTGCATAATGGAGGTTATGGACGGTGTTATCTCGTCCACACCCCATTTTAGAAGTGCGGGAAATATGCCATCTGGTCCTGCTGCCTTGAAATTTTGGAAGCTGTTCATTGCCCACTTTACCTTGTCTGGGGATATCACGTCGTGAGCGATGTCCCAGTCTTCTACAGTTGGTCGGGCAGGTGTTGTTTCTTCCCATTCGTTAGAGGTCGTTATTAGACAATCGGGGAAGTGTGTTTGCAGAAGTACTTCACTGATATCGGAGTCGGTTCTTGTGAAGGTTCCATCTTGTTTCCGAAGGGTTCCCACGCCGTGTCTTCCTTCGTTTGATAGTAACTTTTTGACTCTGCACACCTCGCTTGTTGAGTCTATTTTAGTGCAGAATTGTCGCCACGCTTCTCTCTTCCTGAAGCGGATACGCTTTTTGTAATAGAGCTGGAAGTCCTTGTATTGGTCCCAATCTTCGTCCCTCCTCGTATTCTTGGCTCTGTTAAATAGTTTTCTCACCTTTCGCCTCAGCCTTTCCAGTTCAGGGCCCCACCAGTTTGACCTGGTTTCCAAGTCGTTCTTGACCGTGGTGAGGGGGCATGCAGCTTGATAGCTTTCAGTGAGTGTGTTAGTCAGTTTCTGTAACTGTTTTTCAATTTGATCTTCATTGTGGGGGGGCTCCTGCATTTCAGTACCTGCGAGTTCCTGCTTCAGGGTGTTTATAAACAGCTTGCAGTCCGTTTTGCGCGGGTTGCGTCTGGGTGCAGGTGTCGTGGTGTTTATTTGTATACTGTAACGAATCCAACGATGATCGGAGCATGATGCTTCATTTGAGACATTCCAGTCAGCTATCAGTTTCTCGGCTCCCTCCGTTGCCAGTGTTAAGTCTATTATGGTTCTACACCTTTTGGTTACAAATGTCGGTTCCGAACCTGTGTTAATCAGGTGCAGCTTGGTGGTAAGGAGATAGTTAAACAGTTCCTCGCCGCGGCCATTAGTCTTTTCCATTCCCCATAGGGGATGATGTGCGTTGGTATCTGAGGATATTATCAACTTCTGATTGTTGGCCTCACAATGTTGGACAAGGTCTCCGATGTCTCTAGGTGGTACGATGTCATCTGCTGGCATGTATGCGGATGCGACGACTATTTCGTTTGTTTCTGAGATTCCACCTGATTTAATCCTGACTGTCGTCAGGTCCCTGGAACAGAACTCAGTTAATGGTGTTGATATTAAGTTCCTGGGTATGTAAATACAGGTGCGTGGGGATTCGGAGTTAGTGTAAATTAACTTACCGCCGATGTTGTTGAGGCCACAGATTTGTCCTTTCCTGATCCATGGTTCTTGGACCAGGGCCACGGTCCTATTGTTCTCCTCCAGCGCTCTCCGTAGCATTGCCGTGGCCGTTAAACTGTGCTGGAGGTTGCACTGGATGATGTGCAGCGCCATTTCAGCAGCCAGCTACTCCTCTGCGAGGAGCATCGCTTCCGTCTCCTCGGATACATCCCCTCCAGATGGTGGAGATGGAGCCTTATGGACTAGGTCCATCGGCTCTTCCGAGTGGCCAGAAGACTCGATGTTGGGTGTTGCAGATGGTGCAGGCTGGGTTGGCTGTGGTGGTGCTTCATCCTGTGAACAAGATGTTCCGGCCTCCTGCCGGTCAGGTTGCGTCCGCAGTTGTGCAGTCACATCCTGAGCGGCAGCAGGCGCGGCTACTTCTGGGATAGGCGGTACATCGTACAGGTGGCCCCCCTTCCCAAAGAAACGTACATAGACATTTCCTGCCATGTAGTAAAGTGATCTTCCTTGTTGTAGCAATATCGGGACTATATTGTCCGGTATTCCTACAATAAGGAAGTGATTCTTCCCTTGGTCTATGCAATTGTATAGAGACCACTTGTCAATTCCCAAGGCTGGGTTCAGGTTTTGGTAACCCAGGAATGCCAGAATTCTCTTGCCTTCTGACATTCCCTTGGTCTTGGGAATCAGGAGTCCGGCCCTGGTCTTGTGGACCAGATCCTCCTGGAGCACTGCGACGATCTTTGTGTCGGGGATTGGGGAAGGTATATCTCCGATTATGCCCTGGAGCCAGGTCAGGGTGGACATCTCCATGACCCGAGATTTGACGACGCCCTCGCTATAGTGAGGCCTGCCCCCAAATCTCGGGCGTAGGTCGGAACCGGCATCCATTAGTTTCCCGATTTCTACCGCCAACAACTCTTCGAAGCCAGTTTTAACCGCCATGGCCTGAGCTTCCGTCAGGTCATGTTGCGGTGATGTAGTGAGGGCTATGCCAATTGATTTGATCATATTGGCATAGGTTCCCTCTTGCGTCGTAGGTGGTCTAGCCCGTTTGGGCTTCACCCTGGGTGAAGAGGAGTCATTTAGTTTGACCCTCTTCAAGGGTCCTTTGTTACCTGTGGTCGGGTCGGAGGCGCGTAGTTTGTCCCGCTGTCTTTTACTAAGTTTTCTCCTACGCGGGCGCGCTTGGCCGGTGTTGTCCGTGCCCGAGACCTTTTGTGCGCCACCGGAGGACGCTCCTGCTCGGGTTGCCCCGAGCGGATCATCCCCGGCTTTACGCGAGGTCCCAGGCTGTTCTCCAACAACACGTTGGTTGTTGGAGCCCAGACTTCCACCGGACGCTTGGGTCCGCGAAGGAGAAACGCGCTCCAGAGTGGGTGCCCTGGACGCGAGCTCGGCAGTAGTGGTGGCCGAGCTTTTAGGCCCAGCATTTCCGAGTGTTTTTTCAGCCGTTCTCGGTGGACCAGCTGTAGAGGCCGTGCCTTTCGACCCAGCTCTTTTGGGTATTTGTGCAGCCGTTCTCGATGGACCAGCTGTAGCAGTGGTTTTTACTTTGTTTTTGTTTGCCATATATCTTATATGAAATTTCGTCTGTCTCGCTCCCCACCCTCCACGGAGCCCGCAACGTTGGGGATGTTACCCAGTAACACCAGGGCTACGAGGCAGATATAGGACTCCAGAGTGAGTTGCACACGAGGCTGAACAGCGCATGTCACCACATGACGTGCCCTGCCGCCTGCGGGCCCCATCACCCCAGACTCCTAGCCTTAGCCTGAGCTATGAGCCGATATGATCACCTGTCACGCAGCTGGCAGTCATATATCCGTCAGCTCCGTGGCACGCAACCAATGATCGCAGTCCGACTAAACTACGACCTCCCGTTTAGCTGAAATTAGGGCCGAAGTGGCGTGTTGCAGACAGGATCTGTCTGCTCAACCACCAGGATCCCCTCTTCCATCCGTACGGGTCACCGCGCTCGGCAGACACGCAGGCAGCCGTTCTACCCCCTCCAATAGCTTGTTGTATTGTGAGGGCCACAGGGACACGGACTGCATCATCCCTGTAGTTTGTCCTGTATGGTTAGCTGTAGGGCCCTGAGGTTGGCATAGTGTGTTTGTGCAGATCTTCAGAGCGCTACATTACCAGGGGGGACGACCCAGCACGCACCCAGTTGTATGCTGAGTTCGGCGAGTACTGTCCCACTAATGGATGAGCACTAGTGCGACAGTCTCCGCCGACGAGGACGTCCATACAGGACATTGAGTGCGCGCTGGAGTCTATGTGCACATTTATAGATCCCAGCGCAGGCGAGACACCCAACAACCCCCCCCTAAATAGACTAGGTTTAGTTTATAATAGGAATGGCATCGCCATTTTATGTGCGTAAATTCCCTAAAATAAAAAAGATTTCGGGGACGGAATGAATCGGTCTGAAACCGCTACCGAACGAGGGCACGTTCTAGATCTTTGGTCGGCATAGTGACGGCGCCTTAGGCAACTATGATATAACTCGTTGAGAAAATCCTAAACTTATTAGCTAACTAATATTATTTAAAGCGTAGATGCGACTTGGGATAGCAGGGCGACTGCAATTTGCAGACAATTTGTGACAGTGATTACCATGGTCAGCTACTATCATGGTAATCACAACAGGCGGGGTTTGATCCATTGCCGATGCCTTATCCTGAAATGATGGAGGTATTATCATTAGCCAGAAAACGTCCACTGCTGAACATGGGTTTTTCCTTAGAACGTCTTTTCGAACGACATGCCAATTGCATCCACCGGTTATTCGTGACTTTCACTATGTCGTCAGTCCACCTAGTGGGAGGCCTACCTACGCTGCGTCTTCCAGTTCAAGTACGAACCTTTCTTCCCCATCGGTTTTTCGAGCGATGTATGGAGGTGTAAAACGAGTTAATAAATACACGTACTCTATTTTTAATGAATATATTAATAATTTTTCGAGTCAGCACTTTATAGTACGTATTATAAGCAAATGTGATAATATGCAAAGAAAATCAATGTCACCCATTTGTGTAGAATGTGTGTCATCTTAAAAGGCTGTCTAATAAATTTTATGTAAAAAAATAAATTAATAGTAAAAATATTTTTTTAATACAAGCATTTATTTAAATACTCTAAAAAGAAGTTAATAAACTTTAAATTGGATCAAACCCATCAATTTATTACAATACACAATTTATAATATGAGATAAAAAATGTAGCGAGATTTACTTAGATGTATTTACTTATTCTTTAGGTAGGTACTTGTGCTCGCGAATTGGTGGAGAGTTACCGTACTAATTACGAATACGAATTTCGAATACGTGGTACTAATTACCACAAAGTCATCGAATAAATGAATTGCGTTTTACAAGGGAGGAACAGATGTTACAATGTTATATTATCCAGACGCATTACGCACATTAAATGACAATGAATTGAAATGTAGAAAACATCTCAAATATATATGTTTAAAAAGACCCGAATCTGCATGTGCCCCGAATCATTCAACAACAATTCTCATGTGTCATCAAAGTTCGACAATAATTTTGATACAAACATTTTATGATATAGGTACTTATGCATAGTGGTAAGCGTGTTAAGGTGCGTGCACTATTTGATAGCGGTTAGATTTATAGTTTTGTTTGTTTCATTTTGTATGTTATATTATATTTTTGTTAATTTTTTTTAAATACATACGATCTAAATGCAAATTATTATAAAATGCAAAAATTATTATAAAGAGAAACGATTATATTAATTTTCTCAATTCCCAACAACCTAAGTTCAGCTAATCTGTAAGTACACCCATTTATCGATTGTTAGGCGGTACGAAGTTTGAATTAAAAAAAATTGGATTAATTTGCATAACGAGGGTATGGGGAGCATTGGGCACTAATATTGAAGGTGGGCATTGGCATGCCCAATGCTCCCACCATTACTGTGATTCAGTGTAACACTTTTGTTGTTTCATATTATTTGATTATTTTTATATTTATAGTATTTTTTAAATAATGGAGAATGAATCATCCATCAGAAGAAGTATCGTTTGACGAAGATGATGATGTAAATTGCTTTAGTTATAACTTATCAAAAGAATTTAGTATAGTATTCTGTGGCGTATGCAATACAATGCCCAAACATCTCACAGAGGTGCTCAAACCACCCAACCATTGGCAGGACCTCAGCTAAATGTCCGACGGTTACTCTTCGGTCTGCTAATACGATATCTTTGATTTTTTTCACGTTTTCCTCAGTGAGGGACGAGGTTGGGCGTCCCTCGCGATGTTGATCTTCTGTGGATGTTCTACCCAGCCTAAACTCTTTGCGCCACCGTGCCACCGTAGAATATGGAGGAGCAGAGTCCCCCAGTGTTTCCACCAAATCAGCGTGTATCTCTTTGGTAGACATTTTTTTGTTCAAACAGGTACTTGATGACGCATCTCACTTCGTGTTTCTCCATTTTCGTGTTGTCGCTCCAACTGTTGAATGTAGCTCCCCCATATGACGTCCTTTTTATACAATTTTTTTAGCTGGGAAGTAGTGAAGGACCGAAGAAGCAAAAAAAATTTTTTTTGGATTTTTATCTTTATTAGAAATCCTCGTATATCATTACTTTTTGATCACCCCTAGTATGAAGTTGAGATAATTTATTTTATTGTGACTCGACATACGACAGCATCTCGCCTGTTGCTAACCTAGAGTGTGGTCCATGAATTAAGATGACTGCTATTATAGTTAAATATCTGTAAGTAGCAGTTATATTCACTATGCCGGCCTAGTTAGAACCGGCAACTTACAAGCTATTTCCGAAACGCGACTAAGACACTTCACGATTTGTATACTTGTAAGTGGTGGTACTATCCTGGATCAACAGACTGGGCACCACTACCTACACTACCACTCTTTGGCAACTAGACCCGGAGCAAATATGCACCTCTTTTTTTATTATTAACATATTTTTAAACTTAATCTAATTAATAAAATATTACAAATAAAAGCTATAAAATAAATTTTTGCTCCGACCAGGATTCGAACCCGGAACTTTTCTCATAACAGACTGGTGTGCTAACCATTACGCCACGCCTGTCATACGGGTATTGTCATATATAACAAATATTTATTTAGGTTTAAAATAGTAAACGAGGCAGACCCAGGAGGGTGTTTTTCGACCAAAATGAATCCTCAAGAAAGCTGCTAAAGGTTGCATAGTGGAAAGAGAGTTGAATAAATTAGCATAGGTAGTTCCTATTTCAACACGCTTTTATCAGCTTGACTTGTAAGTAACCCAAGGTGTAAAAAAAATACTCATAAAACTCCTTACATCGCGTACACGTACTTTTTTATTGTGCTGTCGACATTTGATAGCACCCCGCTTTATGTTAAGCCGAAGTGTGGTCCATGAATGAATGCCACTGCTACTACAATTCAATAACTGTGAGTAACAATCACATCCACTATGCCGGCTTAGATGGAACCGGCAACTTACAAATTGATCCCGAAACGTGACCAAATCACTTCACGGTCTGTATATTTGTAAGTGGTGGTACTACCTCGGATCGGCAGACTGGGTACCACTGCCTACCAGTGGCGTAGCGTGGCGGGGGCGGAGGGGGTGGCCCGCCCCGGGCGGTACATTTAGGGGGCGGCAAAATTTATAAAAACTGAAATATTATAAATCGTTAAAATTTGAACTTGAAATTAATATTTTTGTTGTACCTATGATTGAAACTCCTAAATTTATTTTTTAGGCGGCAATTTTTTTTCCGCACCGGGCGGCAGATTTCCACGCTACGCCACTGCTGCCTACCACTCTTTAAAAAACTATTGACGATAAATAAAATAGTATTCCCACAAATATGTTAAAAACATACTGGCACAGCAAAAAAACATCTTTGCATATTATAAGGCCACACCAAAATGTAACGTAGGTAAATAAAGGATGTCACAAAACACAAGATGTTTTATGTAATCGAAGATACTGGAGGTATTAACAAGATGAAGGCAATGAATAAAACAATATATATATATTTTTAACCAGCAATTTATTACTGACGAGAACAACATTTACGTTACAATCACAATATAAAGATCTTAAAGAAATTCACAGCCAATTAATTGGCTTTATAATCAACAATTTATAGATCAGGAATACTAAAACATCACAAAACGTCTGCTTCGAACTTTTCTTTATAACAAAATATAATACTTTTATAATTTTAAATATATAATTTTACTTTTAGCTCTAGGCCTTATATAAATTTGTAACAGGTGGGTAAGGATATATTATAATAGAGATCTCAATAATACGTTTTAAGCTACTCTATACGAGATTCATTGAAGGCGAATTGACACTTCAATGTTTAATACTATAATATTCTAATCTTTGTATTTCTATCACACAAATTTTAACATCAATACAATAAAATTTGGAATATAATATTAAAATAAACTAATGCCTAATTTTCATAGGAACTAAAATAGGCGAATCGTGGAAAATAAAAACGGAAATGTTTCATATGTTATACCAATAATAGTAAATAAAAAAAAGACTTGAATATAGTTATATAAAAAGCTATTGAACTCTACGTAGAGACACAAATAATAGCTATTAGTAAAAAAAAGTATTTAGTAGGTATACCTTTAAAAAATAACTAAAAAATAGGCTTTGTTTCTAAAAACCTAGATAGAGTTGTCATGCTTAAAAGAATAAAATAAACTTGATTACAGCTCAATAAAAAGCTATTAATCTCTTCTATGTTGGAGAGATTTAATCAACATCAAGAAATTTGAGGATGGCGCGGCCGTGTATTTCTGAAGCACACAGCTTGCGGACGACTTCCTCAGCCTCATCAGCTGGAAATACAACGTGTGGTGGCGGCACAATCTGAGAACAAAATATCAATATTAGTAAAAGTAAACAATTAGAGTTCTATCAGTTATTAAGAGTGGCACTACCGGTGCTTTAAGTGTTCTTAGCTGGTTGCACACTACTCAGGCAAGGAGGTAGATGAGCTCTCGACCCCCGCGTGGACGACTTGAAAGCAACATAGACTTAGTGATACAATCTAATGCCCGGTTCCTATAACAAACTATCCGCTAACTGTAACAGTAACCTTAAGTTGTTCACTTAACTATTCACTGACGTTTGAAAAGTACTATAAAACAGTTTTACTCTTATTCATACTTTATGCTAGTTGTTGTCGGTAACTTGACTTACGAGTGGTTTTATAAGAACGATTTTGACCTACGGCTGGTATATAACTGGTCGGCTTAAAAACGATCCGTTTGACAGATATAGGAACTTGCATAAGACCTATTTCGGCGAAACAAAAACAATCTAGGGAAGTCCGCTAGCGCACCCAACAGGCAATTACAGCTTTTGGAGGCAACACCAAAACTGTGGAAACTAACTTCTGTGGTTCCTCACTGCCACTGCTGAGTCTGGTGGAAAACGTCCTGAGGATCTCTTTAACCTTAACTTTATTCCTACTTCGTCTTTGCTCCTACGCAGCATCCGCATTCTATCAACCAAACCGATAGACGAACAAAACGTACAGCGCGTCTTTTTTGTCGAACAATCGTCAAATAAAACTTTCTTGTTTAGTAACTTATTTTAGGCATATAAAGATTAATTAAGAAAATTAAATACTTACTTCTCCCTTAGCAACATGATCGACAAGTTCACGAAGCTGTTCAATACTTCCATTTTGTACAACCACAATGTACACATTCATCTCATCGGCTTTCCTCGAGAATTTCGGCAACAACTTCTCACCAACTTCTTCAGTCACCAACACTACACCGCCCTGTTAAAAACATGATATTAATTTTCTATAACAGTGGCTTCATTATTGAACTTCCTACATTCCAGCTTAACTTTCCTTTTACAGTTACGTAGGTAAATTATATTTTATCATCATCAGCTAGAACGCGTCCACGGCTGAACATAGGCCTCCCCCTTAGAACCATCGGTTGTCGGTTCTTCGAGCGATGTGGCCAGCCCATTGACACTTTAGCTATGTCGGTAACTCCGGTTTTTTTAGCGAATATCCTCGTTCCGGATTCTATCGCGCAAAGACACACCAAGCATAGCCTCTCCATTGCCCGCTGAGTGACTCTGAGCTTTTATATTTACTGGTTAGTAAGTATAAGGAATCGGTATATTAATAAATTAATATACCGATTCCTTATTTATCCTCGCGATATTTATATAATATTGTAAAGACGCTATCGTGACCGGTTGGACGTTATTAAACAAAATGGACTGGCCACAAAGTTACTTTCGTCATATAACATATGAAGGACATTTACATATCAACATGTCAATGAGTCACATATATTGTACAATGAATTTGTTATTCGATGAGTATATTAAAAGATACATACTTAGTTACATTTTATTCATAAACATCTTACGAGCTCATCGCTACCAGTCGACCAAAGGATTTACATACTTATTTATATATGAGTATTTTGGGCCAATTATACTTTTCTATAGACTTGTTAACTATTAGGCAGAGTTCCCCTTTACACGTTTTCATAAGTAAATGGTATATCACTTTTGTTTTTGATATATTTCGGCATAGTGGATGTGATTGCTACTAACAGTTATTGAATTGTAGTAGCAGTGACATCCATTTATGAACCACACTCCAGCTTAACATCAAGCGAGGTGCTGTCATCTGTCGAGTCACAATAAAAAAAGGAAATATATGACAATCTATTAATATTACTAATTTAAACAGCGAATTAAGTATTTGAGAAAGTGTTTACCGGTGTAAGGCATTGCATGGAGCGATGCAATGCGCGCGAATTGGTCCCAAAATTCATGACAACATTAACTTTGCCACCACAGACATTAGTTGTGCGCTCAATTATTTGCTTCTCGTACATTTCATCGGACCAGCGAATCACCTTCACACTGCAAATTACATTCATCATTAAAATATGACATCTACAATAAAGCCATAGTAAACCGAAAAAAATATATTTCCAAAACAAAGTGCTCGCGAAATCTTAAACAATATATAAAAGCATAATAAATATTTACAGAGATAGTCCCAAAGAGACTGGCAATATTTTCCCTTTGTATAGCAAGGCTAATACGTTAGCAGAACTAATTACATACATTATCTTATGCATTATTAAACGTAATTTATGTATTACCTATAGATTATAAACATTACTAGATACTATCATATATCCGGACAAGCAATTGACCACATCATATCTAATCCTCCAATATTTAGCAACATTAATACACAGAACATACAGATAAATATGCAGTGGTGTTATAAAATCATTCATTACAATAATTTCTCATAGACTTATTACACACAGACTCTTATTACTCGTATTGCATGCAGTTCATACATACCCTGGGGTCTCCTGTGCCGAAATTATCCCCTCATCATTCAACGAAGCTACAGATATTGAGACTTTGTCGCGGAAAGACGCATTTTTGAAGTGAAGAGTTGCGAAACGCAAGGCCCACAGAGCCAATCCTCCAGTACCAACGATAAGGACTGTCGCTTTATCCTTAGCTCCGGGCTCTAAGAATGCCTCGCTCAAGAAACGACCGGCCGAGTACACGTTGTTCATGGCCAAAAGAGCCCCAGCCGGCAGCATAGCAGCTACGCTGAGAGGCACCTCTTCAGGGACAAGCACGAGTCCGCTCAAGTTCGACACCACGATGTAGTCAGCGTAGCCGGCAGGAGTTCCTGCTGTGGGGTATAGAACTATCCTCGATCCCTCTTCTAAGCCCAACGGGTTCTCGGCGTTCTCCCCAATGGCATCCACAATACCGGCCACTTCATATCCAGGAAATAGTGCACCGTCGCGAAGTCCAATGTGAGCGGGGGCCGGTCCATGTGTCAGGCCACATTCCATGTCACTTGATATCGAGCCCGTTGATGAGGTGCTGCAGACTGACATCGAGCGAGCACGGTGTGGGCGATAACAAGCCCCTGCGTATGCCACCCGCAGTCGTGCGCCAAGCGCGGGAACATCAGGCACGGGGATGTCATAGCTAAGCACGCACTCCCTGAGCGCGGCACCTGGGGACTCTATTGACACCTGCCTGCATAACTTACTCATTGCACCTTGGTTGCCTGGCAAATTCACATTAATTATATTTTTAGGCAGTTTATAGAATATACACAGGACAACAACAACAATTATCACGCCTCAATTCCTCAAAACAGGGATAGGCAGAGACAACGGAGCGCCATTTTCTACAATCCATACACATCCTTCCGCTTACTTCACATCCAACCTTCTCTTCATACAGAATTTGGTTTCAGGCACTCCGAATACCTGATTTTTTCAAATATCAAGAAACAATCTGAAAAATAGACTGAATAATATGATGAATATAAAATGTAATAAAATATATTATTGTATCATAGAAACTGGACGACCGATGTTAATATATCAAAGATATGTGACATTGGTACCGGCAAATAGATTTGAACCAGGGGTTCTCGGTTTGCGTGACGATTGCACAACCACTACATAATTATAATATAATAAAGTAATGTCATTAGTTATAATCCCTGACCCATCATCTCTCCTTGTATTCTGTTTGTTGTATGTTAGAATAAAGCTGCTTGTAAAACTTGTTAATAAGAACCTATTTAACTAATAGGTTTTGTTTCCATATATAAAACATCCGCAACGTCGTACAGATCTGGAATGAAAGCAGGCGCTTGTAAGTAAATGAAATAAAATTAAATCAAAGGTGACAGTTCTAATTATACTAAGCAACTAAACGCACTTGTATCATTGAAACTAGGCGACCAAAGTACTTATATCAAAGATACATTGGTACTGGCAAGTGGTTTTTGAACTAGGTGTGTTGGTTTGCGTGACAATTTTACTACCACTAGACCACGGTCGCCTTATAATAGGGAAATGGACAGTGTTAATTAAACAAGCTAATGTAAAAGTTAAACCTTTTTGATGAAAAATTCTATTTTGAAAATACAATTATAATTAACACACGAGTGAAAATGATCAGAATATTATGTTACAATCAAAAAGATTTTTCTGAATCAATAACAATTTAGAACCTTAAGAAGAATTAAGTCTAGACAATATATATATTGTGAGATAAAAAGGTGTCTTTTTTTATTGTGGCTCAAAATATTACAGTACCCAGCTTGATGTTAAGCTGGAGTACTACTACCAGCGCCGGATTTAAACTTCGGCGGCCCATAGGCAGAGCATGTGGTCGAGGCCCTCAAATCGTCAAGTAAAGAAGAGAGCAACTGAATAAGTTGGCTAACATGAAATTTATTCAAAATATAACTTAGGTAGGTACAAACTAAATTATTTTTCGTCTGACTTTCATATTAATAAACGTATCGACAATATCGTCGAAGTCTGTTTCCCTCAAAACATCACTTTCTAAACTAAGGAGAGACAAAATATTTAATTTGTCCTCTATTTGTAACAAAATACAGTATTTTTTTGTTTCTACTGAGCCTTTATCGATTTAATTTCAATTTTTTATGGTGAGGTGTCGGCCTCCTTGTGGTGGCGGCTCAAAGGCAACTGCCTATGTTGCCTATGCCTTAATCCGGCACTGACTACTACAGTTAAAAAATTGCGACTGCAAACAATATAGCGGCTTAGTTAGAATCAGAAACTTACAGGCTGATTCCAAAACGCGTCTAAGTCACTTCACGGTCTGTACACTCAGAAATTGGTAGACTGGGCAAAGGACCACCAACTGTTCTGCCTATCACTCTTACAACTTAATTCTTGTCATAAGGTTCTAAAATATTTACGAAGGTTAGCTAAGAATTGCTTAATCCATACAGTTGCTTGGATGACATATACGTGATTTTGTAGGGACTACGTAATTCTTGTTGGTTAGTTAAGTTTGGTATTAACGCCTAATTAATACTAATTGCATGTTATTTCAACTACATTACAGCAAATTGTCAAAGGATTGCTTCTTTTTGCGCCTTTTTACCGATTTTCTACAAGAAAACACACTCATTTTAAGCGCTTTATTACAATGGGATTAAGAGGATGTCAATTAATTACGTGAGAATAAATTAACTAATTACAGACGGTATGTATCCTGGCCTGGCGGTTGCTAATGCGCTTAGATTGTGACGTCACACGGCGGGATGACGTCATAATGACAGCATTATGTACTGGCATTAACCATTAGCAAACCAATCCCTAGGACACGTCATGTTTTGTTACCTTAACAAGTTCTAGCGCGTCAGCAACTGCCGGAGATTAAACACCTTAAACCTAGTATCATTTTTTCTCCCATATAGGATTCATAGAAAAAATACAGTATACCTACAGAAAACATTAGTATTAAATAAGTACTAATGTATAATCATATACATAAAAACTTAAATATCTAACGTAAATATCTAAAAAAAACAAAACACACTTTAATTAAAATACACCTTATAAAACAATCGAAGCATTGACAAGAAGCATCAATGTCACGTAATTAATGGATGTCCCCTAAGACACAACTCTTCTATGTCTAAACAAACGATTTTTTTTATTTAAGCTCGAAATATGACAACACCCCGACCGATGTTAAACTAGAGTGTGGTCCATTAATGGAAGCGACTGCTAGTACATTTAAATAACTGCAAGTATCAGTCGCATCCACTATGCCGGCCTAGTTAAACCGAAAACTTTCAAGCTGATCTCAAAACGCGACCAAGTCACTTTAAATGAGAAATATCTTCCACCTAATATTGTCGTGAACTTCATTAGCAGTATTATAAATAAGTACGTACAATAGAGTTCGGTTAAATAATTTTATTGGGTTCCCGAATCATAGCAATGGTATAGTCTGTCTAAGATAGCAAATTAAATAATAAATATTTATTAAAGAATTAAATAATACTACTGATAATATTCATGATTACATTAAAAGTTTTACCTACCTAAACATAATCTGCTAAATAGGCTATTAGTTTAAAAAAAAATATTTAAGTAGTGTGTTAAATAAAAAAAAGCAAAAGATTCAAAACTCACAAAATTCTACGAAATCATGAAATATTGCAAAATAATGCAAGAACTAAAGCAATTGAAATAGGTGCTAATGTTCATATTAATACTTAATGGTGACTATTTGGATTACTAAGCATCACTGAATGACCTATAACTTACTCCAAAATTATAAGATCAAAGATCGACGTCGAGGAGGTTGTGCTTACTTAAATATTATTCATAAGCGGTTATTGTTCTTTGTTTTAAGTTAAGAAGCTGTGATGCTTGATAGCTTTAGAATATATATTATAGTTAGGTACATTAATATTGGGTACTTTTCCTGTGACAATGATCATCTTCATCTCTTTAAAATTTACATAAGATGAACAAAACGAAAATGATAAATTTTCTATTTAGTCTGGCAAAGAAAATCTAGTAGCATTAAGTCGCCTTTGTACATTTGTGTACAAGTTATAAATCGTAACATGCAGTGAATAGGTACTAAAGTATTATTTGTTCAAGCCCAAAACCATAATAAACACGTACATTTGATCTAGGGTAAACTATAATTTATAACGTTAATAATTAAGGGTAAACTACGGGCTGCGCAAAAGGTCACCCATGCGATGGACCGATGAGACTAAATCAACAATCACAAGTGTCTATAATAAATATGTGCAAAATGTATACCAGACCTGCAGATGTTCATAAATGGAAACAGTAAAGAAAATAACATAAAAGCAGAATCAGCAGATATAAAGTTGACTATAAACTGTTGAGCTGGGAGTTCACATACAGGTTGAAATATGTACTTGTTTGCTAAGGCCACCCTGAAAGTATACTTGCAACTTTTGTGTAGTATCGAATATCTTTATATTTATTTCCTGTCGGTGTCTGAACTCCTCCCAAACGGGGCTAATCGTGAATCTAAACGAATCAGGTCCAGGAACCCACTTAAAAAAACAATAAAGATGGGTCGTCGTAACGCGACACTTCAATTTAATATCTGCCCGAGCATAGACTTGTAGTATTAAACAATTTCATAGTTCCATCTCATACATATCCCTTGGATACTTATGGTCCATTACATGAAAATAAATCATCAGGACCTCCAGGTCAGACATAGGCTCATAGTAATAATCAACTTGAGTTTAAGCACCATAGTTCTATGTCATAGATATGTCTTGGATCCTCGAGGCCCATCATCAGGCATTCCAGGTCTTCAATCTTATATCAAATCAGGTATAGATTCGTAGCAAAAAACAATTTTAGTTGTATGTTCTATCTTCTACATGTGTCTTGGATCCTCATAACCCATCATCAGGCATTCCAGGTCTTCAATCTGATATCACGTAGGTATAGATTCGTAGCAAAAACAATTTTTGTTTAAGCACATATGTAGTTCTATCTTATACATATGTCTTCAATCCTCATAAAAAAAAAGCCATCATCATTTCAGGTCCTTAATCTGATATCAGGTAAGGATAGATTAGTAGTAAAAAAAACATTTTGAGTCTAAGGACCATAGTTCTATCTTATATCTATCTCTTGAATCTTCGTAGTTCATCATCAGGAATTACAGGTCATCAATCTGATATCAGGTCAGGTATAGATTCGTAGCAAAAAAAAATAGTTTAAGTACATAGTTCTATCTTATACATATGTCTTGAATGTTTATAACCCATTATCAGGCATTCCAGGTCCTTAATCTGATATCAGGTCAGGATAGATTAGTAGGAAAAAAACAATTTTAGTATAAGCACCATGGTTCTATCTTATATATATCTCTTAGATCATCATAGTACATCATCAGGAAATTCAGGTCATCATCTGATATCAGGTCAGGATAAATTAGTAGCAAAAAAAACAATTTTAGTTAAAGACCCATTGTTCTATCTTATATAACTCTCTTGGATCCTCACAGTACATCAGGCAATTTAGGTCATCAATCTGATATCAGGTCAGATATAGGTTTGTAGTAAAAACAATTTGGTTTAAGCACCATAGCTGTTTCTCATACATATTCCATTGATATGCATGGCTTATCATGAGGTACTCCAAGGCTAAAGGCCCATAGTCAGAAACAATTTAAGTTAAAGAAATTTTAGTTTAGGCAAGTTAAAGGAGGCCTCAATGGCTGGAGGGAAAGGCCTTCCTCCTCACATCTCACTAACATATTACTAGTCCTTCTTGAATTTCTTCCAGACTTACTCTAATAATAACAGAAATGGGTTTGAAAATTCACAAGTTTAAACACGGAAGAAACCCACTCTAGGCATAGCATAGCACATAGCAACACTCAAAGCAAGAAATTAATTTAAAAAAAGAATAAAATAGAATTAATAATTTGTAAACAAGATAAGGTTGTTTTTCTTACCATACTTTAAGGAGTTTTTAAACAGTAGGACAAACTGGGAATAGCAAAATAATAAAATTTAATCCCGGTCCAAATTGAGCCTTGTTTTCTTTTTTGTTTATTCGTTATATAGTAGACCGAATTGGGAATAACTCGTTTGACATACAAATATCACATAATTAGATATACATATGTATATTATATACTGGGTTTAACATTGAAAAGATTGTATGTTGACTTCCGAAACCATGTGAGATTGTGTTTTTTTGTTTTTGGCTCGACATATGACAGTGCCCTGCCTGATATTAGGTTGAAGTGCGGTCCAAAAATGGAGGCAACTGCTACTACAGTTAAATAACTGCCAGTAGCAGTCACATGCCTATTTGGAACCAGAAACTTAAAAACTCATCCTGAAATATGACTAAAGTTACTTTGAGGCCTATACACTTGTAAGTGGTGATACAACCCCACATAGGCAGACACCTGTACTGTAGTCAATGTGTCATTTTATCTTTTAGTTTTGGAGGTCCTCATACTTACAAATCTCATTTTCACAGAATGTATAACAGAAAATCTTACTCAGTTGTGTCAATCGAGTTGCATTACAATTCAATTCTAAGCTATTCTTAGTCATATGATTAAAATTCCCATATACAAATGAATAAAACAAGAGAAACATTATCTAATGAAATTGCCAAAATAAGGCAAAAATTTTATAAACATAATTTAAGACATATTTTAGGAATAACCTTCAAATTCTAATAAAGGTCATATTAGAATAACTCAATTTATTCACACGCAAATGGAATCCAATTGGATATAATAAATACTCTCGAGATATTTACTAAGGAAATTATATATAATTAGCAAGTACCTTATAGAAAAGTACATCTATGTTAAAAGCGTCCACATTAACAGAGGGCGTATATTAAGTTTTGTTGTTTACTATTATTGTATATGAGTATGTTTAACGATATATTTAATACCCATAACTTAAAATAATATGAAAATATGCAATAAACAGCATTGTTTAATTAATAATTTTAATAAGACAAAAGAACGTCGCAATACCTATATTCAAACAATGCGAAGTCCTGAAAGACGTACAAAGTCCAGTTCTTATTTCAATTCAAGTTATACCTATTTAAAAGACGTACTATGCTATAATAATATATAGTTATCCAAATTATAATAAGAATATAAGAAAATTCATACATACCTAAATTTTGGCAAAACAATAAACACAAGAAATAACTCTTTTATATAATAGTTTAAAGATTTATATAGCCTGTAATTATTTATTTACGTATTTGATACAATTTAAAAGTTAGTATACTAATTATTCGTAAATACGAACAAAAGTGAGACTAACAAAAATTTTGCACAGTAACACACATATAGATTATTTTTGAGAATGCTCGGCGGCGTAGAGGGCGCCTGCGTGATATCAATACCACCTAGCGGCAATGTTTAGCATCCATACAGAACAGAGAATAGTATCATCGTCTTGATGCGCTAACTTGACATGGTTTACTCAGCGAAATGGAAAATGTTAACTAAATTATTTTTTTACAGATAATACAAAAGCTATTTGTATTCTTTGCAAAAATAAAAAAAAATACACGTTGAAGAATAATTCCAAGATATGGAATTTTAAAGTGAGCGCACGATGATCAAGCGAGTGTTGCACTATGATCATTGGGCGATCATAGTGCAACACTCGCTTAGGCCGTTCGCGCGCTTCCTTACCGCTGCCTTACGTTTCACTAAATTTTCACTAAATAATTCATTTCATTTCATAAAAATTATAAATATTTATTTTATACATCCAAACCAATTGTATATCCAAACCAAAAACATGTGTTTTTCAAATTGTACAAATACAGCCACCATGGTTGTATTTGTACAAAAGTGTTTTTTTCTCTTTCCAATGGATGTCAAGCAAACATAAATGATGGCTCTCTGGCGCATACCAATTCACGGATCAACAGTCGTAATGCAGGGCCACCCATTTTGCCTCGGTGCAGACATACGATGCCTGAAATTCGTTTCAGACAACGCGATGTCCGCATGGAGCAACTATCTCTAATATCCGTCCCTTTTCGAAATCCTGCATCTATTATCTATTTAATTTAATTTAATTTTGAATAAAACAAAAACTAGTGTATTTGTATAAATAAAGGCATTACTGTAATAATTTTTAGTGATTTTTAATACTTATTAACATTCCTCATCCTTTGAGTTATGCCGTGATAACACGCGCCGAGTTAAGTGGCCAGACAGCGCCTTGGCCAAGTTGTCGCGGTTGATAATTAAGATAACTAGTAATATGTTAATTTAACATACTTGTATTATGATTGTGGGTTGGTATGAACTCTCTGACGAGTGCTCGGCCGAGAAAGCCACTCAAACCTCGTTTACTACCCACCCTAGCGCTCAGTGCGGGGTATGCTGAGCGGGGGTGCGGTGTATGCTCTTAATAATTAATTAAGAGATACTTTTTCATCACACATATTCGTGTAACATTTATGGTTTTGTAGCGCACACGCCAGAATAAATGAGGGAAAGGTACTTACGTCACACTTATTGACCTTATATTTTGGCCAATTTACTCATTATAGATTATAGCCTAAATGCCATTCTAGAGTATTAGTTATATTTTGTGATTTTTAATTTTTTAATTTTTTATATAATTTAAATATAATTAATTTTTATATTATATTTATTATTATTAGGATTTAGTGTGAAAGAGTAACAAACATCCACTCCACACATACATCCATACAAACTTTTGCTTTTATAACATTAGTGGGATAATTATGTTCTCTATTTTTTTATTTCCGTTTCATCAAGTTTTAAATCACAACGATACTTACGACATAAAGAAGTTTACACTTCAAAAACTAGTAAAATGTTGAAAACTAGAAATAAAATAATAAGTTATGGGGCGTTCTCACGGGGCGATTTTAGTTGATCAACTGCAAAATCGTTCGTGATTTGAACCGTCTGAACAGACTTTCAATCAAGTTGAAGCAATAAATATCTATTCAACAAAAGTTAAAGACCTTTCTACTTTTGTTGATTCATTTGACAGCTGACAGCGAATCGACTCGTCTGAACTTGTTCGTTAAACTTGCATTGAATAATCAGTCCAATCAGTCAGTTGATTGCATTCCTCTGTCACCAGTATTTTGTTTGTTTGTAAAATAAAATGTGAATTGTGGCGTCCACATCCACGAAAAAAATGCTAAATTAACACCTTTCAATCTTTGAATGTCCCGTTCCTGCGCCGCCGTGAGCCAACTCAATTTAAGAAGTGAGTTGACACATGCGGTGAACTGAGTTAGTGAGTGAGCGCATCTCAGTGAGTGAAATGTCAAATGTCTATCGTGAATGTTGTGCTCGGGGCGCTGGTTGTTGATATTTTATAGTTTGATTTGAACATAAAGCAAACATTTCTGTATATTATTTTATAGTTCTGTATGAAGTAAGCATCTGATATTGTCGGGTATATAAATAAGGATGTTTCTCAAATAAATACGATTATTTTGCTTGTCGCATTATGACAAAAAGTTTACTTACACCGATGTTTATATTTACGTAAAAAGCATGTAGACATTTGTACGACGAAATAAAGATGAAATTTAATAAACAAGAATTGGCAGCGATAGCTTCTCAGCCTTCACAAAACTTTGATAAAGAGGGAGTGTTAATATTTAAAGAAAAACAAGATGGATTCTTTCGTAGATTGGAAGGTACAGTAAACATTGAGTTTTTGTAATTTATTATAGTACTTCTAGAAGTCTGTTAGAAGCAATATTACAAATATATATATTCTATATATTATATTTAGTAATACAAAGTGGTATGAATAATATACTCAATACTTTTATACCATTTATTGTCCTTGAATAAAATATCAAATAGAAAAATAGTTTTGATTATTATCCACTGTCTGAATATACAATGTTATCAGCTCCTTGCACAGAAGGAGTAAACAGGATTAAAAGCACAGTACATCTTAGTAAGATCATATTAAGATTTCCTATTGAAGTGAATTTATTAAGTGAGATGGGATTTAAAGTTGTGCCTAAAATATTTTAATTTTATACCCTAATTAATCTATGCCTGATTATATATTTTAATTATTTTGTTTTAGTATGTGTGTCTCGTTGGTATAGGCTAAGAGGAAATTTGTTATTTTACTTCCGAGGCCCCGAGCAATGGTCTGAGCCAGCTGGTTTAATAGTATTAGAGAATCATACTGTAAAATTGCAAGATCTAGATGAAAATGGCCAATGGGGTTTTCACATAGGTGAGTTATGACAACTTTCTATAATCTTTTAAGAAGATGAGCATACAACAGTCTTCTCCGCACTCATCACAGTCCAAGACTAATACACCTATTTCTTAAATAGACTGTTTTCATTATTATGGCCTGGCGAATGGCAACACTGCATGATGTTACGCAGAGGTTATGCGAACTCTGGAGCCTCTGCAATTACGCAGAGACATGGCGGCTCTTTGCGTCCTCTATCGCCTATACCACGGGGAATGTTCCGAGGAGCTCTTTAACCTTGTTCCTATCTCATCTTTTCACACCCGTAACATCCGCACTGGTCGGGGGAAGCATTCACATTTTGTCAACAGAATCGGTAATCGAACTAAAAAGTTTGGTGCATCTTTTCTTTGTAGAACAATCGACAAGTGGAATGCTTTGCCAGCCCATGTGTTCTCTCCCTCCTATAACCTTGGATCCTTCAAGCGATGCGTGAAGAAGCACCTTTGGCCGGCATAATGACGGCGGGTGAGACAGCCGCGTACTAACTCGGTTGTTTCAGTCGTCGGCACTTTTGGATCTCCTCTTGCTTATCATCAGGCATGTCGATGTCAAATGTCGTGTCACAATAAAAAAATAAAAAAAATGTTAAGCTAGAGTGTGGTCCATGAATGTATGCTACTGCTACAGTATACAAACGGGCAACTTATAAGTCTGTACACTTAAAAGTAGTGGTAATATCCTGGAATGACAGACTTTTAATCATCAACTTTTTAATATTATTTGACTGTATTTTTTTTTCCAGTATTTGAAGGTGGTACTTCATACAAATTTGCAACATTATCTCTTTCTGACCGGGATTCCTTAGTCGAGTACATACGGACGGCATCATCACTACATTTAAAGTCTCAGTTATCATTATTAAATAGAAAATTATTAGATACACCTGCAAGAGATATGGATATTAATACTTGGAGACATGTCAAGAAGTTGCCATTCGGTAAAAATAACTATTATTGTTTCTTTTCAAAATAATAAATTTATAAATCTGATGTGGATGGATGCGTTAAACAAGGCAGGCTCCTGGGCCTGTGTTTTCCGATCAAATCGAAGACATCCTCAAGAAAGAGAGAGCTTGAGCTTGTATGAAGAGAATTGTGGATGTGAAGGAAGCGAGGGAGTTATGTCAGGATCGTGGCAAGTGGCCCTCCATTGTCTCTGTCTATCCCCATGGGAGAAAGGCGTGACGATTTGATTTGATTTTTAAAATATTAAACTGAGGTGATAGTGAGCAATTCTGAGTGATGGCGACTGAGGCAGCGGTAACCTTTTTGAGTTGTTGGCACTTTTGGACCTTCCTTTGCGTACCATTAGGGAAGTCAAGGTCAAATTAGATGTCGAATCACAATTTAAAAAAACACAAAATGTAGGATTTTTTAAAAGTTTTTTTAGATTTCTATACTAAGCTACTAAAGTGCTTATATCATAGAAACAGGACAACCAAAGTACATATATCAAAGATACATTGGTACTGGTGGGTGGTCTCAAACTCATGCTCTCAGTTTGTGTAACCATTGCACTGCCACTATACCACGGTCACCTTAATTAACGCATAAACAGAAAATTAGAGTAGAGCAGTTTTTGATAAGAAATAACATAAATATAATTAGATGAGATACATATTAGTGATCAGACATAATTATGATAGTTTGTTATCTATATGCCCTTCAATTCTTCTACATAACTGATTTATTAACTACATAAAAAACTATAATAATTTGAATTTTCAGATTTAAATGAAGTGCCAATGTGTGAATTGGCATTATCATGTGACAACTTACTCTGTTTCCCCAATGGTAGACCTCCATCGCCAATGATTGTAATACATGCTAAATATTCTAATGGTGATTGTATAAGATACGCAAATACCGAAGTCATTGATGTAAGTTACTATTTTTAAAACATTTTTTTATAACTTTAATCAGGTTAAATCCACGGATGTGGAAAGTGTATTAACATTTTTAGGGAAGTTTTCTCTAAAGAAAATTTAATATATATAATCTTTTATTAATGCAACTCGACATTTGACCTAGACTTAACCTTGACATGATGGTAAGCAAAAAGAGTGCCAACGACCGAGGCAACCGTATCAGTTCACGATTGCCGATCACTATGCCAGCCAAAGGTGCTTCTTCACACATTGCTTGAAGGATCCATCCAGATGGCGTTTTATTTTGCCAATATTTTGCCTTCTGGATTATTTTTTACAATTTATATAAAATCATACTAAAATTACCCTGAATATCTAGCTAACATGGCTTATCTGGCTATGTTTTATCCTCTAGTCTTCCCCTTATAATGTTACTTATTTCTACTATTAAAAACTATAATTTTAGCTCCATATTTAATCAAAACTAACACATTTGACTGCCCACCCACGCTTCTTTCCTACTTCTGCACTTCTGGCTGCAAATGCTTTAGATAATTTGTCTTTGTCCCATTATTTGTTGAATCGGGGTATATACTCGAATTCAGCTTTCGTTTCATTTTTTTTACAATTTTGTTTATTTAAATGCATTGCGAATACCGGATACTGATTGTTCGTTCATGTGCTTACGATGGATAAGTGGATAATGCATTGCATTAACAATAAAGTAAACCGTTAAACTAGAAATTCTCCCACGTCGTACTATGGCAAAGTCTGCAAGAACCCAGTTGTACAGTCTGCAGAGAACGAAATTTTCCGAAGGACGAAGCTTTGTTCGACCTTACGTATTTGTCTTGTGCTAAGATGCTGATACATGGACAAAATCCATTAGCAGACAAAGATTGTTTCTTTTTTTTCAACTGTCATCGGTCTACGCCCAATAATTTAGGTATATTGCACGTTTCGATACTAATGCGCTGCTGCGCGGCATCACAATCCTTCCAAATCCCTTGATGTAGCGAATGGAAGAGGGAGATATTAAAATGCATTTATGCGAGTAATGTGAATGTAGAATAATAATGCTTTCGATAAATATTAGTTAATAATTTGCACAGAAATATTGTTTAGATTTGTTACGCGAAAGTAAACGTAAGAATAATGTCGTGCGTGATAAATGTAGAGTGCAAAGATTTTATTAAATATAGTGATAAGGATTTAGAAGTGTATGTTGCATTGCTTTGGGCAGATTGAAAGGTGATCAATGGAAGAGATTTGAAATCAGAAGCGATTGGAAGGACGACCCAGAAGAATTGTTCTTTAAGAGAAGAAAGTCTTAAACCAAGGGTCTGCAGTGCCAATTCTCTTCATATAATGTGGAAGCGAGAGAGTTGTGTCAAGATTAAAAGTTGCGCTCCATTATCTCTGCGTATTCCTTTGGGAATTAATGCATGATTTTTTTATTGATTGATTGATAAATGGAAAATAAGTACAGCATGATGTTTTGCGAATATTTTTACATTTCCAGAATATTCTGGAATGCACTTAATTTGAGTTATACAATAGTTGCAAACGAAATGTATACTATTAGGTAGGGGTTTTCATTTTTAGTTGCACGAAAAGTAATGTTTTATAGTGATTTGAAATCCTATACCACCGGACCCTTTTCCGTTTCTCATATATAATTTGCAGTCTGTTACAGTTGTTGTTCCTCGTACTGCATCCAAGTTGAATTCGAGAAAATTTCATATACGAATTTTCCCTACATTATTTTCTCAAATTCGAATTAAAAACAGTTCAGTAAATGTCTAACATATGAAGGATATTCTAAAAACATATTATGTTTTTTATTAAAGGCGACCGTGGTGTAGTGGCAGTGCAATGGTTACGCAAACCTAAGAGCACGAGTTCGAGACCACCCACCGGTACCAATGTATCTTTGATATATGACTTTGATTGTCTTGTTTCTATGATAGTATCACTTTAGTAGCTTAGCATAGAAATGTAAATAAAAATATGTAAAATATATTTAGGAGCTTAATTTATATATTTATTTACACATTTCAGAGTTGCAGTAATCCAAGTTTTTTGAGAACAATAATGTTTAGAGAAAATGATGGGCTTACTGGTGATACGGTTATTAGAATTACAGTGTATGACATTATAGAGAAAATATCACAAACACCATTACCTATAGGTTTTGCTAATATTTTATTAAGCACTATACAGGTGAGATTTAAATTGTTGGGAATAAGATGTTTTGAGTTGGCTTTTAATAAGTATAGAGACCGTGAAGTAAACTTAGTCCCATTTTGGGGGTTAGCTTCTAAGTTGTAAGTTGCCGCGTTCTGTGACTGCTACTTACAGTAATCGAACTGTAAATAGTAGTCACCTTCATTCATGGACCGCACTCAGGTTAACATTAGGCCGGGTGATGTCATATGTCGAGTATCAAAATTAAAAACAATCAATCAAATTGCCACGCCTTTTTCCCACAGGGATAGGCATAGACAATGGAGCGCCACTTGCCACGATCCTGACACAACTCCTTCGCTTCCTTCACATTCACAATTAAAAACATAAAACATGAATTTTTACGTCGCATACAAATGATACAAAATTGCATCTATTCCCGATCGATACTCCACGGTCTTGTACGGGCTGTATACTTGTAAGTTGTGATACTGACCCAGATCGGCAGACTGGGTTCCACTGCCTACCACACTAATAACCAGACTTGGAGAAAATATCCGCCTGTTTTTTTATTATATTAGTAACATTCAATCCTACGAGTATTAATCATATAGTATTACAAATAAAGGCTATGAAATTAATATTTGTTTCGACCAGGAAAAATGTAGTAATTTATAATCGTTTTTCAAAGAGTGGTAGGCAGTGGTACCCAGTCTGCCGATCCGGGGAGTACCACCACTTACAAGTATACAGACCGTAAAGTGATTTGGTTGAATTTCGGTATCTGCTTGTAAGTTGCGGGTTCAATCTAGGCTGGCATAGTGGATTCATTTCAGTAGCAGTGAAATTCATTCATGGACCACACTACGGCTTTACATCAAGCGGGGTGCTGTCATATGTCGAGTCACAATAAACGTAAAGAAGTTGACACCAAGACTTATTTCAGGATACCCAAAGACTAAGAACCGTGCTAAACGGTCCGAATAAGAAAACAGTTGGTTTCGTTACCATTAACGGTTGGAGATTGGAGCCATCTAGTACAAATGGCAGCCCTGTACATTCTAATGGGCCAATTAGCATGGAAATCCCACAAAAAGTACTATGTCACAAGAGGTCCCATTCATTGCCACCAAGGCTTGGTGTCAAACTAAAGTTACCATTCCATGGGAATATTATGAAGTATATATTCACTAATTGCAATCAAGCGTCGTATAGATTCCATTCGGGTTTGGGCGGCGATATCACGGTTTATGAAATAATGGCCGAAAGCAAACTTTGCTTTCAATTGCCTATACAATTGCTGTAAGTAATTAACTAATTTTAACCCTTTAATTCGCAATGTTAAGTGTACTTAACATCCCAAACAAAAAAATCCCGCGTATTTATAACTGGCAGCCTAGTATTAATCTTACTACTCGAAAGAGCATTTATTCAAGTAGTAAGATTAATACTAGGCTGCCAGTTATAAATACGCGGTTTTTTTTGTTTGTTTGGGATGTTAAGTACACTTAACATTGCGAATTAAAGGGTTAATTTACCTAATCATAAGCTTATATTTGTAGTCAAATGAAAAAATGTCCATAAATTTTTGTAAAGTTGTATTCTAACCGAAGATATAGTTTCTCAACTACTTTCGGTACAGAGACAAATGTTGTACATAGGCTAACTTACTTGAATAAATCAATCAATCTAATTGTCACGCCTGTCACGATAGGCTGAGGCCATGGAGCGCCACTTGCCACGATCCTGACACAATTTCCTCGCTTCCTTTACATCCACAATTCTCCTTATACAAGCTCTACGGTTATGGGCACTAGGCAACCTAGCTTTCTTGAGGATGTCTTCGATTTGATCGGAAAACAATTGGATGCATTGTTTAACGCATTTATCCACATCAAATTTATAAATTGCTTTCGTCAATCTACTTTCACTCATCCTTTCTATTTGCCCAAACCATTGCAGCATCCCTTTGTCAATCCTTGTCACATACATCTTCTTTCAAACCACATCTATTACGCACTATTTCTTATTCTATCCGCTATCGTTACTCCTCATACACTCCTGCATTTTTACAACGTTTATTCTACTCTCATGCTTCTTCGGCCACACCCAACATTTACTTTCATACATCAATGTAGGAACAAGTACCGCATTATGAACAGCCATCCTTGGCTTTTGGGACATTATTTGGCTGTTTATTATACTATGAATGGCACCGCTCACTAGGTTACCCTTTTGCATTCTTTTCTCAATATTTCTTTCCGTCTATCACTATCTCACATTCTCTCATTTCATCCCCTCTTTCCAAAACCATTACTTTGGTTTTACAATCATTTGCTTGGATAAAGATTATTAACTATTGAAAAAAAAATTAGAATTACATTTTTTTAATATTATAATTGTCTTGAACTATATACAGAACTTATTTTTTAAAATAATTAATAAATAACCTCATCACTATCAATTTCACCCCTTAACTCCCACAGTGTTAGGCAGAGACAATGGAACGCCACTTTCTATAATCCTGACACAACTAACTCTCTTGCTTTCTTGACACAACTAACTCTCTTGCTTTCTTGACACAACTAACTCTCTTGCTTTCTTGACATCCATAAAGAACATTACACGAGTATAATAATATAAATACAAAATTATTTTTTCTAGTAACCTCTACATACAACGGGAGTTGGAGTTATTGAACGAAATATTGTGCATTGGTGAATTGGGTGGCAAGTGGAAATATAGACAAATTGAACTATTAAATACACATTTATATTTATTAAAGTATTATAGCCACGCCAGTCAGAGTATGCAACGATACTTACATAATAGCAATGAAGTACATTTCAAAAAGAGCTCCGACAAAGGTATTGCTTATATTATATACTGCAATTTATTACAAATATGTGTTAAAAAAAAGAGATGGATATTTGCTTTGGGTCTGGTTATCAAAGAGTGGTAGGCAGTGGTACCCAGTCTGCCGATCCGGGGTAGTATCACCACTTACAAGTATACAGACCGTGAAGTGATTTCGGGATCAGCTTAAAAAGTTGCCGGTTCCATCTAGGCCGGCATAGTGGATGTGATTGCTACTCACAGTTATTGAATTGTAGTAGCAGTGACATTCATTCATGGACCACACTTCGGCTTAACATCAAGCGGGGTGCTGTCATATGTCGAGTTACAATAAAAATAAAATTATTTGTTATTAATTGTACTTTCTAGAAGTTGAAAATTCTTTAGGCGCGCGCACTAAGCTTTTTTGTGGGTATTGATTAGACTGAGCTCGTATGGGTAAATTCACTAGTTGCATCGACGTGTCTCTACTATACTCTACAAAAATTACGTACTGCCAGTGTCATCCTCAAGGAGATAGGATCGTTCTAGAAGACCTTTTGGAATTTCCCAATAAGTCTTATAAGGCACATAGATAAACGTAAACAAGCTCGCCACAATAGATTGCATGGGATGAATACCCAATAATCTCGTTTGCTAGAAAACAAAGAGCGCAAACACTAAAGGTGTTTACGAGTTTAAATCCAAGTGAAATGTTCTGGAACGATTGGAATATTCCTATTGAGGAGAGCGAAAGAATGAGCAGTCCGGTTTGGGAAGCGAAAACAAGCGATATCTGCGATTGGAAGGAAAGGACTTCGGCGAGAACAACGAGAGCGACTGGGATAAGACTTTGAGGAACATAAGGACGACTTTGGCTTGACAAATGGACTTCGAACGTGCTTGCTATTGGGGCACACTAATCACTCACCACATTTTTTTCCTCAAATAGTCGCACCCACTATCCCGACCTAGTTGCAACCGGCAACTCACAAGCTGATGAAGTTGCCGGTGGATGAAGATTATCAAGAAGATTTTCATTGTCATGTTTTTTCCACAGAGATAGGCAGAGACAATGGAGCGCTACTTGCCACGGTCCTGACACAACTCCTTCGCTTCCTTCACATGATCACGCTTAAAATCACATAAAATAGTGACTGAAGTATAAAAAAGTTAATATTATGTTGTAGATGATTCAAGTTTGGAGTTCGCACCAGTTAACTTGCACTTACAACGCATGTGGGCTTACAACGACACACTGAACAAGTGTCACTTTCATGATATTATCACTGTAGGCGCTTTCGCTGCACACACGCACGCAGCTGGACAATCGGGAGGTTTGATAAGGTGATATTTTGTTATGATATAGGCTGTAGGTAGGCCTCCCACTAGGTGGACTGATGACATAGTAAAAGTCACGAATAACCGGTGGATGCAGCTGGCATTTTGGAGAAGGCCTATGTTCAGCAGTGGACGCCTTCTGGCTGATGATGATGATAGGCTGTAATATAGGTCAACAAGGAATGTATGTGGAGTTAACAAGGATGATAGATATAATGAGGGATAGCGCAGTGCGCGATAGATGTGCTTTGAAAGGCGACCGTGGTGTAGTGGCAGTGAAATGGCTACGTGAGCCTAGTGGTACGTTCAAAACCACTCACCGGTACCAATGTATCTTTGATATATGTACTTTGGTTGTCCTGCTTTTATGATACAAGCACTTTAGTAGCTTAGTATAGAAATGTATAATAATAAATAAAGAAGATGTTGTGATAAGGATAGATAAAGGAATTAAGGCGACCGTGTAGTGGCAGTGCAATAGTCAAGCAAACCGAGATCACGGGTTCAAAATCACTTACCGGTACCAAATGTATCTTTAATATACGTACTTTTGTCGTCCTGTTCCTATCTTTAGTAGCTTAGTTTAGAAATGTAAAAAAAGATAATGTAAATGCTTCTATGGTTTGGGCAGATGGATAAGTATGGGTGAAAATAGATTGACGAAATAAATTTGGTGTGGATGGATGGAAAACAGACTAACCCAGGAGGGTGTTTTTTGTCTAAATCTGAGACATCCTCAAGAAAGCAGGGTTGCCTAGTGTACATAAATGTAAAGTGTGTATGAAGAGGATTGTGAAAGCGAGGGAGTTATGTTAGGAACGTGGTAAGTGGCGCTCCATTCTCTCTGTCTATCCCTGTGGAAAAAGGTTTAACAATTTGGTTGATTGATTGATATATGCTGTAGTTATTTGCAGGGGCGTCGATCATAAGAGATTTGTGGATGTGAATGAAGCAAGATAGTTGTAACAGGAACGTTGAAAGCGGCGCTCGGTTATCTCTGCCCTAACCTAACCCTGTAGGAATTGAGGCGTGAAACAATTCGAATTTATTAGAATATTAATTATAAGAGTATGATTCAACAAATATTGACATGCTTCACAAAATAACCTTGGATTCTCAAGCGATGCGTGAATAAGCACCTTTGGCCGGAATAGTGACGGCGACTGGGGCAACCGCAAACTGACACAGTTGCCCTAGTCATTGACACTCTTCGAACTCCTTTTGCTTAACATCTGGCAAGTCGAGTTTACAATAAAAAAATATATATATAAATTCGCAGGTTAGTCCAACAAATGAAAGAGACGAGCACTAAAGTGTCACTGAATTCGCCTGCAGCAAGCCGAGTACAAATGGCAGGTGATGCTGTACAAGCTATAAAGCAATTGCGAAAAGAAATATTCGTCATAATGGGAAAACTGCTCTCATTGGCTAAAATAAAAGAACCTAATGGTATGATACCTTTGGCTGAGGAAATGGTGGATAGAACAAGGACATTGCTAACTTTGTGGGACCCGGGGTTGGTTGAAGAGGCATTGAATTTTATTGAATGGCACAAGGTACCGCCATCTGCTGATAATGGAAACCCAGAGAATACATCTCAAGTGAGTAGTTATTTAGTGGAGGCACAAAGGCATAGTTTACAACTTTGTATGTTTTTTAACGGCCGTGTATTTTTATAACAGCTGTATGTATTTACAACAGCTGTATGTATTTACAACAGATGTATGTTTTTTACAACTGCTGTTTGTATTTACAACGGCTGTATGTTTTTTTACAACTGCTGTATGTTTTTTACAACTGCTGTTTGTATTTACAACGGCTGTATGTTTTTTTACAACTGCTGTTTGTATTTACAACGGCTGTATGTTTTTTACAACTGCTGTTTGTATTTACAACGGCTGTATGTTTTTTACAACTGCTGTTTGTATTTACAACGGCTGTATGTTTTTACAACAGCTGTATGTTTTAACAACTTTTGTGCCACTTACAAAAAACATACACTTACATAATTGCAAGTTGCAATCTCATCTATTATGCCGGCCTGGTAGAAACTGGCAACTTTCAAACAGATCCCGAAATGCGACCGAAACTGCCCCGGTTTGGCAGACTGCTAATGAATAACTGTCTGCCTGCCATTGCAATTATTATATTAAATAACATTTTCAGGTGAATTTTCCGCTGAAGCATTTCACTCAACACCTCAATTTATTGGAATTATGTGATCACGACTTTATGACACACACAAAAATGAAGGCTGCACATACATCGTCCACTCTCGATCTATCCGGCCTGTTTCCAACGACACCAATCGACGGAACCGAAAAATCATTCGATAATCACGAAAATGACTTACAATTTCATAATGAACATTTTGAAAATATAGATTCTAAAAAAAAAGTTATTGCGAATGCAGAACTATCAAATGAATCTATTAATTTTCTCAAACAATCATTCGATAACTTGCATGATGATCTCGACTGCAATTTGATTTGTTCGAATAATTGTGAAAGTTATGGCAAAGGGAGAGAAGTTGAGGTAATTATGATAACCTACTATATCGACGTAAAGGCGACCGTGGTGTAGTGGCAGTGCAATGGTTACACAAATCGAGAGCACGGGTTCGAAACCACCCACCAGTACCAATGTATCTTTGATATATGTACTTTGGTTGTCCTGTTTCTATGATACAAGCACTTAAGTAGCTTAGTATAGAACTATAAATTTAAAAAAATAGGTTAGTACACCGTGATGTATTGGTTGTGCAATGGTCACGCAAACCGAGAGCACGGGTTCGAAACCACCCACCAGTACCAATGTATCTTTGATATATGTACTTTGGTTGTCCTGTTTTTATGATACAAGCACTTTAGCTTAACAGCACTTTAGTTCAAAACAATTATTCAAATTGTCACGCCTTTTTCCCACAGGGATAGGCAGAGACAATGGGTCGCCACTTGCTACGATCGCCTCATTCACAATTCTCTTTTGTAAAGAAGCAAGGAAGCTTCATTATAGAGGTATATTAGAAAAATAAAGTAATAATCTATAATTTTAAAAATAAATTACTTATTTTTTATATATTTTTCTGATAACTGCCGCTACCTGGCCTGTCACAAGTTTCCGGCTTGACGTTGATTATTAGGTACCATTATCAATATATAGCGCGAAATACTAATGCTAAATATTAATACATATACGAGTATATATATATTATAATTTTATTGTTTTTAGTTTTTAGAAAGTGGCATCCAGTGTGAATGCGACATAAGCAATTGCTATCAAAGCAGTGACGAGCCAGAGCCTTGGGACCTCACACAATTGAACATCGAGGCGAGCGTTATGTGCCTAGTCAGTAAGGTACAATACTATTTAGTGTTTTTTTTTGTTTTTAAGAGTGGTATACAGACCGTGAAGTGACTTAGTCGCGTTTCGGGATCAGCTCGTAAGTGCCCGATTCCAACTAGACCGGCATAGTAGATGCGATTTCTACTGTTTTTTTTTTTCATTTACATTTCTATACTAAGCTACTAAAGTGCTTGTATCATAGAAACAGGACAACCAAAGTACATATATCAAAGATACATTGGTACCGGTGGTACATTGCACTGCCACTACACCACGGTCGCCCTAATTTATTTGTACTAGCAATCGCCTCTGATAATGGACCGCACTCTAGATTAACAAAAGAAGATGAGTTATTAGTACAAACTCTAGATAAAACTCGCTAGATTAATACTTATGTTTAATTGATTCTTATTTAACTTATCTATAAAAAAATGCAGGTTAAATTCTTATGCGGGCGTTGCGGTAGTCCTGCAGTGAGACTCAGAAATTATAAAATAACTAAAGGAACCCCATTTGGAAAACAAGTTAGTATATATATTATTTTATTTTTTATTGTGACTCGACATATGACAGCACCCCGCTTGATATCAAGCCGAAGTGTGGTCCATGAATGAATGTCACTGCTACTACAATTCAATAACTGTGAGTAGCAATCACATCCACTATGCCGGCCTAGATGGAACCGACAACTTACAAGCTAATCCCGAAACGTGACTAAATCATTTCAGTATGTGTGTGTTACTCAAATATGACAGTAACACCCACATACATTCTTGCTATTACTTATGTTAATAATAAAAAAAAATAAGTTAAGGAAAGGAAATGGTGAGAGAATTGATAACTGCAATATAGTCATTCGACTAGCTTCACTAAACTTCTGAGTGGTTGCAAATAAATTCGGGTTGCACTCCGGGATTGCCGGCAGAAGTGAAATGTTAATCTTAGTGGGAAATGTTTAAAAATTAAGTTATACATGTACAATAGAATCAAATTTATATAAAGTCATAAGTACTTAATTTTGTATTTTCTTCTTAAATAAATAAATTACAGCTAAATCAACAGCCTACCAAAGGAAATTCTAATGAAGTTGCCAACAATCCAGAATTAAATTCGAGTAGCTCCACGATGACGTCATCTCTCGCTGATACCGACAATGCATTAGTCGAAGCTGTGGACTCTGTCAAGAAACTTGTTAAGAAAGGGAATAAATTTACTGATGGTATGTATAATCTACATTTGTACTAAGCCAACAAATGTTCAAACACATATAAGGTCTGACCATTTATGTCAGTTTATTTATGTATATTTTGTATGTATATTTTTGCATTTGCTTTTTTTATTGTGACAATGAAGCAAAGGGCAAGAGGAGGTCCAAGAGTGATGACGACTGAGACAACCGAGTTTGTTTACAGCTGCCTCGGTCGCCGTCATTATGCCGGCCAAACTAAAACTTTAAATAATATTAATCAATCAAGCCAATTGTCACGCCTTTTTCCAACAGGGATAGGCAGAAACAATGAAGCGCCACTTGGCACAATCCTGACAAAACTCCGTCGCTGACCTCACATCCACAATCCTCTTCATACAAGCTGAATTGCCTAGTGCCCATAACTATAGAGCTTGTATGAAGAAAATTGTGAATGTGAAGGATGCGAGGGAGTTGTGTCAGGACCGTGGCAAGTGGCGCTCCAGTGTATCTGCCTATCCCTTTGGAAAATTGGATTTAATATATTTACTTTACTAGCTACGAATGTCAAATAGTCTCATTTTAATTTTAGGTTTGAAATTGGACCAAGTTAGCGATTGGTCGGGAGAGCTGCAGCCTTCAATGCGTAAACTGAAACAAGCGATGGATGGTTTATTGAAGACTGGTCGGTTAACACGATCTGTGTTACAGTTGAAGTGTGAACATCCGCACAGAACAAGAGCATTGACGGCATTACAGATGCGGAGGGACACCTGCTTCTCACAAGCGGTAAAGTAAATTGTAATAAGCCTTTAGCGGAGCATTATTCCACTATGTTGGAAAAGGAAAGGAGTACTTTCAACTGTACGCGTGTTGCGTACAGGGCTCAACTTAGCCGGTGACGTCTCTTCGTTGGAGCGCATATATATTGATTACTTTGTCGATAAATCGTATGCGAGATATTGGACACATGCAACGCCATCTAGCGGTCGCTACGAGCCTTTAGGACTATTGATTGGCATTGTAACTGCGATTTGTATAATACACTTTCTTTGCCTGAAAGTGTATGTTATTATTATTGTTATCTACGGACTCGTTTCCAAACATGCCCCCTCTGCAGTATCTTTGTGCGTTCTTTAACGGTTACCAGATCATCAAACGATAACCGATATTTATTATTATCAATCAATCAAATTGTCACGCCTTTTTCCATTAACAACATTTTTTTAAATCTATAGATAATTACTAACTACAATACAATCAATCAATCAAATTGACACGCCTTTTTCCTACAAGGATAGGCAGAGACAATTGTTCGCCACCTGCTACGGTCCTCATACAATTAATTTAATGTGACTATAAAGAAAAAAGAATAAATCTAGAACTTTGATTTATTGTAACTTTAATTGTAAATAGCCAAACTAATTATTGTTCTTTACATTGACAGCTGACAGCCCTTACGACAGGCCTCATGTGTTGGTTATGGACATGTAATGAAGATTTTATTGTTTCACTGTTATCCGGTGGCCTGGGGCCTCTTTGTGGGTTTGAGGGACTCCTTACGTTGTATGAAACTGAAATCGCTATGTGGGGTGACATGGTTGTAGCGATTGAAGACTTGCAAACTGTACTCTTTATGCTTACCAAGAGTAATCATAGGTAATATTTTATATATCCTACTTATTATTATGAATGTGAGTTTTTTTGTTACGTTTTCACAGAACAACTACTTAACCGACCATCATGAAACTTTGTACACATATTTCTAGAGGTACTAGAAGTAACATAGGATGCTTTTAATTAAAAAAAAATCTTCTATAGTTTTCAATTGACTATAGTTTCAGCTGTTTGGAATTTTTCTATATTTATTTTTATTTCCGTCTGTCATTTTCATATGAGTTATCGAGTTATAAATACAAAAAAAGGGATATACAGTCGAATTGAGAACCTCCTTCTTTTTTATGACAGTTAATTATAAACTTAATTTTACGCGGGCGAAACCGCGGGTACAGCTAGTATATATATATTTTTTTATCGTGACTTGACCTATGACAGCACCCGCCTGATGTAAGCTGGAGTGCGACTACTGTTTAATAACTGTAAGTAGTGGTCACATCCACTTTGCTGGCCTAGTTGGAACTGGTTTTTTGAGTTGGAAGCTTGTAGCTGAACCCGAAACTCGGTTTTTGCAGTCGTCAACACTCTTGGACCTCTTCTTGCTTACCATTAGGCGGGTCGAGATCAGATGTCTAGTCACAATAAAATTAAAAACTCGACTAAATCACTTTACGGTCTGTATACTTGTAAGTGGTGGTACTACCCCGGATCGGCAGACTGGGTCCCACTGCCTACCACTCTTAAATTTGGGGTTGCCATAATCCCCACGCTTGGAAGCCGGCTTGGGGACCGCAAATACTCAGCGCACATTAAGACGACGCTGCTGCCCATCGCGTTTGGTCGCGTTTCTGGATCAGCTTGTAAGTTGCCAGTTCCAACTAGGACGGCATAGTGGATGTGATTGCTACTCACAGTTATTGAATTGTAGTAGCAGGGGCATCCATTCATGGACCACACTCCAGCTTAACATTAAGCGGGGTGCTGTCATAGGTCGAGCAACTGGCATCTTGTCGTTCAGAATGGCGTTCTGAGGGCGAGGCTTATGTTAAGCAGTGGACGTCTTTCAGCTGATGATGATAATTTTTTTAGAAATAAACGTGGAATTTGATCTTTTATAGTTTCAGACTCGAAGTGTTTTCTTATAATTTGATAATTTTTATATTACAGTACAAATTTGATGCCAAGAATAATTGGATCAAGATGCGCTTTGACTGTCCTTATACCAGTACCAGATACACTTTACGCGAAATTCGTTGGAAAAGAGGTGAATAGAAAATTCAAATAATATGCTCAAATAAAATCAATCACGTCTCAATTTTTACAGAGATAGGCAAAAACGACGAACTTCACATTCACATTTTTATTCAATTTTAGATTAACATATGACAGCAGCCCGCCTGATGTTAAGTTAGATTGCGGTCTATGAACTGAAGTAACTGCTACTATAGTTAAATAACTGAACGCCGGCCTAGTTAGAACCGTCAACTTACACGCTCATCCTTAAACGCAATTACGACAGGCGTGGCGTAGTGGTGTGCTACTAGTCCGTTACGCGGGTGTCCCGGGTTCGATTCCCGGTCGAAGTGTTTTTATCTTTTATTTGTAATATTTAATAGTAAGATTAAATTTACAAAGATTTGTTGATAAAAAAAGAGGCGGACAATTGTTCCGTGTCTGGTTGACTTAGTCGTGTTTCGGAATCAGCTTGTAAGTTACCGGTTTCAACTAGGCCGGCATTGTTGATGTGACTACTACTTACAGTTATTGCATTAGAGTCGCCTCCATTCATGGACCGCACTCCAGCTTAACATCAGGCAGATGCTGTCATATGTCGAATTACAATAATAATTTAAAAAATCAAGTAAATTCATGGTCTGTATACTTATAAGTAGTGCAACTACCCGTGATCACCATTCCTTGACAACCAAATTATCTTCAGTATTAACATAATACTTTTATAGCTACGTAGTATGTGTAGAGCGCTTTTATCTCTTTTAACAAATACAACAAATAAGCCTTTTAAAATAAATAAATAAGCCATTTATCTCCAATCTTAAATTAAATGCATTTTAATTTTATTTATCCACACCGTTGATCGAAACCCCTGCTTGGGTATAGGCATTATTGGGTATAGGCGCGCACATTGATTAATGTTCTCCGTGATCACAATGACTGCAAAGCTCTCGAAACGTCGGAATAATAAAAAATTGTAAAATAGAAACCAAAATAAACGCGATAGTAAGTCGCATAAAATTTGTTTTATCTTCCAGCTTGTCCCAACATCTCTGTCTGTTGCTCTCTTTCTCCATTTGCTTCCCGCTATTGCCTTTATATCTTCTATCTACCTTTTTCTAGGACGCCCCTTCTCCTTTTTCCTGTTGGTCCCACCCATGTTGTTGACCACCTTATGTCTGTTCGTCTTGCTTTAGGTCCTGTCCACCTCCACTTCTGCTTTAGAGTGTATTGTAATACAACACTTTTACTTATGTCAACGTATATCTTACAGAGTTTATCGTTCACAATAACAGCTGTGTTTTTCAACATCGGTATAAATGAGAAGGCAACCACAGCCGAGGAGAACGGCGACACATTACCACAGGAACAATCGAACACGGATAATTTTGATAAACTAAACAAATATTATCATAAGTATAAGAAAATATTTCCAAGTGATCCAACGAAAATTAATAGATGTAAGTCTGTTATTTATGTCATTTTATATTCAACCAGATTTAAGACACGTTTTTGGCCGGCTCACAGTTGCTTCAGATGTTGGCACTCTTGGACCTCCTCTTGCTGACCATCAAGCAAGTCAGATGTCGAGTCACAATATAAAAATACACACAGTCTACACTAACAGTATAGCGAGCTTATTAACTGAGTCGTTTTTTTCAGTCGTCAGCACTCTTGGACCTCCCCTTGCTTACCATCAGGCAAGTTTAAGAAAGAAGTTGATTCACAATAAAAAAAACCTTGATCTTTGTCTAACTATAAAAATATACATGATTTTGTTGATTGGTTCACAGCTTCCTCAAGAATAAAACCCCTAGAAGATATCATGGAAAATCTTCGTATTATTGTGCATAAGAAACTGTTTAAAAATATTGAAGTTTTACATCTCGCATCGCAAGCTACGAGACTTATGAATGGTGTGTATTATTCACTGAATTAATAATGATATAACATTAGTTTGTAGCCGGGAATCGAAGGCGGCTTCTACGGTCTAGAGCACGCTCGATTTATTCTATTTAATTTATAAGAATTTGTGAAGTGAAGAAAGCGAGGGTTTTAAATCGTGAAAGTGGCGCCGATCCCTGTGAAAATTAAGGCGTAATAGTTGTACTACGGTGACCAATATTCGCTGTTTGGTTTGGGCACATGGAAAGGATGAATGAAATTAGATTGACGAAAGGAATTAATAAATCTGATGCGTTAAACAAGGCAGGCCCAGCAGGGTGTTTTCCGACCAAATCGGAGACATCAAGAAAGCTGGTTTGCCTAGTGCCTATATGAAGAGAATTGTGGATGTGAAAGAAGCAAGGGAGGAAGTAAGGATCGTGGCTTCTGGCGCTCCATTGTTTCCGCCTATCCCTGTGGAAAAAAATTGATTGATTGATTGATTGTTTGGTTACGGAAATGTCAAATATTAGTGCGACGAAATTTCAATGCTTTTTCGACGCCATAATGTATATATAAAGAGCATCGGAACATAGAGAAATGATTTGGATTGATAGGTAACAAATCAATAGATAGACCCGGCAGTTAAAAGAGCGCTGGCATTAAAGCTTCATAGTAACTTGTTTAGTTACCAACTTACTTTTTTTATACGTTTGTGTATACAATTTAAAATATTGTGTGCACGACTGTTTAGATAGGCAGACTTGCTTCCACTGCAGTCGTCCAGAGCTATTTTAATCTTCTGATTATTATACTGCGTTAAATTTAGTTTTAGATTAAAAAGTGTGTATTTATTTAGACCTGTGTTTATGTATAATTATCACCAAAGATCATTTTAAGAGTGGTAGGCAGTGGTACCCAGTCTGCCGATCCGGGGTAGTTCCACCACTTACAAGTATACAGACCGTGAAGTGATTTGGTCACGTTTTGGGTTTGGCTTGTAAGTTGCCTAGGCCGGCATGGTGGATGCGACTGCTGCTTACAGTTATTGAATTGTAGTGGCAGTGTTATCCATTCATGGATCACACTCCAGCTTAACATCAAGCTGGGTGCTATCCTATGACAAGTCATAATTAAAAAAAAATAAACAATAGCCCACTTATCTCACTGCTGGGCTCCCCTACTAAGCCATGTACTTTTATTTTCCAGGCGTGAGATTGACTTCATGCAAAAGTGCCAAAGACAGAACTGGTATGTCTTCCACATTAGAACAATGTTCTATACTGGCGAGTGAATATCACTTAGCTGAACACGAATTTACAAAAGCCCTTGATGTTATGAGGAGGTAAAATTTTTATTAATATTGTTGACTAGGCGCTTATAGTAAGAGACATAAAGGTTGTATGAAGAGAATTGTGAATGTGAAGGAAGCGAGGGAGTTGTGTCAGAATCGTGGTAAGTAGCACTCCATTGTCTCTGCCTACCCCTGTGGGAAAAAGGCGTGACAATTTGATTGATTGACATAGACACGCATAATTAAATAATTCAAATTCTGCTTAATTTTAGACAATTAGTGGTCCGTCTGGGGTTCTTTCGAGTGTAAGACCGTGAAGGGACTTAGTCGCGTTTCGGTATGAGCTTGAAAGTTGCCGGTTTAAACTAGACCGGCATAGAGGATGCGGCTGCTACTTGCAGTTATTATACTGTACTATCAGTTTCATCAATTCATAGACTGCACTCCAGCTTAACATTCACATTTTACTGATTTATAAGCACCTTTGACTTCGTGTGCTTCGTCACTTGACAAATTATCTAATTTTTGTAATATTTCATATTCAGTGAGGGCTGTCGTCGAGAGAATGCTATGAAAAACATTGGATGTAGAAAATATGCTTTTAATAAGCTACAAGTAGCGTCGCTGCCAAAGGAGTACAGACCTCCAACGGGTACCTATGGTTCCTTACAGACTTAAAACTATATTATATACGCAGTATACATATTTTAATAATCATTTAATCAATTCCTTATCAATTTAACACAAGATTTACACTCATTAAAATAAAATTATATTTAAGAGAATTTTGTTTTATTTTGTTCTTTTCCTTGTATGAAAGGAAGTTGAGTTGTATGAAAAATATGGGTTTATTAAACATATTATAAGTTACTTGTAATATACACATTAAAGTTAATTTTTAATGTTGGCCACGTACAGAGTTAGACCATCAAAAACAGAACAGAGTCAATTTTATAATACCTAACACGGTCAAGACGACCGTGGTGTAGTGGCAGTGCAATGGTTACACGAACCGAGAGTACGAGTTCGAAACCACCTACCGGTACCAATGTATCTTTGATATATGTACTTTGGTTGTCCTGTTTCTATGATACAAGACTTTAGTAGCTTAGTATAGAAATGTATAATAGAAAAATGAAATTGATATTACAGTTAACATTAAATGTATAAAGTCCGGCGCATTCGGCATCACTCCTCCTGATATTAAGCTAAGCTACTGCTACTACTAACTGAGCTCGTAGCCGCTAGATTTGCAGTTTGTAAATATTTTTTTAAACATGAAAACGCCTGAAAAATAAATATACCCAAGAGTGGAGTACGTTGGTGCCTTTGTTTATGAAGTTTAAACTTCTTTAGGCGCGTTGTATACGTAAAGTTAACGCCACTTTGTTTTGTTTAAATTCAACTAGATGGCGTTAGTCAATTAATTGTTAAGGGAATGCAAATAATTGGGGGGTCTGTCGACCGAATAGAAGCATCTTTGGCGACGCCGACTGAGGCAACCGTGAATCGACTCTGTCTTTTCAGTCGTCGGCACTTTTGGCCCCTTACCATCAGGCAAGTCTGGGTCAGATGTTGTCTCAAAAAACCGTTCACGATGGGCCATACGCCAAGGCCAGTATCGTCCGTGCAAGTTCCACCAAGGTGCATAGCTTATAGCATGCGAAACAATTCTTTTGAATTGTGTCAAAAGACCGACATCGCCATTGCGCGGCCAGTATTTTTTATTGTGAGTCGACATCCGCCCTGGACCCGCCTGATGGTAGGCAAGAGGTCTAAAAGTTCCGACGACTGCGAAAACCGCGTCTTCACGGCTGCCCCAGTCACCATCACCATGCGGGCCAAAGGTGCTTCTTCATGCATCGCTTGAAGGATCCAAGGATGGAGAGAACACATGGGCTGGCAAAGCATTACACTTGTCGATTATTCTACAAAGAAACGACGCCCCGAACTTTTAGTTTGATTGGCGATTCGGTCGACAGTATGCGACGAGGTAGGAACAAGTTTCAAGATTCTCCGTGGTATAGGGAATTGTTCGCCTTTATGCGACATTGCCCCCTTGTATGCCAATATTGCGTACTGGGTGGGGCCTTAACAAACCTCGTCAAGACGAGATTACTTAGGGTAGAAATTGGGATTCTAAATAAAAATACATTGTTATCCTTAAAACACGGTTTTAATTATTTGTTTCATGAATTTAAATTCTATGCAGTCAGGCATTGAGATTTTAATACGTCTGACAACATGATTTACTATAAAAAGTATCAAAGTAATATACTTAGATCTATCAAAATAATACAAATCATTGATCACAAAAAAATATTCATGATCAAAAAATACAGTAACACCCCGCTTTACGCAAGGGATACGTTCCGAAAAAAATCGCGTAAATCGAGGTTTATGATGAAACATAGTCAAAATTTTATACAGAAAAATACAAATACGAGAACTTAATACAACTCTCACTGCGGCTAGTGGAGCGGGTCCGCTCCACCTTTGTGTATCGTTCTGCTACGTCATGTAAACTCCAGTAATATATCTCTATGTCAACAAACGAAACGAACGAGGGAATCCCCATAGAACAGGGAATCCCCATAGAACAGGGAATTCCCAATTCTTCAAAGAGAATATTCAAAGGAAGCGGGGATCCCGCGACCATAGAGAAGTTGATGACTACATTATGTTTATACGCACTCTTTCGCGTAATGCGAGGCATTTGAGCGCGAAATTTGAAATTCGGGTTATAGTGAAACCGCACGTAACGGGGTCGCGTAAAGCGGGGTGTTACTGTATTCAGCAAAAAATAATAAAAAAATTAAACAAAAATCAGCTAATGAGTAAGATTCCTTATCACTTATTTAAAGGATTCCCGGTGGTATCAAGATGCGTACAATGGCTGATTTATATTAAACCCAAGTGCCGCTTCCTTATTTTTTATTGTGACCTGATCTATGACAGCACTCTGCTTGATGTTAAGCTGGAATGCGTGTCTATGAATTGAAGCGACTACTAAATAACTCCAAGTATTAGGCGCTTCCACTGGCGGCCTAGTTAGAATTAAACAACCAAATAGTAATAACTACATGGGGAGTGAAAGAAAAATTACTCATTAGACTTAGGACAAGTCTGGTCCTCGTTGAACATTAAATAATAAAAAATAAAAACTAAAAAGAATCTTCTAATCATATGACGTAAGCAGCACCATCAATGAGACAGGTCGGATAGAAAACACACACAAACCCATTGGAATGCTTTATAGTATAAAAACAATATCTAAAATTAATAATTCTTAAAAAAATATTAAGTACAAAAATATTAAAAAACATTCAGCAAAAGGTAAAATAACATTTAAAAAAATTATAAAATGAAAGTACGTAATTATTATTAATAAATTCAAATTACAAAAAGGTGGGATATTTAAATGTCGTAACATGACAGAATACTGGAATGTCAAACAAAACCTCATAGAATTATTATACTCATCAGTATGAAGCTACATTTAATTGTCTGGCAAAATATTCATGGCACAAACAAAAATGAGTCAATGAGATGATAATCAAATGTCACCTATATTGTAGGCGACCGTTGTAGTGGCAGTGCAATGGTTAGGTAAACCGAAAAGCACGAGTTCGAGACCACCCACCGGTACCAATGTATCTTTGATATATGTACTTTGGGTATCCTGTTTTTATGATACAAGCACTTTAGTAGTATGTATAGAAATGTAAATAAAAAGTTTAAAAATGTGTTATGTATGTAATGTAGACAAATAGACAAAACCAAAGTTAGGTTTTGGGTACAGATGTTATTCTGTACCCAGGGATGAGATAGTGAATATTAATTATTTGCTACCATATTTGTTTGTGCCACAACTCGCTGGCCAGACTATATCTAACATATTGAATTACTATTTAACATCAGATATTTATATATTTTAGATATTGAGATCACAAAAATAAGATCTTGGCCGCTTAATGTTGCTTATACTATAAGTGGGAAGAGTAACTTACTAATTATACAATGGAGTAGCAAATATCATACTGCGATACGATACTGGCCACATTGACGGTGTTACTACCATAGTTGAGCAAAACGTAATTGAAGAACACATTCCATGATTTATTATAATCTTCTATGACATAGTATTAATCAATTACGCTCAATAATATGGCTGCTGCCAACTTAGGGCTCGTAAGTTAAGAGAGCATTGAGTTTGGCCTTCACTACATCATCTTTGTCGTCGCAGAGCAAAAGTGTGTGAGAGAAACCCATAGTGACGTGAGTGACAGGGATGCCCTCCATACGGTTCACTTCCTTTGGCTTAGCGCTCGATTTGGTGATGTCACCAATGCCCTGCAAGAAAAAAAGCATTCACGTCTATAAGTTGCATATTAGCAATAAAACTATATCACAGCAGCCCCCTAGCACGGCCATCCAAGAAGCAAGATAAAGACCTACAAAGAATATCATTGCAACTCAATTTAAATAACTTACTAGAACAGTACATCAGCATGCCCAAAAGAGATATTTAAACTTTTGAAAACTTTAATAAATATATTTTTTAAACATTTTGATGATCCGGTCTATCAAGTTATTTTAAATGAGTTACAATAATTTTTCTTGCACTTCTTTATGTTGCTTCTTGGCTTGCTGTGCTAGGGGGCTGATATCGTGGCCGGATCCAACTAGGCTGGCATAGTGGATTCGACTGCTACTTTTATTTCTTGAACTGTAGTAGCAGTCGCCTCCGTTCATAGACCGCACTCCAGCTTAATATCAGGCGAGGCGCTGTCATATGTCAAATCACAATAAAAAAATGATACTACTCGACATCTGACCTGTCCGAATTGTCCGATGGTTAAATCGACTAAGTACACGATTGCTTGAATTGCAGTCACTATGACGGTCAAAAGAAAACATCAATTTCACCGCTTAATTCACACAAGGATAGGCAGAGCCAACGGAGCGCTGCTTTCTACGATTCTGACACAACCCTCTCATCCACAAATCCCTTCAGACATGTTATTATAAACTCTAGGGCCCCTATTTTTTTTAAGAATTTTACCAAATTTATAATGGAACATCAATTAATCAATCAAAGTGTCACGCCTTTTTCCCACAGGAATAGGCAGAGCCTTCCTTCCTTCACATTCACAATTCTTTTCATACGAGGTCAGATGTCGTGTCACAATAAAAAAAAATATATATGTACTTCTGGGTCCTCCTCATAAATCTCCTTTCATACATTATTTCAAGGTTTTATCCTTTTATTATGGCTCGAATTATTTGATTGCACCACGCCTGATGTCAAACTGGAGTGTGGTCCATTAATAAAGGTGGCTGCTTCTAAAGTTAAATAACTGTAAGTGTAGCAGTTACCACTTGGTACAACTCTTAAAATGTGCCCAAACCGCAGTATACCATTCTAAATCATTGTCAATACATCTTCTTTCGAATACCTATAGTTCCCAGCGCTGTCTTTTGAGCTGCGCAGTATAAGGATCGGCTGATAAAAGAGCGCTGAGTTTTGAGCTGCGCAATATAAGGATCGGCTGAGAAAAAGAACGCTGACTTATGAGCTGCGCAATATAAGGATCGGCTGATAAAAAGAGCGCTGACTTATGAGTTGCGCAGTATAAGGATCGGCTGATCAAAAGAGCGCTGACTTTTGAGCTGCGCAATATAAGGATCGGCTGACAAAAAGAGCGCTGACTTATGAGCTGCGCAATATAAGGATCGGCTAATAAAAAGAGTGCTGACTTTTGAGCTGCGCAGTATAAGGATTGGCTGATCAAAAGAGCGCTGACTTTTGAGCTGCGCAGTATAAGGATTGGCTGATCAAAAGAGCGCTGACTCTTGAGCTGCGCAGTATAAGGATCGGCTGATCAAACGAGCGCTGACTTTTGAGCTGCGCAGTATAAGGATTGGCTGATCAAAAGAGCGCTGACTCTTGAGCTGCGCAGTATAAGGATTGGCTAATAAAAAGAGTGCTGACTTTTGAGCTGCGCAGTATAAGGATTGGCTGATCAAAAGAGCGCTGACTTTTGAGCTGCGCAGTATAAGGATCGGCAGATTAGAAGAGCTGTGGACGACTGCGGTAAGAGCAAGTCTGCCTATCTATAAAGTCGTGCACATAAATAATAATATTTAAATTTTAAAAAGGGTAACAAGTTACTGCGCAGCTTCCACGCCAGCGCTCTTTTTATCTGCCGGCCACACAATCAGTTTTGTAAAACTTACCAGCTCTCCATAAGTGGGTGAAACTCCCCAAGCAATCAATGAGTCATCAGCTGCAACTACGATAGAGGTATTGCTAGTACCTACGCTGCGCACGTTCCATCCTACAGGTAATAAAATTAATTTGTAAAAACATTTCATAAAACTTAATTTGGCAGTCGCGAACTAACTCGGTTGTTTCAGTCGTCGTCACTCTTGGATCTTCTCTTGCTTATCATCAGGCGGGATGAGGACATATGTCGTGTCACAATAAAAAAAAGTGGTTTTGAACCACAAGTACTATACCACGGTCGCATTGTTTTGTTTTTATTATATATTGTAGATTCTATAGTAGATTAATTGTTCATTAATATTTAAATCTTAATATTTGTGTACTTTTTCAATGTCTCTGCCTATTTCTGTGAGAAAAAGGAGTGACAATTTGATTGATTGATTTTTCATTAAATAGTCTAATTACCTGAAAGATCCTGCACATGCTTGGGGTACATATTAGCTTCTCCAGTCCTCTTGGTTTGGCCAAACAGAAGCAACGCGCCTGAGGAAATATTAAATTAAATGAGATAATGTAAATGAAGGTGACTGCTACTACTAGAGTTAAATAACTGTAGTGGTAGCACCCACTATGCCGTTATATTTAATACTACAAAAAGGTAAGTCACAAATAACCGGTGGATGCAACTGGCTTCATGTCGTTCGGAATAGCGTTCTAAGGGGGAGGCCTATGTTCAGCAGTGGACGCCTTCAATCCTACTATTAATATAAATGTGAGTTTGTTTGTTACATTTTTACGCAACAACTACTTAACCAATCATCATGAAACTTTGTACACATATTTTTGGAGCTACCAGATGAGTAACATAGGATACATTTAATTTTTAAAAAAATTACCATAGTTTCCAATTGATTATATTTTCAGCTGTTTGGAATTTTTTTATATATATTTTTTATTTCTGTCTATTATTTTTATATGAGTTATCGAGTTATATCCTTTTTTATGACTGTGTTATAAACTTGATTTTACGCGGGTTAAACCGCGGGCACAGCTAGTAACATACAAGCTATAAAAAATATTAGCTTCAACCGGGAATCGAAAACGGGACTTAACGCGTGACAAACTAGTGTGTGACAATGCGCGACGGCTGTCGTCAACTGTCTGTCTACCACTCCTAAACAACTAGAAAACATAATTTAAATTAAAATTTATTTACCAAGATCATTAATAGCCATGCTGAATGTTGCACCACAATACACGGAGCGAACACCACGGCTCTGAGTGTCGAAATACTTGATGAGACGTGGTACACTTTCATCTTTTTGTTCAGCATGTCCTAGACGACCGAATCCACCGAAACCCCAGCTGTAAGCGCGACGTTTGGAGTCAACAGCAACCTACAAAGTCAATAAATACATATTTATAACTGCATCTAATATTTTTTTTAACAACAATCAATCAATCAAATTGTCACGCCTTTTTCCCATGGGGATAGGCAGAGACAATGGAACGCCACTTGCCACGATCCCGGCATAATCCCCTCGTTTCCCTCACATCCACAATTCTCTTTATACAAGCTGTATGTTTATTACAATACTTTTGAAATTTATTTAGTCATAAATTGTGGAGGTGAAGGAAGCTAGAGACTTGTGAGAGGATCGTGGAAAGTGGCGCTTCGTTGTCTCTAACTTATCTCTGTAGGAATTAAGGTAAGAAATGATAGATGTTCATATTGGTAAAAAAAAAACAAATCGTATTTATTTACCGTATGATTGTTTCCACAAGCGAAGTCGACAATGTCTACGTCAGAGATGCGTTGGACACGTCCGTCTTTGGTCTTCTCTATATACAGGATTATAGGCTTTGGGATTGTCTCAAAATGGAAGGACAGCTTTGTTGAAGTTACAAAGAACTTGCCATCAGTATTGTGACCTGTGAAAGTAGATTGTAAAAAAAAATCTTTATTGAACCTTTTTGTCAGCCACCTTTGGTGTGAAAAATATTAAAAATAAAATAAAAAGGAGTAAAATAAATAGAATTTGGACTAAAGAAACAGGTGCCCTAAAATAGCGACAAAATACAAGCGTTTATACTATTTTCACTTATTGCATTAAAAAGAAGTCAGAAGGGGATGAATATACATTTTTACATTCGTAATTTAGAAGGTTGTCACTAGCTTTGATGATCATATGACAACCTAATTTGACAGAATAATAAATGACATTAAAATACTTCAAAAAAGAATGACGGAACAATTATGCCGCTACTCTAGCCACGTGACTTTTAAATAGGCAGTATTAAAAGTCAACCACAATTACAAGTGGTTGTATTTGCAAAAAAGTAGTGCCAACCTTTGAAATAAAGGAATTAAAGTACAGGTAGTTGTCTCTTTATAACACACGTGGTATAAACATAATATAAATGAGACAAATAACAATGAATTAGTTCTTATTTAAGCACAGATTCTATTCTTCCCAAATTCTTTGGTAAAATATAACTATTGACTTACCAAGCTGGCCATACTCAGGCAGACCAAACGAATGGAGAACCCCAGATACGTCGAGAATCATGGAGAAATCGGCACCGCAAGCAACTTTAAATATTGGAGGCCCACTGCAAAGGAAAACAATGATACTCTTCCACAATAAAAATAAATATTCGCATCATCCCCCGGCAGTTTTTTATTTTTTTATAATTTTTTATTGTGACTCGACATATGACAGTACCCCGATTGATGTTAAGCCGAAGTGTGGTCCATGAATAAATGTCACTGCTACTACAATTCGATAACTGTGAAATCCACTGTGAAAACTCACATCCACTATGGCGGCCTAGATGGAACCGGCAACTTACAAGCTGATCCCGAAACGTGACCAAATCACTTTACGGTCTGTATACTTGTAATGCGACCAAGTAGTTTTGAACCCATGCTCTCAGTTTGCTTAACCATTCACAACTACTACTACACCACGGTCACTTTATTTTTTAATTATATTCAACACATACTTGTACTTAATCCTTGTTGGTTTGAGCACTTGTTTCATGGCAGTAGTTCCAAGGCCACACTGGCCACTCCTATTGTCTCCACAAGCGTATACGGCGCCCTTATCTTTAATTAAAAAAATATATCTATAAGGATACAATGTATGAAGAGTACAACCTTTAACAGTGGAATCTTTTTTATTGTGATTCGACACCTGAACTCGACCTGCCTGATCGTAAGCACGATAGAGTTCCAAAAGTGCCGACAACTGAAAAAAAAATCGTCCCAGTTCACAGCTGGCTTAGTCGCCGTCACTATGACGGCCAAAAATCGATGATGAAAAAACTTTTATTTATCAAATTTTATCAATCAATCAATCAAATTGTCAAGCCTTTTCCCACAGTGATAGGCAGACACAATAGAGCGCCACTTGCCACGATCCTGACACATCTCCCTCGCTTCTCTCACATCCACAATTCTCTTCATACAAGCTCTAGTAATAACATATGTATATAACATATTATTTGAATTTAAAAAAACTATTTATCTTGTACATACCTGTCAAAAACAATGTGTGGTTCCTGCCAGTGGCTGCATGTATGATGTCATAACCTTCCAAGGCTAGTACCTGCTCAGGCACATAACGTGTAGTAGTGTCATCTAATCCAAGCTGGCCACAATTGTTGCGCCCTATAACCATTATCAATAATTTAAAATACTGCATTCGAGAATATATTTAAGATTATCAACATGAAAACATTTTATATAAAATCAGAAGCGTAGCGTGCTTTGGCAGGGCCCTGTATAAAATCTGTTTGGGGGCCCTTAGGAAGGATAAAGAATTCTCACAAAAGAAAAAAATTTTTGCATAAAATTAAAAGAAATATTTATTCATCATAATTATCTGTCACTTTTTCCATAAATTTTACAAACAATTCATATTAAATATACCTCCACGTTGAGGCCGCCCGTATTAATACGGCAGAGACGGCGGTAGGTACGCCCCAGTACAAAATTAAAAAAAAATCATCAAGGGTTCCTTTTGAGTAGAGCTGTGCGAATTGACAAACTATTTTAATTCTCTTAATAAGATGTAATTTGTTAAATTCTTTGCACTCTGAATATCAAAAAATAAATCATATTAACAAATCCCTATATAAAAATATAATAGCTCACCAAAAGTGTAAACTTGTCCATCTTCAGTTATGAGCACAGAATGAGCAGCAGAGCAGCCACTTACAGCCAGTCGGTACTACAGATAAAAACATAATTTTTAGGTTATTTTGGAAAATTAATAGTTTGACGTTGACACACAGAATGTTATTAATGTTTTTATTCATAGTGTCTTTATACAGACACAATTATTTATTATTTTATTTTTACGTATCATAGAAACAGGACAACTAAAGTATATAATATCAAAGATATGTTGGTACCGACAAGTAGTTTTGAACCCTTGCTCTCTGTTTGCGTAAGGTCGCCTTAACTATGAACAGTAATTGGCAAATAATTTTATTGTCTATGTAAAATTAACACATGTATTACCTTTCTATCAGTAAATTGTCGGAAAGAGTATAAGTTGGGATGATGCAGATCTGAGGGGCTAACTCTTTTGCCAACACTGTCCCAGGAAACCATACCAGCAATAAGCAGCACACCAGGTGGTTTCCCCAACGACTGTATCACTTTCTGTAAAAATAAACAAATAACATTTTTACCTTATGCTGGGTAATTATAATGTAATAAAAAAATTTCATTTTTGTTATCCTATTTCCAATACTAATTAAAACCACAATAAAATATATAATTTTATTATTGTGCTGCGACATTCAACTTCTTTTTGATTTTGTTTCTGACCAAATTAAAAGTGACTATGACTGCTTTTCGTTTGATCAACAATAAGTTACAATAAGATTTTTTATTGTGACTCAACATATGACAGCATGCCACTTGATATTTAGCTGGAGTGTGGTCCATGAATGGATCTCACTGCTATTACAATTCAATAACTGTAAGTAGCAATCACATCCACTATGCCGGCCTAGTTGGATCCGGCAACTTACAAGATGATCCTGAAACACACCAAATAACTTTACGGTTGGTATACTTATAAGTCGTGGTCTACCCCGGATCTGCAGACTGGGTACCACTGCCTACCACTCTTTGATAACCAGACCTAAAGCAAATATACACCTCTTTTTTTATTAACAAATATTTGTATATTAAATATTACAAACAAAAGCTATGAAACAAATATTTGCTCCAACCAGGAATTGAACCCAGACCTAAACAACAAACCAATAGCTAACTGCTTGTCCATAACTGTTGTCAAAAAGCTTAAATGTATCATATTGATAGGGCAAATCTCATGCTCAATATTAACTGGAATATCCTTTAAATCCTCCTGTTTTAAAAAAATATATGTTTAGTATTATTACTAAAAAATAATAATAATTGTAATAAAACAAAAACTATTACAATACTATTTACAATACTATTATCAAATATTTTTTTTTAATTATTCATGAAAAATAATTTATACCTCAGGTAATCTGGTCATATGTTCTTCACCAATGGGTGAAGGTGGATTCGGCACAACCTCTGGAGTTGACTCATCACTATCCACTTCTTCCTCAACCTTCTTCTTATTACGCTTTGGTGGTAGAGGCTTTTCTGTTTTAACACTGGGTGCTGGCTTCTTGCGTTTACCAGCCATCCTTAAAACGAAAATTATAAATCAAACACAGGCTTCAAATTGTCTCAGAATTGTGACAAGTGGCTATCACTGCGAATTCTAATTAAAATCATGTTGTAATGAAGTATACATCAAAGACAAATTGTTTTGCCTTAAGTCCCACATGGATAGACAAAAAATGTTGAAGTTTACAATTCAACCATATTACATTACTCATCATAAATAAGTTTCAATAAACTTAATTTTACATAAAATAAGGTGCCCTGTCAAAAACATACCATTTCTCAAACTATAACAATGCATAATGTGTGGGGTATAAAGTGCAAGTTAACATTTGTATTCCTAAACGAAACATAAATAAAAATAAATGCACAATAATTTAGGTTGTTCAAAAATGGATGTACTTTTGTCTCATTAATGTTTAATATTTTGACATAACAGTTTCTTGGCAAAGTACGCTTTCAGAAGTCTGCAGGAATGAGACCTTTGAGACATTGTATTTTTGGAAAAAAATAGGTGGTCCCACTAAAAGCATACCATTTGAAGAATGCACAAAGAAGCTGTAAAGGTCTCAAGTGCAGACAAGCGCATACATAAGGACATTAACAACGAACTTAAAAATATTTTACCAGTTGGGCTATGGAATCCTACCACACACACTTTTTTAAACAAACTAAATGATATTTATTTAAAAAACATTTTTTGATTACCTTTTGATTAAATTATATTGCATTGAATGCTTCTTACATAGATTAACCTACTTTTATATTACTTAGTAAGTTTAAGGTTAAAATCGCCATTTTTTTTAACAACCTAATGCAATACCTACTGACCTAAATTGAATAATAATAAAGCTGTTAATAATTTGTAACTAAAGGTGAGATTTTCTTTGTTACTACAATATAGTTTTCATTTATATTATTGAAATAAAAGTTGTGAATTAAGCAAGTCAGAGACGCACATTTTTTAAACTAAAATGTGCAAGTCTCGAATATATTAAAATTAATTAGATGGGTTCAATTAAAATTTAACTGATTTTAAACTAATGCAGCGTTAAAAAGTGGTAAATAACCGCAAAGCTTTTATTTAGTGACACAATAATATTTTCAAAATCAAAAGAACAAACAAAACCATGTGGTGGACGCCGAAAATACCGTTAATGATCCTAAAAGTTCAATTTCTCTTTAATTGTAATACTATTAGCATAAACACTTACCTAATTACCTTTATGGAGACAAAACACAATTAAATAAATGATTCACAACACAAATTATATCGTTTAACGATGTAAAACACCAAAACATCAAAAGGCAGCTGCTGGACCGTCTGCCTTATTAGCAAGTTTTGAAACTATTAAAGAAACATAAAAAAGCCATGTTTACTCTAGAATCTATGGCATAAATTAATTTGTAGGCAACACAGAAAAATGCTCATATGTGAAAAAGCGGTTTGTTATTGTAATAAATCGTAATTTGTTAAATAATAATTATTTATCTAATTATTTATATGGAGAATATGTATGGTGAAATGATAAATTGGTTATGATTTACAGTTTCATGTTAATAATAATTATGACTACTACGTAGTTACCAAGAAATACCTACACAAGAACATTTTTCTAGTACATTTTAACAAAAAAAATTATTATATTATTAACAATAAAATTAAAATAACAGAATCAGAATTTTAATATTATAACTGAGATTGGTAATAAATTATTTTAACGTATTTAGTTGTATTAGGACGTAAAAAAGGTTTTATACATAATGAGGATGTATTTAATTTAGAAAATATCTCCAAAAATATGAAAAATAGGTATGTGGTGAATGCCTAAAATATAGTTAATTATCTAGTTTACTTATCCTTAAAATTGTAATTACTATTACCATAAGTACTCACCTAATTATTATAATGGACACACAACACAATAAAATAAATGATCCGCAATGCAAATTATAATATGTATAATAATAAACCCCCAAAATAACTTATAGCGGATGGACGCGTCGCCCTACCTATTTGCAATTTTTTGAAATTAATAAATGAAAGATAAATACCATATTTACTCTAGAATCTATGGGTATGGTCCAAAAATCCCCATTATTATTTCCCCATTGATGGGAATTGTTATACTCGTGCGTGATACTACTAATTATCCCCATTGAAAATTAGACATTTTTGCGTTTTCGCGGATTTACTTTCAGAAATCCCTATTGAATATATATTATCAAATATACCTAAATGTTTTATTTTTTTCCTTAATAAACGTTTTGCGTTTTTAACGTTTTTATTACAAAAACCCCAATAAATATACATTATAAATGTGAATGTTTTTTTCTTATTAAATGTTTTGCGTTTTTTAACGTTATATACATATTCAAAAATAGTAATACATTATCCTTAAGAAAAACTGTGATAGTGAAAATCATAGTTGACTGAGGGTCGATTTAAAAAAAAAGGATGGTATATAATAATTATATACATACTTATACAGGTATTACTTGAAACTGCGCAGAAAACGATTTTGGTCCTAAGTTATTTGACGAATATAATACCTACTTATTTGCGGTTAATTCGAAGGGTTTTGCTTTAACTAGATTGTATTTACCCACCCTATTTGCTAATGCTATGATTCCTAATTGCTAAAAGTACTAGGACAGTTAGAATTTGAAGAACCAAATGATAGATTCTCTCAGACTAGCAAAACCACAAGAGAAAGAGCTATTTACCTCAAATTGTTTCTTATTATGAGCCTTTAGCTGGGCCGTTATCAAATTAAAGACTGGACTTGTAATGTAATGTACTATGAGGTTGCAAGGGATATGTAAGAGTTATAACGATGGTACATTGACTAACATTGCTTCTTAATATGCGCCTTTAGCTGGGTTGATATGACATTGACGATTTAGGATACCTCATGATGGACCACGAGGATGCAAGGGGTCCTGTAATGTACTCCAAAGTCGTAATTTATGAACGCGGGTTAAAGCGCGGGGAACAGCTAAAGGCTAGTTTTAATAATTTTCGAACATACAATATTGAGAAATAATTATTGAATAATATATTAGTGAGATTTATCTTCATCATTCATACACTAAAAATATATTAAATAATTAATTAAAGACTAGGATGTTTAGACCAATTCCTTTGCCTTTAATTGAACAACAAAATTGTGTAGGATTGGCGCGGTTGGTATTATGCGCGTAGTGTTTTGGCGTATTTTTCTGTCAAACTCATTTGTAATCATGATTAATGTGGTAAAAATGATTGTTATGCCAAGGGCGGGCGCCTTAATTTAATTCATAAAGTTTTATTTAATATAAATATATAAATTCGTCTGTTATATCTATTAACATAACTCGGTAAAACTTAGTGAACTCGAAGTGTGTACTGCGATTGCGCGATTGTGAGGCTAACGGGGCAGTTTCTGTATATTTAGGCTGGTGTTCATTCTAAATTGGCTATATCAGTAAAGAAACTTTGGTTCAGGTGAGTTATTTTATTATTTAAATAGGTTAATCACGGTTTTACACAAACTCGGGGGATACTATAACCTATTGTTATCCTTCAGATGTTTCAGCATACACAAAATTATAATAGTCGCTCCCAATTGACATGACTTTGGAAGATCCATTTTTCGTTGTTAAAGAGTAAGTAAATTGTAAGGTGTGACGCAAACTTAACAAAACTGTTTGTGGATAATTCCCATGTGTAAATGGCTTAATTTAAATACTTTAGTTATACAGTGTAGATTTGATAAGCCATTAGTGTCATGATAGGTATTATGAATATTATTCTGCTGTATGGTCATTCATTAGGCATGTTTCATAGAAAGTAATAAAGTATATATATATATCAATAAGAGAGAAAGAGCAAATAATAGGTTTCTTAGTTGTTATGTTTGTTTCATTACCTGCCTGCCCATTAGAATTTTTGTGATGTTGATATTGTGTATTAAACCAACTATGGATACAAGCATTAGAAAGAGGAATATTCTCCATGATAGAAAATGCACAGGAATAGATTTAAATACATATATAATTATTATAGTTACTATTTGAATTGTTTTTGTTATTGCATTGTGCTGTTACAATGTGCAAAAGTTCTAAAACTCGTACAATACAATCACTATGCAAATAATTCTGCCAGCGTTCATGTAAAAAAGCTTTTCAACAGTAAAGTTAATACCCTTAGACTTTATTATGTACATTTATTTATTACAATTCAAGCTACCATGGTCTAGTGGTAGTGAAATGGTCAACGTAGAACCCCCAGTTTTAAACCATTGTCCGGTACCAATACTGTATTTGATATAATATGTATTTAGCCCAAATTCATTGATACAAACACATTTAGGAGCTTAGTATAGAAATAGTTGGTTATCTATTGGATATTCAAAGAAATTTTAATAAATATTTTTCAAAGAATCACTTTCTTGTTTCAAAACAATGAATCAATATGTCAGTGATAATGTTTTATTAGAGCAGTGGTCACATGTTTTGTGTTAGAATTTGCACACTAAAGTATTTAAAATATCCCAAATGTTTTTATTCCCAATTTGCAATCTTTTTTCAGATATCTAAATAGTGTAGAAAATATTTCTGTATACAAAAGAATTTAAAGATTTGAAGGTTTGTTTTTACGACAAATAGTAAATAATTAGGCCAGCTGCACATGATCAGATTTTAGATTCATAAACCAATCGGGAATACTGATTGCAATATCTCTACTATGTAGGACGCAGGCTAATTCATAACTAGGAAATCGAAAACTATTGATTGTACAAATGTTGATAAAATTATCACACTTAAAATATTATTACTTTGTGTCCTTAATTAAGACTTACAGCCAATTGTACCAAAAATTGAATTTGTAAAAAGTATTGTATAAGTAAAAAAAAAAGAAAAAAGGGTTGCACCACTCTTTAACTTCACATTGTACACTTACGTTTAACGGATATCTTATACAGAGCTAAAGGACATCATTCATTTTGGGTTTCTATGTACTACTTTTGTTATTTCTAATGCTAAAAACATATATAAATGGTAGTTTTGATATAAAATTATTAACAACCCAATTCACAATTTCTTAATAGTAAACATTATAGAATAAGTATAAAGTAAAACTAAATTCGTAAATTGAAACTTTTCTGGTACAACCGGCTGTTAATTTTGTTTTAATGTTTTTAGTTTTATAAATTTGATATTTACATAATGCATGCATGTTTGCTTGTCTTTCACTGTTTGTTATTGTATTAGAATTCTGATTTTTCCAGCAGCATGGTGTATGCTGGAAAAATCACTTACTAACCGTTTTAGTGCTAAGCAATTTTTGCAATTTATGAAAATTACTATAAGTACATACAATATATTGATTAATGTAATAAAAATAAAATATCAATATTATTGTTAGAGTACGTCCACTCCCACGGAGCACCAAAAATACAATAAATCTCGCAGCATTTTTGCGCTGGGTCGCATTTTAATATTAACGATCGCAGCGCTTTTGCGCCGCATAGCATTCTAACGGTTAATTGATTTTTAGTTACTTTACTTTTAGTTGAACCTGAGACATTAGTTTAATTAGACGTTAAGTAGAATTTATTACGTGTTTGCATGAATTTAGAAATCTAATAATGGCGTATTTTTTTCTGAAGTGATTTATTGGAAGTAACATGTTATTATCATTGACAATAACATTTTAGTTTATTACCTTATTATCGTCTCAATCTCAGGAAAAGATACAAAATTCATACATGATTATTAAATGTTATATTTTTGACGACTTGTTTATTTTCCATTACAGTGAAGTCTTTAAGGCCTTGAATAAAATTCGTGGCCTCTTCCTGCGTTGGCAAGAAGTAGGTAATTATCCCACATCACCTACCAGTCCGGAAGTTGAATGGATCACAACAGAGCTAAGGAATGCTATACGCAGTATTGAATGGGATTTGGAAGATCTAGAAGACACAATCAATATCCTTTTTATATAGATTTATGCAATTAATTTGTCAATCAATCAATTAAATTTCCCCCACAGGGTTAGGCAGAGACAATGTACACACTCCCTCGCTTCCTTCACATCCACAATTTTCTTTATATTCTTTATACAACCTATATGCAGACCCAGGAGCGTGCTCTCTGACCAAATCGAAGACATCCTTAAGAAAGCTGAGTTGCCTAGTGTCCATATCCATAATTATTTTTAATTTAATAAAATCAAATTAATTATACTTTCATACAATGTATATTGTGGTTGTTCATTTTCTATAATAAAAACACGATTAGAAGCTTTGTATATAATACATTTAAGTTCACTATATAAACATGCTTTTATACATTAACATATTGTACACAATGCTTTAATGTATTTCTCAAATTGACTCAAAAATCAAATTAATATTGCCTTGGGACTAAGCGCTTTTCTTTGTGTAGCGGATTTTCGTGTTTTTCCGTGATAGGACGCGCGGGGGGGCTAAAACTCCTACTATCATTGATATTTTAGGGTTAGTTATCAAGCCTTAAAAAGGCATGCACAATAAAATCGTGGAACGTCACCTGTCACCAGCTCCCTATCTATACGCCTTTAAATTATTATAACTGTTTATTATACAAATCAAATCAAAAATTGTCACGCCTTTTTCCCACAGGGATAGGTTAACAAATAATATAGTTATACTTACCTAATTATGATATATCCTTAACTAATATGTTTAAGCATTGTTGAGAGTAAAACGGCTAAATTCAAAATAGACAACAGGGAGTCAAACATTCGGAGAACATTTATTGAAGCTACAAGACAAGAAATAAATGTAAGTAGATTTTTATGATTATTCAATTTATTTAAAAGGCGACCGTGGTATAGTGGCAGTGCAATGGCTACGTAAGCCGAGTGGCACGGGTTCGAAACCACTCACCGGTACGAATGTATCTTTGATATATGTACTTTGGTTGTCCTGTTTCTATGACACAAGCACTTTAGTATAGCTTAGTATAGAAATGTATAATAAAAATATCAATAAAAAAAATATTTATTATATATATATATATTTTATTGTGACTTGACATATTATAGCAGCACCCTGCCTGATGTTAAAAGCTGGAGTGCGGTCCATGAATGGAAGCGACTGTTACTTACAGTTAGATAACTGCAAGTAGCAGTTGCATCCACAATGCCTAGTTGGGGTCATGGCAAACCTTATGACCAATTACAAAATAAATATTTATATTTTTTATTCATAAAATAATAATCGAAGATCACTGCTCGAAGAACCGACAACCGATTGGGAAGAAAGGTTCTAGAGTAGAGACCACGATGCCAACGACAAGATGCCAGTTGCATCCACCGGTTACCTTTTTCCCACAGGGATAGGCAGAGATAATGGAGCGCCACTTGCCACGATCCTGACACAACTCCCTCGCTTCCTTCACATTCACAATTCTCTTCATACAAGCTCGATGGTTTTGGGCACTAGGCAACTAAGTTTTATATAAAATGTTACAGACTATAAAAAGCAAGATGCACCTGAACAGACACCGTGACAGTGATGGGACTGCACGTCAGCCCCTATTGGGTGATGAGAGTCCTCCACCGTTTGGCGGCCCTCCGATGTGGTCCTCATCAAAGTATTCCAAACTTGCGAATGCTGATAGCCCGCGTAGATTTGGTGGCGGCTTCGACAGTGACATACAAGGCATGCAGGATAAAATGCTCATGACCCAAGACGAGCAGCTGGAAGTTATCAGCAAGTCAGTTGGCAATTTGAATGCTGTTTCCAGACAAATTGGCTTGGAATTGGATGAGCACACTGTGTAAGTTATTTCTTAAAGTGTACTGTTTCTGATTTGTATTCTCAGGAGACCCTGTAATTACGCAGAGAAATGGCGGCTCTGTGCGTCTTCTATCGCCTATACCACAGAGAATCTTAAAAAGCTCTAACCTTGTTCCTACCTCGTCTTTTCACACCCGTAATACCCGCACTGGTCAGGGGAAGCACTCGCATTTTGTCAATCGAACTAAAAAGTTCGGTGCGTAGAACAATCGACAAGTGGAATGCTTTGCCAGCGCCACCAGCTAGCTGTGTTATCTCTATCCTATAACCTTGGATCATTCAAGCAATGCGTGAAGAAGCACCTTTGGCCGGCATTGTGACGGCGATTGGGGGAAACGGGAACTAACTCGGATGTTTCAGTCGTCGTCACTCTTGGACCTCCTCTTGCTTTTTATCAGGCGAGTCGAGGTCAAATGTCGTGTCACAATAAAAAAAAAAAGTTACCTCCAGAGCCTTCTACATTAATAATGGTTGCAACTAAATGATGTGAAGACTTTAAGCCTATTTTATCTGCTGATGTTAGATTGGTGGTCATTTGCCCAGTCTTCCGTGGTCATTAGATTGGTGGTCAGTGCAGTAGTAGGTACCACTTTCAAGTGCATAAACAACTTGAAAGTTACCAGTTCCAACTAGGCTGACAAAGTGGATGCGACTGTTACTTGTAGTTATTTAATTGTAGTCGCATCTTGTCATGGACCCACTTCAGCTTAACATCAGTTGAGGTGATGTCATATATCTAGCTACAATAAAAACGCAGAACTACTATCCAGTAGTTCTGCGTTTTCTCGAACGCGTTGCAGCAGTTTTATCTTTCTTATTTATTTATGTGACTCGACACCCTGCTTGATGTTGGGCTGGAGTGTGGTTCATGAATGGATATTACTACTACTACAATTCAATAACTGTGATTAGCAGTCACACCCACTATGCCGGCCTAGTTGGAACCGGCAACTTACAAGCTGAATCCGAAACGCGACCAAATCACTTCAAGGTCTGTGTACTTCTAAGTGGTAGTACTACTCCGGATCGGCAGACTGGGTACCACTGCCTACCACTCATTATCTTATTTTTTTTATTAATAATTGTTTTTTTTAGAATGTTAGATGACCTAAACACTGATTTGGAGAACGCTGATTCCAAGTTAGATATAACAATAAAAAGGGTGGCCAAAGTTCTACATATGAATAATGGTATGTATTTATTTCTTTTCCAAAAATACTTTGTATATGTATACGCAAAACAAGCTCACGAGCCTAAGCAAGAGGAGGTCCAAGATTGCCGACGACTAATAAAAACTAAGTCAGTTCACGGTTGCCGCAGCCGTTACTATACCGCGGACAAAGGAGATTCTTCACGCATATCTTGAAGGATCTAAGGTTATATATAGGAGGGGAGAACATATGGACTGGTAAAGCATTCCACTTGTCCATTGTTCTACAAATAAACGACACACCAAACCATTTAGTTTGATTATTGTAATATGTGTGTCGATCGGACACATCCTCAAGATAACTGGGTTGCCTAGTGCCTATAACTACAGAGCCTGTATGAAGAGAATTGTGGATGTGAAGGGAGTTGTGTAAGGATCGTGGCAAGTAGCGGTCCATTGTTTTTGCCTATTCCTGTGGGGAAAAGGCGTGACAATTTGATTGATTGTATGTCGATTGGGATAGCTTAATATAAAAACGTAAAGAAATAAATAAAAAAGTGAATATTTTAAATATTATCAATCAAATTGTCGCGCCTTTTCCCGGCAAGGATAGGCAGAGATAAAGCAGCACCGCTTGCCACGATTTAGGCAGAACTCTCTCGCTTCACTCACATCCACAATTCTCTTCGTACAAGCTCTAGGCAACTCAGCTTATTTATTGATATCTGAAATAATATAAATAAATTGCCTTGAAACATTCTCTTCCTTATACTTATAGACTTTATTGCTTTATTTTCAATGTATATACATATTAACATATAGGGTTTAATGTAGTATTATTGACATTTTCTCCATTAACCCTTATTAATATCTATTTTCAGATCGACGACAGTGGTGGGCTATTGGCATACTGCTTATCATACTAATCATAGTATTATTTTTATTTATAATGTTGTAAGTTAAACAACAATAAAGTGGCCTATTATTTATTATATTATTTAAGAAACTAAAAAAAAAACAATATTTATTTTAGCGCTCTTAAAGCAATGTATTCGTTATCGTAAATACTATATTAATGTATTTAAATATTCAGATTAATACTATGAATTATATTACTGGCAACTTTTTGTTACGTGACTGCAGCGCCGCGTATATTTGACATGAGTGATGGCGCAGACTGCAACACTGCGCATATTTGACATGAGTGGTGGCTCAGACTGCAACATTGCGCATATTTGACATGAGTGATGGCGCAGACTGCAACACTGCGCATATTTGACATGAGTGATGGCGCAGACTGCAACACTGCGCATATTTGACATGAGTGATGGCGCAGACTGCAACATTGCGCATATTTGACATGAGTGGTGGCGCAGACTGCAACACTGCGCATATTAGACATGAGTGGTGGCGCAGACTGCAACACTGCGCATATTTGACATGAGTGGTGGCGCAGACTGCAACACTGCGCATATTAGACATGAGTGGTGGCGCAGACTGCAACATTGCGCATATTTGACATGAGTGGTGGCGCAGACTGCAACACTGCGCTTATTTGACATGAGTGGTGGCGCAGACTGCAACATTGCGCATATTTGACTTGAGTGGTGGCGCAGACTGCAACACTGCGCATATTTGACATAAGTGGTGGCGCAGACTGCAACACTGCGCATATTAGACATGAGTGGTGGCGCAGACTGCAACATTGCGCATATTTGACATTACTGGTGGCGCAGACTGCAACTTAGGTATTATTTAATTCCTAAATATTTCATATTATTTTAATCAATGCCAATGGATTTAAAAAAAAAGTTGTAAAGATAAAATTGTTGTCAAAAATTTATAAGGCGGTCGCCCTTTTGTGTATAAAATATTTTTGTGGGTCTAAGTGAAGTTTACACTTTTTAAATATCAGATTTCGGAATTAGTAAGCACTACAATTCCTCATGTGACCTTTATTGGTGCACTATCGCACAAATAAACTAATATTTGAACTAAGGTACCGAACTAAGAGACCGAGTAATATTTCTATATAAACAAATATATAAAAATCTTGATGTAAATGATATATTGTATTTTTATTTTATTAGCCTGTGATATGACCACACATTGCGCTGTTTATTGCAGGTAGCAGCAGCAGAGTCTAACCATTTAGCTGATTTAATTATGTCTCTACATTGTCTGTACACCTTAGGCAAACTAACACTAGCAACCTGTCTACACAATCATAAACCTAAAATTATTTATTTAAGTGACAATTAATAACTAATGCCATATGCTATTTTTATGGAGGTTAAATTTAAATCAATTTTCCTTAACGTCACCATATTGTACCTGCAGTTGTCTTTATTAAAAATGTTCTACTCAAAATATATTATTCTAATATTAGAAGTGTTAGTAATTTCGTAAATTAGCTTATATTTTGTTATAGATGTCTTTTGTAACTATGTTGTAAAATAAAATAATTTTTTATTTAACTATTTAAAATTAAGTAGATGTTTTACGCAAAATAAAATATACTGATATTAGACGTGTTAGTAATTATATAGATCAGCTTATATTTTCTTAACATTGTCTTATGTTGTAAAATAAAATTATGTTTGTTATTTATTAATAATATTTGTGTATAAAAATATTTACTATGCTCTACTCAAAATATGTTATACAAATATTACATCTGTTAGTAATTGTGTAAATTAACTTATATTTTGTTAGATTTTATTGTTCGTGCATTTATTTAAAATACCTATTTAAGATGTTTTATTCAAAATAAATTATATTAATATTAGTAGTGTTAGTAATTGTCTATATTGGCTTATATTTTGTTAGAATTTTCTCATGTATCTATGTTGTAAAATAAAATTATGGATTTGACGTTTGTGTATTACTTTTAAGCTTGCAAAACTGTACACTTCCTTAATCCAGTTAATTACGTTTAGTTAGAACATTCCATTTAATCTTGTAACTGAAAATCAAATCAAATTGTCACGCAACTTTCTCACAGGGATAGGCAGAGACAATGGAGCGTCACTTGTCACGATCCTGACACAACTCCCTAGCTTCCTTCACATATACATTTCTCTTCATACAAGCTCTATGGTTATGAGCACTAGGCAACCTAGCGTTCTTGAGGATGTATCCGATTTGGTCGGCAAACACCCTCCTGGGCCTGCCTCGTTTAACGTTCACATGAGATTTATATAGTATATTTCATTACAAGTGCGGAAAGGCTGTCATTGCAAAGAGTTCCGACAAATGTCTACCTGAGCCGAGGCGCAGCCGAAGGCGAGGGTTGACAGTCGGAACAAGTTGCAATGACGGTTCCGCACGTGTTCTGAACGACTATTTTTAATACAGTTGCGAAAAAATGAAGCAATTTAATAAAATAATAAAAACACAATAAACTTAACTAACTAATCATTTATTTCTTATAATAGTTATAATTCACATATACATTGAAATTGGTACAGTTTTTTATACTAACTGGGGAAGTTTTAAGTTGCATATTTACTGTTTTAATTTAATTCAAAAAAACTAGGGTCGAAATTACTCATTTTGTGCAACAAACAACTAAACTCGCAAAGAAAATTTCTGAGATTGGATAGGCAGAGATTTTTTTTCCTTCACCCATTCTGGTAGGCAAAGGGAACTATGCCCATACAGCCAAGTCTTCAGTAGAATTTTTTTATTAATATGAAATGAAAATGAAATTTAATGAGATGAAACCTAACCTAACTCATTTAATCAAATCATTAAATTTAAAACAAATTAGTAGCTTCTTTTAAGAAATATACGTATTTGCATGAATCATAAAAACTTTTTTTTAGTAAAAACTTCATGGTTGGTTTTTCTTTTTAATAGACATTATTTTGACAGTTGGGAAAGAAAACGCACGAGTTCGGGAAAGGTAAAAAAAAAGCACGAGTGTGTAATAGCCCACATCCCGAACGCTATACGTCCCTGCAATACGCCACTTTTTGAGCAACTGTATTAAAATTTATTTTCGTCAGTCTACTTTCACTCATCCTTTCCATGTGCCCAAACCATCGAAGCATTCCTTCATCAATCCTTGTCACTACATCCTCTTTCAAACCACATCTATCGCGCACTGTGCTATTCTTCTAACTGACAGAGGATAGTAACAACCAAGTTCCAATTCATTTATTTTTTATTATGTCTACACATGTTGGAACCCCGCCTGATGTTAAGCTGGAGTGAATGGAGGTGACTACTACAGTTACACACTAGCGGCGTAGAGGGGGGGCGGTGGGGGCGGTCCGCCCCGGGTACCAAGCACCAAGGGGTGACAAAGCTAAATACTTTGGAATTTTTTTGATAGCACTCCAGACATATCACATGTTAATCAGATGAGTTATGTAAGCAGATGTGTGCATATTAAAGGCGATCAAGTTGTAGTGAAAGAATTAGTTCTCGGTTTATTCCCTATAGCTGGAATGACTGCAGTCAAACTTACTGATAATATCCTTACATAACTGGATAGTGATAACTTGGACATACATCTATGTCGGGCCCAAGGATATGATAACACTGCAACCATGGCAGGAGTTCATGGTGGTGTACAAGCAAAAATCAAGGAACACAAACCTAAAGCGCTGTTTATGCTTATCATTCACTAAATTTATGTGAAATACACTATTTCGAGAGTGTTAGTTCAAGTGTAAAATTTTTCGGAACCGTTGAAAGAGTTTACACGTTCTTTTCGTCATCCACACATCGATAGGAAATTATTATGAAAAGTGTCGGCGTATCAGTCAAAAGACTAGTAGAGACAAGATGGAGTGCTCATCACGACGCCGTTAAACCACTGAAGAGTAATTTTGAGATTATTTTTTCAACACTCGATGACTTGTGCGATCCTAGCAGCAGCAGCAGCAGCACAGAAAACGTTAATACAAGAGAAGCAGCATCCACACTATTACCAGCTTCAGTTTTTTGTGCGAAGTCTTTTTGGTGTGAAGTCCTAGAAGAAGTTAACCAGACACAATGCAAACATCTGGGTTTTGCAAATGCAATGCAAACAACCTCAAAATTGGTTTTTCATCAATCAATCAATCAATCAAATTGTCACGCCTTTTTCCCACAGGGATAGGCAGAGACAATGGAGCGCCACTTACCACGATCCTTACATAACTCCCTTGCTTTCTTCACATCCACAATTTATTTATTTATTTATTTATAAATAAATAAATAACGGTGTTTGCCGACCAAATCGGAGACATCCTCAAGAAAGCTAGGTTGCCTAGTGCTCATAACCATAGAGCTTGTATGAAGAGAATCGTGAATGTGAAGGAAGCGAGTGAGTTGTGTCAGGATCGTGGCAAGTGGCGCTCCATTGTCCCTGCCTATCCCTGTGGGAAAACGGCATGAGAATTTGATTGATTGAGGAAAGTAAACTTTGATAATGTTATCGAATATTTTAGCAAAATAAAGTCACGTTTAGTATTTGATTTGTTGTTTTATTTTGGGGGTGTCAATAGAAAACCGCCCCGGGTGCCAACTCATGCTACGCCGCCACTGCAGTTACATAAATAACTGCATGTAGTAACCGTAATTTTTTGCATCCAGTTTCGGTCTAGTTGTAGCTGGCAACTATCAAGCTGATACTTAAATTCACTTCACGGTCTCTATACTTGTAAGTACCGTCAGCGGACTGGGCATCACTGCATACCACTCTTAAACAACCTGACCTGGAAAAAATATCTGTCTCTTTTTTTATTAACGAATATTTGTAATATTTATTTGAATTATTAAATATTACAAATAAGAGCTATGAAACATATTTTTGATTCGACTGGGAATCGAACTTGGGACTTACGAGTAACGGACTGATGTGTCAACCAGTGCGCCACGCGTGTCGTCATAATTTCCTGTAACACTTACGTGTTAGAGAATCTAGATACTCGTATTACGAACATCAGCCAGAAGACGTCCACAGCTGAACACAGGTCTCCCCCTTGGAACGACAAGATGCCAGTTGCATCCACAGGTTATTCGTGACTTTCACTATGTCGTCAGTCGGACCTAGTGGGAGGCCTACCTACGCTGCGTCTTCCGGTTCGTGGTCTCCACTCTAGAACCTTTCTTCCCTGTCGGTTGTCGGTTCTTCGAGTGATGTGACTAGTAGTATATTAGGTAGATACTTTTAATTATATAAAAATAACTTTTGTACAAATACAGACATGCATTTTGACATTCTCGTCCAGTTAATTCTACTGTACTGGTCAGATAGTAAGCATTGGGAGGAATATTTTTTTTATTGTGACTCGACATATGACAGCACCCCGCTTGATGTTAAGCCGAAGTGTGGTCCATGATTAAATGTCACTGCTACTACAATCCAATAACTGTGAGTAGCATTCACATCCACTATGCCGTCCTAGATGGAACCAGCAACTTACAAGCTGACCCCGAAACATGACCAAATCACTTCACGGTCTGTATACTTGTAAGTGGTGGTACTACCCCGGATCGGCAGACTGGGTACCACTGCCTACCACTCTTTGATAACTAGACCCGAAGCAAATATCCATCTCTTTTTTTTTTATTAACAAATATTTGCAATATTTAATACTATTAAATATTACAAATAAAAGTAATCTTAAAAGTCGTCTTGGAACCAACGTCACTTTTGGACCTCTTCTTGCTTATCATCAGGCGGCTCGAGGTCAATTTCGTGTCACAATTAAAAATAAGAAAAAATCGGCGACATCCAAGCTGATCTTGAAACGAGACTGAGTCCCTTTACGGTCTGTATAAGTGGTGGTACTTCTGGGTTGGCAGAGTGGGCACCACTGCCTTCCTTTGACAACCAGACCCTGAGTAAATATCACAAATATTTGTAAATTTAATCATATTATATTACAAATAAAAGCTATGAAACAAATATTGGGCCGGGGATGGAATCCGGTACTTCCGCGTATCGGACCGGTTTGCTAACCAAGTCTGTTACCACATACGCCTTTCAGCGTATTTGGTAACAACTTTATTTAGGCTACTGAACCTATAATGCCATTGGATATTTGGATAAGGATATTTTGAATTAAGAAAGGAAAGCCAATAAAGTTCTTCTAAATAGTGTATATTTATTTAATTACGCAGTGTCATACAAAATAAACGTGCACTACGACAATAAAACTAAATACTAATAAATGTAAATAAAATAATGTAAATAATACTATAATACTCACTACAAAATACATCAGTTATCTGTTAAGGGTATACATTTTACCAATTAACGGTCTTAATACAAAAGATATTTAAAACAACGTTTAAACATTGTTTAATTATACTGTCTAAGCCAGTGTTTCCCAACCTTTTTTAGGCCATGCCCCACCGTAATATTTCTAAAATTTTTATGTCCCCCATACATAATTGATGACCATTAAAAATTGTTTTGTTCCCATAAGAAATATAAATGATTACAGCATTTTTAGGAATTTGCCTTTTTTTTTTAATTCGTCAGCAATATCTAGCATTTAAATAACCCAAAGCGAAAGGGTTAAATTGCCCCCCTGTGGGGCGTGGGCCCCACGTTGGGAAACACTGGTCTAAGCGGTGATTAAATTGTGTCAATGTATCAAATTGTCACGCCTTTTTCCAATAGTGATAGGCAGAGGAGACAATTTTTGTAAATTGTGTACACCATAAAACCATGTTTATCACGTGTTCAATTAGTCATGAACTAACAAAAACCTATTTTTTAAATACTGCTAATAATTATTATAATTCAGCCGGACGCTTTTATTATTCCGCCGATTATTACAGGACATCTCGTTTTATAAACTAAAATAGAATTATATTATGATAAACAATAGCCATAACTTTTGTGCATCTTATTACTCCATTAAAACGTTGCATGCAACAGGATGTAAATAATAATAGTCTAGGACATAGCGCGTCAGAAAATGCACGAGCCCTAACTCGTGGTAAATAAGTTCCTGAGTTGATTTGGTGTTTTTTTCCTTATATGCATTTCCTGTTGCACTATATTATACTGTAACTTAAGGCCTGCCTGCTTGATATGTTTAAAAGTATGAACAATCGGTTGTTGTTTTGAAAATTGTTGTTGGTTGTTATTGATTATTGGTTTTGTTGATTATTCGTTGTTGATGATTATTGGTTGTTGTTGATATTAATTACGATTTAAATTAAAAAATAATTATTTTGTTTATTCATTTTGTGGTACAAATTGTCGGTCTGTTAAACACATTTTTAGATTAAGGCATATATTTTATAAGGCACGTTTTCGGTATAAGGCACTGATTTTTTTTTACAAATCTCATAAAATAATAATTTAGGATTTTTTAGACTATATTGTAGACTAATAACTAGAAACGTTATTAGTCTACAATGTGGATGATAATGATAATACTTTATAAACACGATGAACTTATGGTAAATGGAATTATTCGCACCTTCGGATCGCAGAACAGATCTTTGACGAATCTTTTAATGAACTCCACATAACATACAAGTTATGTGAAGTTAAGTTGCTGCACTCTTATGCGTAATGTAAGGCATCTCATTATTTATTTAAATAATAAATTATTTAGTACCATTTATTAACTGTATATATTCTGGCGAAGAGAGAACATTCTAAAGTTGGTATAATTTGATTTGAATAGGCACACCAAGTAAATTTAATTTACATACATTCGTGTAGTTAATTCACATATGGTTTTTAACCAAGCGTTTTAACCAGGATATAACAATAATAACTTTTTGTACAACAGAACTGTCAATTACTCAACAACCGAAGATATGCTTCACAATTTGCTTGTCTAATATATTTGCTTGTTAATAACTGAACTCCATTAATGAGCTTTCAAATTAAAATTGCGACCGCGCAACACTTATATTCGATGTTGATTTTCATTAACAGTTCTATCTCATTGAAACTCATTGTGCGAATGAATAAAAGTTGTTTTTAACATTAACAGCGACCGCGTAACTTTTTGACAAATGGGAATGAATTTCATTGTCATTACCATTGAAGTTGCGCGGTCGACCCCTGGTCAGAATGACAATGAGCGTAAATTTCAATTTCCATTAATTGTTATATGCACTAAAAGTGATGATAATTCCAAATACTCTGAAAAGCCGTTCTGTAAACTTATACTTCTATAACCGGTTCGGATGCATTTTATCGGATATGTCGCTTGTCCAATGAAATTAGGGTCCCCAAACATGTCTTCATCTTGTACCGTGAACCGAATTAGCGCCAAGTCAGGATTATACACAGTAAACTCGCAGATCTCGTTCCAAATTGGGTTGATTCCATTGTCAGCTTAAATAGGTAGTTAGCATTTAAAATATTTGTATAGCAAAGCTTCATACATTATAATAGTATTATAATAACATGCAAGTATTATAATAAGAATAGTATTTTTTATAGTGACTCGACATCTGACCTCGACCCGCCTGATGATAAGCAAGAGAAGGCCCAAGAGTGTCGACGACTGTAAAAACCGTGTTTTCACCGTAGTCCAGTCAAAGGTGCTTCTTCACGCATCGCTTGAAGGATCCAAGGTGTTAGGATGGAGAGAACACATAGGCTGGTAAAGAATTTCACTTGTCGATTGTTCTGCATAGAAACGACGCACTGAACCTTTTACTTCGACTGCCGATTCGGTCTTTGTAAATAAGTGAATGAATTGTATTGAACAAACGAATAATAATAAAATAGATATAAATAATAACATACCTATGATCCTAGTAATATGTTTGCATCCAGAATCGTAGTCCGCACCGATAATTTCCACCTCAATAAAGGGGCTTACCGTCCCGCGGCCGGATTTCTTACAAAGATGTCGAGCGCCGATAATTCTTAGCATTACATCCATTGGGGTCACAATATCCTCAATAGTCTTTCTGTCTGTCGGGTTATAGGTTTCTTCGAACATGAAGTTTGGTTTCAGAATAAATCCACACCCACCATTCTCTTTGAACTTGCCAACGTTGATCTGCATCGCCTTGTCTGGCGTTTGGTAGTTAAGAGCTACCATCTGTGAGCCGGCGTTCCAAAATGGTACCGGATTATAGTTAGACGAATCGATACGCTGGCCTTTGGGATATATACGGCTGAACTGTACTGTATGATACTGGAGGAAGAAAGCACTCTCCTGTTGACACATAAGTTTCTCAGCTTTAGTCTCTGGGAAAGAGGACATCTCTTGGAATACGAAACCTCTGTAGCGGAGTCTTTCTTGGTTGAATGTTACTGAACGGCAATAAATTATAAGGTCTGACATCTCCTTAGCAATGCGCCAAGTGCGCTCCATTTTCTTGTGTTGGATTGAACGTTCGCTGGCAGTGTGTGCCGCTTCCTTGATCGCGGATAACCATTCGAGAGCTATCTCTCTCGTGGGTGCAGCCATATCAAAGTCGGTGACCATGGATGGACTTTGTATTCGCACTACCCATCTGGTCTGACCGCTCTCTTCACCAACAACAAGCTCAACCACAGCACCCAAAACATCTACTACGCCTTTCTGTAATGATCCAAGAGCCGCATTATCGCTTTCTATGCAGTTCTGAAATATAAATTAGGCATAACATTAAATTTCAATCGATAATCGCGTAGGATGTTTTGAGATAGTTTCGCTAATCAAATCTATTGTTACCGTAGCAGAGAGATCTACCAAAATATATTTTTATTAGGTTAGGAGTTATGAATTAGTCATACATACGTAAATGAGAATTCGATACAGTTCCTTTCGTGGTGTTATAATTCAATATTTAAGAAGCTTACTGCTTGATTAAATGTTACTTTAGATATTATAAAATTTGCTACTTGCTGGATCGTATTTACATCGTTAATATACGAATACCTATATAGTCTGAGTAAGTATTTTTAAATGCACATTGATGGTGGCATCAAATTCAGAGGACAATGTTTCTATTAAATAGAAGTACATTTAATATACCCCAAAAAAATAAAAGTTAATAATACTAACAGTTATCTCGTTCATGTTTGGCGTTTCAATTTCCTGCACATAGTTTGCTGGGAACCAATGGTGTCGTTTACCGCCATAATCACCGCGCCACCAACCTTCGTCTGGCTTATCGACGTTTGTTATTATAGCATGTTTACAAAATGATAATTCATCGTCTTGTTGGCCTCTGTAGTCATAGAGAGCTTTCACGGTGATCTAAAAAAATACGGTAAATTTTATCTCAAGAAGCCTATACCCACTGTTGACATAGACCTGCAAGGTAAAGGTGGCAATGTGGTGATCGCTGGGGAAAGCCTATGTCGAACAGTGATTGCTATAATGAATTAAATATTTTTTTTGGCGGCTTAATGTAAAAGCAATAACCAAAAATAAACGCGATATTATTTTTGGTTATTGATTTTACATTTTTTATTATAAAAGAATTGTTTAACTCATAAATCAATGTTCGCTTAAAATCTAAGAAGATTAAAATGATAGTTATATGAAAGATTTACAGTGTTGTATTTAAATACAAGTAATTATTATTCTAGACATAAAAAAATTAATAGTTAGTACTTAACGATCACTTTGTATAAATAGAAAAAACTCCTGGCTACAATTAAAATGAAAATTCATTTAAATATTACAAAGCAAAGATAACCACGACCAATCAGATGCTGTATTATTTAAGGTAGTATTAAATATATTTTTAATGAAAACTTAAAAAAAACGGCCATAGCTTCAGCGATAACCTTATCACTGCTCAACGCTGATCAGAATCCGCATAGTTTTAGCCAGCATTTATAAAGTCGTTGAGACTTTTGGACCTCTTTTGGCTTAACATTAGGGATGTCGAGTCATAATAAAAAGGAAACCATAATTGAATGCTATCTTTAAAAATTGTTGTATAGCTTACAGTAATTTCTAATTACAACGATTGTGATATAAGAAATGTTTAATTGGCATTTAATTTAACTCACTTTTGAAATGAATGAAGTTGGATCCATATATCCTGGTGTCCCATACACTGAACTATCATCAGGTTCCTAAAACACAATAAAACTCCATTAATTTATCAATTCATTTGATTATTCATAGGAAATTTTGATTTTACTTCTGTATAGGGATCAACAGACACAATTGAACGCTACTTTCAAAAATAACTCTTGAAACACTGACTATGAAGTGACATAGTCGCGTTTTGAATTCAGCTTGTAAGTTGCCGGTTCCAACTAGACCGGCATAGTGACTGCTACTCACAGTTATTTGACTGTAGTAGCAGTCACCTCTATTTATAGACCGCACTGTAGTTTAACATTAGGCGGTGGTCTGTAATATGTCGAGCCACAACATAAAAAAAGATCCTGACAGAACTAAATTAATTATAACTTACAATACTCACAGAAACAATACTTCTCACAATTTCTTCGCTCATAGGCAAGCATAGTTTAATTTTCTTGTATAGAGGATGTTTTTCATAGTACGATACAAGTTCTACTAAACTCTCAAACCTGACTGTTCCAATTGTGTATAATCGCCCTTCCTGCTTTATTCGGCAATGCTTTATCTCCTTCTCTGTTCTATTTATGAATGGACAATTATTAATTTTTAGGTAAGTTTTCCCAATATGAATTTAATGTGAAAATGTGTCTGTAATGTACTTAATGCAAAATAAAGGCAAAGCAGTAAAGGCAGTAAAGGCAAGTAAAGGCAGTCGAACCAAAAGGTTCGGCGCGTCGTTTCTTGACCCTGCCTATAATGACACCTGATTAGTTTAAAATGAGAAATGCTATAAAATTACAACCACTAAAATGAATTTATTTTGCAAAAATGGCTCAGGAGAAATTGATTAATGGATGCATTAAAATTTTCCCTTTTTAAGCTTTCATTTAGGCGAAGTGTTTTAATGTGGTACTTGCCTTTTTGATGTTGTTCTAATGGATGTATTCAGCCCATTTGAACATTACACATGCAATGTATTTCATATTTATAAGGCACATACCTAAAACTAATAGCAAATGAGCCATGTTCTTTTTCGCTAGGACGAACAAGAAATGCACCATCTTTAGCTACTTTCCTTAATAACTCCTCGGCTTGCGATCTTGTACAATTTTCTTTATACCATTCCTTACCCTCATGTTTCATTGGCTGGGGGACAGGCTCGCGTAATATGATCAGGAATTCCTAAACAAAAACACCATCATCATTAGTTCCACCTCTTAATCCTCACAGGCATAGGTAGAGCGCCACTTTCCACAATGCTGACATAACGCAAAGCAAGGGTTCTTATTAAACGGCTGAACCGATTTGGATATAATTCTGTGTGAATATTTCAATGGGTTTCTGGATGGTTTGAAAACACAAGTGGATCCGGCAGATGCCACTGCTGTCGCCAAACAATTGACAACTTTACACGAATTTGAGCGCGACTTTTATTAGCCAAAAAGAAAAGATAAGTTATCGGTCATACTTCGAACAAAGATTTGGAAGAAAATGAAAAATTTAATAAATTTGACATAGTAAACAGACCACAGTAAACTGTGAGATATCCAAAAAGGATAACCCAACCATAGATTCGTTAGAATTAAGCAATAGCAAAATTAAAAAATATGAATGTTAAAATAGAATTACATATTTAATTTCGCATTGCTTTTACAGGCAGGACATCGTCTGCCAAGTCTAACCAACAAATAGAGAGAAAACAGAACCAATAACCCCTTAAATAAGGCGACTGTTAAGCTGATCCCAAAAAGCGTCCAAGTCTGTTGAATAACAAAGCCTGTCTACCACTATTCAATTCAATTTAATATAATAAATAAATATTATACCTGACTACGCAATGGATGCTGTCTGTAGTGTGTAATTAAACTATATAGACTATCAAAGCATACTGAATCAATTAAATAATACTTGGTAATGCCTCTTTCTTGTTTAACTTTAATTCGACAATGGCTTACTTTCCCCTGTCTCCAGAAAGATAAACAGTAGTCGCCAACAAAGGTTACGCTTTCTCTAACTAAGAATGTGCCATCGCCTAAATGCGAATGAGCTCGTAACAGCTCCTCAGCCTCTTGTCTATTTCCAGCCAGTTTCCCATGGAACCAACATTCTCCGAAATGCAATTCATCTTGAGGTATTTCCACACGACACTCTCCTTCAGGCTCCCCATCACTCTCTGTATCAACATCGCCCTGTGCATTATAATTCTCAGTGTAATAGAGCTTGTTCTCAGTCAATACAAACGCATGCGGATTCCACTCTTTATCTATACGATCTTCCAAATACAATATGCCATTTTTGATAGAATTCCTTAAATCCATTTCACGTCCTTCCTCTTGTCGTATAGCAAACGAATTCTCTTCAGCATCTTCTGGCAACTTTTTGTGTTTTAGAATAATTTTCCTTTTCAGATCATGTGGTGACGGGAGGCTCGTCTCATTTTTATCGAATGGTTGTACCACAAGTGCTTCGCCAAAGATGTCTTCGAAAGCCCTCGCCATTCGTCGTTGTTGTGGAAGAGAGCAATTATCTTCTATTGATAGTATTAATGGATAGTCTGAAGTAATGAAAGCGTGATCTTTGATTGTTTTTACTGCATCCATAAATCTGATTTTGGTAGTGAGTGTGTGGCCGTGGTATATGAATGGCGAACCATCAGGTCCATCCCAACAGTCTAGCTCTATGCAACGGCATCCAGCGCGGAGACACCTCGCGTAAGCCTCTACTGAAGATTCACTCGAGAATTGATCACCAGTCAGATACCTAAATGCAAAAAAACATCATATGTAGGATCGGTTTTGTTAAGGAATAAAGTTTATATTTAGGTTTAAAGTGGTACTTGTTTAGGCAATTCTTAACATAAGAGACACATAGTTATGAATGTATGTTTCGTTTATGTAAATGAACGTGTTATATATAAATATTTAACTTACGTATTATGCGAAGATGAGATCCAATAATGTGATAATGGTCTCGTCATATCTTGCGTGACTTTGTCGTGTTTACTGTCCCATATAGTATTTTGTCTCGAAAATAACATCTCGATGAACTGAAATTAGTATTATCATATGTATTTGCTATAAAATGCTGATAACATTGCTTAAAATACAAACGATTATTATATAATAAATAACCGGAAGTACACTTCTGCCTAACGCTATACATCCGTCTGTAGTTCCGTCTAGTGCGGATAAACTCATATGATTTTATATAAATATTATATGGTAGCTTGTCTTTATACTTACTTCCCTTAGTGTGAAGTACGGTTCATAAATATCTCTTTGTGGGTCTCGTAAATAATCCCGCATAAAGTGTGACGTATGGAGTTCGTCTGTTCCCATTGGATCATGTTGTTCATTAATTAAAAACTTTTGAAATTGACGCAAACTTATTGTCGTACCATTGTCACAGTAATAGGAATATTTATCGAAGATTTCGTGAACATTCTGTAAGAAATATTAAAAATTATAATCAAAGAAAAATATATTTTTTTAGTGATACAGCTTGAAATATATTTATTTACTTACATCTTCATCAAACATAAGATTATGGTATATTAGTGAGAAATCGTCAAAACCAATCTCACCCTTCCTGCCTGTATCAACCTCTTGAAATATATCTCTAAGCCTATTAGTTGGTATTTTACAATTCACTTTCGGTAGAAATGTTTTTAACTCTTTTACTGTTATTCTGTAAATTAGGAATGTGTTTAATAAATTATAATTACAAGGAAATAATACACTATGAACTAAAGTTCTAATTGGCAACATAGTTCGGCTGTCAATTTGGTAAATATAATACAGATGTTCTCCTCCAATCATTGCGCCGGGTAACACGGGAATAAAAAGACAAGGTAAGAACGACATCGTCCGTAAAGCCGTCATGTCTCTGTGAAATTGCATATGCTTTAGAGTTCTCAAGAACTCAACATCGTCTATTACTTGGATAGCTTCGCGCTGCGATAAATCCAAGATCAAGAAAAGGAGTGAAAAGAATCATATATTTTTCGACACTTTCAATAGAGAAACAAGAAAAAATGTACTCTTAAAATAATTGAAAAATGTTTTATTTTCCCGTATCTTTTATTAAAGCTCCTCGGCTGATATTAAGCTAGAGTGTGAAGTGAATGAGATGGTAACAGAGACCCTTCTTTCTAACCTGGAGGAATATGGTTTACCTGACCGTCTACGTAACTGAATAGCCGACTTCCAGAATAGATCTTCTATATGCATTGTAGTTGACGGAAGCGCATCGCGCAGGATGCCGTTAAATGATGGCTTTCCTTAGGGCGGTCTTTGTTGTGTTGGGCGGTCTTATCAATGACATTCATTGCTATGCAGACGACAGCACGGTGCATGGACGCTACACTGCCCGCCCTGCAGCCGAATAACAAAATGAGAGAGTCTGCGTAGCGGAGCTGAACCGGACTTTTGATAACATTGTCACTGGGGCATGAGCGTTCTCGACAAAAAATCCCTTCCTCGGCATCCTATGGATGTATGGATATTCTATGGAGCAGGCCATTAAGACCACCTTCTGCAAAATTGGCATCTTAAACAAGATTCTTAACGCCAGAGCATCGCCTGTTACAAGGCTCAAATTCGCTCTTGCGCGAGGTACTGTTTGCACTGGACCGATCTGTCCAAGTTATAGGAGATGCAGAGGTCACACGAACTGTTTCTCTACCACTCTTATACAACCAGATCCGGAGCAACAAATTAATAAAGTTGTCACGCCTCTTTTCTAACAGACATGGGATTCTGAAACAACGTTTTCGGATCGAATCACAATTTGACGCTACGTCGTCAAGGACGTGATAAATAAAACGCTCAAGTAGTAATCGAGAAGAAGACCGTTTTATTTGACACAAAGAAAATATAAAAAAGTTTGAATGTGTTAAAATGACTGCTTTTTTAATGATTGTTATAAATTTTAGGGCGATCATGAAAAGGTCGGCCAACAATAATCAAAATAAACGTTATAGTAAGCCGCAGAAAACATTTATTTGATAAACATTTAAAACTTTTAAGCCGATTGCTTGGCAACTAAGGTTCAAACCAGTATAGGAAGACATCGCGTGTAGAGCTTATGACCCGACGGGAAGGGTAGTTTTCATTTGAATGATAATATCTACATATTTTAAATAAATTAAACGTTGTCTCCACCTTTGTTCATTATAACATATGTTAATGGAACTTTTTAATGTTATCGTATATCTTATTTCGATGCTAAATTTAGGCAACACTTATAGCAAAATGAATTCATTATATTGTTAGTGAAGAGTATCTTTGCCATCTTTCCTGTAGTGAATAGATTATTTTAAGTCTATCTTAAATCAGCTACCGGTGAATAATAATTGTAAGTCACAGATAAAGATTTACTAGACTAGATCTCGTTTTACTAGACATAAATAGCCACAGGCTTGCAGTGCACATAACCGTAGAGTTTGTATGAAAATAATTGTGGATGTGAATTGAACTATTTTTGTTATGGTAATCGCCGCCAACTGTCTGCCCACCCCTCTCAAACAACCAGACAATATTTGGCTCATTATTTTTTATTAAAAGTATTTGTACTTTTGTTACGCCTAATGTTAAGGCGGAGTTCAGTGCATGAATCGAGGCAACTTCTACTACAGTTAAATAACAGCAAGTAGCAAAAGCATTTACTATGCAGGCCTAGTTAAAACCTAAACTGATGCCTAAATGCGACTAAGTCACTTCACAATCAGTACACTTGAAAGTGGTGGTACTATCCTGGATCGGCAGACTGATTAAATGACCAACAACTGAATGTCTCCTCTTAAACAACCAAAAACAAAGCAATTTTAAAACAGTCAAACAAATTATAAATTTTGTCGCGCCTCTTTTCTCATAGGTATGGGCGGAGACAATGGAGCGTCACTTTACACAATACTGACGAAACGATTTCAAAAAGCTAGATCAAAATACGCGTTAGTGAGCCACACAAAAGTCCTTTTTTATAAATATTAGAAAATATTAAACTGATTTTGTTGCGGTTTGGTACAGCCCAATTCAACTATCGACATTTCCTTGACCCATTTTCTATCACTAGTCCTGCACCAGCAACTCGTTTTTGTTTTGCAACTGTTTATCGAGTAATAAACAGTCTTAGAGTGCAAAAGCGGTCGTTAACCGAGTATGAAGACCCAGTAGTCATCATCGCGTAGCCTTCAGACAAACAAAACTGCGTCGCGCGCTGTGGTATAAAGGAACCCGGAAGCCGCGATCTTGGAGGTTCAACATTGACAACTAAGGTTCAAACCAGTAGAGGAAGACATCGCGTGGGGAACTTATATCCCGACATATTCTAATAATAAATTCAAAGGTTTTTCTACCTTTGTTCATTATAATAATATACACGCGCTTTTTAATGTTATCGTATATCTTGTTTCGAACCTAAATTTAGGCAATACAGCAAAATGAATATATATTTTCTTTGCCATCTTTCCTGTAGTGATTAGCTTATTTTAAGTTTATCTTAAATCAACTACCGGTTAATAACAATTGTAAGTCAAAGTAGATGAATATTTTTTCTTGTCACTATCTTATTTTACAATATTATCAAAGCAAGGGTCGTCATACTGTCTTATAGAGTTTGTATGAAGATAATTGTGAACGATATACGATATATAGCCTGATGTGACGCCGTGTGATGTTGCCCATGAATAGAGGCAACTGTTACTACAGTTAAATAACTGCAAATAGCAGTCGCATCTATTATGCCAGCCTAGTTGGAATAGGCAGCTTTCAAATTGATCCCGAAACGCGACTAGGTCGCTACTGTAGTGACTTACTACATGGTTCATAAAAATATCAATTCATCCAGAAAATTGTCACGGTATAACTCTTTCATTTTTAATCACCGACTCAAAAAGAGGGGTGTTATAAGTTTGACGTGTCTGTGTATCTGTGTAAAAGTTAGAGAGAGTCTGTTTTAAAATACTTTGCCCATTAAATTGTCTTGCCACACGTTCCGGTTGCCGGGTAGTCTGTGTGGGATAACCAGCGGCGAAGTGTATGGGCATGTACTGTAGCTTTCACACATTGCGGCACAATGCCCATACATATCGCGCTGATCCGTCACCAGAACGTGTAAAAATACGTTGTAAAAAATGTGAAAAAACGTCTGAAAAAACGTTGCGTCGTAATAATAAAATGGTTTTCAGATAAAATGAGGGCAACTGGTGCTTACATTATTCTGTAAGGCTCATCCATAATAAATGTCTTTATTCTCATTGACCTCTACGCAAATCAGAAGACATACTATGACAATCTCTTTAAATTTTCTTTCTTATTTGTGTATCAATACAGGAAAAAGAAACTTTGTATCCCATTTTAAATATATGCGAAAAATAAAATAATACATTCATTGTTTACGTTAATATTGTTTGTTAAACAGAAAAATACGAAAAAGCTTTGTGCTTAAACAAATTGTATTTCAAGTCAAATGATTAACATGTATCAAAGCCTATCCTTGCGCGAAATATTTGACTGTTTATAATATAAACCAATATATAACTTATTTGATTTATGACTTATTATATTATTTACATCCACTCGTTCAATAGTGCAAAATATTTCTATTTTCTAGGATGTTTTTTTTTAAATATAAATAGGCAAGGGGAACTCAGAGGTATTTAGGAGTGCTACGTTATTTCCTAAAGTTCGCAGCAATGTGAAATAACAAATGTTGTCAATGATGGTTTATCCTAAATAATAGGAAGCTATATTTTTTTTTTTAATCACTTATTCTATTTTTTTTCATATATAACGTATGCTAATAATGTAATCGAATCAAAATTTGACGGCAGGCGTGGACGAACGGTTTGTTGCGCGTATAGTCCCGGGTTCGATTCCCGGTTGGAGCAAATATTTGTTTCATAGCTTTTATTTGTGATATTTAATAATATTAAATATTGCAAATACTTGTTATTAAAAAAGAGATGGATAATTGCTTCGGGTCTGATCATCAAAGAATGGTAGGCAGTGGTACCCAGTCTGCCGATCCGGGGTAGTACCACCACTTACAAGTATACAGACCGTGAAGTGATTTAGTCACGTTTCGGGATCAGCTTGTAAGTTGTCGGTTCCATCTAGGCCGGCATAGTGGATGTGATTGCTACTCCCAGTTATTGAATTGTAGTAGCAGTGACATTCATTCATGGACCACCCTTCGGCTTAACATCAAGCGGGGTGCTGTCAAATGTCGTCAAATGTCGAGTCACAATAAAAAAAAAAACAATTAAATACAATTATAATTATATTAGTTTAGGGTTTATAGTAATAAACTAAAAATAGCCGAATATCGACTACTGGATGACCACTAAAATATAGGTTATATAAAATTAGGAAACCAAATTAATTTGGTATTTTTTATAAATCGTAATATCATATCAAAATTACAAAAATGATTTAATTTTACAATAAATATATGTACAGTTATTTATTCACTTAAATACAGTCGATTTACCGTAAATAATTGTATAGAATTAATTACAATACGAGTACAAGTAAAAGTAGAAGGTAGTTCGTCTCGGCAGGGGACTTTGAAATGATAACATCCCCACGGGCGATCGTGTGATAGGACCGTTGACCATCCCTTATGTGTTATGTCGCCTGACCACCATACGTGTGGCTCGCGGCTAGCATGTATTGAGAATTCGAACAGCGTTTCAGCCTGTTATAAGAAGACTTTCTACTGTTTCTTTAGTTCTTGATGATGAAGTGTGGATATATCTATATCGCAATCACTATGTCGAGACCTAAAGTAAAATTACTAAATAAGTATGTACTTTAATCATCTCAAAACAATTATAATTTTCTAAGTTTAAACGTTCATTGTAAATCCCTCTCACAGAATATATTTCAGCTCCTTGACAAATAGGCTGCTATTTCTTATGTATGGATTTTATTTAAATTTTTCAGCTAAATTGTGATGCAGCCGATTTATTATCCATATTTGTTTTCGCTAGCACAAAACTGGACTATTTTCCTTTTGGCATTTAACCAAAGTTCATAATAACAAGATTAGTTCATAATTACAATTATTAATAACGAATTAAAGATTTCATTGGTTAGGAAATGTGTTCAATTGCAATATTCTACAATTATTATTATAAATAGCATACACAATGCTATTTATAACTTTGTAGACGGAATAAAGAATCGAGAATACTCGATCAAACGAATTAGCAAATTCGTTTGCACGTACTCATTAATACTTATTTTTATATTATACTTTATTAGTTAGCCACTAAATGGGTAGAGTAGTGGCGAATGGGTTATCAACAGATTGTAGAATCATACTGACCAATATAGATCGGCAATGTTATGATCCGAATGAAAAATGAGTTATAACGGTGTGCGTGAAATTACGCATATGTGAAAATGGTGTTGTGATGGCTATGATATCCATAGATACTTTTACTGACTAGTCATTGGAGTTTAATAAAATAATTATAGCTTTCACAAGAAAATAACGGCAAATATAAAAAAACTCTTTTAGTTTTCTTTGGCCGGCATTTTCTTTAGCAATGAGGCAATCGTAAACCGAGTCGATTTTTTCAGTAGTTAGCGCCCCTTGAACCTCCCCTTGCATACTATCAGACAAGTCTAGGTCAGACGTCGAATCATAATAAAACCCTGAATATTCTGTATATACCAAATAGGATCATTTATTCCGTTTTAATGTTGAAATATATTTTACTTATAAAAATGAAATATATTAAAATTTGTTTATTAATTATTCAATGAAACTGTTACGACTTTTACCCACAGGGATAGGCAGAGACAATGGAGCGCCATTTTTTTTCATTTTATTGTAACTTGACGTCTGACCACGACCCGCCTGATAGTAAACAAGAGGAGGTCCAAGAGTACCTACAACTGAAAAAACCCTGGCCTGAAAACACGGATGCCCCAGTCGTTGTCACTACGCCGGCCAAAGGTGCTTCTTCACGGATCGCTTGAAGGATTGCCACGAGATCGTGTATGGTTTTAACGTGGTAAAACAACGTACGCGAAGTTGGACAATAAGTGGACGAACACAATAATCTCATCATCTTCAGATCAATAAAGTAATATTATTCTGTTATCTGAAGGGGGAGTCAATAAAACCTTGCAAATTGTGTTTAACAAATTGCAAGTAGTGTTAAGAAGGAACTATGTGATTGCCAATATCCGGATATTAACTCTTTAAGAATGTATCATTCTATATTTTTCTAATAGTGACAACATAGATATGACCACCACACTCCACCTATTGATAAACTGCGGTCCATGAGACAGGGCAACTCGCCGGTATGTCATCTTAGCGGGATAACTCTTCACGTTTCTCTTAAAGAATTTAGTAGAACAAAACAGAGGAAAGACGTGTTTAGAACTTAATAGTTTCTAATACCATGTATCCTATTTTAAAAAAGTTCGTGAAAAGCGCTACCCCATATATTTTTTATATCAAGTTTCGACTTATTAGTCGTGACAGCAGTCTTTCTGGTGTAAGGTTGGAGTGCGATTTATGAATGAAGACGACTGCTACTACGGTTAAATTACTGCAAGTAGCAGTCGCATCCACTAAACCGGCCTAGTTGGAATCGGCAACTTACAAGCTAAAACGCGACTAAGTCACGGTTTGTGCACTTGCGATATTACCCTAGATCTGCAGACGGCAAAACTTAGTTTACTCATTTGTCCACTCTAAAAAATCTTCGGGAAGGCACCGTTAAAAAGAATGTCACGAGTAATCCGACTTCATTGGCTGCTAGATTTTAAACTTAAACTCTAAAATCCTCATAGGTACAACGGACAGAGATTGTCTGGACAGAGGATTTCTACAGTACAATAAATAATACTTACTTTTCGTGCGAGTTCTGTATACAATAGAATTCTTTCCTTAACCATCTTTCAATTTGTAATGGATATGGTGTAAATAGTGCCTCTTCTAATAAGAATTGCAAACCCCTGACCCAGGCTTCAGCTTCTTTGTCTGTCGTTGCTAAAATTACAATACTGTATTAAACAATTGCTTCATCATCAATTACACGCCCTAATTCCTAAAAGAACAGACAGAGACAACTCTCTCGTCCCCTTTACATCCACAATTGTCTCCATACATGCTCTTTGATTAAGACATGCTCTTTGATTTGACCGGGGAACAATCTTCAGCGTCGTCACAATTTTATCTTTCCACTCGCCTCCAAATAATAAATCCCTTTTGTTAATCTCCTTTAATCCATCCTTTCAATATCACCAAACCATCGCAATACTCGTGCCTTACATTCCAATGATAACCTACTTTCACGATACTGAACGTCGTAAAATCAAAGCAAAATCAAATCGACGCCTTTATCCCACAGGAATAGGAAAAGACAATGGAGCGCCGCTTACTACGATCTTGACACACTCATATCCACAATTCTCTTCGTAAAAACTCTACTTACTACAACTTATGGGTACTAGGCAACCCTGCTTTCTTGAGGATGTCTCCGATGTCCTGGGTCTGACTCGTTTGACGCACCCATAAATTCCTTTCGTCAATCTCATTCTAGGCGCTATAGACACTTCACATACAATCCTAATGAACACATTTTTACAGCGTTAATACTCTCATGCTTTTTCTGCCACAGCCAACATTTACTTCCATACATTAATACATCGTGGTAAAATGAGTACTTTTATGAAGCTTAAAATATAAAGGTACTCATTTACTTAGTATTTACTGAATTAATATTCTTAAGCCCAGGTTTCTAGCTTCACCCCTGATTACCTAAATTTTACTTCAGATTATTTTAGAGACAGAAAACAAAAAGGTTTGTATCTTCACACAGTGCAACCAAATAATATAATAGATACATTGGCATCTGCACATTCGCTTTTGGATTGCAATTCTAAAAATGATTCATTCACATTTGCCATAATTTAGACACAACTCGCCAGTTTTTTACATAAAATACCACAAGCTAAAGCTGTTATAATTTTTAAGTATAGGTATATATATGAAGGTGGTTGTACCTTAAGAAAGAGGTCGTTAATTTTTACATTAATTAGGTACTAGTGTTTAGGATTAAATCGGGAACATATGTAAAAAAGTAGGGGTCTACAGTACCCATCTCAATAGAGCTTATATGACGATAATTTTGAATGTGAAGAAAATGGGAGTTGTGTCAGGAATGTGGAAAGCGGTGGTCTATTGTTTCTGCCTAACCCTATGATATTGAGACATGACAATTTGTTTGTTTTGAGTTATTTTTATGTAGCACAGCTTAATGAATAATATACTATATACTTAATTATAATATTATTTATGGTTTAGTGCAGTCAAATAAAAACAAACTATATTACATAAAGATGTATTTATTTGGATTTTAAAAATTCTTCCGGAGAGGGGGTTTGACGAAAGGGATATCAGTGAGGTGTGGGGAATTATTTTGTGGTTGTAAACAGATAGATTGTCATCTAATTAAGTAATTTTGTCCTTAACTTGTTTGAGAATAAATGGATTTGAAGGAAACTTTGCCACAATTGTGTTAGTCTTGTCGCTACGGAAATACATCTTTAAATTAATTTAATACAACATATTATTGAAAAAAATAATAATATATTGCAATTAAGATTTTAATACAATAAAATATATAAGTATTAATGTAGTTATAGCACAGCAGCATTGAACCTCATTTCCTCGAAGAATGATCAATCGGTTCAAAATTAACAATCATCACCCAGTTATACGACAAATCAATTTCCTTTTTTAACAATATTATTTTTCCTAATAATACTCTTATTTATTGCTCAAGATCTGAGTCTCTAGTGTTAATATTTTATATCTATTATTACATTTAAAATGTTATAATACATATTTGGCAATTGTTCGACTTATTTTGTTTTGTTAAATAAGAAATTAATTATTTACTAACATAATATGCTTTGAAATTACAATATTTACAGGCGGTCCCGCAGTATACATTGACTGTTTCGTAGGTCCCCAAAAATAATTCCAAATTAAAGTTGTCAGAGCAACTTTGAGTGTTGTTCGATTTAACTGTCACGCTTCTGTTCCCAACACAGAAGGCAGGGACAAGGGTGTGCCACTTTCCAAAATAAAATTTAAATTAAATAATAAAAATATGAATTAATTACCAGCAAATGATGCCGTACGTAGTTTAAACTCACTCCCGTAGAAAATAGTAAAACATTTTGTATGATCCCAGCGTTTGTTTTCTTCCGGCCACCTGTCAAAATCCTTTGATGACTTCCCCAACCTTAGTTCCTTTATATCTCTGATCTCTACTGATGTTTCAAACGAATGGCGTGGCAGGGCATTACACCTGTACCATATTACCTGTAGTGTCTCTCTTCTGACTAATAATGTTTTACGTTCTGGACGTTTTCTTGGATAAAATTTTAAAACACTAGAGCCTCGTTCAATGTAGGATACCAGTTGCTCTGCCTCATGTATCAGCCTGTCGTTTATTATGCTCACACACAAGGAGTTATTCATTTTGAACACTTTAACTTTTCTTGTTCACTCCTCATAAAATTACTGTTCTAATTCTAAAAGAGAACGATTTAATTTCCTAATTTCTTTTATAACATTGTTTGGAATGAACTTCCTTTACAACCTATTTTACTACGTGATAAAATTATAATGTTCGAATTTAGTTATCCATTTTTTCTTTCTTCGCTCGAGATCTATTGAGTTTCTTAGACAATTTCACTTGTGATTTACTTATTAAGACATAATGATATTCTTATACATTTGCCATGGAACGACGTGATCCGTCGGCCGACAAATTACAACTGTGTTTCTATTCTATTTCTCTGCGTCTCCGTACAACTTGCTTGCCACTTGTTGATAGTTTTTTTTGTTTATCTATAGGCAAAGGAATCGTAATTCATACAGCTTAGTCTTTATTGGATAAATGATTAAGATGAAACGGATGAAACACGCTACCAAGGAACATTTTACTCAAGAGTATAGCACGCTACTATTTTACTAGTGAGGATAGCATTGCATGCTTAAGATGGATATCTAAGACATTAAGAGTATTGGTATATTTAGTTAAAATCTGACAGTTAGACGAAAAACTAATAAAAACTTTTCTAAATCATTAAAGGTATTGAATTACCGTTATATTATTAGTATTTTGGTCAGTTTGATGTATTGACACTATTAGGCCTCATTCACAAGACGCGACGCTATGAGCGATGCGAAGTGCGGCGCGATGCGCGGTGTAGCGTGCGATGGCTCGTTAGAATCTTGCGCGGTGCAAACATTCATGTCAATGGTTATGGTCTTATATACACTGGTCCACTTCTTATAGTAAAGAATTATTAATTTAAATTACTGTGACTAGTCACATGGTAACACCCTGCCTGTCTGATGTTAAACTGGGGTTATATAGTTAAACAACTGCAAGTATCAGTCGTATCCACTATGCCGACCTAGGTGTATCCGGCAATTTAAAAGCTGATTCTGAACCTCAACTAAGTCACTTAAAGCTCTGTACACTTGCAAGTTGTGGTACTATCCAGGATCGGTAGACTGTGAGCACGCATTTACTTTTTTTTATATATAATTTATCTTTTAAAAAAGTCGTTGACGCGTTCTTTTTTGCCCACGTCTATGTTGTGCGATTGTATTAGGCTTCAATTACGTAGACGAGAGGCGCGTCAGATGGCCCGTGCTGGTTTCGGCCCGCCCTAAATTCAAACATAATATGGTGATATATGAGAGCGTTTACAGAGAGCGATTTTATGCGCGTTTGCTTGAAAGACAGCGGCGCCCGCGGCCTCACCCACCCAAATACAAACGCACAAATTTGACTATCGTGCTCCCCAACAGGCAAGTCGGGGTCAGAAAGGGGACCTCCTTTACCCAGACCTTCCTGAATATGATGTGCTTGTCACTCACAAGTGACAAGCACTTATAGGTGTTCTGTAATATGAAATAATTTTATTGATCATAACATTTCATTTTCGTAGTAGTACACTCTGAAGTACCCGGTAATTAATTATAAGTTATTGTGAATTATTTTTATGAGAATTATGTACTAATGCGTGGCCTACGAGATTAATTTGTTATTCACATTATTGTGAATAACATTCATAATGTTGCTTAGCCAATTAATTAAATTATGTTTGAGTACATTCTTTCATCTGTACATGTGGTAAAAACAATTTTAATACAAATGAAATGTTTTAATAAGTACATAATTATTTTTTAAATATACATTCTCATATTATCGTTTTCAGCACACCCTTAGAAATGAAACCTCTTGATGTTCTTGTAGAAAATTACGAAGATGACAAAAATGCTATGATTGCCAAAGTAGCAAGTTGTAGGTATTTTATTGATGTTGCATGCATGGGGCCACAATGAACTTTCACTATCAGTGTTACTCGTGAAATTGTATATTTTCGCTGCAATTCCGTTTGTGCTGGCATACAATGTACTCTGAAAAATAATACTTTATTACGCATAAAATAAAGCTGCAAATAAGAATATTAATCGGCTGTCAACGTCAAAAGAAATTGTGAGACAAGTTTGAGATGTTACCAAGTTTTTACAAAAACAACCTATATAAATTGTGGCTCGACATATACAGTACCCCGCCTGAAGATAAGATAGCAGTCCATAAATGGAGGCGACTGCTCAGTACAGTTAAATAATTGCAAGTAGGAGTCGCATTCACTATGCAGGCCTAGTAGGATTTGGTGATGATACTACTCCGGATTGGCAGACTGGACCACCAATGCCAATCACTCTGTCCATTAATGTACCGTATGTAGACATCAGCAGTAGAATTACGGCTTTAAGGCGTCTTTCTATGAATTCGATGTGTTAGTAGGATTATGATGACAATGATGATCTCTTTTTAATGCTTGCATTTTTTGCATACATATCTTACACATCAAATAACATTTTTTCCACCATGGCCTACAAAATTGCTTTTTGCTCATCCGTTTCATTGATCACATTTTTCGGAAACTTTGCAAACAACTGGTCAACTATACTGTGAAGGCTAATGCCACAGTAATTCTTAGTGTCTTAATCCGACCCTTTCTCTTTATAAAGTGAAACTATACATGCCTTGCTTTGTCATCTGGCACATGTCACATTGTTCACTCTTCTCTTTTTAAGATCTGGAGATCTCCTAGTTCAGATTTAAAACCATAGATAACAAAATAAAAATGTTCATACATAAGATAAGATCTAGAACTAAGAACTATCTTATCATATTCGATCTCCGAAAACAGAAAATGGTTATGTTGCGGTCCAAGAATTCCATCAAGTCATAAACAAACAGGGCGAGGTCTAGTTAATATTAATTTAACGAGTCCGCGATATTCCGTGTTGTTCAAAATAAAAGATTGGTTGCTGATTTAAACATCGAAGTCTCAACAGCGAATAACTTTTGAAAATACTCACTATTGGCAGTCAGGATCCACTTAATAAGGTGGACACTAGTCTACCTATGTTTACAGTTCTATAATTATAGTCAAAGTTCATTTAAAATAAATAGTGTTTCTAAATCTCTATTACTTTGAATAAAATATCATAATATTATTTATTACTAAACACAGGTCTGAATTTTCTTTTAGATGCTGGATCTGGAGATGACATGATGGAATATGAAGATTTTTACGACGAATTTGATAACGATTTAGTTGTGCATAATACTATGGATATAATATTCTTTGGACCTAACTCAGAATTTTTAAGAATGGACTCTGACTCAATTTTGACCATTTTATCTTTAACTAAAAATCAGAATATTCCTATTTCAAGAGCAATACTCGCATGGGATTTAATTACTGGTAAAGTTTTCTTAAATATTAAATCACTCTTTTATCTTTTTTTTATTGGCTACTTTCTTGATATTAAGCAAGCAAGGAGAGGTCTAAGAGGCCAACAAATGATAAAACTATTTTAGTTCACAGTCGCCTTAGTCGCCGTTACTATTTACTATATCAAACGCTAACTCTATGTGAGCGCTGTGGAGTATAAGTATATAAATGGTGATTGGATTGCGTGTACGAATGTGCTCGAATATCCTATTCTTTTTATTATTATTGTGGTTCGACCTATGGCAGCGCCCCGTCTGATATTGTAGTAACGGGTCAGATCCCCTTTATAGATACAAAATTACAAAAAAATATAAAATAGAATTTATTGTAATACATAATAATATGCCAGCCGATTTAAGACAGAAATTATTTTTTAGATGGTAAAACTGCGGAACATCTTCAAAGTAAAGTTTTTTTGGCTTTTAATTCATTAATAAATGTCATACCAGAAGAAGACCTTTTCAAAGTTAACTTTGGAGATCTATCAGTCATGAATTATTTTGCAAATCACATAGGAAAACTTGAGAAACATAAAGTATGTAACAAATATTAACATTTATAAACTTATACTTTCATATTTTTGTATTATGCACTCACGCGCTCTCTGGAGATTTAATTCTTACAAAAACGTGATCGCCAAAGAAAAGCCGGCTGGCGTCTCAGTATAAGTAGATTTACTTAACATATACATATTTAGTATAGCTGTAGTTATATAGTATCAATACCAATTTTATTGATTTGAATTGAAACTAGAAAACATGTTAGAATTATCGATCGTCGAGAAAACACATCGAGTTTTCATATTGTAAATAACACTTTTTTGGCTTAGGGATCCTGAGGATTAGGGATCCTAAATTAGGATAGAATAGAACGCTCCCCGTGGTCCCACAGACTATGTCTGTGGCGACAGCAATCACGCGCAGGTGATTGCTGGAGTTTGCTGGTCTCCCATCGGGCGGATAGGGAGCCGCGACGGTATCGGGACCTGGGCGTAGTGACGCGGACCAAAACCAGCGTGTGGGCGCCTTGGACTACCGGCCAGCGTGGCGCAATGCGAGGGCGGTGAACTTCGCACCGCCCTCACCCCGTTCTCTTCCTGTTAGCCTCTGGCTACCAGAGGCGCATCGAGGAGCTCGATGTGGAAGGACACAAGAGGATTGTCCCAGCTGGGTGTCTAGGCGCCTGGCTGGGACGGAGAAGCGAGTGCCCGGACAATGATCGAATATTACCTGAGCGGCGCACTACTAAGAGGTGGCGCTGCCTTGAGCGGTCGCTCGGCAGCGCCAAAACTCGGTGCTCCCTCGGGCAGTGCTTTTTAGCATAGCCCGAGGTTGAGCGACTGGTGGATGCCGCTGCCCAAGCCGGGCAGTGGCAGTAAGGGAGAGACGTGCAAACGTTTCCGCACGTCTCTCTCAGAAAGAGGGGCCGCTCGTCGTATCAGCAATGTCGCGACTGAGCGGGCCACATTGTTATTATAGTTAGGGCCCGAAAGGCCCAACGTAGGCGGAGTTACGAGGGTTTACCAGTGCTCCGCCGATGACGGTCTGTGGAAACGGCGTGGGAGGTTTTAGCCGCTGAGAGCCCGGCACTTCGGCTGGTAGAGCTTTCCTCCCACGTTAATAAAAAAAGGATAGAATGCTCAAAATAAAGATGGGACGATCTCGATATTTTCGAACCGAGTTAGGTCGATTTAAAAATATGGATAATCCGATTCGCTAATCGTATGAATTCGATTCAAACCGAGTTGACGAATTCGGTCCGACAATCCAAATTGCCTAATACACAGTATGGTTTGATATAGAAAAAAAAAATGTGTATGACTAAATAAATTAGGTGTCTGATCTAAATATACGAGTTCAAACTGGTTTATTGTAGATGTTAACCGACCCAACTCGGTTTAGGCCTTAACTCGGTTTAACCCGGGTTGAAAAGTCAAGACGTTACATCTCTACTCAAAACACCCCTTATCCGGTAATAAAACAAAATATAATTGAACAAACGTATTATTGAATCGTGCACGCTAGAAACATTGTATTAAAACATAGTATTGATTAAATAAAACATAATAATAGTAAAAGGTATAGGTATAAAAGGTATACACACTTTTGTACTATTAGGTACTATTAATAGTATCTATACTATACTCATAGATTTATGACTGGTCTTGCTGACGCTTCGGCTGTCGTCGCTGTCGTAGCGCGACCAATCATTTATCTATACTCTTATAATTGTATAATAGTAGGTGTACCTTCTATTTTCTATTATCTTGTGTTTAATGTATGGTTTAAACAAAAATATTTCCAGCTATAATACGGTAATCAAATAAGGTTATTTATAATGTGATTTTTGACGTGACAACGTCTTATAATTCGATGGAGCCGGCTGCACGCACGAAAAAACATGACTCATGCGGCGTTATCTCGCCACCGCGTTCCATTTAAGGCTTGAAGTGCAAGCGAGAGAGCAGAACCAGCGATAAAGAGGCGCAATCGGCCTCCGCGTTCGGCAGCGTTCGACATCTGTCTCTCTCCTACTTGAGTGAGTGATGCGTACTATTAATATTAATACTATTAATATTTAATATACAATAAAAAATTGACATAATTGTATTTATGCGTACAAATAAATGTAACTTGATCAATTCAATTGTGATTTCCATTTACCTCCTTCTCTATATCCATTCAAAATCTCTATCAAACAAATAAAATAAAAATTTTCTTTTGAAAAATGCAACTATTCCATCAGTATTTTCTTATGACGTTGTCACGTTTAACAATCGCAAGTAAACCGACTTTACAGACAACCGATATTTTTTTCATTTATATTCGCGGGTACTATTATAATCATGAATTTATTTTTATGTGGGTACTGTTTTTCATGTCAATCAATATATTCAATTGCTGCAGAGCTACACGTGTTTTCGTAACCATACAAAAGTGAGTTTTTCAACATGTACATTTGTGATTTTGAGCAAAGGATTTGCATTAAATATTGTTTGCGGAATTCTGCCGCGGAAGTATCAAGGATGTCACAGAAGGCCTTTGGTACAACCAAGTTTATATATGTATTTAAAAAATACAAAATCTACCTATAAAACTTTGAAAGAAGGCCAAGACCAAGCTCAAGATGACCAGCTGTACTGTAAATATTAGTGCAATGAATGAATTAATTATTATTATTAACAACGCCCAAGACGACCATCAATATCTACCGATGAAAGGCATGTCTAGAATATCAAAGATATGTTGCTAAAAATGATTTTTAAATATTTTTCATGTAACTCGATATATGACAGCACCCAGCCTGATATTAAGAGTGCGGTCCATGAATAGAAGTGACTGCTGCTACAGTTAAATTACTGTAAGCAGCAGTCACATTCACTATACCGGCCTAGTTAAAACCTGCAACTTACAAGTTGATGCCGAAACGCGACTAAATCACCTCACGGTCTGTATACTTGTAAAAGATGGTACTACCCCGGATCAAAAGCCTGGGCACCACTGTCTACCACTCTTTAACAACTAGACTCGGAACAAATATCCGCTTCTTTTTTTTAACAAATATCATATTTAAGATTTTGTATTATTTAATCAACTAAATAAATATTACAAATAAAAGCTATGAAACAAAGATTTGTTCCGATCGGGAATCGAACCCGGGACTTTCCGTGTAACGCACTGGTGTGCTAACCAATGTTGTCATAATATAACAATTAGAGACCTGTGGAGCTGACATGTCTTAATGGATATAAATATAAAACTGCTTCTAATAAATATAAATTGAAGAAAATAACAATTAGAGACCTGGAATTTTCGTCCAATCAGACCAAAAAGAACCATTTAGATTTTAAAAGATACTATCTGCTTTTTTAACCATTAAGCTTAAATAAAAGGCGTACTTTATACGCGATGAAATTGATTGGGAAGAATATATTAAATATTATATATATTAAAGAATTTTACTTAATTTTTTACCACTAACAAATCGGCTCTTACCCGGTTAGTATTTTATAAAGTATTATGTTGAATGTTTAAATTGAATGCAGCAGGAATTGCATAAAACACCCATGAATACAGTAGCTATTTCACTGCTCCGCACGCATCAATTACATTGACAGGATAATGACGCTACAAAGGTTATCAAGCTCTTGTATAAATGGTGTTTATAAAAATTCAAGTAATATTTATGTCCGCTAGCAAATGTGACAGCGTAAACAAGTTTGTACAAAAATCACTCTTCTTTAAAACACTTTAATCCGAAGTAGCGTTTCGTGCCCTTTGTATTTGTAGCAGGGAACTTAATTGCTTTTAAATGTTCATTTTCAGACTATGTTCCCATTTGTAGACAAACGTAAAAGAAGCAGATCTCCTTTAACACTAATATTTAGTAAATTGTTTAAAATTTCACTCAAATGACTTTTTAAATTATATAATCTCTCTGAATGTTCTAAATGTGAACGTACTTATTCTAATTTAGGCCATCTACTGAATCGAGCCCACTGAGTACATACTAAATGCCCTGATTATATGGATTCTTGACTAGTTTACCTATTGCAATGATCTAGGTCTTGATTTATATATCCTGATATACTTTTGTCTTATTTTAGGATAAACTTGAGCTGTAGTGTCATAGGGCGGGCCTTTTTTCCATTTTTGATTATTCGTTAAATGTCGAGACACAATAAAATGTGTATCTTTTTTATTGAATAATATTTGACAATACACCCTGTTTTTAAAAGCCAAGAATTATATTACCATAAATCATTCCTTAAAAATACAATATATATTTCCAGGCATTTAAATTTGTCGCTCGCGCGTCATATAAATTTATGTATTCAGAAAGAAGGGTACCGGGCGGTCGAGAGGCCACTCATCTAAGCGTATATCATAAATAAATATAGCAAAATGTGTTTTATAAATAATAATAAATCGCTAAAACAACTTACACTCTGTATATGAGTGTATTGTGCTGGGTGATGATAATATTATTTAATGTGTAGAGCTAATAACGGTTTAGGCAATAGGAGGTTATTTAATCAATCAAATTGTCACGCCTTAGGTAATCTCCTGGGTTAGGTAGCGACAACGGAACGACACTTATCACGATCCTAACATAATCCTGAAGGTTTATTATTATGACCACTGCGGAACCCTTGTTTATTTAAGAATGTTCCCGATTCCATCGAGGAACAATATTCGAGATCGTCGCCGTTTTATCCTTCCACTCACCTCTGTTTTTTTAACCCCCGACCCAAAAAGAGAGGTGTTATAAGTTTGACTTGTCTGTGTATCTGTGTATCTGTGTATCTGTGTATCTGTGGCTCTGTGTATCTGTGTATCTGTGTATCTGTGTATCTGTGTGTCTGTCTGTGGCATCGTAGCTCCTAAACGAATGGACCGATTACGATGCGGTTTGTTTCATTTGAAAGCTGACGTGATCGAGATGGTTCTTAGCTACAATTGATGAAGATCTGATCAGGGGTTTCAAGGTCATCAGCTCGATTTGTTAGCTGCGGTAGCGAACTTGGACGCGCTGTTTAGGACGGGCAACCCTTGTACGTCGCTATGCGACGAAGATTGTTATTTTATGTCAAATAAATATGCCAATGTAAATACACGTAAAAAATGTTATAATTTTTCCCTTAAAATATTCATATGGCGAGGTTGGTTTGCAGTTTAGATCGATTACCTTGATTGAATATTTTAGGGGAAAAATTATAACATTTTTTACGTGTTTTAACAATGGCATATTTATTTGACATAAAATAACAATCTTCGTCGCATAGCGACGTACAAGGGTTGCCCGTTCTAAACACGCATAAGGCTGGGAATACACGTCCGATATTGCTGAGCAAATTATTTACAAATCGGAAGTAGGAATCGGACGTCTATTTTGTTTCTGTATTTTGTATGAAAACTGCACCTTCAGACAATCGGATCGGCCATAAAATCGTAAGCGCCTTGGCGTTGTTTCCGATTCTGATATCCGTTCCGACTATCGGATCTGACGTGTATTAAGTATTCAAACAAATGTATGGCACGAGTGCCTTCCGATTGTCTGATCAGACAATCGGATCGGACTATCGGAGAGGAAAATCGGACTTGTATTCCCAGCCTTATAGGTATTTACTTTTAAACATATCTGTGACTTAACATTTGAAATAAAAACGTATACAAATACATGTGTGTTTTAACTGGTACCACTGAGTTACTCTGATGATGGAACTCGAAGGTAGGAGACGAAATCCTGGATGTGTTCAAACTTTTTTTTGGTATACTAAGTTTGGACTTATTAGATTTGTCTTGAAGGTAGGAAACTAAGTGTAGAAAAGTTAGTGCGATAAAATAAAACATTCCGGATCTAAAAAATCTGATCATGGATCCTCTCAGATCAGCAAATCAACAAGAAATGGACCTGTAGTGCTTTAACTAAAATTGTTACTCACTATGAGCCATTAGCTGGACCGTTATCAAATTAAAGACCGAGAGTTTCTGATGAGGCACCATCATGAATCCTCTCAGATCAGCAAATCAACAAGAGATAGAACTATAGTGCTTTCACTAAATTTGTTACTCACTAAGAGCATTTAGCTGGACCGTCATTAAATTGAAGACCGGGCAATCTGATGATGCACCATTATGAATCCTCTCAGATCAATAAATTGATATCAATTGATCAGCAAAAAAAGAGATAGAACTGTAGTGCTTTAACTAGGCCTTTAGCTGGGCCGTTATCAAATTGAAGATCGGGAGTATCTGATTATGAATCCTCTCAGATCAGCAAATCAATAACAGATAATATCATAGTGCTTTAACTAAAATTGTTACTCTCTATGAGCCATTAGCTGGGCCATTATCAAATTGAAGACCTGGAGTAGTTATCTGATGATGCACCATAAGGATCCAAGGGATATTAAAGGGATATAACTATTGAGCCATGACTAATGTTGTTTATTACTATAAAGCTGATGATATGACCAAAGTGCCAGGCGTTTCGGGGGTTCCTTTAAAATTTTAATTTTGATTTTATAACTTCTGTGACCAACCGTAAAATAAATCGTTATATGTCAGCCGTCTGTGCTCTTCGATCTCGCCTTATCTTTTTTTTACTTTAACTTATACGATACTTTTTGCAAATTCGTACAAATTCGTACTTTTGGTACAACCGGCTGTAAAGATCCTTATAATTTAAAATCATTGAATTATAATTAGCTATCGAGCCGGAACGGAACAAGAGGCTCGGAACCTTTTTAGCTCCGTAGCTTTTTAGCTAGGTATTTCTTATCAGCACACGCATGTAAGCATAATTACGAGTATTAAAACCCTTTCACAAGAAAACTAGCGGGGTAATAACTACCCTAAAATAAACCTTTTCAAAGAAAACCACACTATTATTTAACGAAAAGGTATTTTTTTAAATGTAATTTTGAAACTATAAATTATTTATTATGGCCGTCAATCTCTTACGTCAATGGACGGTTATTATTACAGACATCCTTAATAAAGCTGGGTTGCCTAGTGTCCATAACCGCAGAGCTTGTATAAAGAGAATTGTGGATGTGAGAGAAGCGAGGGAGTTGTGTCAGGAGCGTGGCAAGTGGCCCTCCATTGTCTTTGCGAATCCCTGTGAGAAAATGGAGTGACAATTTGATTATGATTGCTTGAATTGATTTAATTAAAAAAGAACTTAGTAATATATATTAATAGGTTTATTACCTATTACTTTACTTTACCTAACACCTTATTTTATTACCTATTATTATTATTATTACCTAAAAGAGTAACAAATTCCAATAACAATTTCTTACTTGTTATTTTTAATAACAATATTTAATAACTTAATATTTCTTACTTGTTATTTTAAGCTTGGAGCATTGATATCTGCCTATCGAAGATATTATGCCGAATCCTGGAAAACAAATTCCTCTCTGATAAATAACTTAGGTTATTTAATATGTGGATTCCCAACTACAGATCTAATAAATCTAGACCCAAGTGTTTTTAAAGATATAGATGTTGATATATTTAATAAACTGAAGTTTTGTAGTCGTAGCCAAGGAGAAGTAAGTAATTTTTTTAATATATTTTATATATATAAGTTTAATTAATTATACATTGTATATAGTGTGGATCACGGATGGATAATATTATTATTATATTAAACTACTTTGTATATTACAGAACCAGTCTCTTGAAAGAAGTCATCGTTTTATTTATGAAATAAAGTTTCCAAAGGTATTCCATAAATAACTAGCCCCGGCCTGACTTAACATAAAAAATTATACAGACATATCAGATTGTATAATTTTTTGTAGCGACACGCGTCACTTGGCCTTGATTTGCCTGATGTTAAGAAAGGGACGTTGACTGAAAAATTAGGCCATAAACTTAGTGGTTATTTTACGGGATGCTCAGTCGTCGTCACTATGGTGACCGAAAAGTGTGAAGGATAAGGCCATGGCGAAAATACATTCGTTTTCCTAATGCGAAATAACAATTTGGATTTCCGAGATCTTAACGCAGACGTTATTTTTTTTATAATTATAAATTTATACTGCCAGTACCAGTACAGAGACATATTAAGAAACCATAACAATTCTCCAAGGCATAGATTTCGTTGTTGTGTATTAAAAGAATCACGGCCCAGTTTTATTGCTTAGATAATTTGCTGTGCAGATAGGTAATCAAACTAACCAAGGAAATTAAAGAAAGGAGAATAAACAGTATCCGCTATTAGATTGATGTAACAAAGTGATTTAGGCATACCTAAAATTATGTAATTTTTAGGCGTTATTTAAAATTGCTTGCACGGCGTTTGGTAAACCTCATTCATGGACCTCACATGAGATTGTTAGACTTGGTTTCCTTTTCACGTGTAAGTTTTTAATTTTATTATTAATTGTTATTCTTGTTTAATTATGAGTCGTAAAGTTACACATACAGGTAAGCCGACGTACGCCCTGGTGTACATGGTGTACAAAAAAAACATATAGACCCACAACTACCTCATTATTCTTTTTCATCGTGCATCATGCAGGACGTACGCCGGTACATGGTTAAAGATCCGTTTATGACATTAAAATGTAAGCTGAAAGGTTCGTTCGGTCGACTGGGCAGGTCACCCACTAGTGGGTCTCAACAGTCAGATTGAGAAGGCGCACATATCGTAGCTTAGCTTAAGGGCATCGGATATACCTTTTCAGGTGCTATTTCTATTAACAGTAACTTACAGTGCACAAACTGTTTATAACGTGACATACAGTAATAAACATACAGTTACAACAGAAGTGATAAGAGCATACAGCTCATCTCCTACAACATGGAGAATTTACCTCAACATTAAAATGACATCCTCGAGTGTATAATCTCTTTGAGAAGAAAATTAATAATGATTCTGCAAGCTGAAAAATGCGCAAATACTTGGACGAAAGACATATATACTGTGGATATCCAATATTTAAAAAAAAATGATATGTTATTGGTATCGAAATTATAAGGAACCTTCCTTTACGGAGTATCAATTCGAATAGATGAGAAAATACTTCAAATCTGTTCGTCGTCATCCCCCATTGCGACTAAGACATTACATTTCGTCAAAAGAAAAATTTAGTAAGGCAAATTTAAGATAATAAAGTATAAATTTAAAAAAAAAACGTACAAAATCGTTGCAATGGCATAGATTCCCTTCACATTCAAAATACAACACATCGATTGCTCTTGGACCTCAATTATAAATTACCATTAGGCAGGTCGAGGTCAGATGCCGATTTCATTGGCATCTTTATATTTATCAAAATGAATATAAAGAAAGAAAAAGATATTACAACAAAATTGTTATGCTTTAACCCTTATATTGGTAAACCCTTTAACTTCTAAAAGTTAGAAGTCGTCTTAATAAATCGAACTTTCGAGTCACGGTTGACTCGTCGAAATTATCATACAATAATATACTTTGACACAAATCATTACGGACCTAGATTAAATTAGCGCATATTACAATTTAAATATTTCTAAAGTTTGTACTAGATACTTAGCAGATTTCGTACGACAAAGAGGGAGCAAAGAAAATGCGTTGAATGCCGAGCAAAGAGAAAACATGATCTTGGCAAATTTACTCTTGACATAATCTGCCTTTTGCCCATACAAGAGTCGACATTACTGAATATTTGGACTTAAATACCAATAAAGGATGCAGAGTCAAGTCAACAAAAGAATATGTTCAACAACGATTTACTCAGTGGGATGAGCGACTTAGAAAAATAATAGAATTTTATTACAATATGATTTCCATTGGCCAGCGGACTCTAGAAAGCCTAATACATCGCATGGTAGTAGGCGTACAAGGAATTTACCAAACTACTTCATCAAATCGAGGCACATCTAAACTTAAGACCTTCGACTTAACAAAAACCCTGATGATGTAATTCACAGACATAAGACAAAGAAGCCATTTGTAAGCTTTGTAACGAGTGCACATCCGTTTTGCCATTTTTAAACTTTGTTACGAGCCTATAGAACGAACAACAATCAGAAATTAACATTCCCTCTCCTTTTAATGATAGTTCTATGATTTTATATAATACATTGTAGCATCTTACATTGTGTTACATTGTATTAGATGTACATTGTAGCATCTTTGCATCTTGCATCTTGCTTGACATATATACACTATTATTATTTACTTTATCGTTTACCATATACATTGTAAACAATCAAGTAATCCCCTTTGCTTTATGGTTGTACGAGCAAACATACGTGTAAGAATTGTATATTGGATTTTTACGCTAATAAATCATTGTTGAAACATCTCTCTTTGGTACGGTCCTTGATTGATTGTTAATTAGATCCTAACAACAAACACTCCTAAGTATGTATAAACTTCGAGCCTAAAAGTACAAAAAGTACATAACGCCAAATTAAATTTTAAAGGCTGGTTAAGATAAAGGCGGGATAGTCATAGGTTACAATTTAAACCTTAATTATAAATGTCCTGATTTTTTCTCTAATTTTAAAACATATTAATTACCTATTCCAGTTATATCAGCTGAAGAAATAAAGTCGTTGAGACTTCACGCTATGCTTGGCATAAGTAAAGATGTAATAATGGGCATGCATCAGAACAAACTCGAGGCATTTTGTAAACAACAGATACTAAGGATGAACGCTGATGCTCGCCGTGCCTACATACTTAAAACACAATTACAATTTAACAAAGATGTAAGAAAGATAATTTGTTTTAAAGCATTGATTAAACGTTCATTTTTCAATAAGTTTGATACAATGTATATACTGCTTGATAAAGAAAATAGATAAGTGTGCAACCTTATTAAAATCCTTATACCGGGTATAAATAGATAGATAGCAATACCTATTACCACGTGTTACATTAGTTACTAAAAAGTTTATTTACCTATAGAAAAAATATATAAAAAAACAAATTAAATTACCACTCCTTTTTCTCACATAGATGCAGACACAATGGAGTGCCACATGCCACGATCCTGACACAACTCCCTAGCTTCTTTCGCACCCACAATTCTTTTTATATAACATAATAGGAATTGTGCACCTTAACAATTTTCTTATACCGGGTATAAATAGCAAGACCTTTTACCACATGTCACACTAATAGTAAAAAATATTTGAAAGATTTTATTTATTTTATTAACATATTTTTATGTACATAGGAGTATGTTTTATTTTCTGAAGCCCTAACCAATGCGGGTAGCATCGCGCCCATCCATTAGGTGCGAGTTGAATGACCTACAGCGGCTCTACTAGATCGATCGCCCGCCCGGGACCTGACCTGCCCCACACGTCTTTGTTGATTTAAATATTCTATGTTTAATATACTTAATATTTTTTCCAAAAGATAAATATTAAAACAAAAACTATTAAATAAAGATGACTATCAAAACAAAATTATGGAAAAAGTTATTTATGTTTATGAGACTGCCAGTACAAAGATAACTTTGTAACATTTTCCTCGGAAGGAAGGCAAGGGGGTAAACAGAGATTTTTCCCTGTCTTAAATTCCCTGGTCTTAAACTGAACCAGGTTCTCATCTTCTCAATGGGTAATACGATCAAGAAACCGGTTCAGCTCCGCTACAACAGACTCTCCCGTATCGGCTATCCCCTGTTTCCGGCTGCGGGGCAAGCAGTGTAGCGTCCATGGACCGTGCTCTCGTCTGCATAGCAATGAATGCTAGATCCAAGGTCCAGCATGTCATTGATATGCAGAAGAAACAAAGTCGGCGACAGCACGGAGCTCTGAGGAACGCCGGCATTCACTGACACCCTGCGCGATGCGCTTCCATCCACCACAACGCGAATGGAGCGGTCACGCAGGAAGTCGGCTATCCAGCCACGAAGACTGTCAGGTAAACCGTATGCTTCAAGCTTGGAAAGAAGGACCCTGTCAAACGTTTTGGAAATGTCCAAGTCAATGGCAAGGGCCTCTCTATTACCATCCAATGCTTCACCCCAAACGTGCGTGGTGTACGTCAGAAGGTCACCAGTTGACCGTTTTGGCCTCAAGCCATATTGACGGTCATTGATCAGCTTATGACCCTCTAGGTAGGCCATGAGGCGGAAATTTATTATCCGCTTTAAGACCTTGCACAGAACTGAGGTTACAGCTATCGGATGGTAGTTTGCAGGGACTGAACGGTCGCCTTTCTCGGGGTTGCACATTGGCCTACTTTAATGTCATAGGCGGCATTGGTGGCGTCATGCAATATTTGGTCGGGTAGTTGTCCCCACTCTCTCTAGTCTGCTATTCAATAGACGAGCACCCGAATGGATACAGGGATGCTAAAAAAATTTTTGTTTAAAAATTCGATGACGTCGTATTGCACACATACGATATATTGTAAGTAAACTTTTGTTAAGTGTGTTGCTTCATCTAATGCTGCATTTTAAGCAATCGCGTTTAATTATTACTTTCATATAACTTTCATGATCTCAATTAATAAAGAATTAAACTTTCATTTCGGTATAAAAATCCGAACACGTTCTCATACATCACCTAAAGATGAATTTAGCGCGGACTGCGGCATCTTCATAAATTAGGCCTAAGAAAAACCCGCCATGTTTATTTTGCATAGCATACATACCTACATATGATTTTTTAAATTTGAATAATATACATTAATATTATTTTTCCAGGTATTTAACAAGGTGAGGAATTATCAATTGTAATGTCAAATGCTATAGAAACTAAGGTCTTTGTATAGGTTTATTTAGGATTATCTCACGATGTTTCAGCGTATGATTGATAGTTTTTACTTACGTATTTTTGTCTATCCATCGCCGCTACTCATGACATCAACTATAGTTTTAAATTTGTAATTGTTAGTCGGATTATCGCACGTGCCCTATATAGTGGAAAATAAACAGACGGCCTTGTTAATTTCTTAGAAACATGATTGTTCACGGTTATTTTCAGAAATAGCACATAATCAACATTAGGTCTGAAATTCAATCAATTACACGTTTGTTATGCAAGTAAGAATTGTTTTCAAAAATACATCGTGGCAGTGCGTTGCTCAGCATCAGGTTTATTATATAACTGTGCTTTGACATCTAAGGTACAAGGTACATTACAGTACAAAATTAAGTTGCTTTCGATTAAACGTACTCGTATTTTCTTAAATTTTTGCGCGAACCTTGATTTTTGAATTAAACAAATTTTATGCAGCTTACTATCGCGTTTATTTTGGTTTTCTATTTACAATTTTTATTATACCGACGTTTCGAGAGCTTTGCAGCCATCGTGGTCACGGAGAGGAATAAAAACCAAAATAAACGCGATAGTAAGCCACATAAAATTTGTTTAATTTAATAACGTACTCGTACTTGTATCATAGATTATAGAAAACCAAATCACGTATTAAAGATCCATCGGTACCGGTGTGATTTTAACCCGGACACTCTTGGTTTGCGAGATAACTTCATACCACTGCAGATACACTTACTCGTATTTCTTAAGGGAATACAAATATCATAAACAAATAGTAATCCAATTGTCATTAAGGGTAAGTCAAAAACCAAGACTGTAGTGCAGTGGGAGTGCAATGGTCATGCAAACTAAAAGCACGGGTTCAAAATCCGGTACCAATGTATTTTTGATATATGTACTTTGGTCGTCCTGTTTCTATAAAACACATTTTTATGCTAAGGACTTTAGAAATTAGTATAGAAATTAAAGAAATAGATTGATAATAATATTTCGTCTTATACGATAAATATGCTAAGAAATATGTCAGTCTAGTACCTGCCTTGAGATTTAGCCTATCCTTAGATTTAAACCGCACCCAAATCTGTTCAGTGTTTACTAAAATTGCACAGTATGAAACAAGAACATTTGCAGGCAGAAACATTTGCTGTTCTGGCATAAGTATTGGAAAAGTTCTGGCATTGGAGCAACTGAACGGATAGGGTATTGAATTAAACAAATTTTATGCGGCTTACTATCGCGTTTATTTTGGTTTTGATTTTACATTTTTTTATTATTCCGACGTTTCGAGAGCTTTGCAGCCATCGTGGTCACGGAGAGACATGTAAAATCAAAACCAAAATAAACGCGATAGTAAGCCGCATAAAATTTGTTTAATTCATTAATCAATGTTCGCGCAAAATCTAAGAAAATACTATGTAGCAGGATAGGGTATTATTTGACCTAGGAGTAGCTTGAGATTTTTTTCTTGTTAGGTCTATGCCATTCCAAAATTATGTTAGAGTCTAATAATTTGCCGGAGCCGGAAGGCCTGTGTTAAATAAATGAATTGATTTTCTAAGGAATGTTTTAGTATTCAATTTGCGTACTACCGTACTACGCTGGATTATACGTCCAAATAAAACCAGCCTAAAGAGAAAGAAGGGAAGCCAAGTGCGCCAACAACTAAAATTAATGTATTATTTTACGTTTGCCTCAGTCGCCGTCACTACGCCCGCCAACATTTTATATTGTATGTCGAATATATTTTTTTGACAAATTGATTTGGTGGCTTATAAGATGTATCAGAAGTCTAAATGCGATCCTTTCGCGGCCCACTCTAATAGTTTTTTTCAACTTCTGCCATCCGATTTTTACAGGTTGCTGCCGCTAGTTCTGCTCCTGCACTTCTCAGTATTGTAATTATTAATTGTATATTGATATTTATAATATTTATTAATTAGGACTGATAATACAATAATACTATATTAATATACGTTCATTATTTTTTTTATTATGGCTCGACATATGACATGACGTCATTGATGTTTTTTATTTATTTGGGTTAACAACAAAATAAGCACTGATCTTAAAATAAGTAACATTACATTGTCTAAATGTCATTTCAATTATAGCTAACCACAGCATTCATGTTAAATAAAATAAAATAAATTTCTATTTGCGAACCTTAAACAAATGAATCAAATTTGTATTGAAAAAAAAAACATGAAATAATAAATATTATAAAAAAAAGAAAAATATATATATCTAAGTTAGGAGATAAACTCAAATCGAATCAAACAAAATTAAATTCAATTCAATCAAATTAAATTAAATATACCAGACTATAAATCAAATCCATTCAAATCAAAACAATCGAAATCAAATAAAATTAACTTGAATTAAAAATAAATAAAATCAAATTATATTAAATTAAATTAAACCAAAACAAATCAAACCTATTAAGCTGTAGTTCTTTCTTAGTAGACTTTTATTGGGAGCTTTTGTCTATTAAGACATGTCAGCTCGATGTTTTAGGCTCTATGGAGCTGACATGTCTTAATAGCTTCCAATTAATATAGATTTAAAAAAATCCTGAGTGCGGTCCATAGATGGATGTTACTGCTACTACAGTTGAATAACTACGAAACGCGACTAAATCACTTTACTACAACGCCATATTACTATATTACCATGTTATTCGTATGCCAATAATAATACCGATGCCACTAGCAATGATGGGTCGAATGCATTTCCCAATGCAGCTACATGAACCTGGTCTGGTTCAACGCGGACGAAAATCAGGTGTAAGCGTTCGCGCAGACAAAAATCCCCGTTTATCCCTTATATATATTATTATTTCTAAGTGTTTGTTTCATAGAAACTGGACGACCAAAGTACATATTATATCAATGATATATTGATATTACGATAGCTTGATGTTAAGCTGGAGTGCGATCCATGAATTAAGGCGACAGCTACTACAGTTAAATAACTGCAAGTAGCAGTCGCATCCATTATGCCGGCCTAGTTGGTTGGATACCGCAACTTACAAGTTGATCCTGAAATGCGACTTCCTTTCGGTCCTTTTTTTATATCTGAAACGTATAAATTATTTGTTGTTTTATTTAATACATACTGATCCCCGCGGTTTTACTCGCGTTAACAAACTGTGACTTGTAACGTCAGTACATGAGTACATGCATCCTCTCGTATTCCATTATCAAGTACAGCAGATCTTTAAGGTCATATCAGCCCAAGTGTAGGCTGATATTAAGATACAATTTTAGTTAAATCACCATAGTTATATCTCTTACATATTCCTTGCATCCTCATAGTTTATCATCAGGTATTCCAGGTCTTTAATTTATTGACAGACCAGCTATTTGCTCAAAAAACTCGACTTACCTGATGGTTGAGGTCAAATGTATGCAAGGGAATCAAGAACGCTAAAACCGACTTAAGATGGGCAAATGCTCAATTTCACCAGGATATCAGAAGTATGAAGAAAGTAAACTATTTTGTGACGCATGTGCAATGGTAGTTCAATATTGATGAAATGAAAAGTGTACTTTAAAACTATGGGGATAAAGTTTAATAATATTTAGTATCGTAGCTACAATAAATTAATGCATTTTGGATGCGCGCGCACGTTTTTTTATGAGACAGAATAGTGTGCTACAGACACAAAATATGTATGCCCTAGGTATGCAAGCGAGCCTATGAACGAACTTAAACAAAATTCGTTATATATAGTTTATAGTAGTAGTTCAGTAAGATACATTATGAATTACAAGGTATTCCTAAAATCATCTCTATCATTTATAGACCGCACTCCAGCTTAATATCAGGCGGGGTGCTGTTATATGTCGAGTCACAATAAAACAAATGCCATACAGTTATAGACAGTTAATTATTATTCAAATTTTAATTTTATTTAGAACATTATTTTCTTTTATTTTAACACGAATCTGACCTCGATCTGCCTGGTGGTAAGCAAGAGGGGACTTTTTATAACACATATAAATACATTATTTTAATTTGTGGTTGTCTACTTGTATTAATTTTTATTTTATTAAAAATCAAGACGGTATTTACTAAAACAAATACTGTTTTTATTCAAAATGCTTTACTTTGTCACGAAACAAAAACAAAACCTATCTTTACTTTATAAGTTATAACATACTAACTACATTGTTAGTAATATAGTAAAAATGTATATCGACAGACATCACGTCAGTATAGCTTTTATCGATTATTTCTATCTGGGAGAGTCTACTGTACAGCTAAATCAAGGAATGCATCGATCCATTTCCTGCACCTTTCTGATATCCTAGTAAAATTTTATCATTGCCCGGGCGAGCTGAGGTTGAGCAGCCTAACTACAAATTTAACCCAACATGAAATTGCAGCTATGAGATACTGGGAGTGCAATATTTAGAGTAAGCCCGGTGGATGCCCCGGGAAAGCTAACAAATGCTTTCTGCATTAACGATGCGCGCGCATAAATTTGACGAGTATAAGTTCATTATAACACGGACTACAATATTGGTAACTAGTTCGTTTGATCTGCAACAAAATTTTGTTATAGATTTCTGACACTGAGAATTGGTTGAGATTGTCTCACCGAATCTTCAATAAAAGTTAGCCAATGGATGCAATTAAAATTATTGTGTTATTGTCTTGGTAGTAAATGCCTTGCAATAAAACTATGTCCGTCTCCCCTTTTTAATAATATAATCCAATTGTTACGCCATAGGGATATTATTAAATAAAATACGCATTATATTGTGATTTATTTATAAATTTATAACTGAGATAAGAAATATATAATAATAAATATATTCTTAGTAATCTTCAAATTCTTCATTAGATATTATATTCCCATATTGTGGTAAAAATTCTGGATTTTGTGAATTTAGCAAATATTTATTTTTTAATCTGTTTACATCTGCATATTCAAGATCAGGACGTAATAACCTGTCAAAAAAATGACATAATATTATTAAGTTTATTAACAATATAATGCTCTGTTTTATGTGATTCATATCAAATTAAATACATAAAAAACGAAGTTGATTCTCTTGTCTGTGTACAAGAGAATCAACTTCGTTTCGTAAAGAAATAAAAAGAGTTTTCTATATCAATTTAATCGTGATTTGTAATTTTTAAGATATTTTTATGATATAAATACATATCATATAATCATGTAATATCTAGTCAATTTTATTAATTAATATAATGTATTTATATGATTATTGGTTATATAAATAACGATAAATACCTCTTTGTGCATTCCATAAAATTATAAGACCTTGAATTGCTCAAAAGATGAAACAAATTGGTCGCTCCAGTACAATTTGTCCACTGAGCATCCGGTGCTGCTAGAATACCAATCAATTGGCCGCTGCATATTAATGGCGCTCCATACATTCCCTGTGAATCACTCGTACATTAAGAAGTGGTAGGCAGACACTTAGCTCACGTGGCGTAATGATAATTGGGCCCATGCCAAGTCTGCCGATCTGGGGTAGAACCCGTTTCACCGTAGGGTTAGTGGGGATAGTACAAATCCAGACAGTGTTTCGGGATCAGCTTAAAAGTTCCCGGTTCCAACTAGGCCGGCATTGTGGATGTGATACTACTTGCAATTATTATTACTACTAGCAGTCACCTCCATTTGTAGAGCAGCCGAACATTAGACGGGGTGCTGTCATATGTCGGGAAATAATAAAAATGAATAAGTACATGAAATGCGATCAATGATACAAAGTCGCATCCACTTTTAAAGTATTCAAGATATTGTTTTGTTAATGTTATTTAACAATGCAGTACAGTATGCCAACTACTACGTTTTAAGGTTAGATTGTGAACCAAAATGGTGAATTGACGTTTTCTCCTTCACATTCTTTTCCCCTTTTTAACTGACAGGATATAATTATATTTTTTAGATTTTAAGGATACTGGTAAAGTTGTATACATAATAGATTATTATAGGCGACTAGATATTATAATGTAAATTATGATTATGACTTACGTGACAAGGCTGGGCCCACTCGTCAGGCTGGGGCAACATGAAATAATAAATCCATATTTGTTATAACCATAACCAGGGCTGTCTTAAGCATATTTGGCGCCCGGGTGCGAAAGTCAGCCTACGCCCCCCAGTTTGTCAACAACAAAAAAAACTTATTAAATTATACGTGGGGTTCACTGATAGTTTTTCGTATACGCCCCCTAGGACTTTGCGCCCGGGTGCACCGCACCCCTTGAACCCCCGGGTAAAGACGGCCCTGACCATAACTCTCATCGAAGAACGTAGTATTTATTAATATCTTTAATTATAATAACACTGAAGGTAGTTTGAAATATAAATTACCATTGTGATGAATTATTATAAGGAATGTGTTCAATCGTTGGCGCTTCTGGACATCTCCTTGCTTACCATAAGACACGTCGACGTCAGACCAAATGGGTCGAAGATTCTGTCGACCGAATCGGCAGTCGAACTAAAAGGTTTCGTGCGTAGTTACTTTGTAGTTACAAGAAATGATTTGCCAGCTTATAATCTTGGATCCTTCAAGCGATGCGTGAAGAAGCAGCAGCCGTGAACTGTGGCGGTCATAGTGGTCGTCACTACTCTTTTTGTCGAACGGGGTGCTTTGTCATTGTTCACTTAAAGAGTTTAAGTTATTGGATAGGAAACAGTCACGGGCGGGTAAAGTAATTTACTTGTACAAAGAATCATTTACATCGAATTGTTGGAGGCTTTCTTGTTGCAACAATAGAAACATTGCAACGACAGCTCAATGGGTTTTTATAACATTTCGTTTTGCTCTCCAAACTCTCCATACTAAATCGGTCTGCATGAAGCCGAAGTAAAACCACGAGGATAACCAGTCGGTGAAATCTGCTTATTTGCTGGAACTATGCAGGACGAGGACAGGTAAAGTATCGGCAGTCTGTCGACAGTATTGTACAACAATTGTCAAGCGAAATGCTTTACCAGTCCATGAGTGTTCCCCATCCTATAATCCTGGATCCTTTAACCAAAGTGGAAAAAAGCACAGTGACGGCGACTGAAACCAACATAAACTTTTTCTTGCTTCCTATCAGGCAAGTCAAATGATGCGTACAACAAAATGTAGTTGATAGTTATGATCTTTAATTAAAAACCTTTATCTTTAAAGGGAAGTTATAATATCACTAATTTTCAGGCACGGATGAGTGGTGTGAGTAGTACTATAATGATTTCCAAAACTCGAAGGCTAGCATAATAAAATCTTATGTAGATGCCAGGCATTTAAACGTACCTTCAAAACAAATGCAGTAAAAGGAGCTATTAAAGGGCATCCAGCGCGTCTTTAGGATTATCCATAACTTACGCTTCATTCTGTGTAGAATAATTAAATAGATAAATCTTACATCTTTAACACAAATAGATTCGCTTCTAATATAAACACCCTCAAAGTTAACATGTTGTAGAAATTTTTGAAACTTAAAGTGAAGTGCGTCACACCATCTTTTATCATTAACCACGTCCAGAAACTGAATTCTTAAATTTCGTTGTAACAAAAATCTAAGTCCTCGAAATATGGTATCCTAAAATAAAGATCATGTTACAAATATCTATAGTTAGACAGTGTTGTAATTTGCAATAATCCAGGTAATCCAGGTCCAACAGGAGGTAGTAAAAGTTACGGGCATCGCGCCAGTGGCAAAAAAACTATTAATCAATGAAAATATATAATTGTGATGCAAGTCGGTAAAACCACAAAATTTTCAGGGGAAGTTCCCGTGGAAATTTAAATACAAGCTGCTTGTTACTACTATCGTCTGACATCACCCAAAGTTTTATAACGACTGCAAGATTGTGTAGCTGTTCGCTTATTTTATCCAACCGCAGACTGCAGCTGTAGCAGCCGTCTGCAGTTTCAGTCTGCGATCTGTGGTCGACATCAAAATCACACTTTTACAGTGCACCGCAGTATTTTAAATACTAATAACCAATTAATGTCATTAGATCAAAATATGTTTGATCGCACCGCATTTATACCGAGTACATAACTGTATTCAAATCTTTAAAACATCATCATCAGCCAGAAGACGTCCACTGCTGAACACACTGCCTCCCTCTTAGAACGCTGTTCCGAACGACAAGATGCCAGTTGCATCCACCGGTGTTAATGGGCTGGCCAAATCGCTCGAAGAACCGACAACCGATGGGCAAGAAAGGTTCTTGAGCGGAGACCGCAAACCGGAAGATGAAGCGTAGGTAGGCTTTCCACTAGGTGGCTGACGACATAATAAAGGTCACAAACAAAAACATATATACCTACTTAAAAATATATAAAAACAATGAATAAAAAAATACACACCTCTTTAAAGAAAAAATGATATCCCGCCGTGAAACATTCTTCCTTCATAAGGAAATCCTGTACACTTCTTCTAAAATTCACTCCTAAACTTTGAGGATTTAATTCTCTAAGCGTTCGAGGTACTCTTCTTTTTAAAATCAGTAATGCTGCCGAGTTTTGAATCGCATAACTACGACGACTGGTTATGTTCGGAACTGAAATAAAGCTTGTATACATATTAAAATATCCTTATCATGAGACTCACATAAAACATATGAACTTATAATATTTACGTAATTAATACGTTATTTGTTAATCTCGTAATTGATCCAACTTCCCAATATGTGAAGTTCTTAATTCATTAAGTTTCAAACATTGATATGAAGACCAAAACATTTTTTTTATTGGTCTTAAGAAATCTAAAGTTTATTTTTATTGTGACACGACATTTGACATCGACCCGCCTGGTGATAAGCAAGAGGAGATCCAAGAGTGATGATGACTGAAACGACCAAGTTAGTTCATGGTTGCCTCAGTCGCCGTCACTATGCCGGCCAAAAGTACTTCTTCACGCATCGCTTGAAGGACCCAAGGTTATAGGAGAGAACACATGGGCTGGCAAAGCATTCCACTTGTCGATTGTTCTACAAAGAAAGGACGCACCGAACTTTTTACTTCGACTGCCGATTCGGTCGTCAAAATGTGGATGCTTCCCCCGACCAGTGCGGGTATTACGGGTGTGAAAAGACGAGGTAGGAACAAGGTTAAAGAGCTCCTCGGAACATTCTCCGTGGTATAGGCGATAAAGGACGCACAGAGCCGCCACGATTCTGCGTAGTTGCAGGGGTTCCAGATTTCGTGTAACCTCTGCATCACCTATAATTTTAATTGGAATACTCATGGGTCAGGCTGCAAAGTTTACCACTTTTCGCCGACTAAGTATTATATCACGCCTTTTCCCCACAAGGATAGGCAGAGACAATGAAGCGCCACTAGCCACGATCCTGACACAACTCCCTCGAGGATGATGTGGAGACATCGGCACAATATATTATACAAATATGTTTAATATTATAATACATTTTGTAGGTTTAATAATTCGCAGTTAAACCAATTTTTTTTATTGTGACTCGACATATGACAGCACCCCGCTTGATGTTAAGCCGAAGTGTGGTCCATAAATGAATATCACTGCTACTACAATTCAATAACTGTGAGTAGCAATCACATCCACTATGCCGGCCTAGATGGAACCGGAAACTGACAAGCTGATCCCGAAACGTGACCAAATCACTTCACGGTCTGTATACTTGTAATGTAAACTACTATAATAATGTAGTTATAGTAGTTTATTATAAATTATCAGCTAATACAGTGTGTTATAATAAATTTTTTGATGTGGACTACTTGTCTTAGAGAAACTGGAATAAAAAAAGACATAGAAGTGTTTATCAACACTATGTTTGTAAGCAATCTAGGCAGTGCTATTTATAAAATTATTAAATTGGTGAAACATGATTATGACGATTATGGACAATTTTAAAATAAAGGTACTTATAGTTTTTGAACTAATGTTGTTCCTAATGTAGTGGGGTAAAAAAAAAACATGATCATCTGATGATCATTAGAGTGTTAAAATGAAATAGATAATTTAGGTCCAAGAAGACTTGGAATGTGACAAATGACTACCTACATGTCAAGATAAGCTTAATTCGAAAGAACTCTAAAGAAAGTCTATAAGTGTGAACTAAAATATATTTTCCTAACAATTGGAATATGTTTGCAAAAAGAAATACTTGTGGGGCCAGTTGGGAATTCACGAGGAAAGCTGATGAAAGTAAATGTTGTATTAGCTTTTGGGGTAAATAATAAATAGTACACAAAAATTAAACTTACAAGAAGGATGTAATACTTGTATTACTTGTATTCGAACTCCTCTTCTTTGATGACGGTATATAGTTCCAACTACAACATTTATAGGATACACTGTGCTACTTAATGGACTTACACAACATACTGCTGCCGTTAATACAACTCTTCTTGATACCAGAGTTCCCATACACATACCTCGATAAGGTGATTTGAAATATACCTACAATATATATATATAGATGATTAAATTTATGCTAATACCCGCCAAGGCTATCTGGGTATCTGAAAAAATCTTAGAAGGAAACTTTGAATAAGTTACCATAGTGGTATGCATCGTTATGATTTTTAAAGTATCTTTATTAATATTTTTGTAACTGATAATTATGTAATCTGCATACAAGCTAATTTACAATAAAAAACAATCTGGACAATGTTGACTAAAAGTCCAGATCTCGCCAACAAAATCATTCGAAAGTCGATTCGACCAAATCAGAACCGAATCGACAGTCGAACTAAAAAGTTCGGTGCGACTTTTCTTTGTAGAACAATCGACAATTGGAATGCTTCGCCAGCCCATGTGTTCTCTCTATCCTGTAACCTTGGATTCTTCAAGCGATGCGTGAAGAAGCACCTTAGGCCGGCATAGTGATGGCGACTGAGAAAGCCGTCGTCGTCACTCTTGGACCGAGTGGCGAAACATGCCAAGTTGGCATGTTTCGCGGTACTATTCTTAATAACTGTTTTACGTATAATAAAACATTTCGGTAATACTATTTTGTTTTTCGCGAATAAAAGGAATTTTAGGAATCCGAAGTATGCGTTGCAGCGTATTTTCTTTTTATTTTTATTAACATTTCTGAATTAAACTACTAAAGTGCTATTATAGAAACAGGATGACCATAACATAATAATACATTGGTACCGGCAAGTGGTATTGAATGCGTGCTCACGTCTGCGTGACCATTGCATCTCCAATAAACCTTAAATGACTTAAAGTTGCCTTAAAACATGACTGACTGATAATAAACATGACTGACCAAGATTTTAGAAATAAGTACTTATAATTTGTGATAGGCATTCGAAGTTGAGGGTTAATAACTATAACTAGTAGTAAATAGAGACAAATCATAGAGGTACATACCGTAAAACGAATAAGTTCTCGCGGAGGTTTAAAAGGATATCTTCCATTAACGACGTATATGAAAATACCTGAAAAAAAACCAAATTATTTTTAATTTTTTTACATTTCATATTTATCGTTGCAAATATTTTAAGCGGCAAATATTAAAAAACAAAAACCTATCAATAAAAGAGCTCGTGAAATTCTTTCAGTATGTTTTATTAACATGTTTGTACTGTGCTATAACAAACATGTAACTAATCTTGAAATTAATTAATTAAACAATGTTTGGTTTTGTTGTTTTGAATAACATAGAAAACAATTCATGTTTGAAAAAAAAGTTTCAGTAATAATCATCATTATTTCTTACTCCATCTAACTGGGTTGTAGGTAGACAACGCGAGGACTCTGGGAGATCGCCATGGTAACCATTTCACTAGGAGAACAGAAACATGCAGGAGATCGGGCGATCGAACCTGTGATGTTACTTTCACTCAATATTGTGCACACACACATTCATTACAGAATTCGCACACAAAGATGTTTGCATCGAAACTTTCATAGCCAAACGCACTTCGTGAGATAGAATATATTGGGTCGGGGAAAAAGTCTTTTCGCATATAGTATGTATAAACTTGTAATAAAATATCTTTAGCTGTACTATTTGTATCTGGCTGGTTTTCGTGACATTAAAAAGGTGACATATAAAAAAAAACACATTAGGAAAATTTTGTTTCCCGCTTTTTTCATTTGTTTTTCTTTCTGTTAAAATAAGCGAATCAAATAAAGAAATTAGATACATTTTAAAATTTTATTACGAAAAAGGCAAAAATGCAAATTGCAACGCAAGCAGCGAAAAAAATTTGTGACGTTTTGGACCTAATAAAGTGTCAGTAAGAGTAGCACAAAGTTAGTTTGAGCGTTTTCAATCAGGGAATTTTTGTCATAAATGCACCTCGCTCTGGTCGCCCTGTGACGGATAAAACAGACGCTATTTTTGAAAAAGTGGAGCAAGATCGGCATATCAGCAGTTACGACATAGCTGAAGAACTAGGAATTGACCACAAAACAGTTTTGACCCATGTGAAAAAAGCTCGATATATGGATGCCACACGAGCTCACTGAAAGAAACCTAATGAACCGTGTGCTCATGTGCGATTCTTTATTGAGACGCAATGAAACCGAACCGTTTTTGAAGAGATTGATAACTTGTGATGAAAAGTGGATCACGCATGACAAGAACGTATAAAAAAGGCTTCACTGTGACAAAACCTGAGTTAACTTGCAATAAGGTGATGCTGTGTCTATGGTGGGATTGGAAGGGCATTGTTTATTACCTAAAAAAACAGGCTATGCAATGGTCATGCAAACTGAAAGCACGGGTTCAAAATCACTCACCGGCACCAACGTATTTTTGATATATGTACTTTGGTCGTCCTGTTTCTATGAAACACATTTCTACACTTTAGAAGCTTAGTATAGAAATAAAATAAAAATAGATTGACAAATATTTTTCGTCTTATACGATAAATATGATTAGAAATGTCTGTCTAGTACCTGCCCTGAGATTCAGCCTATCCCTAGATTTAAACCGCACCCAAATCTGTTCAGTATTTACTAAGATTTGCACAGTATAAAACAAAGGCAGAAACGTTCGCCAAATACTTAATGTAAATATGCAATAATCATGCATATTTATACGTAACTATGTATAATATGATGTAGCAGCATTTTGGGAGCAATTGAACGGATAGGGTATTATATGACTTAGGAGTAGCTTGCGATTCCGCTAGGAGTCTATGCCATTCCAAAATTATTATAGAGTCTGATAATTTGCCGGAGCCGGAAGGCCTGTGTTAAATAAATGAATTGATTTTCTAAGGAATGTTTTAGTATTCAATTTGCGTACTATACCGTACTACGCTGGATTATACGTCCAAATTAAACCAGCCTAAAGAGAAAGAAACCCCTTCATAATTCAAAGAGAACAATTTTATTTTTATTGAGGCATGAAATCTGACCTTGAAATCTGAATATGTAAAGGACGTAAGGGAAGCCAAGAGCGCCATCGACTGAAATTAATCTATTTTTTTACGTTTGCCCGTCACTATGCCGGCTAAAATGTTATATTGTATGTCAAATATATTTTTTGACTTAAATAATTTGGTGGCTTCTAGTAAGATGAATCAGAAGTCAAAGTGCGATTCTTTTATTTTGCAAAGAAAATCCTTTCGCGGCCCGCTCTAATAGTTTTCTTCAACTTCTGCCGTTCGATTTTTACAGGTTGCTGCCGCTAGTTCTGCTCCTGCACTTCTTAGTATTGTAATTATTAATTGTATATTGATATTTATAATATTTATTAATTAGGACTGATAATACAATAATACTATATTAATATACGTTCATTATTTTTTTATTATGGCTCGACATATGACAAGACGTCATGTTTTTTATTTATTTATTTATTCGGGTTCACAACAAAATAAGCACTAATCTTAAAATAAGTAACATTACAATATCTAAAGTAATTTCTATTTGCAAACCTTAAACAAATGTATGAAATTTGTATTGAAAAAAACATGAAATAAAAAATAAAAAAGAAAATATATATTTAAGTTAAGAAATAAACTCAAACAAATCAAACAAATTCAATCAAATTAAATCAAATTGAATTAAATATACCAGACTATAAATACATGCATCCTCTCGTGTTCCAATATCAACTACAGCAGATCTTTGATGTTATATCAGCCCAAGTATAGGCTGATAGTAAGAATATCTTCCTTGTATTTATCATCAGGTACTTCCAGGTCTTCTATTTGTTGATAGCCCAGCTAAAGGCTCATAGTAAAATATATATTTTTTCATAGTTACAACTCTTTTTTTATTGTGACTCGACATTTAGACTCGACTTACTTGATGGTAGAGGTTAAATGTGTGCAAGGGAATCAAGAAAGCTAAAACCGACTTGAGATGGGCAAATGCTCAATTTCACCAGGATATCAGAAGGATGAAGAAAGTAAACTATTTTGTGACGCATGTGCAATGGTAGTTCAACATTGATGAAATGAAAAGTGTACTTTAAAACTATGGGGATAAAGTTTAATAATATTTAGTATCGTAGCTACAATATATTTATGCACTTCGGATGCGCGCGCACTTATTTTATGAGGCAGAACAGTGTGCTACAGATGCAAAATATGTATGCCTTAGGTATGCAAGCGAGCTTATAAACGAGCTTAAACAAAATTCGTATATAGGCCCGTAGTAGTTCAGTAACATACATTATGAATTAATTACAAGGTATTCCTAAACTCATCCCTATCATTTATGGACCGCACTCGAGCATGATATCAGGCGGGGTGCTGTCATATGTCAAGTCACAATAAAACAAATGCCATACAGTTATTAAAATACATTCATATTATTGGTTATAGCAACACACGGTCAATTTAAGTTTTATTTAGAACATTGCTTTTCTTTTATTTTAACACGCATCTGTCGTCGACCTGCCTGATAGTAAGCAAGAGGATAGTCCTATAACATAAATATAAATATATTATTTTAATTTGTAACTGTCTATAATCTTATTAAAAATCAAGACAGTATTTATTAAAACAAATACTGGTTTTATTCAAAATGATACGGCCTTTACTTCGTCATGAAACAAAAAAAAACTTATCTTTATAAGTTATCTTATAACATATATAGTAAAAAATGTACACGGACAGTCTGTCAGTATAGCTTTTATCGATTATTTCTATCTGGAAGAGTCTACTACTGTATAGCTAAATCAAGGAATGCATCGATTCATTTCCTGCATCTTTCTGATATCCTAGTCAAATTTTATCATTGCCCGGGCGAGCTGAGGTTGAGCAGCCTAACTACAAATTGCAGGTTGCAGCTATGAGATACTGGGAGTGCAATATTTAGAGTAAGCCTGGTGGATGCCCTAGGAAAGTTAACAAAAGCTTTCTGCATTAACGATGCGCGCGCATAAATTTGACGAGTATAAGTTCATTATAACACTGACAATATTGATATTATACAACCATTGGTAACTAAGTTAACTATAACTAGTTCGTTTGATCTGCAACAAAACATTGTTATAGATTTTTGACACTGAAAATTGGTTGAGATTGTCTCACCGAATCTTCAATAAAATTTGTTAGCTAATAGCTAAAATTATTATGTTATTGTCTTGGTAGTAAATGCCTTGCAATAAAACTATGTCCGTCTCCCCTTTTTAATAATATAATCCAATTGTTACGCCATAGATCCCTATTATTAAATAAAATACGCATTATATGATTTATTTATAAATTTATAACTGAGATAAGAAATATATAATAATAAATATATTCTTAGTAATCTTCAAATTCTTCATTGGATATTATATTCCCATATTGTGGTAAAAATTCTGGATTTTGTGAATTTTTCAAACATTTAGTTTTTAATCTGTTTACATCTGCATATTCAAGATCAGGACGTAATAACCTGTCAAAAAATTACATATAATATTATTAAGTTTCCTACCAATATAATGCTCTTTTGTATGTGATTCATATCAAATTAAACAGATAAAAAAAAACGAAGTTGATAGAAAAAAAAGTTCTTTTATATCAACTTGTACACAGACAAGAGAATAAAGAAATAAAATATATATTGATTTATTTATTAAAGACTTATTTAAGTTATTTATTTAACATTTATTATTATGATAAAATTAAACGTATATTAAATATAATTAATTAATTAAACTATAAATAAAAAATATCATCCAATGACGTCGCATCGGAGATAGTCCCAAGGAGACTGGCAACATTTCCCCTTTGTATTATAGCAAGGCAGAAATAGCGTTGGTTTATAGAAATAGATTATAGCGTTGGCAGAAATAATTGCCAGCCTTCCTGTCTCCAGACTTCTCCGTCAGCCGCCTGGACAACTCCTTGGCCAGGCGCATAGCTGAAGGTCCCCAAGGGCCCATCATCTATTTGAAATAAAAAGAGTTTTTTATATCAATTTAATCGTGATTTGTAATTTTTAAGATATTTTTATGATATAAATACATATCATATAATCATGTAATATCTAGTCAATTTTATTAATTAATATAATGTATTTATATGATTATTGGTTATATAAATAATGATAAATACCTCTTTGTGCATTCCATAAAATTATAAGACCTTGAATTGCTCAAAAGATGAAACAAATTGGTCGCTCCAGTACAATTTGTCCACTGAGCATCCGGTGCTGCTAGAATACCAATCAATTGGCCGCTGCATATTAATGGCGCTCCATACATTCCCTGTGAATCACTCGTACATTAAGAAGTGGTAGGCAGACACTTAGCTCACGTGGCGTAATGATAATTGGGCCCATGTCAAGTCTGCCAATCCGGGGTAGAACCCGTTTCAGGGTTGGGGTATAGGGGATAGTACAAATCCAGACAGTGTTTCGGGATCAGCTTAAAAGTTCCCGGTTCCAACTAGGCCGGCATTGTGGATGTGATATTACTACTTGCAATTATTATTACTACTAGCAGTCACCTCCATTTGTAGAGCAGCCGAACATTAGACGGGGTGCTGTCATATGTCGGGAAATAATAAAAATGAATAAGTATAGTTCGCGTCACGTAAGTTGGCAAGAGTAGTCAGATGCGCAGAAGTCGTATTTTATGTGTGTTTAGGAACGCGGGGGATGTGAGCATGAGGTAACAAAGTTCCTTGCGCGCGACTGGCTGGCCAGTCGATCATGGACTCACGCTCCGTCCGTTTCCGCGTACACTTGGGTGCACTAAAATGGTGCACCACTGGTTTTCGTATCATACTAATAGTTTTACTACATATTAGTACCCCGCCGCGTCTGTCTGTTCGCGATAAACTCAAAAATCAATTAATTAAAATGTCCCGCCTTTTCCCCACAGGGATAAGCAGAGAAAATGCAGCGCTACCTGCCACGATCCTGACACAACTCCCTCGCTTTCTTCACAATTCTCTTCATACAAGCTCTATGGTTATGGGCACTAGGCATCCTAGCTTTCTTGAGGATGTCTCCGATTTGGTCGGAGAACACCCTCCTGGGTCTGCCTCGATTAACGCATCCATTCACATCAGATTTATAAATTTTTTTCGTCAAACTCAGATTCTTTCCCCCTTTTTAACTGACAGGATATATTTTTAGATTTTAGGGATACTGGTAGTCAGTGGCGTAGCGTGGCGGGGGCGGAGGGGGCGGCCCGCCCCGGGCATCATATTTAGGGGGCGGCAAAATTTATAAAAACTTAAATAAATCGTTAAAATTTGAGCCTGAAATTAATATTTTTGTTGTACCTATGATTGAAACTTCTAAATAAGGGGGCGGCAATTTTTTTTCCGCCCCGGGCGGCTGACTTCCACGCTACGCCACTGGGTATAGTTGTATACATAATAGATTATTATAGGCGACTAGATACTATAATGTATATTAGGATTATGACTTACGTGACATGGCTGGGCCGACTCGTCAGGCTGGGACAACATGAAATAATAAATCCATATTTATTATAACCATAACTCTCATCGAAGAACGTAGTATTTTTTAATATCTTTAATTATTATAATTACCATTGTGATGAATTATTATAAGGAATGTGTTCAATCGTTGGCGCTTCTGGACATCTCCTTGCTTACCATAAGACACGTCGACGTCAGACCGAATGGGTCGAAGATTCTGTCGACCGAATCGGCAGTCGAACTAAAAGGTTTCGTGCGTAGTTAGTTTGTAGTTACAAGAAATGATTTGCCAGCTTATAATCTTGGATCCTTCAAGCGATGCGTGAAGAAGCACCTTCTTTAACTGAGGCAGCCGTGAACTGTGGCGGTCATATTTCAGTCGTCGGCGCTCTTGGACCTCCATCATGCTTACCATCAGGCAGGTCGTGGTCAGATGTATAAAAACATGTCGAGTTACAATAATTAAAAATGCGGCATCTACTTACCTGGTGGTAAACAAGGGAAGGGCCAAGAGCGCCAGGGACTAAAACAACCGATTTGGTTTACGGCTGTCTTAGTAGACGTCACTATGCCGGCCGGGTGCTTTTTCACTGTTCTCCTAAAGAATTCAAGTTATTGGATAGGAAAAAGTCACGGGCGGGTAAAGTATTCCACTTGTTAATTGTTCGACAAAAAACGACGAGCCATTTACATTGAATTGTTGGACGCTTTTTTGTTGCAACAATAGAAACATTGCAACGTTTTATATTTCGTTATGCTCCTCATACTCTCTATACTAAATCGGTCTGCATGAAGCCGTAGTAAAACCACTAGGATAACAAGACGGTAAAATCTGCTTGATTTGCTGGAGATATGCAGACGAGGACGGGCAAAGTCGGCAAGTATCGGCATTCTGTCGACAGTATTGTAGAACAATTGTCAAGCGAAATGCTTTACCAGTCCATGAGTGTTCCCCATCCTATAATCCTGGATCCTTTAACCAAAGTGGAAAAAAGCACAGTGACGGCGACTGAAACCAACATAAACTTTTTCTTGCTTCCTATCAGGCAAGTCAAATGATGCGTACAATAAAATGTATTTACTTGATAGTTATGATCTTTAATTAAAAACCTTTATCTTTAAAGGGAAGTTATAATATCACTAATTTTCAGGCACGGATAAGTGGTGTGAGTAGTACTATAATGATTCCCAAAACTCGAAGGCTAGCATAATCAAATCTTATGTAGATGCCAGGCATTTAAACGTACCTTCAAAACAAATGCAGTAAAAGGAGCTATTATAAGGCATCCAGCGCGTCTTTAGGATTATCCATAACTTACGCTTCATTCTGTGTAGAATAATTAAATATATAAATCTTACATCTTTAACACAAATAGATTCGCTTCTAATATAAACACCCTCAAAGTTAACATGTTGTAGAAATTTTTGAAACTTAAAGTGAAGTGCGTCACACCATCTTTTATCATTAACCACGTCCAGAAATTGAATTCTTAAGTTTCGTTGTAACAAAAATCTAAGTCCTCGAAATATGGTATCCTAAAATAAAGATCATGTTACAAATATCTATAGTTAGACAGTGTTGTAATTTGCAATAATCCAGGTAATCCAGGTCCAACAGGAGGTAGTAAAAGTTACGGGCATCGCGCCAGTGGCAAAAAAACTATTAATCAATGAAAATATATAATTGTGATGCAAGTCGGTAAAACCACAATATTTTCAGGGGAAGTTCCCGTGGAAATTTAAATACAAGCTGCTTGTTACTACTATCGTCTGACATCACCCAAAGTTTTATAACGACTGCAAGGTTGTGTAGCTGTCCGCTTATTTTATCCAACCGCAGACTGCAGCTGTAGCAGCCGTCTGCAGTTTCAGTCTGCGATCTGTGGTCGAATTTAAAATCACACTTTTACAGTGCACCGCAGTACTTTAAATACTAATAAATAAACAATTAATGTCATGAGATCAAAATATGATTGATCGCACCGCCTTTATACCGAGTACAATAACGGTATCAAATCTTTAAAACATCATCATCAGCCAGAAGACGTCCACTGCTGAACACACTGCCTCCCCCTTAGAACGCTGTTCCGAACGACAAGATGCCAGTTGCATCCACCGGTGTTAATGGGCTGGTCACATCGCTCGAAGAACCGATAACCGATGGGGAAGAAAGGTTCTTGAGCGGAGACCGCAAACCGGAAGATGAAGCGTAGGTAGGCTTTCCACTAGGTGGACTGACGACATAATAAAGGTCACAAATAAAAACATATATAACTACTTAAAAATATATAAAAACAATGAATAAAAAAAATATACACCTCTTTAAAGAAAAAATGATATCCCGCCGTAAAACATTCTTCCTTCATAAGGAAATCCTGTACACTTCTTCTAAAATTCACTCCTAAACTTTGAGGATTTAATTCTCTAAGCGTTCGAGGTACTTTTCTTTTTAAAATCAGTAATGCTGCCGAGTTTTGAATCGCATAACTACGACGACTAGTTATGTTCGGTACTGAAATAAAGCTTACATACGTACTAAAATATCTTAATAAATATGAGACTAATTATAAAACATATGAACCTATAATATTTGCGTAATTTTTACGTAATTTGTTAATTCTTGTAACTGGTCTAACTTCCTAATAATATGTGAAGTTCGTAGTTGAATGTGGAATCACTGTGAATGACCAAAACATTTTTTTATGGTTTTTAAGGAGTCTAAACATACAATTTAATTTGAAATATTCATGGGTCAGGCTGTAAAGTATGACACTTTTTGCCGACTACGAATATATTTATCAATTAATCAAACTATCACGCCAGAAACGGGAATAATATTGTACTATACATAAAAGAAGTTTACATAAGACATAGAGGGGTTTATCAACACTATGTTTGTAAGCATTTTTGGCAGTGCTATTTATAATTATTAAATTTCCGAAACATGATTATGACGGACAATTTAGAAATAGAGGTGCGAATAGTTTTTAAACTAATGTTGTTTGTAATGTAGTGGCGTAAAAAAATCATAGTGAAATAGGTAATTTAACTTATGATAGACCAGAACACTTTGAGTGTGACAAATTACTACCTACATGGCAAGGTAAGCTTAATTCGAAAGAACTCTAAAGAAAGTCTATAAGTGTGAACTAAAATATTTTTTTTAACAATTGAAATATGTCTGCAAAAATTTACTTGTGGGGCCATTCATGAGGAAAGCTACATGTAAATGTTGTATTAGCTTTCGGGGCAAATAATAAATAGTACACAAAAATTAAACTTACAAGAAGGATGTAATACTTGTATTACTTGTATTCGAACTCCTCTTCTTTGATGACGGTATATAGTTCCAACTACAACATTTATAGGATACACTGTGCTACTTAATGGACTTACACAACATACTGCTGCCGTTAGTACAACTCTTCTTGATACCAGAGTTCCCATACACATACCTCGATAAGGTGATTTGAAATATACCTACAATATATATATATATAGATGATTAAATTTATGCTAATACCCGCCAAGGCTATCTGGGTATCGGAAAAAATCTTAGAAGGAAACTTTTAATAAGTTACCATAGTGGTATGTATCGTTTATATTTCTAAAGTATCTTTATACAATTAACAATAAAAAACAATATCGACAATGTTGGCTAAAAGTCCAGATAAAAGTCTCACCAACAAAATCATTCGAAAGTCTATTTATTTTGATTATTGAATACGTATTAATAGATTTTGCTACATCAAAACATGACCAAATTGGCACTCGAACTAAAAAGTTTGGTGTGTCTTTTCTTTGTAGAACAATCGACAAGTGGAATACCAGCCCATGTGTTCTCTCCAACCTATGACCTTGGATCCTTTAGGCAATGCGTGGCCGGCATAGTGACGGATACTGAGGCTACGGTCGTCGTCACTCTTGGACCTCCTCTTGCTTATTCATCAGACGGGTCAAGGTCAAATGTGGTGTAACAATAAAAATAAAAAATGACTACAACGAAATACTTATGTCACCATAGAAAAAAGGTAACATTTGTAATAATTTAAATAAAGCTGGCCAAGTTGGCATGTTATACTTTTATATAAATACGTAAATATAACACTAATTGATTTTTCGCGAATAAAAGAAATTTTAGGAATCCGAAGTATGCGTTGCAGCGTATTTTCTTCTTATTTTTATTAACATTTCTGAATTAAACTAGTAAAGTGCTATTATAGAAACAGGATGACCAAAGTACATATACAAGACATAATAATACATTGGTACCGGCAAGTGGTATTGAATGTGTGCTCTCGTCTGCGTGACCATTGCATCACCAATAAACCTTAAATGACTTAAAGTTGCCTTAAAATGACGTGTAATAAACATGACTGACCAAGTAATAGGCGTTCGAAGTTAAGGGGTTAATAACTATAACTAGTAGTAAATAGAGACAAATCATAGGTACATACTGTAAAACGAATAAGGTCTCGCGGAGCTTTATATGGATATCTTCCATTAACGACGTATAACCCAATACCTGAAAAATATATTTTTTTAAATATATTCTAAGCGGCAGTGGTTATATGGTACTTATTAATGATAAAAAACCTTTAACAGTGTATTTAAAAACAATAACCTATCAATAAAAGAGCTCGTGAAATTCTTTCAGTATGTTTTATTAACATGTTTGTACTGTGCTATAACAAACATGTAACTAATCTTGAAATTAATTAATTAAACAATGTTTGGTTTTGTTGTTTTGAATAACATAGAAAACAAATTAATTAATTATTTCATGTTTTAAAAAATAATAATCAGTAATAATCATTATTTCTTACTCCATCGGGTTGTAGGTAGACAACGCGAGGATTCTGGGAGATCGCCATGGTAACCATTTCACTAGGAGAACAGAAACATGCAGGAGATCGGGCGATCGATTCCTGTGATGTCACTTTCACTCAATATTGGGCACATTCAATGCATTCAATACAGAATTCGCACACAAAGATGTTTGCATCGAAACTTTCATAGCCAAACGCAATTCGTGAAATAAAATAATTATATTGGGTCGGGGAAAAAGTCTTTTCGCATATAGTATGTATAAACTTGTAATAAAATATCTTTAGCTGTACTATTTGTATCTGGCTGGTTTTCGTGACATTAAAAAGGTGACATATAAAAAAAAACAAATTAGGAAAATTTTGTTTCCCGCTTTTTTCATTTGTTTTTCTTTCTATTAAAATAAGCGAATCAAATAAAGAAATTAGATACATTTTAAAATTTTATTACGAAAAAGGCAAAAATACAAATTGCAACGCAAGCAGCGAAAAAAAATTGTGACGTTTATGGACCTAATAAAGTGTGAGTAAGAGTAGCACAAAGTTGGTTTGAGCGTTTTCAATCAGGGAATTTTTGTCATAAATGCACCTCGCTCTGGTCGCCCTGTTACGGATAAAACGGACGCTATTTTTGAAAAAGTGGAGCAAGATCGGCATATCAGCAGTTACGACATAGCTGAAGAACTAGGAATTGACCACAAAACAGTTTTGACCCATGTGAAAAAAGCTCGATATATGGATGCCACACGAACTCACTGAAAGAAACCTAATGAACCGTGTACTCATTTGCAATTCTTTATTGAGACGTAATGAAACCAAACCGTTTTTGAAGAGATTGATAACTTGCGATAAAAAGTGGATCACGCATGACAAGAACAAGGTCGGTCAGGCTTCACAGACTGTGGTAAAACCTGGGTTAACTCGCAATAAGGTGAAGCTGTGTCTATGGTGGGATTGGAAAGGCATTGTTCATTATGAGCTTTTACCGCTGGGCAGAACCATCGATTCTGATCTCTACTGCCAACAACTGATGAGATTAAAGCAGGAAGTTGAGAGAAAGCGGCCGGAATTGATTAATAGAAATGGTGTGATCTTTCATCACGATAACGCTAGACCACATACAACTTTAGCCACTCAGCAAAAATTAAGAGAGTTTGGCTGGCAGGTGTTAATGTATCCGCCATATAGCCCTGAGCTAGCACCTTCAGATTTCCACCTGTTTCGGTCTCTTCAGAATTCTTTAGGCAGTGTCAGGTTAACATTAAGAGAGGACTGCCAAAACTACCTACTTATTGCGTTTTTTTGATCAGAAGTCCCAAAATTTCTACAGCAAAGGGATCATGTCTCTACCTACAAGATAGCAGAAAGTCTACAAAATGGCACATATATACTTGGAAAAAAAATGGTTTGATCATATAAAATAAGAAGAAACTTTTCCCGACCTAATATTTTCACATCTAAAATCCTCTTCATACACGCTCTACGGTTATGGGCAATAGGTAACCCACCTTTCTTGAGGATGTCACCTTCCTCGATTTGTTTCTTACTATGAATTTTTTTTACTATTTTATTTTTATTAAGGCGGATCCGTGTGCACCTGGATGGCGAATCCGCGTGTAACTTATGCATTGAAATAGGAACAAGTATCTCATTATGAACAACCATCTTTTATTTTATTTTATTGTGACACGACATGTTAAGCAAAAGGAGGTCCAAGAGTGACGGACTGAAAAAACAAATGACTTCTCGGACATTATTTAGCTTTTCATTGTGTAACTATGGATGGCAACGTTTACTACGTTACCCTTTTGCAATTCTCTCTCAATATCTTCTTCACATTACCCTTCCCTTGTAAACACACTTCCCAAGTAAACAAATTATTTGACTTGTTCCACCTTCTTTGCGTCTATCAATATCTCACATTCTGTGATTTCATACTCTATCTCCAAATCCATCACTTTAGTTTTACTTACATTCACTTTCATACCTTACTTTTCTAATTTCGCATTTATTAGAGTACTTAGGTACATAAGAGTAATAATATAATAATGCAATAATAACTTGATCCTCAGCATGCAAGAGACATTTGATTATGTTTACAGAACAACGGGTGACACCTAAATATGAACAAATAACGCCTTAACTTTGTGTAAATTAACTGTCATACCAAATTATCAGCAATTTGCCTTAACATAATTGTATGAAATAACAATTTTATATACATATATCTTATAAAATTTAGTATTATTAATATTAAAACTTTAGTAGGGGGCTAAATAGAAAAAATATATCCAATTTATTCCGATCTGTCGCTCCTGCTATATCATGTAATTATGTTAAGGCAAATTGCTGGTAAATTGGTATGATAGTTAATTTACACAAAGGTAAGGCGTTATTTGTTCATATTTAGGTGTCACCCGTTGTTTTGTAAACATAATCAAATGTCTCTTGCATGCTGAGGATCAAGTTATTATTGCATTATAATATTATTATATTATTACTCTTATGTACCTAAGTACTCTAATAAATGCGAAATTAGAAAAGTAAGGTATGAAAGTGAATGTAAGTAAAACTAAAGTGATGGATTTGGAGAGAGAGTATGAAATCACAGAATGTGAGATATTGATAGACGCAAAGAGAGCATGTTTGAAGAAAATTGAAGATGTGTGGGTAGAGAGGAAGTTGTGTCAGGATTGTGGTAGATGGTGCTCTATTGTCTATGCCTATCCCTGTGGGAAAAGGAGTGACATATTTGAAAGATTGATTAAGTTGGAAATAGTCATATCTTTCACATATCCCTTGCATCCTTATGGCCCATCATTAGTACTCCAGGTCTTCAATTTGAGATTAGCACAGCTAAAGGCTTATAGTTTAGATTTTAAACAATTTTAGTTTAGATTTTAGTTAAATCACCAAAGTAACATCTTTCGGATTGACGATATGCCTTTAGCATATTCCTTGGATCATCATAGTCCATCATCCGGTACTCCAGTAAACATGTTTTTAATGTAAGAAAATGCGAATGTAGTATGTAAATTTCGAAACAAACGATAAGTACTTACGGAACTATATATATATATATATATATTTGGCTTAGCGTATGACTACACTCTGCCTGATGTGTTACACTGGAGTGCGGTCTATGAATGGAGGTCACTGCTACCGCAGTTGAATAATTGCAAATAGAAGATCCAGATCCACTACTCCGGCAACTTACAAGCTGATTCCGAAACCCGACTAAGTCAATTCATGATTTCAACACCAGTCTTAGACAATCAGACCCAGAGCAAATATCTGCTTCTTTTCTGTTAACAAATATTCGTAATATTAAATTTAATTAATTAATATTACGAAACAGGACAGCCAAAGTAAATATATTAAAGACTAGCGACCCACCCCGGCTTCACTCGGGTGGCAAAAACGTTTCCGTGTAAATTTCTCGGGGTAGAAAGTAGCCTATAGCCTTCTGAAGATTATATTATATATTTCCATATCAAAATTAATTTATTTTTCCCAAGGGGATTTTCCGTAGTAAAAGCTTTTTGAGCTGTAAAAGAAAGTTATTTTACTAAAAGAATGTTTAGTTTGTGTTAGTAAAGTTTAGTGAATTATACAAGATTTGATGTTGTTTTATTTTGTGGTAGTAAAATAAAATGATTTTCAGGTGCTCCGATTCGCGATAAGCCAACATAGTTGGCCATGAGTAAAGCATTATTTTCGTAGATCAATATCTACTAAGCGTGAAGCCACACGGTGCAGTGCGGCGTCGCATCCCAAACATTTTCCGCATCACTGTACACATGTGGTATGCGGCGCCGTAGTATGCGGAGCGGGGACCTAGCCTCCCGGGACGTACGCCGGAGCAACGCTTCCTCCCAATTCAATTGTGATTTACATTTACCTCCTTCTCTATATCCATACAAAATATCTATCAAACAAATAAAATTAAAATTTTCTTTTGAAAAATGCAACCATTCCATCAGTATTTTTTTATGACGTTGTCACGTTCAACTATCGTCAGTAAACTGATTTTTTTTTTACACCTTGGGTTACATTATTCGAGATTTCGTACGGAACCCTAAACTTTTTGAAAATCCAATATCTATGTTACTTACGAAGAATGTAGCTTTCTAATGGTAAAAGAATTTTAAAAATCGACCCAGTAGATTCTGAGCCTATTACAAACTTACAAATCTTTCCTCTTTATAATATTAGTATAACATTGGTACTGGCAGGTGATTTTGAAGCGGGGAATCTCGGTTTGCGTGTCTCGTGGTAGTGATAAAGTCGTTAGTAATAAAGTGCAATGCGAAATAAAATAATAGTTTTGGAGTAACTTTTATATTTGCTCTTACATACTAGTACATACATTATGATTAAACATTATGATAATATTATAATATTAAGAAGTAATAGATAGATTGCTACAATTATTAAATAAGATACATATTTGGTTTTCATACATTGAAGATATGGGGTACAAGATATAAGTATAGGTTCTACGTATTTTAACATAATTTGTATTTTTTCATACATTTAATATCATTGTAGAGATTACACACAATAACAAATACAATTAATAAAAAATAGGGAGGGGGAAGGGGCATATAAAAGTAATGAATCAATCGCTTTAGCAAAACCATTTATTTTATTGTTAGTACTCTTTCAAGAGCTATTGTTCTACAATGGTTATGCAGTAAGATAGTTCCAAAAGTCGGGTTTTTAGCGTAAGTGTCCATACAGATTACATTTGAACATATAATACGCGCAAAGCCTACTTCTCCAAATCCTATATATAGGATACCACCTCTTTTAACCCTCATTGGTTTGCTTCATCCCAACACATTACAGATTCAATTGTAATATTTTCTTTGGCTCCGTTGATATATAAGGTCGCTATTCATCCTATAGTAATAATAGTATCTGGGTCAACGAGGCCAAGTTTAGCAATAAAAATACTGGCTGTTGGAATTTGTGTAGACTTGTCACATAATACGCTACCTGGTGTCACAAGTTCATCTGCAACGCCGGTTAGTTTTATTCTGACACTGTCTCCTGAGCATCTTTTAGAGACTTCTATTGCACTTAATAATCGCACCACAGATAGCAGATTTTCAGCCATACATGTGGCCAATTATTACTATGTTTACTTGTTCTTTATGATTACATTCGGTTTGCCTGTTTGTAACCAAACGGTCGTCTATGCGCTGATTACAAGCTCTACGAATAGGATTATTCATATTAGTACCTCGTTCATTCGCCAGCTCGAAATATTACACGAAAATGTGATCAATGTTTGGACCTGAATAGACAGGTGTGGCATAATTTCGCAAATCCATTCCATACGCAGTAGTATTTACTGTCGCCAGGTAGTACATTAAATTAGACAGCATATTCTAAATTTCTAAGCTGTGATGAGAAGTGGAAGTAGTGCGTCCCAAATAGATTTAGTACATTGGTCCAACCATATGGTAAATATTCCGGTAAAAAATATTCGTGGTGTTGAATATTTCCAGAAAAAACTCGATAGTAAGATTTTTCTACCATTATTAATCATATTTGTTAAATTTAAAATAAAAACAAATTATGATTGTAAAAATCAGCAATCAATAAGTACCTCGATGTACGGCGCGCAGTGCTCTAAGTAATCTTTCAGGGATAACGAAGGGAAAACCTTCAGCGTCGGAATCATCTTGATCTTCTGCAGAACCATGGGGACTACGGTTGTCGCTGTCTGGAATAGATTGTCTTCGCAATGGCGACCTATCACGAGTTTCAGATAATGCGGAAGAACCTGTAGGCTCGCCTGAGTTTGTAGCTTGTGATGTTGTAGCTCTCGATGCGCGGCTGTTTCTTGGAGAGCCGTACGTTGTTACACGACGTCCATTCTCTATAGAATCTATGATTGGTCTTTGGTACCCACGTGCTCTCATATCGTACTCCCTAAGAATATTTTGAAAATTTTCTTGTCTTGCTTGTATTAAGGCCAACTCCAGTTTCAAACCATCCATTATGGTTAATTAATTAAACCACTCGTCAACAAAATTTTAATCTACTTGGATTTTTTTCCAACAATTTACTTTTTTTATAACCAGACGCGGATCGACAGACAGAGGCATCGATCGACTGTTTCACGTTCGCGCATGCCCGCAGTTTACTAATATTGGCAGAGTATGATTTAATATAGCGGTCTCCTTCTCGTGTAGTGGCAATCTACAGCACTAGGAATGTAAAATACCACATCGGTGTTTTGAGTATTGCTTGAGATAATAAATTAATATAACTATAGTTAAAAAAATTACATTAAAACACAATGACACCTTGACCCGCTTGATGGTAAGCAAGAGGTGGTCCAAGAGTGCCGACGACTGAAAATACTGAGTTGGGTCACGGTTTTAGGACACATTTGAAAGATACCGTTACATACATACAAGTTGTGCTAATAAAAGCCTGTTAAAAATATGAACTACCTATGCTAATTTATTCATCTCTCTATGCACTAGACAATCAGCTTTCAATCCAGGATTCATTTTGGTCGAAAAACACCCTCCTGGGTTTGCTTCGTTTACTTTTTTAAACCTAAATAAATATGTTTTATATATGTCAATATAGGCCAGTAAAGATATCGAAATAACTGTACCAAGACCATAAGTGCCCGTTTTTTTTTAAATCCCTCAAAACTGTGTTTAACATGATATATATGATTTGAAACAAAATCTAACGACTGCGTCTTTTTATTTTTTAAAGAAAAATGTATTGATAGTACAGTCAAATGTTTCGGATGAAAGTTGTATTGTAGCCTACTTAATCGCTACAACTAATAGTTAACCTGAAAATTGAAAAAAAAAACAGGAAAATCGGCATTTTCGTTTTTATTAAATAACTATTGTCGTGCGTAATTGCAGGGGCTCCAGAGTTCGTGTAACCTCTGCATCTCCTATAATTCGGACAGCTCGGCGCTAAGATGCGAACAATACCTACTCCGCGCAAGAGCGAATTTGAGCCTTGTATAAAAGCAAGCGAAGCTCTGGCGCGAAGAACCGCCGCACCTTGTTCAGAATGCCAAGTTTGCAGAAGGTGGTCTTAATGGCCCGCTCAATGTGGTCCCTGTCATTCATATCGCTACGAAGGGACATCCCTAAGCAGAGCCGGATTAGCCACGTAGCAAGAGTATCAAATGCTACGGGCCCCGCGCTCCAACGCCTGTATGATATTAATAAAAAACGTAATAAAAAAATTTTAATTTAGATAGTAGCGAAAATATCTTGTATGCCATCAACGCGAAGCGATTAGGCTATGCTTCACTTCCACTTGAAAATTTAAGTCGATATTGAAAGTGTCATATCTAAATTGACTCATATTAAATCCAGAAAAGTTTATTTGTAACAGTTTTGTTCTATTTAATACCCTAAACTTGAGAACCTAAAGCAAACCAAGGACCCCTTGACAGAATTTGCTATAGGCCCCGCGCTGGCTTAATCCGGCACTTTCCCTAAGATGTCCAGTCTGTTCGAAGTACCGAGGGAGATGTTACGAAGAGAAGGAAGGGCTAATTCCATCTGACTATTTATAATATAAGTAAGGATTACAAAGGCATGACATGAAGCATTTTAGTCACGCACACGCAATTGTCTAAAGTGGATCGTGGTTTTGTAGATTTTGGAGTGGCCAGAAATCCGGTCAGGCCGCCTGAGCCACGCCAATCTAAGTTTCTCCACAAACGATCAGTATCGGTTCAGCGCGGAGGACATTCGGCTCGATGGCTTCGCCGTGTCCAAGTCAGTAACTTGTGAGTGGTGGTTCTACCCCGGATCAGCAGATTGACAACCAGACTCGGAGAAAATATCCGCCTCATTAACAAATATTTGTATTATTCACAATATTATAATTACAAATAAAATAGAACAATTTTTTGTTCAGACCAGGAATCGAACCTAGAGCTTTACGCGTAACAAATTGGTGTGGTTAACCAATGGCAACGCCACGCTTTGTTTGAAGACTTTTTTTATTGTTTTTTTTTTTTATTGTGACACGACATCTGATCTCGCCTCGCCTGATGATAAGCAAGAGGAGGTCCAAGAGTGACGACGACTGGAACAACCGAGTCAGTTCCCGGCTGCCCCAGCCGCCGCCACTATGCCGGCCTAAGGTGCTTCTTCACGCATCGCTTGAAGGATCCAAGGTCATAGGATGGAGAGAACACATGTGGCACAACATATAACGGAATCAGCATTTACATCTGGCAGTTAAGCTGGGGTGTGATCCATGAATGAAGGCGACTGCTAGTACAGTTAAATAATTGCAATCATACCAGTCTAGTTAGTACCGGCAACTTTACACGGATTGGCAGACTGGTAAGTGACCTCTGTATGGCAGGCATACACCAAATGTATAACGATCGTAGAAATTGGCGCTCCAATCTCTCTGTCAATCCCTGTGTGAATTGAGGTAGCAAAATGATACAATATATATATATGTAAAAATATATTTAAATTTATTTAATTTTATCTGCTTCTTAAAAATATGTTCTACCACATAATTATACATATATTTCAAATTATAACAAGCACCAACAGCCAATTTAGTAGCCAACAGAGCCGGGACTCAACGTCTTAAATAAAATTAAGACCCATTTTGATGGTAGAATTAGACCATCAAGTAAATAAATAATTTTTATTTCATATAACTATTAACTACGAAGTCGCCGAACCTCCCGAAAGTGTGCACAAATTTTAATGACTACACATATAAACAATTTCATGATTATAGTTTATAATTTCTAGGTAATACAAGCTGCTCGTAATGTAAAAAATATAATAAAATAAAATATAGTATTTTCCTTAATTTCGTGCGATCACGATGGCGGCAAAACTCTTGAAACCACGCAATAATAACGCATAAAATTTGTTTAATTCATTAAATAAAATATATTTGATATATTGATTTTTCACCTCCCGGATTAATGATCAACTGAGTTGAGTCGCAATAATAATAAAATTGTAAAATCAATAACCAAAAATAAACGCGATAGCAAGCCGCATAAAATTTGTTTATCCATTAAATAAAATATACATATTTTATATTGATTTTTCACCTCCTGGATTAGTAATTAACTGAGTTGGCAACCCTAGTCTTATCCCAAATCTATGCCTCGAAACAAAGTGACAAATCCTGTAAGTAGCAATTCGACGTTTGACCTTGTTACTGTTGACGTTTGTGTCATTCACATTACAAAGCTTCCTGAAGCCAATTCCTGGAGTTAGGTAACAATTAAATATAAAATTTAAGTTTTAACAAAGTTCTAAAGACAATTAAGTGCGTGGATGTACATTCAATGTCTGTCTAACAAGTCTTTGTGCTATTTGATTAAATTGGGCACGATCTTCCCTCCACATTTTGGCTGCATCGACATTGGCTCCACTTTCATCATTGGGTTCAGCTAAAATGCTAACAACCGATAGTAGAATCTTCTCGACGCTTTGGACTGGTGACCATCTTTCTGCACTTGTCTCGTAGCCCATAGGATCATCCCCGGGAGCATGCAATATTGAAATACACACTCTGCCATCAGGATAGACTGAAAAAAGAAAGAAAAAATATCAAATTAGATTTATTGTATTTGTATTCATAATATGTAGTTTCAAGTAAATAATGTGCTACCTCTTGAAATAAGATAAAAAAAATGATTAACATGGGCATCTTCTCAGCATGAACTTGCTCATCGTCAGATTGTACCATGGCTTCGGAAAGGCATATGACGATTAGAAGGCCACAAGACCTTCACCTTATATCAATATACATTTTATTGTTTAGTAATCAATCAATTAAATTGTCACACCTATTAAATCTACTCTACCGGTTGAAGTATTTTTTATGTCATAAAAGTTCAAGTTTACTAATCATAAGTATATTGAAAGTGTTGTGCCTCATATAAATATAATAGACAGGTTGGCATACTTACTGTTAGGATGGAACATGTCACAGATAAATTTCATCTTAGGTGGGCTCAGTGGGTAGTCAGGTGGAAAGGACAATTTGGCTGTAAATATTCCTCCCTCAAAAGGTGTTCCTTCTGGACCTCTAATAAGTTAAGTCGATTAGTATGATGATATGCTTATAACTTGCAAGGTAAACCAGTATAATATACTAAATATATAACATTGCTTTTACATTGACACGTGCGATAAAAGGAATCTAAATTCATGACATTAATTAAACATATTTTATGCGGATTACCATCGCGTTTATTTTGGTTTTGATTTTACAATATTTTATTATTCCGACGTTTCGAGAGCTTTAGGACGACCAACACCTCAGTCTCTCCGTGACCACGATGGCTACAAAGCTCTTGAAACGTCAGAATAATAAAAAATGTGAAATCAAAACCGAAATAAACGCGATAGTAAGCCGCATAAAATTTGTTTAATTCATGACATAACTTTGAAATAACAATTACATTTTGGAACTACAGAAACTTGTCAATTATGATTTTTCTTTTTAACATTTCTTTACTAAGCTACTAAAGTGCTTGTATCATAGAAACAGGACAACCATAGTACATATATCAAAGATACAATAGTACCGGCCAGTGGTTTTAAATCTGTGCTCTCGGTTTGCATAACCATTGCAATGCCACTACACCACCATCACTTTACACCACATATACAAGAGGTGTGAAAGGATCGTTGCAAGTCACGCTCCATTGTCTCTGCCTATCCATGTGGGAAAATGGAATGACCATTTTATTAATTGAATTTTAGGGTTGATACTCACAGGCAAAGGATTACATTTGAGTAACGAGAACAAAGTTCTTCCATACAAAGCGATGTTACAGCTAATATGAACATATGGTATCCAGGTAAGGAATTTTGCACATATAATGCGATTAAAATAAGAATAGGACAAAATTGGCGGCATTTTGTGACATCTAACTCTCTAACCAACTTCACTTTAGTATGGTGTCTTTTTCTTTGCGGACCGTCAAGAAAAAGACACCTTTGAATTGAATTTAGTCAAGTTAGCCCATCCTATTCTTATTCTAATAGCATAGTACGGCTAGGTATCAGTATAGTTATTAAAGAAAACTTACGTAATAAGAGCCTCCCATTCAAAGAAATTTGATTCCGATATTGGCCCTGCTATTATTCCATCTGGCGGGTTTAATGTTAACTCTGGAATTATAACAGGTGAAGTGTTATAATAGTGGTTTTATTTGGTGTTGTAAAGCTTAATTAGACTGTAATAATATCATATTGTGTTGATTTAATATTTACAGATTAGTGATTCAATTTAATATTTGTATTACTTTATTGTTACTACGTGCATTATATTAAGAGATATTATTATTACTTAACAAGGTTTTAAATACTTACGTCTATATTCCGCCATAAGGCGGCGCAGAGGGGAACCAGCCATTGAGAGTAAAATTTTGACGGATATTTGAACGCTAGATAAAATATGCACTTCTCTAAGAAGCCCTGGGACTTGTGTAATTTTGTATAAAGGGAATTTTAAATATATAAAATACAACGAATCAACAAATTGTATTTATACTTGACACAAATGTGACGTATGGCTTCCACAGTAACCGTATGACAGCTGTCAAAATTTCACCAAGAAGTAATTTTACTCGTTCAGTAAAAAATAACACTACTTATTTATTAATTTCAAATGTTAAAATTTTATTATTAATACAAAATTACAATTACTTTTTCGGGACAAGAAGCTGTTTTCACAAAGGTTATGCTCTAAAAACCACAGTTTGTTAAAATAAATCGAAATTTCTAAAGACGAAAACCGGATATTGACGACCACGTAAAATTACGCTTTAATTTAGGCTGGGCGCATACATGCGGAATTTCGTGAGACTAGCGCAAACTACCGGTTTTTTGTATTAGGAATTTTTACGACTAGTACTTATAGAGAAGCTATTGTGATAAAATAAAAAAATATATATCAACCCCCGATATCACTTGAAACAACTTTAGTCATTGCATCATAGTTATATCTGAATTAAACAAATTGTATGCGGCTTACTATCGCGATTATTTTGGTTTTGATTTTACAAGTTTGTTTTATTTTATTATTTTGACGTTTCGAAAACGCTATGCAGAAAACGCGATAGTAAGCATAAAATTTGTTAAAGTCATTAATCAATGTTCGCGCAAAATCTAAAAAAATATAGTTATAACTGCTAAATATCCCTTGCATCCTCATAGTGCATCATCAGGTATTCAGGTCTTCGATTTGATAACAGCCCAGCTAAAGCCTTATAGCAAGAAACAACTTAAGTCATATCAACTTACAAACTGATCCCGAAACGTGTTGGTACTACCCTGGATCGGCAGACTGGGTACCACTGCCTACCACTCTTTGATAACCAGAACCGAAGCAAATATCCATCTCTATTTTTTATTTATTATTAACAAATATTTGCAATATTTAATATTATTAAATATTACAAATAAAAGCTATGAAACAAATATTTGCTCCGACCGGGAATGGAACCCGGGACTTTACGCGCAACAAACCAATCGCTAAACCGTTAATCCACGCGAGTCGTCAAAATATATCGTATATAATAGTATAAAATAACAAAAAAATCTTATGTTTACGGATTTTAAAAGATTTATTTTCCTATTGCTATGTAGGACATTAAACGGTTTATCCTATGAATGTGTACGGTTAAACGAGACAGACCCTGAAGAGTGTTTTCCAGTCCAATCGGAGACGTCCTTAAGAAAGCTTGCCAAGCTGGACTGCCTAGTGCCTTTATAGCGCTTGTATCAAGAGAATTGTGCATGCGAGGGAGTTGTGTCAGGATCGTAGCAAGTGGCGATCTTTTGTCTCCACCTATCCCTGGGGAAAACTTGATTAAATCACAGAGCATAAATATTTAAGCTTGTCGGAAGAGCAGTATTATTGCTTTGAGAGTTGCTAATCGTTATTAGTAGGCGTTAATTTTTTTAGGCAGTTACAATTTAAACAATGTTCATTATATAAATTGTAAATAAAATAAAATGGCTCTTAAATAAATAGTTTTGTTACGGCGTAAGAATGCCAATTATCTTCGACAAGTACGTCACATGTTCCAAAAATAAAGGAATGTAAGCAGTGACGTTTCCGTTCAGACCAGTGGCAAATTCATCCTATAAGGTCTATTCTTATTATAATAAAGCTCAACCAAGGTTATTATGTAAAACTTTAGATATATTATATAACACTTTATATACTTAATATAAAATATTTAATCAATCAATCAAATTGTCATGCATTTTTCCCACAGGGCGGTGATTTACGACCAAATCGGAGACCACCTCAAGAAAGCTAGGTTGTTAGTTGCACTATTATAATTCTATCATTAATTCATTCACTTTAGTATTCAAAATAAAATGCACAGTATAAGTTTATCATTTCTGAGATAATTCAATTAAAAAAATATATAAGCAAATCCATCCCTGTTTAAAAACTTTTCTATAGCCTATTCATAAATAGCTAATCTAAGGATGACCCTTACGTTATTAAATAACACCTCTATTCTTTAAGTTATTCTCTACTACGATACGTTCTAACAATGGTATTTAATTATTCTTAAAAATACTAAAACGTTTATAAAAGATTTCATATTTTATTTCTCTTGTAAAATTGAATTTTCTAAATGGCATAAGGTAAATCACACAAAACTCATCTTCTCGCTGAAAAAAGTAAAAAAAGTATAAATAGCGCAGAGATAAGAAAGAATCTACGGCAGATCTTGCCTTTAACTGCCGGATTCAAACGCGTGGTGTGCAGACGGACGCATAACACATGGCCACTCGCACCGTCATAAATATTATTTACAACTACACAGATATACGTACGATGAGTCGACCATCGAGCATCATTCCCACTACGCTTTTTGCTTCAAGTAAAAAGGATTTCGTCCTAAATTTGTACACTTAAGTAATACACAATTTACCGATCTTAAAAGTTAAAATCGCAAAGCGATAAAATGCCATTTTACAGGAGGGCTAGTAGTAAATACCTAATTCAAGTTATAATACTGGTATATATGTTATGATAAATGAATTTAGGTCAAATGAATTGAGCGGTAGACCTATTTTGGCAAAATTAGGTACGTATACATTACAAGGCTCATTCTTTTAACAACTAATGAAACCAAGCTTTTTAGGTACGTTAGATTTTAAGGCTTTCACCGTAAGATTTTTATTTTATTTTATTGACGATGTTCGCGCCAATATTACAAAATACCAGGCATTTCATATTTATATAAATCATTCAAAATAAACGAGGGGTTTACTATCAGTCTATCAGGAAATGTCTGCAGGCTTGTTTGGCAGTCCGCAGATTTTTTTTTTCACTGTTTACTTGTTTTACCAACGTTTATCAAGTTTTATTCGAAAAAATGTTGAATTACTACCCTACTGCCAGTCTGCAGCATCTCCCACTATTTTTTCACGAACGTGCATGTTTCAACACGAAAATTGTACTTGATTGGATCTGGTTAGGTTTCCACTACCCCTCTATCTCTAAAATAATCGCTCTGCCGCAAAAAAGTTATAATAAGTAGTATAAGAAAAGAATCAAAAAACCGACTCAGAAGCTTATTTACCACACAACAGATAGTTAGGGTTCATGCAATTCCTGACGCCCTATATCCTAGACTGTATGTTTATCATGAATAAGTAATAGGTACTAAGACAATATTCATATATTGCAGAAAATGGGTGGTGTATAAAATTATAATTCAAAGTTATAAATATTTACGTATTCGTGTTCATTCATCTGGTTGACTTCCGTCACACAACCACTTGAACGTGTTATGCCTCTTGACATATTATCTACCAAAATTATTCAAACACAAAATACAACATAAATTATTGCTTCTCAGATTTGTTCAAGCAAGTCAAAAATATTATATTTGCCTAATTTTCCATATAGGCCGGCATAGTGGATGTGCCTGCTACTTACAGATATTGAATTGTAGTAGCAGTGACAATAAAAATAATAATAAACGTTAGAACTACCATATCACCACCAAAGGTCATTATAAAAACGTCAGAAAAGTTCAGGCGATCAGAATTAGTGCAAATGTTTCCTGTGAAGAACTGAACACAAAGATAGAGATCGTACCAGCTTTGGTCAATTCCCGCCGCTCTTATAGGATTCTCGACGACGGGCGTGGACGAACGGTTAGCGATTGGTTTGTTGCGTGTATAGTTCCGGGTTCGATTCCCGGTCAAAGCCAATATTTGTTTTATAGCTTTTATTTGTATTATTTAATAATTATAAATAATATTGCAAATACTTGCAATATTTAATAATAATAATAAACGGATATTTGCTTCGAATCTGGTTATCAAAGAGTGGTAGGCAGTGGTACCCAGTCTGCCGATCCGGGGTAGTATCACCACTTACAAGTATACCGACCGTGAAGTGATTTAGTCACGTTTCGGGATTAGCTTTTAAGTTACCGGTTCCAACTAGGCTGGCATAGTGGATGTGACTGTTACTTACAGATATTGAATTGTAGTAGCAGTGACGTCCATTCATGGACCACAATCCAGCTTAACATTAAGCTGGGTGCTGTTATAAAAAATAAATAGATAATAACGCGCGACCTGCATCTCAGATGTCTCCAACCTACAAGAGCTGTGGTTGAACCTGTTGAAAGCTCTCCGTCATCCGCCGTACTCACTAGACCTTGCGCCTAAAGACTTCTATTTTTTATTTCAGAATTTGGACAAAAGCTTGAAAGATGGCAAAGATGCATTGATATTATGATTATTGTTTATTAAAAATCAAAAATATAGAAAAACTACTTTAATTTGTTTGTATTAAACGGCAATTACTTACTACTACAAAATAAAGATATTATTCATTTTTCAGTTGTTTCTAAAGCCTTAGAAACAACTTCGAATTTTATTCTACTATTCAAAAGTTAAGTGGTGTAAATAAAGTTGCTCTTATGGTTTTTCATTTGCTCGGTTACGCAACGGATTATGACCGTTATTATTTTTTTATTTTTTTGATTGTTACACGACATCTGACCTCAGCCCGCCTGATGATAAGCAAGAGAATGTTCAAGGGTGACGACGACTGAAAAAACCGAGTTAGTTCACGGTTGCCTCAATCGCCGTCACTATGCCAGGCAAAGAAAATTAATAATATGTTGAAAAAACCTTTTCAGAATTCCATTGTACTTAAATTTAATCTTAGCAGAGGTTAAAATTGCAAATATAATTAGATGATCCACAGATGTTGAACTTACCAAATGTGTAAAGTTACAAGCTGTAGGTAATCTAAACAAAAATTGCAGTGTACACGAGAATTAACGCGAAACCATGAAAACCACAAAGCAAACATGCCACAAACTCATAAATTGTGATGAATGGAGGGTTCAAGATCAGGCGGTCAATTCTTGGATCGATTCCTTTAAAAAAATGATGAACTCGTATTTAGTAATAGACAATTTGGAATTTTTGTGTATAAGCGTGCAAAAAATAGGTTTTCTTCTTGTTTTTACATATTTATGACAATTTTAGAATGTCCATTCCTCATTCCTCGCTCAACCATAAAAATACTTTAAAGTATGTATAATTTAAAAGATTAATAATGCCTACTTTTCATGTTGTATTACTATCGTATTGACGCACAAAGCTTCACAGGCTTCAACTAACAATAACTGTACAAGATTCAAATCTTATTTGAACATTAGGAACATTAAGATTAGGTATAGCTTCTGCCTATTAAAAATCAATTAAATTGAACATTCGAACAAAATCTCATATGCAAGCCTCTTGTCTTTGGTATCTAACTTTCTTTTCAGTGGTGAAAATCATCACTTTGCCCACTAGCGGGAAAGTATTATTTTAATGTTACAATAAATGCTAATAACTAAATAGATGTTTAGATAAATAAAAGTTAAAGATGGTTTTTTAAATTTATAATTAGAAGACAAAAATTGGCTTCCGAGTGGCGTATACGTCACTCTATCTATAGCTTCGCCATATTGTGGGCGGCGCGGATCGTCTCCTTTCACGTTGGAGCTTACAAACTCTGTAATGTACTATACACAATCTTCATGTATTAGAACGAGATAGATAATTGCTTAGTAAATTTAGATGAATTTTACAAATATATTTATAAGAAAAAAAGGAATTAATTAAATATAATTTGCCTTTGTGATATCAGACTGTGTTTAATTTATTTGTTGTGATTACTATTGTTTCTATACTAATGATACCTATTATAGTAAGTAGTTATTGTTAATCTCAATTTTTTTCCATGTAGATATATATATATATATATAATACTTGAACAAATGTGGTAATCACATTAAAGAGTTAGATTGATTGAACGCGCGTGCAAATCTAAAATGAAACATTTAATTCATAAAATGAATTTCTTTAGGTATTCTTTGCGCCATTATAATCGTCATTAGTACAGATCGCTTGTGTTTTTTGTTTATTACAATAAAGATAGTCTGAGTTGTATACGTTGTGTGGTGGTGGTAATGTTTACTATCACAGCGTTTCTGATGACGAGACACGACTGTTTACAGCACAGCGTTCACCAACCCGTTCGACGTTTCTGCTCTATTTATAGCTGTTCGATAATCATGATTTATTTATTTATTTATGAGAACGCCAAACTTACGTTACTTTCGTAAACCAAAATCTTGTTAATGAAATTTCTAAAAAATGTTTATATTAATACGCCATTATGAACTCTGTAGTCTGAACTCATAAGGATTAAATCAGTGTAAATATTTTAGTACAATGCTATGGTAGTACACAGAGATGGGTTCATGGATCCGTTGGAACTTTTTAAATATTTAGGCAAAGCAGTTTTTAATTGCTGATCTCTGGCGTTGGTATTAGGATTGAATATTGCTTGCAAACGATGGTTTACACGAATGTATGTAAATAAAACAGGCTAGTTTAATGCAAAACTTTTGGTTTACGCTTTATGGTAAATATTTGGTATACGATCGTATAACCATTTTAAAGATCTAGTAAAATGTTTGGTTTAATTGTGCTAGGTCAAGATCGGGCGTTCGACAGCGTCCTTGCAACAAGTAAATATTATTGTCTAAGGGGGTTTTCCAACTTTTTCAGTCAATATAACACAAATAATATCATAAGTTTGTATCCCTTATAACCACACGTACAGATAGTTGAAGATAACATAATTCCATCACTATCTATATCGTTACTATACTTTATAAAGCACACATGACACGTCTTGTGTAAATTATACCGTTCTTTAGTCTCATAGTAATATCAATTATTAATAAAAATCACTAAACGAACAATGTTGTTTTGTGCAAGTGATTCGTGCTCGGGAGGTGGATGGTAGTCCCTCTGGCGGGATTGTAGGGCGGCGCCGACGCATCTCACTGTGGGCGGCCCTCACTCACTCGCCCGCCAGCCAGCGAACGCGCGCGCACGCATGAAGACCGAGGAGCAAACCACTGAAGAGGCGGCGCGCCGGCCGCCCGCCGCTCGCCGACAAGAAAAGCCTCCTTATTCTTATATTGCTCTTATTGTAATGGCTATCAGACAATCACCCACCAAAAGACTCACCCTCAGCGAGATATACGCATTCCTTCAGGAGCGATTCCCCTTTTTCCGAACATCATACCAAGGCTGGAAAAATTCAGTACGCCATAACCTCAGTTTAAATGAATGTTTTGTCAAATTGCCTAAAGGTTTGGGCAGACCGGGAAAAGGACATTATTGGACAATAGATCCATCATCGGAATTCATGTTCGAGGAAGGCTCGTTTCGCAGAAGGCCAAGAGGATTTAGGCGAAAATGTCAAGCACTGAAGCCACAATTTGGCAGCGGGGGATATTTGTGTGGACCAACACCTGGAGGTGTATTAGCTTCCTTGCCTCCGCCGCAGGCTAGTGCATATGAGCTCGGTGCTGTTGGAGTACCGGTAAGTGGTGGGCCTACACCGTTGGACTACGGGACCTGTGGTTATACACATAGTACTAGTAGTGCACAGCAAATAACTTATGGTGGAGAATATTGTACATCATATGCTGGAATGGGTGGTGAACGTGAATGGGCGTTGGGTTACGGCGGGCCAAGCGCGGAGAGTGCATATCGGCCTATGCCACCAGGAAGCTCGCCACCAAATCATCCACACGATCTGCCTGACATCCTTCCGAATTACCAGCAGTACACCGTCGCCAATGATCACGGTGAGTTTATTAACTAATTTATTTACATACAAGTGTACTTTACTTAATATTACACTATTAACCGCTTGCTATATTTTTAATTTATAGAAAATATATTTAATTAAAGTTTTAAAATATTTTAAATACAGCTAAGCAATATTAATATAATATTTTAAAGCGAACGTTGCAAATCAATAACACAGAAGTTAGAATAAATAATTAGTAAAGTTTCTTATTAGGATATTTCAAATATATTATTGACAATAAGTAATAGGTATTAACCACTTTTAAAAATGAGTTTTATTATCTACTACTTATTATTTATTCATTTTATTTTATATTAAAACTCCTTGTACTAAGGGGAACTTTGTATCACTAGAGATTTATTACCAAATAATATTTATTAGCACGTATTAGGGATCAAATTAAAGAAAACCAAATATTCAAAAATCACATAACAAATAAATAGCACGAAATAATAAATATATGAATAATAATAGATATGTATCTATATGAATAAATAATTTATTCTTATTTGTACAATTATTTATATAATATTTATTTAGCCGTAGAGATTGTATGAAGAGAATTATTGTGGATGTAAGGGAAGCGAGGGAGTTGTGTCAGGATCGTGAAAAGTGGCGCTACATTGTCTCTGCCTATCCCTGTAGGACAAATGCGTAATCAATTTGATTGATTGATATTAATTTTAATAACTTTAATAACTTATACTATGTTTTAAAATAAAAACTTGAAATAGGTTCACATATTTTGAACATACGAGTACGTATGTTAACGAAATTACGTATTGTCGGTAATTAAACTAAAATGCTCAATAATTGTGACTTGATATCTGACCTTGACTTGCCTAATAGTAAGTAAGAGGAGGTCCAAGAGCACTAACAACTGAAGAAACCAAATCATTTCATGGCATAATGACGGCTACTGCGTCATAATGCCGGTCAAAAAATGCTGACAATGGTTTGACTAAAATTTTGCATTAAATGTTTTTTTTTTTAAACACGAGTATATTGATTATTAAAAATAAACAATAAACTAGTGGACTGTATATGCGCTGATCCTGGTATCGTAAAACTGTGTTAAAAGTGAATTAAAAGCAAAATCACATCCTTTTGATCTCGTATTTATTTAACATTTAAAAAACATTTTAAATGACGTTCAAAAAACATTATAAACATTAAACATTATTATAAAATGGAAATCTTCTGAAACATTGATTGTACATTGTTTAATTGTTCGTGTATGAAACGGTAGCCCAATTCCCTCTCCAATACCGTGCTTTATAGAGCGCCACTTGAGAAAAAATATTACCATTAACTAATCATCACCTTAACAAGTGAGAATTTTGCTTAAGTGACGGGAAATATTTATGGACTACATGCCATGAGAGTAAAAACAGATACCCATGTTGTTAGATCATTGGATGTTTTTAGTTTGTAGATGTTTATAGAGGATTCTATAGTATTTTGGGTTTAATAGAAAAATGTATTTCATATTAATTATTATACCTGCCCCCCCTAGCACGGCAATCCAAGAAGCAAGATAAAGAACTGCAAGAAATATTATTGTAGCTATAATTTACTAGGCCGGCAAATCGAAATTTTTATTAAAGTTTTAAACTGTGTTTTGTGGAAGTTTTACAGAACGTTTAAATATCTTTTTTGGCCATTTTGATGCACTGTTCTAGTAAGTTAATTAAAAATAGTTGCAATAATATTCTTTGAACGTCTTTATCTTGCTTCTTGGATTGCCGTGCCTAGTGCTTCTGATTTGCCTAGTGCCTATAAGCTTGTATGAAGAGAATTGTGGATGTGAAGGAAGCGAGGGCGTTGTGACAGGACCGTGGCAAGTGGCGCTCCATTGTCTCTGCCTCCTCTCTCCGTGGAAAAGACGTGACAATTTAATTGAATGATTGATTGAATTATAACTCTATGAATAAATCTAAATGTTATGCATCTCCAACAAAGATAGACAGAGACAATAAATAGAGCGCTACTTACCAGAATTATAATAATATTATAATTTCGGTAAGTAGCGCTAACAATAATTTTCTATATAAGCTTTATATTAAGCTATATATTATTATATAGCTCTGCATAGTGACGGCGACTGAGGCAGCCGTAAACTGACTCGGTTTTTCAGTCGTCGTCACTCTTGGACCTCCTCTTGCTTATCATCAGGTAAGTCAAGGTCAGATGTCGTGTCACAGTAAAAAAACGTGTACTAGCCTTGGGTTAGTCTGCGAAACGCAGGATTTGGTATTTTCACCATCTTGGTTATGTCACTCTATGTAAGTGGAAGGACATAATGGGGACTACATAGAAGATTGTTTCTCGATCATAAAATAAAAGAATATAGATTATAAAAATCTCGGATCTGAAGTAGGCACCTGATGATGTGATGATATAACTAGTGAAAAGGAGAGAAAATAAAAGGTTTTAAATATCAAACTATACTATTTAAACTAAGGTTTTTCCTAACCATTAAACATTAACGATGCAAAAAGATATATTATTCAAAAAATCATCTTTTAGCTAAATCATTGCGTAAGTCAGTTATTGGGTTGTTTTAATATTATTTTTTCTCATTTATTCGACGTTATTTTGACGACAAGCGTTGTTACACTTAAAATCCCGGGTTTAATTCCCGGTCGGACCAGATATTTGTTTTATAGCTTTTATAATAAATTATATTTATTATAATTTATTATAATTATATTTGTTTACTTGGGAAGTATGTTTACTAGGGATGGAAAGTGTGATGAAGATATTGAGAGAAGAGTGCAAAAGGGTAACGTAGTGAACGGTGCCATCCATAGTATAATGAACAGCCAAATAATGTCCCAAAAGTCACGGATGGCTGTTCATAATGCGGTGCTTGTTCCTACATTAATGTATGGGAGTGAAGGTTGGGTATGGCAGAAGAAGCATGAGAGTAGAATTAACGCTGTAGAAATGCGGTCGTTAAGGAGTGTATGTGAAGTGACGATAGCGGATAGAATAAGGAATAGCACACTGCGTGATAGATGTGGTTTGAAAGAAGATGTAGTGACAAGGATTGACAAAGGAATGCTTCGATGGTTTGGGCACATGGAAAGGATGAGTGAAAGTAGATTGACGAAAGGAATTTATAAATCTGATGTGGATGGATGCGTTAAACAAGGCAGGCCCAGGAGAGTGTTTTCCGACCAAATCGGAGACATCCTCAAAAAAGCTAGGTTGCCTAGTGCCCATAACCACAGAGCCTGTATGAAGAGAATTGTGGATGTGAAGGAAGCAAGGGAGCTGTGTAAGGATCGTGGTAAGTGGCGCTCCATTGTCTCTGCCTATCCCTGTGGGAAAAAGGCGTGACAATTTGATTGATTGATTGATTTGATATTTAATAAATAATTAAATATAATTTAATAATAAAAAAGAGAGGTGGAATTTGCTCCGAGTCTGGTTATCAAAAAAGTGGTAGACAGTGGTGGTAGTACCACTACTTACAAGTCTAAACACCGTGAAATGACTTAGTCGCGTTTTGGGATTAGCTTGTAAGTTGCCAGTTTAAACTGGGCTGCTGTTATTTAACTGTAGTAGCAGTCAACCCCATTCATAGACCGCATTCTTCTAACATTAGGCGGGGTGCTGCCATATGTATGAAAACTATTGATCTTATAAGGCGACCGTGGTGTAGTGGCAGTTCAATGGTTACACAAACCGGAGAGCATGAGTTCAAGACCACTCACCGGTACCAATGTATCTTTGATATATGTACTTTGGTTGTCCTGTTTCTATGATACAAGCATTTTAGTAGCTTAGTATAGAAATCTATACTAATATAATAAAGCGGAAGAGTTTGTTTGTTTGTTTGTTTGTTTAAACGCGCTAATCTCAGGAACTACTGGTTCGAATCGAAAAATTCTTTTTGTGTTGGATAGATCAATTATCGAGGAAGGCTTTAGGCTATAAAACATTACGTTGCGACTTATAGAAGCGAAGAAACAGTCGAAAATGTTGGAAAAACGGGGAATATTATTCGTCTTTGAGGGTTTCCGTTGCGTGCGCTGCCAAAACCGTTCGAGATACCCTAAAAATATGTATGAAAAAATTATTTCTCTTTAAATTATCTAAAAAAATGTCCGCGACCGTATATGTCTATCTTTTAAGATTAGCTCACAATAACCGTTTTTATGATAGTCAAATTTGGTCTAAATTAATGCATTATTACAAATTATTTGTCAGAGTTGTATTAACATAATAATATTATTCTTTATCGAAATAAATGTGTTATTAATTAAGAGTATTTAACTGTGAACAAAATTGTCATTGACATCACCTAATTTCAATAAACATCTTATAAGATAATACAATTTTAAAATAACTCTGAAACAAAATTCACACGCGTCGCATGATGAGCGCTAACCGGCGGGCGAGGAGAGGCGGTGCTTGCGGGCGAGGCGAAGGGGGGTGTAGCTCTACGAGGTATAGTCTGTCTAAGCCGAAATGACGCGCCCCTCCACTGCATTTACGCATACGAGCAAATATAAAATATGGATAAAACACACCGAAAATGCAGTAATTGGTTATTCAGTTGCTGGTTAGACACAAAGGAGGAACGAACGTGATGAAGTTTAATAGTATAGTTAGTAATATTTGCATTCACACATTTAAATAAACTAATAAAGTGGAGGGGCGCGTCATTTATAGACAGACAAGCATACTATGCGGTCGACTCCCTACTGATCGGTTGAATGCAGCGTTAATTTGTTTTTACGATATAATATCATCGTGTAAAATCCTTTTTTATACAATTTCATTTTGTAGTAGTTTTCTCTTTAGTTGGTAGGTTTTTTTTTAAGTATAGTATTTTGTTTCTTATATTTTCACAATAACACTTTTTTTTTGTATTGTTGTAAATAATACCTGTAGGTGTCATCTACATCCTTTCAAGGTTAGGTTTTACAATTCTTATTAGGTTAGGTTTTAGTTTAATCATACAGTTAGTTTGGTTAAGTTTTCATTTCCTTCGTCACTGTAATGCCTAGAAAAATGACTCAGCGTTCTCGGCAGACTGCTGCTGCAAAGCGGCTGCGAGTTTTGCGCACAAGAAAATAAAACTGAAAATATAATTTACGCAGAAGTACTTTAAAATATATTCTTTATAAAACTACTATAAAATATATTCTATTAGTTAAGTAATTTAATCGTCTAAAATAAGTCGCGGGTAACAGCTATAGGTAATTTATAATAAAGCTAAGCAGGTAGGTAAACAAAAAAATAATATGATTCCCAAAATAACTATTCCACGCGGACGCAGTCGCGGGCACAGCTAGTATATATATATACGAGTATATACTATTGATCTTATGCACATTATATGTCATTTTATAGTTTACGTTATATTAGTGGGGGTACCTAACTTTTAAAATTTTAATCAACGTGATAACTTTATATAAATAAGAAGCAATTAGAGAACAATTTCTTATACGAGTTTAGGCTTAGCGCTACAAGCATGTAGTGTAGATCCTTTTCATGTCCGTAGATTAAGTAAGACGTTTGGGTGAAAATTGGATACTGTATTTCAACCGACGGCAGTCAGCTCGATGGTTGGACCATGATGAAGCTCTACAACACTTCGTAAATCCAAAATTATAACAAAAGATGGTGTTAGTGAATGTTTTGTGGTCTAGCTTCTTGAACCTAAGCGACACGATGACGAAATGCACTTAAAACTTCGACAACATTCAACATTAGTGAACATTCGAGTAAAAGGGCTCATTCTGCTTCAGGACAACGCTTGCCCGCCAAATCTCGCACTATTGACCCTGAAAAATAATAGGTAGATATATAATGTAACGAGTATATATTTATATCCCTTATATATTTTTTAAAACAAAGCCCACATTTATTATTTCCTGGTAGGTAGCTATCCAACACCTTGGTAAATTCTACTGTGCACACATTCAGGCATGTACGTACAGTATTTGTGTGAGATCATATATATTTACTAACACATTCATATAAATCATAACAATGAGTACTGCACTCATTGCTTAATACTAGTGTGCGTCGCCCATTACAATAAGGCTATCTTTATCACTCTTCAAGGTCCGAACGTATTTGTTATCTCGCTTTTTACACCTAACCTAGATGACTGTAAGGGACAGATGCAACTACGTCATCAAGAGCCACTGTCTGTTACACAAAATGAAAAAAGACCTTATGGCGTGTCTCTTTAAAGGTATTTTACAAATGACTACAATATAGTAATACGATTTTGCTATTCGCGGTAACTTCTTATGCTTGATGTTCTCCTGGTAGTTATAGGTAATTCGCCCATGTGCTGCAATTTTGTATAATGTGGCGTGTGTTGGCGTTGGAACCGTAGACTATACGATATTTTGAGTAAATAGTAGATATGACCTAAAAAAAATATTAAGAGTTGAAGGTATTCTTAATAAATAAAATAAAAATATCTCTATTGTCTTTGCCTATCCCTGTGGGGAAAAGGCGTGATAATTTAATTGATTGATTAAAATATTTATCAGGAGATGATAATAGTACAATTTTTTAAGATTGAGATGCAAATAATATACCTACGTTGGTCTAAAAATGAGCTACATACATAATGAAATGTTAAGTTTTAGTTTTTTAATTTCTAAACCAAGCTACTAAAAGTGGTTATATCATAGAAACAAGACGAACAAAGTACGTAATATATTAATGATGCATTAGTACCGGCATGTGGTTTTGACACCACGGTCGCCTATTAAACTTTAATTAATTATTACACATTGATTATTATCGGTCGGTTTAACTGTCATCCTAATACCACCCCTCTCCGGGGCACGCTCAACTTCATTATCAAATAATTTGTCAATGTACGCATAAGATAAGAATACGCTTAGAAAACTAAGCATCAAGCTCCACAATACTCATATAATCCTGGTACAAATTAGAACTACAATCCAACATAAATGAATGGCAAACGAGATTACTCGTACTTACTTCTTTTTTCAGTCTACTTTTAAATCCTAATCTCGACATTACATGCTGTTTATTAAAAGTAGTTAGTTAATTATTTGCTTGCTACTTTTCTTTACTACAAATTGAAAATCATCCAAACTCCTAACTAGTAAAGAGCGCAATGAGAAATACTAAGACTGCAGGATTGTACAGGAGTAATCCCTATGCACAATGTTCACGACTTGTAACTGTAGTTTTGATATAATTAAACACTTGTAAATCAATAAAATGTTAATAAATGAAATAAATAAATTTTAGACGACATAGTGACGGCGACTGAAGCAATCGTGAGTGTTTTTTTCAGTCGTTGCCACTGTTTGAATTCCCCTTGCTTTACCATCAGGCAAGTCTAGGCCAGGCCAAAATATGACTAAAACGAGTTTATTTCCTTTGCATGTGATTATAATAATTATGTTTATGTTAAAAACAAAATAAAAAATATCTTGTTATATTAGGCTTTGATAAATGCAGTACTAGCCATTTCAAATTAAAAATATTTTAGTCGGGCTATCAATAATTTTAATTTCAAATAATATATTATTTTAAAAACATTGTTTTTTTTTTCAATGCTTTGTTTATTAATGATGGTCGTAAAGTTTCAAGCGATTGCTGGAGTCTATGCTGATTGGCGGCGGATTAAATTTTTGTTTTACCTGATAAACTAAAAAAAACTATTTTTACAATTAATGCTAAATTAAACGAGGTTGGCTCAAATATTATAATTTTGGTATTTGTTAAACTTCTGTTATTAACTTGGGCAGAAATACACCAAATCATAACATAAGAGCTAAACTTATAACATTAAGGGATTAAATAAAGTTATATTATAGGTATACATAGTTAATTATATGTCGAATCCAAACGTGGAGCCGTTCGCTTTATTACGGAGCATGTGCAGAGCGGCTCAGTTCTCAGAAGTATATACCAGTGTTTCTTACGACATCATAAAACTGAATGTGGTAACATGTGCAATGGCGATACATGCAGTATCAGTTATATGCCAGTAATCCCCTTACCACTTGGATTCCATTTTAATTACAATTTCCTCATATAATTTATGTTGTTAGTTATACATATCCATTGTGTTCCAACTCAATTATGTTTTTATATTATGCACTAAGGAATAAACAGTAAAGATTACTAGCTAAAGTATTATAAAGAAAATTAAAACGAAAAAAGAGGCAATAGTAAGAATTTATGCCTTTTTCCCACAGGGATAGGCAGAGCAAAAGAGCGCCACTTGCCATGAACCTGACACAACTCCCTCGCTTTTCTCACATCCACATTTCTCTTCATACAAGCTCTATTGTTATGCGCACTAGGCCATTTAGCTTTCTTGAGGATGTCTCCGATTTGGTCGGAAAACACCCAAAAAATATTATTATTGAAGTATAAAGAAATAATCAACATTAAGAAACAAAAACCCTACTGTTAAAATCTCCACTGAAGCAAAATATCCACTGTAGTCGCAAAGGACCTTTGTTGTTAGAGCGACTTTATATAAAAAAAAAGAAACAAATAATGACAAATCGCATATTAAACGCAAAATATAAACGCAAATCAATTTAGTTACGAGTATTTAAATGGGTGCTTCTTATTATCTCTGCCTATGTAAATATGTAGGTACTGCTAATGGTAGTTATTGTAAAAAAAAAATGCTGTTTATTTATTTATAGGTGATTGAATGATAAACAGATATAAATAACTAATATTGTAACCCCTAACAGTGCATTTACTATATTTTTATTACCTTGTTTCAGACAGCCAGATTAAACGATATTTTTAATGCACACAAAAGTATAATAAATAAATTTACAAAATTAGATGATCAATTATAATAATTCAACTTAGGTATTATCTAAAACATTATTAATACAAGTATTATTTTACTTTTTACACATATACTAGAATAAGTAAATGTGGTTGAGTCTGTAGCCTTGCTCAGAGGACGATGATAGCAAGAGCTGGTGTACTGTAGTTGATTTGTTTACAATAACGCCCGTTTGTTCAGAGCGTTTGATCTTTTTAAATGCAATAGGTATTTCGAGAATATTGCCGCCCGGTTGGAATATCTAAAGCCGTTTGCTTTAATAAAAAAAAAATAGAAATATTTTTGAGAACGACAACCTTGATGTTAGTAATGTTTATTCTTGATGCTTACCTACACGTGTCTACCTCTATCTTATGTTTACAGTTACCAGATTATACATAGGTAGGTACTTTAATTGCATTGGTAATTGAATGATTTTTTATTTTATTTTTTATCGTGACTCGACATATGACAACACCCCGCTTGATGTTAAGCCGAAGTGTGGTCCATAAATGAATGTCACTGCTACTACAATTCAATAACTGTGAGTAGCAATCACATCCACTATGCCGGCCTAGATGGAACCGGCAACTTACAAGCTGATCCCGAAACGTGACCAACTCACTTCACGGCCTGTATACTTGTAAGTGGTGGTACTACCCCGGATCGGCAGACTGGGTACATGATATACCTATTTGTGAAATTAATTTTACTAAATATAACCTTGGATTAAACTGATTACAGCTGAGTATAATATTTCATTATGTAGTATAATACGAGTAGGTACTATGATCAGGATCAGTTTTTAAGAGTTCACTACAATTTTATCTAATAATTACTACCTACTAAAATGTTTTAATGTTATCCTTGCGAAAGCCAATATCAAATTCCATACCTAGATTTGTTTTCATATGGCATCCATTGTCTACTGCCTTTCACTGTGCCATCAGCAGCACTTACGGAATGATGCTCATTTTGTAACTGGAATGTGTAAAATACCGATACTGAATACTTAATTACATTAAGTCGACGGAGTTTGCAAAATGGCTCTTCATGATATTGTATTAGAACTTAGAACAGTACAAAGATATACATAGATATTGTAGTTGTACAAAAGATTATAAGTTCACAAAGAATCGCATGAATGAATAACGTTATATTTTTAAATTTGCATATTATTTATTTATAAATAGTTTAACCGACAGACGTCGTCCTTAATAATTATAATAATTTTGCCCACGTTTTTCGTATTAATGCAAACCTTTTGATTTTTTTTAAACATTCTGATTTTTATTTTAGCATAATCATAAACTAATCAAAAACAAAATTCGTAGGTACATCTCGAATTTGAAAATACTCCGGGAATCATTACCAAATTTTCTTTCTATTAAAACCTAATTTGAACCGACTATCACGAATATTTTAAAACAAACAAACAAAAAATAGATAGATTTATTGAAGAACGGCATTTAATTTATAGAGCTTGTATGAAGAGAATTATGAATTTGAAGGAAGCGAGGGAGTGGTGTCAGGATTGTGGCAAGTGACGCTCCATTGTCTCTGTCTATCCCTGTGGGAAAAAGGTGTGACAATTTGATTGATTAATTATATATTGAATTAAGATTATAATAGATAGAATTAACTTCATATTGTTTTTGTGTTTATATTAATTGACTATTAATTGTTGTATTTATAATCTTTGCCTGACGGATTGTCAGGCGCTATTGAAATTCTAGAAGCCATTCTTGACTTAATTGACTTGAGAAGAAGAACGGGCAGGAGAAGAGAGGTTCTTACCATCCTCTTTTACTATTATATATAAGTATATAAAGATATAGTGACCATTTCTTTAAATATATATAGTGTAGTTTTACAAAGAGATAAAAAAATATAAAATACCAGAATGCATAAATGAATAAAGTTTATATTCAGACATTATTACCATTCGAATATTGTTTATTTATCACCCGGTGATGTCGCGTCGTCCTGTCTAAATTTTAATAAATTTGTGCACGTTTTTCGAATTATTAATTCTTGGGCATTGAGAAAATACCTGGCAGAGCCGTCCCATAGGTGCAAACAGTACTCCGCGCAAGAGCAGATTTGAGCCTTGTATAATAATAGTAGGCGAAGCTCTGGCGCGAAGTGAAATGTTTCGATCGATGAAATGAATCGATTGTCAAGTGAATTGTTTTGCCAGCCCTATGTATTCTCCCCATCCAAGCAATGCGTAAAGAAGCACTGTTGGCCTGCAAAATGACGGCGACTGAGGCAGCCGTGAACTGAGAAGGTTTTTCCTGTTTTCGGCACTCTTAGACCTCCATCAAAGCTTACCATTAGGCAGGTCCAGGTCAGATGTCACAATAATAAAAAAATATCTTTTTTTATGTTCATTTATGAGTAATCGTTATTTATACAGTATAAAGTATGAGTATTAAATTCATTGAATTTGTCCCTGTATTAAAAGAATTCTATTTACAGGGATGTAAATAGTAAAAACTAAATAGATAAAATAGATAGATAGATAGAAACTATATAGAAACTAAATAGATAAAAACTATTTATTGATGTTGTTTTACCAAAATATTAATTACAAATAACAATAATAAAATTGCAGAGGGATTTAGTAAAGTGTTTAGTTAGTATATGAATGTTCTCAGAAAAAAGATTTAAAAAAAGATTATATCCTGAAATATCAACAGTGGCAGTCACGCCTTCCTCCCACAGGGATCGGCAGAGACAATGGAGCGCTACTTGCCACGATCCTGACACAACTCCCTCGCTTCCTTCACATTCTCAGTTTGATTGATTGATTGATATTTAGCAGTCTGGGAAAATACAACGAAAAATAAAGAAAAATGATGTCAAATGTAAATCAAACATAATGTTTTACATTATCAAGAATATAAAAAACCAACCCAGGCGGAACCCACAAAAAGTAAAACACGTAGGTATACCTATATTTGCACTAATTCTGATTAGAGGGCTGAAAAGACTGATAATAATTAAGAATCAATCCGAGTTCATTTTATATTGTAAATTGATGTTTCCGCTTTGAGTTTCTACTCGCATCTGTCTACCCTACTATAATGTAGTTTACATTACGTCGCTAGTTATTTCAATTCGAACGTGTTGGATATACGCCGTGTGCGGTCTATATGCAAACCAAATATAAAACCCGACCCAAATACAATGCCGACATTACAACTACCGAATTATGAAAAAGTTAATGTATTCCGCGCGATGTTTTTTAAAGTAAAAAAGGTTCACCCTTCATTGAGCAAAAAATTAACCTCCGACATTATATGACATGGACAACCCTTTTTGTAAGAAAAAAAACAACGCACGTGTTTGTTTTAAATAAATTAAAAATAATTTTGACGCGCCTTTATTTCATTCTTGTGCCCGCCCTCCTCATAACTACACGTACTCGTAACTACTGAAAATAACATTATATTATACATTATTCTTTCTAAAGGGGTTAATTAATATTGCATTATAAAAAGGCAAGAAGGATTTCCAGGAGGGGTCTTAGTTAGTTAATTATTATTTTTCTATAATATCAATCAAAACGCCTCGATTTTAACAGGGATAGTCATGCACATTGGAGCATCACTTAACACAATGTTGACACAACTCTCTCGCATTCTTCACATACACAATGTTCTTCATACAAGTTCAATAACATAATTAATTTACGCCTTTATTACTGTGGATGCAACGGAACAAATTCGTACACATTTCCTGACACAACTCTCTCTCTTCCTCCTCATCCACAATTTTCTTCTGATCATGGGACCCTTTCTTTTTTAGGAAATCTTCTGGGTCCCTGTTTTATACTCTTCTCGCTTGTGTGAAAAAAATTGTGGATGTAAGAGATGCGAGGAACTGTGTCAGGATTGTGGCAAGTGGCGCTCCATTGTCTCTGCCTATCCCTGTGGGAAAAAGGAGTGACAATTTGATTGATTGTTAAAAACCGAAAAAATGTTTAAATCATGCTAAACAAAGACCGATATAAATTATGTTCTAGAATTCAATATACCTAATCATGCACGCCGGCGCTGCGCCGACCGGGCAGCTCGTGGGTCCATAGCAACAAGAGAATGAAGTCGAGATATAGTACCAGGAATACATGAACATAGAGTAGTAATTCACAACTGGAACTAATAATATTATATTAAATATTATTTGTACAAACCTTGAAATTATGCGGGAATCACCACTTTTGACTAAACAAACCAGGAGAGTCACGGCGTTCTAACATATTTATTTTTTGGATAAAATCTCCAGTTTAGGGAAAAATAAAATAAATAGATTCGTCCAGTTAGTTATTAGTGAATGGACTATTTCTTTATAAATCTTGTTCTTTTGTTTAGGAAATACATTTGATAGAACACAATAGGATATTGATATAGTTGCCTACACACGGACAGAGATGAGCACACACCACAGATCGTTTCTAAGAAAACTACTAACGTTTAGAAATAACAAACATTGGTGTCTGTAACAACTCTTCTCATTTAACATCTTTAGTTCAATTTAACTACGGGGCCAATGGCATAGTTATGTATTTCAATAAAGGCAAATTATTAAAAATAAAAATAGGTTTTAGCATACATAAACGTATTTGACTGTAACCTACATAAACATGTTATGTTTATATTTTTTTATTGTGACTCGTCATCTTACCTCGACTGGCCTCTTGGTAAGCAAAGGGACCACCACTCACACAGTTTTTACTGGCACTCTTGGACCACCAAGAGTGCCAGTAAAAACTACCTTATATCATGGCTGCCTCAGTCGCCGTCACTATGCCAGCCAAAGGTGCTTCTTCATGCATCGCTTATATCATCACCGCCTTATATCATGGCAAGTGGGTTTTTAACCGAAGGCTCTTAGTATTGTGACCATTACCACCACTATACCACGGTCGCATTAAGTTGAATATGTAGGATAAAATATATATTAATTTTAATTGTTTTAGTGCATCTTGTTAAAAGATGCACTAAAACAATCTGACTGGACGAATGTCAACTATCTGCTTTCTATTAACAGTCGAACTAAAAAGTTCGACGCGTCGTTTTTTGCAGAACAATGGTCAAATGGTCAAGAAATGATTTGTTAGACCATGTGTTCTAGGATAGGGCCTTTATAATAATTAGATCCTTCATGTAAAGCGTGAACGAGCACCTGTGGCCGGCATAGTGACGGTGACTGTGACAACAAATGTCGCGTCACAATAAAAAAAAATAACTTGACAATTAATCGAAAAACGTTTGCTTATTTTACTAAACAATATTAATTTGTTCTTATCAATTATTAATTATTATTAAACAGTACAAGGTTCAACGAAAGTTCAAAAATAGACAAGCAACATTGTATTAAGTGCAGTTGTTGATATATCGGCGATATTATAGCAACTGAATCAGGGTTATTATTAATATAGTTTAGAAATTGCAAATAACTCAAGCTAAGTAACTATTTCAATCACATCTATGTTTTTCGATTCCAGTCTTACCGATACTTCTACACAATGCTTTGTGAATATGTCAATCTTATTGCATTATTTTTTCCAACTTTAATGGTCAAGGCGGCCGTGGTATAGTTGTATTGCAATGGACACAAAAATCAAAAGTCACAGGTTCAAAACCACTTGCCGGTACTATATTTGATGTATGTACTTTGGTCGTCCTATTTCTATGACAATGTTTAATCGTCTAATTTACTACGTCTAGACCACTGTTAAAAACATATTGTTCTTATTCTCATTATATTCTCATCTAAATAAATAGGTATAGGTATATATTAAAAGATATTAAAATAATATTATGAAATTGAAAATGAAATTGCCGGATTCATCACGAGGTAAGCAGGAAAGTGAAGGCAGCGTTTCGACTTGCGACTGGGAAATAGCTTGAAGGCCTTTGCGACTTGTCACCACAGACCTCACTGTCCTCCTCCTCAAGGCCCTCAAGGCCACCTTGAAAAGCAAATATCCTTTAAATTTTTTATCAGTATTTAATATGGTTGATTGATTGATTATAAACTATATTTCACAAAAGTATTAATTAACAAACTATAAAGCAATAAATGTATTTATGTTTTAAATATTCAAACCAATTTATTATTATTCATGAATAAATTTTATTATAATTATGAATAAGTAGCAATTTCTTCAGTTCATAAGTGGGTGCCACGTCAACATCTTTCGTCACTTAAGTGCTAGTGAACAATTTACGCTAGCTTAAAATCTCCATAGCGAGATATGGGAAATCTCTAACAGATTCGAGGTGTTGACAGTCCTAAAACGTTCGAGCAGCCACTAAAAATTAAACTTCCACTACAAAAATACTTCAAGTACACGATCTATATCCATCTGCCATAACCCTTTATAAATTTTACCTCTCATTAGGTCATTTTTTCATTAATAAAGTATAATTTCGACTTAATGTTTGGTAAATCTTAATATTGATCAGATAAAACACTATGGATTTAATTGTTAGCTCGTAGGACCGTTGTCTATAGAATTTTCGAATAGGAACCAATAGTAGGTAGGATACTACCCACAAGATGCATTGACGATAATGCTGGTTGCAGGTCACTGAAGAGATAAATATTTGGGAGAGGCTAATAGCCAAGTAGCTCATGAATGTTTGATAGGATGGATTCAAAAATTAAGTTAAACGTCTGACGAAATTCATATATATTTTTATTGCCTCATTTAATCCTATTTGCAAATTTAACTATGTATTTGAAATTGGAATCAATGTGGTACAGAAAAAGACGAAACTTGTGTTATAGGGTAATGAACGGAATCGGAAAAGGCGATTACTTCTATATATACGCGTATATACCTATAACAACATAGAAACATGTATCCACCTACAAGTCGGATTTGGCGTTCGCAGCTTTGTTTAAAATACAACGCTTCCCATGAAAAGATTGTATGCACGTGGTCGGTAAGTGACGAGAAACAGGCAACACGATGGGAAAACCGATTTACTAATTTAAACTATACATACATGACCAAAAGATGAATGCTTTTTATATACATTATATATTTTTATATGTATGTACTATGTAGAAATTAAATATACCACATGCTAAGCGGATGAATGATTTAGCTGTTGCCGGTAAATGTTTTGCGAATTGTTGTTGCTGCTCTGCGTTCTGTTAACGATATTCTTACATTAAAAAAATAGGAATATTTATTTTACATTTCTATATTAAGATACTCATATAAGATTTTACTGTTCCTAATATATCATAGTAACTGGATGACCAAAGTACTTTGGTACCGGCAAAGTTATAAACCCGTGCTTTCGGTCTACACCACGATCGTCGCCTTTAATACCTTATGATTTCTTTTGCTTTTAATATTGTTAGAAACATTTAGTTTACACTTAGATTCAGCAGGAAAATTTACTCTAGCTATTAAAATGCGGAATAAAGTCAAAATGGCTGCCATACACATTGCGGTTGTCTGTAGGTCTGTAGACACAAGTCCACAGACAACCGAGTCAGTCGAGGCAATTTTTTCAGTTAGCAACGCTTTTGCTTACTTGCCCTTGCTTACTTACCATAAGGCAAGTCGAGGTCAGATGTCTCAATAATAATAATTAAAAAAAAACACAAATTGTTTATGATATCATTATTGTAATAAGTAGATATGATGATATGAGGAATTGAATGATTTTAAAATAATACTTCAAATACGAGTATGAATTTATGTTTTTGTTGACAGGTGTACGAGGTGTCCATGGACAAATGTTGGGGGGAGGATCTCCAGGAGGCAGTACCTTAGGTGGATTAACCGGTTTCACGTTGCCATCTCCTCTTGCAGCGTTACCACCTGACCGCAAAGCTTACGCTACACCACCGCCAACCCCTCTGACAACACTCGGGACGAATTCGCGCTCAGCACTACATACTTATTATGATGTCAAATATTCAATGCAACAATGATTTATTTAAGTAATTTAGTTAAATTTAAAGTAATCACAAAGTTTAGAATAAAATATTTGTATGAATTTTGTTGTCGACCAATCGATTACTGATAGTGATCACAATAACGTTGTAATTATTAGCGACTTTTTACCTTGTAACAGTGCAAAATCGTAATTAAATCAGTTCAACTAAATCAGCGTGAATTAGAAACAACCAATCAATCAAATTGCCACAGGGATAGGCAGAGACAATGGAGCGCCACTTGAAACGATCCTGGCATAACTCCCTCGCTTCCCTCACATCCACAATTCTCTTCATACAAGCTCTACGGTTATGGGGCACTAGGCAACCCACTTTTCTTGAGGATGCCTCCGATTTTAAATAACATTGTGTTAAAGAAACACACTTTTAAATCAAACTGATATGAGTATTGCATTGCTTATTAATACTAATTTCGAAAGAGTTGTGTCAGCATCGTGGAAAGTGGAGCTCTTTTGTCTCTTCCCGTGAGAATGAAGGCGTGGCTATTGATTGGTTGTTTTATTATTATTATTGTGGCTCGACATTTAACAGCACTCCGTCGTCTGATGTAAAGCTCGAGTGTGGTAAATGAATAAAAGCGACTGCTACTTCAGTTAAATACAAGTAGCTGTCGCATCCACTATGCCGGCCTGGTTGGAACCGGCTGGCAACTTACAAGCCAATCAATCAATCAAATCAAATTGTCACGCCTTTTTTCCATGGGGATAGGCAGAGACAATTGAGCGCCACTTCCCACGATCCAGACACAACTCCCTCGCTTCCTTCACATCTACAATTCTCTTCATACAAGCTCTAAGGTTATGGGCACTAGGCAATCAATAAACGCGATTAAGTCATTTCAGTGTTTGTACACTTGTAAATAATGGTATTGCCCCGGATCGGCAGACTGGCAGACTTGCCACGATTATATGATCGCGATAATCCGGATATCGATACGGAGCTTTGTTTGGACGACAGACGTGGTGTATTGGTTAGTTAGCACACCAGTCCATTACGTGGAAAATTCCGGGTTTAATTCCCCAGGAGCAAACATTTGTTTCATAACTTTTATTTGTAATTTTTATTTAAATTATTAAAATTACAAATATTTGTTTCGAGTCTAGTTGTTAAAGAGTGGTAGGAAGTGGTGCCCATTCTACCGATCCTGGGTAGTACCACCATTTACAAGTATACAAACGGTGAAGTGACTTAGGCGCGTTTCGGGATCAGCTTGTACGTTGCCGGTTTGAACTAGGCCGGCATAGTGGATGTGACTGCTACTTACACAGTGGTTTGACTGTAGTAGCGGTAGCCTTTATTCATGGACCACACTCCAGTTTACCATCAGGCGGGTTGCTGTCTCAAGTCGAGTCATAATAAAATATATTTAAAAAACTGTGCTGTGTAAATCATATATATTACAGTTTTTAGAGTTAATTCAATTTATTTTTAATAAGCAGCTTTCTATTATAAATATTGTTTAAGTTATCTTTTGATAATGAGAGATATTCATTTGTGTTTTAAGTAATTCACTTTATCGGTTTACAATCCTTGGTAATCCGCCAAGGTGTTTTATCCAGATTAACAAGGCCTAGTAACAAGCTGGCCTGTTTTTAAGAATTTATAACTGTAAATCTTAATTTAAATTTAGCATTCGAATGTAAGCTGGTTTTAGAACACTCTCATTTATCAATTACCTATTTACGCCCGTTTGCACAAAACTTAAATATTTATTGAAGTAGTGAAATTGTAGTGAATAAACACTTTACAATTTTAGGTTAAATGTGCGATACAATAAATTATATTTTTTAGTAATATAAAGTATAACAACCATAATTAGTTAGTTTAGTATTTTCTTAGATTTGGCGTGAACATTGATTTATGAATTAACATTTTTAATTCATAAATCTTACTTTACTTTACTTTATCGCGGCTTACTTTATTTTTGGTTATTGTATTTACAATTTTTTATTATTCCGACACGATGGCTGCAAAGCTCTCGAAACGTCGGAATAATTTCAAAATGTAAAATCAATAACCAAAAATAAATGCGATAGTAAGCCGCAAAAAATTCATTAGTTAGTTTAGTATTATTCACTTTATTTTTTATTGTGGCACTACATATGACAGCATCCCGTTTGATGATAAGCTAAAGTACGGTCCATTAATGGAAGCGATCTATTCAAGTACCAGTCGCATCCACTAGGCCGGCCTAGTTGGAACCGGCAACTTACAAGCTGATCTCGAAATACGACTAAGTCACTTCACGGTCTGTTGTCAGTGGTGGCAATACCCTGGATCTCCAAGCTTGCCCACTATTAGACAATCCCGCAGCAAATTTCCGCCTTTTTTATTAACAAATATTTGATTTATTCATCAATCTCATTAAATATTACATATAAAAGCTATGAAACAAATCTTTGCTCCGACCGGGAATCGAACCCGGGACTTAACACGTAACAGACTGGTGTGCTAAGCGTGTCATAGCGTATACTAGCTATATACTATTAAATATATAATTAAATAGTCTGTTCTAGAAAATTGCAATATCAGTGTAATTGGTGATTTAACTTCCTTCATCTCTTGGGTAAAAAAGTTAATGTAATCAGTGATATGTTATAGAAGTTATGAATGTACGTACATATTATATTATAGTCAAAATAAAAAAAGGTACTTTTATCGTTCTATAGTTAGTTTTTACGTGCTATTATTAGTTTAAGGTTTTTAATAAAATATATAACTTTTATAAGTTTAAATTATATTTTCATTAATTTGCCAATCTATGTACGAGTAACTAATTGGTGCTCCATTGTCTCTGCCTATCCCCGTGGGAAAAAAGCGTAATAATTTGATTGATTGATTGATTGGCACCCACCATAATACCTGAGATAGATTTAATATACTACTTCACAGCGACTTGACCACATCAAGCGGGTCATTAAGGTCACCTGGCAAGTTACAAGACACAAAGGACATCATTAATTTTGGGCTTCTTTGTACTACTTTTGTAATGTCCAATAATGAAAAAATATTTAAATGGTAGTTTTAATACTTGTATTGATAAAACTAATAAAAGTTTTGCTTTAAATTGCTGTGCGATTGAGTTATTTGAAAAACAAGATATGGATTTTGTATTATCCATATTTGTTCTGCTTTGAACTGTCATAACTATAGTTTGATCTTTTTGCACACTTAAACTATGCAAAATAAAGGATAAAATCCAATTACATTGTAATCTTAGTACATCAAACTATTTTAAAATTTAACTGTTAATACAATTAAGCCCAAGTCCCCATACAAAATGAATGATGTTCTTTGCTCGTACGCGCACTGCCAAATATTACAATCGATGCCCTGGTTGCATAACAAAAGTAATAGGCTATGCTCTCAGGTCAAAAAAATTCTAGAACCCAGAGCTCAATGCGCTTTTATCGCCTATACCACGGAGAATTTGACGGCACGCTCGGCGCATTGGTTTCCACACCAGTACGTTACGCGTAAAACCCCGGGTTCGATTCCCGGTCGATTATGCCAGCTCTTCGCCTGATGTTCAGTTGTAGTAAGGCAGTGTTGCCGACCCATCTTTAGTTGCGTTAAGTTGCCGGTACATAGGTACTACATAGGCCGTCATTATGGATGCTACTATTACTTACAGTTAACTAACTATAGTAGCAGTCGTCTCCATTAATTGATCGAACTCCAACTTTAACTTTTAAACAAATAAATATGCGAAAAAACTTGTGTGTAATTAAAATTAAGAAAGGAAAATGTAGGAAGATTTTGTTATAGGTTAACGTTTTCCAATTGACATGTTATTCATTCAATTATGTAAAATTTCTCTGATGAGCGACACGACGCTTGGTAAATTATTCTCGTAAGTAAGTCATCATATTTATGGTTATACACGTGTACAGTCAATTTAGCTTGAAGACGTTTTTGCATTTGTAGAAGTGCGCCTAAGAGCGCGTTTAATAATTAATAATTAACACACGTTACGAAAACACGTCATGTCCTTAGTTTTTTATTGGAAGCAAACGTCAGATAACAGGAAACTTTTAATGGAAAAGCACGAAATTCGGTACTTACGAATTAACTATTTGATAAAAAGAATATCGTGCACAAAACCAACCAATTGTTTTTACCGACGAAACATAATATACATACGCCACATACCCTCTGTAAATCTTGGTCGGATGAAAGCACTTCAGGTTTAAAGCGACATAATTATATCGAAGGGCAATCGGGCTCACTGTACAATACTACAAACGCAAAAACGTCTCCAAGCTAAAACTAAACATAACGTTAGAAGATCGTAACATCTTTATCTACCGCCACGACATAATGGAAACGCACTCTTAGGCGTATGTACTACACACACTACTACAAACGCAAAAACGTCTCCAATCTAAAACTAAACATAATGATAGGAGATCGTAACATCTTTATCTACAACCACGACATAATGGAAACGCGCTCTTAGGCACACGCCTGTAATACACACACACACACACACTACTACAAATGCAAAAACGTCTCCAAGCTAATTTGACTGTTTATTATGCTAATATTATTCGTTATTTTGAAAATCTATAGATTTTATTTATTGACACGCGACATCTGACGTCGACTCTAGCCTAAAGTTTACCTAGAGGCAACTGCTATCAATCGAGGCAACTGCTTCTATAGTTAGTTAACTGTAAGTAGAAGTCGCATCCACTATGCCGGTTGAAACCCACAACTCACAAGCTGTTCCCGAAACGCGACCAAGTCTCTTCGCGGTCTGTCTAATTCAAGTCTGTCAGGTCGGCATAGTGGTGGTGCTACCCTGAATCAGCAAACTGGGCACCACTGCCTACCTCTTTGACAACCAGACCCGAAGCAGATAACCGCTTCTTTTTTATTAAAAATATTTGTAACACAAATAATCATTGAAATACTTTATTGATATATTTTCCGCCAAACTTAATTCAGGAAAGAAGTTGCAGTTACTCCCAATTTGTATTTTCATAAGGTTTAGGTTCAAAAGAAAATTCTTTGTCATTAATATCGAAATACATTATTAGATATTATGATATAGTACCTCCTTAATATAAATTAATTGGTTCAAATCAATATCTGCGTAGAAATGAAACAAGATCAGTTTGTACAGAAGGAGTGTTTGAAGAAGTTTTTGGAATTCAATTACTTGAGTGGGTCTAAGTAGATATCAAAGTAATGGGGACCTTGTAATTGAATCGATTACCAACCTATCTATTTTAGGACAGTAAATGAACAAAACTGAATAGTTTTTACCCGAGTACGGCGAAGCAGAAAGGTTCGTTATGTGTTTGGCCGGTATGTATATCGGTATGTTTATTTGATCCCTCATACCTTCAAACTGTTTTTTTTTGTGACTCGACATATGACAGCATCTCGCTTGATGTTAAGCCGAAGTGTGGTCCATGAATGAATGTCACTGCTACTACAATTCAATGACTGTGAGTAGTAATCACATCCACTATGCCGGCCTAGATGGAAGCGACATGTTACAAGCTGATCCCGAAACGTGACCAAATCACTTCACGGTCTGTATACTTGTAAGTGGTGGTACTACCCCGGATCGGCAGACTGGGTACCACTGCCTACCACTCTATGAAAAAGCTATGAAACAAATATTTGATCCGACTGGGAATCGAACCCGGGACTTTACGCGCAACAAACCAATCGCTAAACCGTTTGTCCACGCCGGTCGTCAAAACCTTCCAACTACTCATAATTAGACAAATGAGATATCGTTGGCTATGTGATGTTACATTAAAATTAATATTATGGCGCTCTCTAGAGGCTATAAAGATATGAACTTTTTTCTTCCTCTAATGGGGTGTTTGGTATCAAATGAAAGGTCTTAGGCTAACTACTACTAACTAACTTCGGAGCTAACTAGGCCGGCTTAGTGGATGTGACTACTACTTACTGTTATTTAACTGTAGTAGCAGTCACCTCTATTAATATATTCAAAATACCAAAGATCCATTAATATATTAATATACCAAAAGATCAGGATCCTCTCTGATAGCAAAGCGGTACTCTTGGGTCTGGGAAACTACTGCAAAAACTCAGCTTTGCTCTATGAATGCCACCTGGTATTGGAGGACGTATGTACGTCGAACCAGATCACTCTCCAATGGATCAAGGGTCATAGTGGATCGCTAGGCAACGACGCGGCAGATGAGCTGGCCAGGAGGGGATCGTCCTGTCGACCTATAGGACCGGGACCTATTATGCCCCTACCACTCCAGTTCCTTCGCAGCTGGCTGCGCCAAAGAACAGGTAACCTGCACGAGAAAGCATGGTCACATACAATCGATTGCAGACAATCCAGGGAAGCTCTTCCTCATATTGACAGACGCTTGACTGGACGACTGCTGGACCTTAGCAGAGCCAAGCTCCGCACTATGGTGGGTGTCATAACGGGGCATTGTGGTTTTAATAAGCACCTGTACAACCTCAACATATCGGACAGCCCCCTATGTAGGGGATGCCTGAATAGGGAGGAGACAGCTGCACATGTGCTCTTGAGTTGCAGGAGTACGGGAGTAGCCGAAGCGAGACAAAAGTTCCTCGGCAATGCCAGGACGCTCCCGGAGGTCTGCAGGAACGAAAAGGGTCTTCTGGCCTTCCTGGAGGAGATCGGGTGGCTCCACTGAAGGAGAACCGTTGAAGAACGTACAAAGAAACCGAAGAGGACTTCAAGTGCGGAAACGAGCCCGCAAATAACTAAAACTACAATATATTCAAAATATTTTAAACGCCACTATTAACACTCACTACGACATTTCAACAAACAACAATAGTTCAAAGAAATCAATTAATATTTTACTATGCTATTTATTATAGAGACATATTACTAAATAAAGGCACTAAAAAGCCTATAAGCGTAATTTTACGTAATGTCAAATAATATTTTTTTATATATTATAATTATTATGTTCGTTAAGAGTTAATCCTATACTAAGTAATTAAGAACTTTAGGAGCTTAGTATAGTATACTAAGCTACTTAAGTGCTTGTATCATAGAAACAGGACAAGCAAAGTACATATATCAAAGATACATTATGGGTTATCATTGGTACCGGTGGGTTGTCTAGAACTCGTGCTCTCCGGTTTGCACTACCACTACACCACGGTTATTAAGTGATGTAGCAAAGTAGAGAAAGAGGATTGATTTACTACTAAACTTACTCAACATTATGTTTTATTTATAATTCTTGAATAAAATTGAAAATAGTTTTAGACAACATAACATAAAAAACTTTAAATCCTTTGTTTTTTCTGGTTTAATACTTCATTATTTGCTTCCTTTTTATAATTATTCGTTTTTATCAATCAATATATTATTATTTTATAATTTTATGTAGGTATTTTTTTAAATACAACCTGATTGATGTTCCCTAATTTATTCACATCTAAATTAACACCCACTCGATGACAACTTTTTGAGTGGTTTGTACTACTAATTGAATCAGTGAATCACTTCTCTTTTAAATATTTCTCTAACGTCACATCCCTTAACTCTGAATGTTGGTCCAAGGTCGTTTAAACATTTTTCTGTCGTTTTTCTGAAATATAAAATTACTATGTGTAAAATAATATACACTTATTTCATTCATGTAATGGTCTCTCATGTAATGGTCGCCATGCGTCAAAGAATTTGGAAAGAATAGAATCTGTGTTAAAATAAGAACTTTATCATTGTTATTTGTCTCATTTATATTATGTTTATACCACTTGTGACTGAAAGAGACAACTACTTGTATTTCAATTTCTTTATTTCAAAGGTTGGCACTAGTTTATTTTGCAAATACAACCACTTGTAATTGTGGTTGTCTTTTCATACTGCTTAATTAAAAGTCACGTGGTAGTAAGAGTAGCGGCATAATTGTTCCGTCATCGTTTTTTAAAGTATTTTAATGTCATTTGTTATTCTGTCAAATTAGGTTGTCAAATGATCATCGATACTAGTGACAACCTTCTAAATTACGAATGTAAAAATGTATATTCATCCCCTTCTGACTTCTTTTTAATGCCATAAGTAAAAATAGTATAAACGGTTGTTATTTTGTAGCTATTTTAGGGCTCCTTCTGTGTCTTAAGTCCAAATTCTTTGCCATGCGTTGACTATATCTCTTTCGCTCCCTTAGCGAGACAGTTTAGTCTCATTCAGTAATAAACGCCTAGAGAAGTTTTCACTTCAAAAATATGATGTTTGAATAGGGTATCTAAGTGCGCCTATATAAATCAGGCGTTTATAGGCTTTTTTCAGACGATCGTATGACGATCCACGTGTGTGCGTTTTTGGAATGCAAGCACGAGTAGCTCGTATTCTTTATTTTAAGTTAAGCGCATCAAAACGAGCTTATACATGTTGTAAACGCATATCGTAGTCGAAAGTTTCAATTTCGGAATCTTCTAAGGGTGAATCCAATAGAAAATTCAATACTTAAGGGTGAATTTCGCATGGCAACCATATATGCATCTTACCAATGCCACGTTATACGTTATATGCCTCGTAAGTGACAATGACTACAACGAAGGTTGTCAAACACTGAAGTATAATTTAAAGGACACGCCATTGCAATATAGTGTCCAAATTAAAACTCCCGACCGCTCATACGTTCCGAGGAGCTCTGTAACCTTGTTCCTACCTCGTCTCTTCACTCCTGTAATACCCGCACAGGTCGGGAAAAGCATCCGCATTCTATCGACCGAATCGGGAGTTGGACTAAAAAGTTCGGTGCGTCTTTTCTTTGTATAATAGATCAATCGACAAGTGGAATGCTTTGCCTGCCCATGTGTTCTCTCCATCCTATGACCTTGGATCCTTCAAGCGATGCGTGAAGAAGCACCTTTGGCCCGCATAGTGACGGCGACTCAGGCAGCCGTGAACAAACTCAGTTTTCTCAGTCGTCGTCACTATTGGACTTTTTCTTGCTTATCATCAGGCGAGACGAGATCAGATGTCGTGTAACAATAAAAAATCGTAGCATTCGAACGCGTTGTCAAATTCAAAGAACAAGGGCTAAAGAAATGCTTGAGTCCTTATTCTTAGGACAAAATAGTACACCACATATAAATAATTCCTAAGTGACCTCTAATGGACACAGATAAAACTAAAATCAACCACGTTCGATTATAATTTCAGTTAATGCCAGAAAATCACACTAGATGGCGCCATCATATTGAAAAATCTGCCGGTAAAGTAATTGCCTAGAGTTACATAGCTAAAAAAATCTTCCGGGTCTTCAGTGAGTGGGTATAGTGGTCTTGAGTTTATGCAGGCTTCTATTTTGTCAGTAATGTAAAAAATCCTCATAAGTAAGTTTCTGGTCCCCTAGTAAACGGTGGAGATGGTACTTCATGGATTTTACGGTAGCATTCCACAGACCGCCGCCACTAGGCCACGAAGGAGTGGTAAAGTGCCATTTCATCTGTACTGTGCTGATTTTATTGAAGAATAAGGGTGGTGAAATTTTTTGAATTTTTTAAATTCAGCACGTAAATTTAGCAGCATGTTTTGAAGCTCCAACGAAGGTGGTGGTAATGCAGTCTGAGTACATATATGTATATAGGAATGCCACGCCGTGCGCACAACCTTTGAAATGCAGCGATAAAAGTTTCAGTACTCAAATCGAACATCAATCAACTCAATATGTATAATGTTCCTTGATTTACCCTTAATTACTACTAACTTGGTCGCCATACAAATAAAAAATTGCGATGTACCTTTTAGAGAAGAATATCAATGAAATGTGTAGTCATGAAGGGGTAGTTCTCTGCTGTGACAGATCACCCATAAGTTGGTAATGTTTTAGTGGCTTGTAGCGGTGACATTGTATGCAGTGACGTTGTTGATCTTTAGTTGCTCTGTTGCCGCCCACGATCCAGAACTGTTGTCTGAAAAGAGCTAGAGTTAGTCAAGCGTCATCATGAAGCATTGATAAGTGTGCTTGGGCACCCACACCTGGGTAGAATAGCAGGATATTTAATTCCGGGAGGTAAGTTAGAGTTATTGAGCCTTCCACCAACTCGCATGACTCCATCGATATCCAGGTAGGAAATAATCTTATAAATGTTCCTTTCGATCGATAGAGGTTTATTTCTTAAAAGCTGATCGTATTCTTGCACATGTTTTGTTATTTGCAGATTCGCTTTATTCAGTGCGTTGACACTGAGGTAGTCGCCTTGTGACCTAGTCTTGTTGCGTGCGTTTGCAATAATGCGCATAGCGTACGCCGTGACTCTGCTTAGTTATGTCAATTAAGTACATTTGTTTAATAAGTGTTCAATAAAATGTTCATTTTTTTTTTGATACTATGGTTGCCTTCTCTTGATTTGCACTCCCCAAGTTTCCGTAGTTCACAAATCGTAGTTTCTGGTTCTATATGTTTTTTGTATGCCTTAAGAAACGCCGGCCCTTGCCACCAGAGATCAAGCAAATAAGTTTGCTCGGATGGTGTTCCCTAGATGCGCGTCAGTTATAATTTTCTTTTATTTCTAGCTAAGCAATTAATAGGCTCAAAATTATGTAATGTTGTAATTTGTTCATCAAATCAAATTTGGTAGGAACAATCTCCTCGGAACATTCTCCGTGGTATAGAGGCGATAGAGGACGCACAAGGCCGCCATGTCTGCTCCAGTGTTCGCGTGACTTCTGTCTCCATCACCTATGAGTAATTGAAAGCAAATGACACTTTTCCTTCCTTTGCCTCATCCTGGCAGATCTTGCTTCATTTATATATCGTCGTGTATAATCTGGTTGTGAACACTGCAGTTAAATTTATAGTTCAAATTTTGTTAAATTTAATTCTAATGTATTATTTATGTTGATCCCACAGAGGAATAAAACCGTTTCGATCGTAATACATCGCTTTATTACAAGTTCGTTTATGCGAGTAATAACAAGAGCTTATGAAATTTAATTGATGATATAATATAACGAACATGATAGCTCATTGTTTTGGGAATATTCCATTAGTTAGTGTATTATTCCATACAATAAAATACATAAAGTTTCCTGGATTGATTTGCTTGTTTTCCTTATATTTGTTGTACAAGTATCCTTAAATTCCACAAATAAAATATTCTTAGGAGAAAAACAAAATTTCGTACAAAAATGTGTAACAAGAAAAAAATACAAAAAGTTAAAGACAAAAAAGACGAAGAAAATTATTTGTTTTGACCAAAATCGGTCCAGCCAATCTTCAATAAAGCTGGGTTGCGCCTAGTGCCTATAATATGAAAAAAGTATGAAATAGCCGATTTGTACTGAAAAATTGTTTTTTTTTCCAAAATGTACATATTTTTTCAGACAAAATAATTACCCTTCTTTTCTATACAGAGTGTTACAAAATACCCTCTAAAGCCGAAAGGGGGATAAATTTTTAATAATGTGCCAACCCTGTTTCAGTGAAATCAAAGAGTAAATTACATAGAACACCAAAGAACGCATAAGAACATTTTGATCTAATGTGCAATTTAAAAAAGTGATTCGCATATACATATATTGTACAAGAAAGAAGATTTTAAAAGATCTTAATAACCATAAATTATCATTAATTTTATCGTGGATACGAGTAACAACATCACAATTAATAATTAACATTTTACATTAAGGGTTCAAAATGTACGATAAGTGTACGATAATAGTGATAAAGGTGACGATGGTTGTCACGAAGAATTCGCCAAACTGCAACATGGTTCATATTGAATCTTACTGCGGCTCGGCTCGCCTCGTACTCGAAGTTGGTTCTTCATTAAAATGCTGTAAACCAGTTCAGGATACTGCCAAGGATCGACGGTACTGGGTAGTCCACTTCCAGTCGATCGATGAATGGAGCCAGTGGAATGGAGGCGTATTGACATGTCGAGAAAGCACTAATACGAAGGTAGTCGTCGCTCGTGGTCTACCATCGATATTTCGTTGCCAGTACAGTTCGCGAGCACGATTTAGGTTTCCATCTTCGTGGCCTGTACACATGATCATATCATAATATTCTGAGTTAGTATAAATAGCCATTTTTAGAACATACGAGTAGTTGGAAAATGAACAAATTTCAAAACTTTGGCTAAGATGATTTGAATTTGACAGCGCTTTACCAAATGTGGGTGATTGGTTAATGTAAAGAAAGTACAATTCTTTATTAATTTAATAATTGCATTAAATGTTAATGTATCTATTAGAGCATAATGAGAATGAAATTGAGTTTTTGTCTGACGATTCAGTCGCAGATCCTTCTTTTGTGACTTTCTCAGTTATTGGAAACTTAAAGCCATTATCACCAGAGAATATGGAGCGATTTCCTGAAAAGTAAATAAAAGAAGTCGAAAAAAAGTAGAAGGAAATTGAATCCAAATAATTGGAAAAGAGTGAAAAATAAACATTAGAGAATGATGGGAGAGGAGTATATTGGCTTAACAAAGGACGCTACTTTTGTTTAAAATGTTCAAAACCAGCAGGAATAATGGGCCCATTATGTATGTCAACGAGACGTTTCACTGGCAAAGCTATGTATTGTTCAAAATTAACAAAAGATATTCGATCAGAAATTTTCAAAGCCTATTGAAAAATGAGTTGGCAAGAAAAGAAAATGTATGTACTTTCAATGGTGATTCAGAAACCCACTACTAGGAAAACTAAGAGTTCAAATATCTATATATAAAAATGAATTGCTGTTCGTTAGTCTCGCTAAAACTCGAGAACGACTGGACCGATTTGGCTAATTTTGGTCTTGAATTATTTGTGGAAGTCCAGGGAAGGTTTAAAAGGTAAATAAATATTAAAGTCCCGTGTAATAATATACAGCTGCTTGCGTGACGCACTTACCTACCGATATATCGATGTAGAAGGTTAGTTTTCCAGAAGGAGTGCTCTGACAGTTGTGACATGTATGGGGAAGTTGTAGACAAAGTTAATGTGACCCTAAAATTTTGACATTTGACTTTTTTAACTGTCAATTGTTTTCTCTGTGATCCTTTGGCCGCTGACAGAAAATTTTTTCGCGCAATCGATTAATCGTCGAACATCATTTAATATGAGAAAAAGAAAATTTGACGAAATCAGAAAAAGTTGACGAAATCGGACTTTTTCGCTTCCTAAACATACAGGTCAAGATAGAGATACAACTGTCAAGCTAGAGAAACAATTTTGACGTCTACGTGTTCCCACTGAACCGCTAATAGAGCGTAATAACTCGGATTTTTTATTTTCTCGACGTCTGCGTCGCTATCGAACTAATCGTTTTTCGGATATTTTTCTACAATTTTTGTTCATTTTGACCCCTTAAAAGACCTCCAACATTGGTGTCATGTATAAGAGCAGTATCTGTAAAACAGCCGTAAAATCCCTGTCAAATGGAAATTACGGTAGCTCTAGCGTTGGCTTCATCTGGAATAGCTGCGATTCTGCTAGAAGGCGGGCAAACCTGCCTTGAAAAATTCTGCCTTGAAAATATCATTAAACATGCAAATCAGCGAAACCCCAATTTGCAACATCGCCACAAATAGCGCAATGGCCAAGACCCTACAAGTATGCAAATTGATTGATTGATTGGGATTAATGCACAATGGCCCGTAAGAGGTCACTGAAGGCACTGGACAGAACGTTGAAAGATTTTTGTCACAACCAAAATATTTTTGGTGGGGCCATGATTCTGTTGTCAGGTGATATTCGTTGGACTCTTCCGGTTATTTCCCGATCAACTCTGATAAACTAAACGCATGCCTAAAATTATCGAATTTGTGGCGGTAAGTAAAGACACTCTAATTAACAACTAACATGCGAGTATTTTTGCAACAAGATGAAACTGCAAATGTCTTTGCGAATCAGTTGTTGTTGTTAGTTGTTGGAAATAATGAAGTCACAGTGGACACCTCGATTTTCTGTCACATCACATCACAGATTCAAAAGAGGAGCTTATTCAGTCTGTTTTCCCAGACATAGCGCAACAGTTCAATAACCATAATTGGCTGGGTGAACGAGCAATATTGGCAGGGAAAAATAAAGATGTCGAGGATCTTAATGCGACCATTAAGAATATTCTTCTGGGACAGTTGGTTTCCTTCAAATCAGTCGACACCGTTATAAACCAGGATGAGGTAGTCAACTATCCCACGGATTTTAAATTCACTGAAATTGCTTAAATTCACGATTTGCAGTTTCAAGTAGGATCAGTTGTCATCATGCTGCTTGACATCATCGCAAGGCCAGTCGTTGGAAGTTTGCAGAATCAACTTGGAGTTTCTCTGTTTCGCGCATGGACAATATGTCGCGTGTTCGCGCGTCGGAAAACAGTCATTATTGTTTATTTACGCACCACAAAACAAAACCAAAATTATAGTTTATCAGAAAGCTTTTAATTGATTAACAGACTGTATCATAACTGTGTATGTCTGTCAATATCAAATTGAAACCTTATAAATATTTCAGAAAAACTCTGTTTTGTAAGTAAGCAACATCATGTGTAAATAATCGAAAATAATAATAAAACCATTCATACCGAGCATTTTTTTAAATTATTTATGGATTCCTTTTGTTTGTTTTAAGTTTATTTTATTCAAAAGTTTACGTCTTTTATTCATCGATTGAGGCAGTACGAAGTCTGCCGGGTCAGCTAGTTTATAAATAAATATGATGTGACGCTCTATTGTCTATGCCTATCTCCGTGACAATTTAATTGATTGAGCTAAAAATGGCGATTTTTATGTAATTTGCGAGAAGCCCTAGGGTACATGTTGCGAGAACGTTGAGCAAAATAAAAATTTATGTTTGTCCCTTTACAAAAATGTAGTTTTAATACAAAAAGTATGACTATTGTCACGGAACCAGCTGTCAAATATAACTAAATATTCTCGTGTGATTTTAATCAGGATAGGCAGAGACAACGTAGCGCTATTTGCCACGATCCTGACACAACTCCCTCGCTTCCCTCACATCCACAATTCTCTTCATACAAGCTCTACGGTTCTACGAATATTAATAAATTAAATATAGAAAACTATTTACAACCCACAGATGTCTGCTTCCTTTTTTTTATTTCATTATTTAGCTAAATTAATAAAATTATACAATGCACGATATTTCATTTACCTTCCTTTTGGAAACCTGGAAATTAAACGAATCCTTATTAATTTATTCTTATAAAACATTTCCTAAATAGATACACAGAGTAGTATTTCCAATCATCTAGGGGTAGACTAGGGCTTAGGATTAATGGTCGCTTGGTGGGTGCTAGGCTGGCTGTCGTCTATTCGGAGTAGAACCTTGGCCGAGCGCATGCCGAGAAGCCATTTTGGGATCGCCGACTCTCGGTCTACGTTTAATTTTTATTTTTTTGGAATGCATTGCTGGTGACTGTGGAATGGCTGTGTGACAGTTGGTGTTAATTTTTAATTGTTCGGTTCATATACAATGATGCATTCTTTTTATTTGTATTATTTTTTTAAAAAACGTTGTTACTTATAAAATGGAATGCCGGTCTCTTAGTAACATTTTTAGAATACAATTAAGATGCTAGTTTAATAATTTTATAATATTTAATGTAAACATGTTGTGTGGACTTGCTTAATAAATAAAGAAGTGAAATTTTAAAGTATGAATATATTATTTTTTAAGTTTTCGTTATTCGTTATCGAATGTGATATTGGATGTAATATGCGACGTGGACCTAGTTAAAAGAAATGCACGATAAAAATATTGGTTGGATACATGGATTTTGACGCAAGGGCATAGGCGCTGTGGCTGTGGCTCAGTGGTCAATCGGGAGACCGATAAGCGGCATACACCGGATTCTATCACCGGTCCCAGTTGATGTGCCCGCATACATTTTTTTGTGTCGCAATACATATTTTACACTTTTTAGTTTTAATTATTTAATATGTTATTTAGTTAAATTGTTAATAAGCAGCTATGCGGTAAATTTAGAGTTACAAGATAATGATATTAAATTTATTTATTTATAGCTATAGGCATGCAGAAAGAATTATAGCCTCAAGCCAATGGCTTTACCTCCTAGTCAACCTTAGGGATGTCCAAATAGTGAAAGGCAGGAGGTGTAAGAAATAAATAAGGTTGAGAAACAAAATCGGTCAAAATTGCAATTTGATTGTACTCCTTTAAAAACTCCGTAGAACTACACATTATAATAATTTTAAGGTAGGAAATAAAGATCTGACAGACACAAAAAATATATCGTCAGAATTTTCTTATGTATGATAAAAAGTTGAAGTTTCTGGAAGCTTTCTTGTTCAATTACGTATAACGCGAGTCTAGTTAATTATACTTATTGTTAATTATAATTATTAACGTTATTTTTTTTTTAATAATAAAAATAAACATAAATTTAGAGTGACGATAGCGGATAGAATAAGGAATAGCACAGTGCGCGACAGATGTGGTTTGAAAGAGGATGTGGTGACAAGGATTGATAAAGGAATACTTCGATGGTTTGGGCACATGGAAAGGATGAGTAAAAGTAGATTGACGAAATTAATTTATAAATCTCATGTGAATGGATGCGTTAAACAAGGCAGGCCCAGGAGAGTGTTTGCCGACCAAATCGGAGACATCCTCAAGAAAGCTAGGTTGCCTACTGCCCATAACCATAGAGCTTGTATAAAGAGAATTGTGAATGTGAAGGAAGCGAGGGAGTTGTGTCAGGATCGTGGCAAGTGGCGCTCCATTGTCTCTGCCTATCCCTGTGAGATACAAGCGTGACAATTTGATTGACTTACCGCCACTTGGTTGATAGTAAGCAAGAGCAAGATGAACTCCAAAAGCGCCGACCACTTAAAAAAGGTTTGGGTTTACGTTTGACTCAGTCGCCGGCCAGACAGGTCTATGTCACTCCTACAATAATGACAAATCTAATGCCATCCATACTTTAAAATCCGTAAAACGTGTCAAACGTAAAATGGGACGCAGAGACTGTGGCATCTGGCGGGCTGCCTCGGTGGAGCATCGGCAACAGCGTCGGCAGGAAGCAGGCATCGGCTCGACCACGTCAACTTTATATACAACGACCCTGGTGAAAACAGGGAACTGAAATACCCTAGGTTCAAAAAACGCATGAAAAGTGCGAAGCCCAATAATCGTTGGTAAGCACTTCACCTTGTACTGCGGATAGAGTGTACACTTATACATCTCAAGATACACCCTCATGTGGTAAGTTCGCTGCTCACTCATTGAACGTGTCTCATTCTTTTATTCTTGATTTGATACTTAATAGAAAGAGGCGGATATTCCTTAATGAAAGAGTAAAGTATACAACTTAGACTACATAGGTTAGAATCCCGCAAGTCACGACCACTGTCCTAGCAATAAACTAGATAGCTTTTTTTTGTTATCGCAGGAGAATCCCTTCGTATACCCCGCCACTAAAAAGGGAGTGACGGGGTTATGTGGTGCGCAATAAACGCATATACGGAGGGGGCCTTGAAGTACCTGCAAGGCTTTCTATGCATCACCCCTACCACGCCAGCTGTTAAGCTCCGCCTACATAAGATAAGAAAAACCACCTGTTTTTCCTCTCTTTTACGGCAGCGCTATGATCGCACTGCGCTGCCATCCTCTTGGGGCCGTGTGTCCGGGTGTGCAGCGCCCCTACGTGTACACACCCACGACCCTAAGGCACATCATCGTAGCTACTCCACACAGTGCCCTCTGCTCTCAGAAGGACAAGTGGAACAGCCCCACACGTCAGACTTTTAGTCACCAGCTTTAAAGGTAGTTATTGACTGTTGGCCAGGATGCACCAGCCCATCTTCTTTCTGCATCACCAAAGCGATACGGCAAACAGACAGACACACGAGGAGGTACTCTGACTTAGCACCCCAAATAAACAAGATAGCTAAGTTAAGACCTTCCAAGATACTGTAGGTATATGAATGCACTAGTGAGCATTGTAATCAGCTTATGCTCCCACTACCGAAGAAAAGACTTTCAAGCTAAATACGAGTATGAGAAGACTAAAGAGGGATTTGATAAAGAAACGCCATGACAAACATCTGTGCCATCAGTTGGCCAGAGCTTTGGGATTTATTCTGAAGAAAAGTTATATATTGTAACCCTTTCTCTGAGACCTGGCAATCCTGTTGTTGACTTTTAACGCAGCCCACCTACCATGAAGAAATTCGATGAACAAATTAACACATGATATCCCATCTACGTAAACATCTATGGTGGAATCTGGTCAAGCCAGCAAGTGCCTGAGACAGCGTCGTGACTGATCCAATGGATGCAAACCCTATCGCATTAACAACTACTATGCCTATGTTCAAAACATTCTTTTCAATTCTACAGGTGAGAATATTGCGCTTTATGATCAATAATGAATACTTTACACCGAAGAAACAAAAAGGATTTTTGCAAGAAATTTCTTGCTGTCTGGAGCACAACTCCTTGCTCGCGGGGTGTGTGGACGATGCCAGGTAGCACGAGGGACAATTGACTGCTTGCTGGATAGATCTAGAGAACGCTTTCGAATTTATTGCTGACATAATTGCTGATTTTTTATTGCAAACAAAGATGCAGATTTGCTAATATAATGAAAGATTATTCCAAGGATGCTGCGTATCACCTGTAGCTTTTAATATCACCATAAACATACTCTTTGACAAGATCTTTGAAAAGATTTGGATATAGATTTAATCAAATTTATAAATATTCAGAGTTCATCTTAGCATTTGCTGACGACCTTGTAGTGCTAACGCGAAACCAAATGTCAGGAATTGTTGAAAAATATTGACCAGTTTTGCTCATGGATAAAAAGTCTAAGAACAAAACTAATTAAATGCTTCTTTCTAAATCTGGGTAGAAGAAACACAAAATTCACCTCGTTTGATCCGGGACCGATAATGGCGGGTAAAACACAGCCTTTGTGGAGATAGCTGTTGCCTTTAAAATACTTTGGCAGAACGATTGACTTGTATAAGAGTAATGTTCTTCAATATTTAAATTACTTGCCTTCTATGTGTCCCCTCTAGTCGTGGGACACTCTGTATATTCGTATCAAAGATTTTGTAAACGGCCCGCGCGTCGTCTTACAATTTCTTAGACTCGTACATACATAAAAAAGTTAGTCTTCTTTAAATTATATATTTTTTATTCAGGCTTTACATATGACAGGAGCCTAATGTTAAGCTGGAGTGCGATCCATGAATTGAGGTGAATGCTACTGATAAATAACTGCAGTTACCACGTCTTCTTTATGGGCCATGTAACGTGTCCAGGTAATTTTTAAAACTCAAGGAACGAGATCTGTTATTAGGCTCTGGCGCTGTTGAAATACATATTATAAGATAAGGGGCTAACCGACATCATAAGAAAAAAAAAGCTTTCAGAATAAATATCGATGGTTTTTCAGAATCTAAATAAATTTACTAGTGTTTAGTTCATGTTCATTTTTAACTACGGGTTTTATAAGACGGTTAACCTGCTTCTATACACGGAGGCCAAACATAAAAAGTGTCATTTAAACAATCATATGTATTTATATTTTTTAATTTTTATTGTGAACTGACATCAGAGTGACGACGACTGAGAAAACCAAGTTTGTTCACAACTGCCTCAGTCGCCGTCACTATGCCGGCCAAAGGTGCTTCTTCACGCATCGCTTGAAGGATCCAAGGTCATAGGATGGAGAGAACACATGGGCTGGCAAAGCATTCCAATTGTCGATTGTTTTTCAAAGAAAAGACGTAACGAACTTTTTAGTTCGACTGCCAATTCGGTCGATAGAAACAAATAATTATTTCTACTTTAAATAGAAATAAAATTAAAAGTATGTGATGATAATTAAATAAATCGTTATTCGTTTAGTGATGAATATAATAAAATCACATGTGGACTTCGCTCGACAAATTTAGCCTCCGCCAAAATTGATGATTGCTAAAAAACTACAAATGCTATAGAATGTACCTCTGTACCATTCGTTTGTCTCACTTGAAATATATTTTAATTTATTTTTGTTATTGTAGCTCGACATGTGACAGCACTCGCCTGACTTTAGGCTCGAATGCGGTCCATGAAGGAAGGCGACTGCTACTTCAATTAAATAACTGCAAGTAGCCGTCCTGCCTAGCTGGAACCGGCAACTTACAAGCTGAGTCCGAAACGCGACAAAGTCACTTTACAGTCTAAGTAATGGTGATGGGCTCTGCAGACTATCTAAATTGTGGTGGTGTATAAGAGCGTTTACGGATAAGCGATTTTATGTGCGGCGTCACACGCACAAATACAAACACATAACATAGACGAGTTCAATGGAATACGACGTCATGAACTTTTTATAAGATACTATAAGGAGTACTATAAGGATGTACTATAAGGAGTTTTTGATAGGTTTTAAATCCATGGCTGTCTGCATTTTTCGCCATCTCTCATTGAGACCAGTCAATTTTAACACCGCGACGCACCGCGTGAGACACCGCGCGATATTTCTAGAGACACAACGTACATCGCGCTGAATTTACGTAAATGGCAAACACAATTTATATAATAATAGAATTCTTTATTGCACATAAATAACTACAAAAGTTTACAAGAGGCGAACTTAATGACTGAAGGTATTATAACTTTAAACTTACACTATATAACTTTAGACTTAAATTAGAAAAAAATAATTATATATTTAGACATACAACGTGTACGATTTCATTAAAGATTTATTAGTGAAACCTAAGAAAAATGTATTAATAATTAATAATATTGAGTGCATTGAAAAATGTAATCAATCAGACCATTGAAGTTAACGATTAATCTTATAATACAGTTTTGAGTTTGAAGAGACCATCTCTTCAGTCATTGTAGGTACTTTTTATCAGTATAATTACACAATTGCGATATAAAACCCGCGTCACATCCGTTCGTGAGTGCGCAATTTAAATTTTTACAAGACGGAGTGTTAATTCGCTTTATAAAACTTACCAAAAATAGGTATACTAAATCAGCGTAAACAATGCCACGAAACAAAATAAACAGGTAACGAACGGCAACGGCCAACAAGTAGAGTTACGTATCTAGTCGACCGCGATCCGACCGAACGTGGTCTTATATTGAGTAAATGAGAACCGACCGACATTGTCGCCTCTACCGCAACACGCGACAGACGTACCCTCGATTCCGCGGCAACGGACTTGCTGTTTATTTATGCACTTCATGTTAATGAAACTAAACTATTAACACAAATTGAATTTTAAAATAATTACCCATATTCATTACATTTGGCAACATATCGCGGTAGCGGAATTACTTTTGTACATAATTAATGAGATCTTTTCAGGAGTTCACAATACTGTTTTAAAATATATATTTAAATAAATTTAATATCAAAATAAATTAGTGTTATACTTTTTGGTGGAAAGAAGCAGAAGAGAAAGCTCAAAAATGTCTAAGAAACATCTTCATAATCAAGCCGCTATACCGCTGGCTCCCGCAGTTTTTAAGGTAGGATATTTAATTATTTATCATTATTTTTTTGTAATAATAATGCTTTGCGATAACATGAACGTCAATGTATATTTTTCATACATAGATTTCCATATCAAGTACTTTACATTAGAAATATTTAGCGAGAGGCCTGGCGCATTGGTTAGCACACCAGTTCGTTACGCGTAAAGTCCCGAGTTCGATTCCCGGTCGGAGCAATTATTTGTTTCATAGGTTTTATTTGTAATAATTAATTATTTGAGTTAATAATTATTGAGAAACAGATAAAATTAAAATTATATTAACGTTAATTAAACTATAAATAAAAAATATCATCTAATGACATATCGCATCAGAGATAGTCCCAAGGAGACTGTCAACATTTCCTCTTTGTATAGCAAGGCTAATTGCGTTGGCAGAAATAAATGCCAGCCTTCCTGTCTCAGGACTTCTCCGTGAACCGCTTGGACAACTCCTTGGCCAGGCGCTCAGCTGAAGGTCCCCAAGTGCCCGTCGTCTCGACCTCAAACGGCGCAAATTCGTAACCAGTTCCGAGGTTAGCGTATTTGCGCAGCTTGAGGTTCTCAGCTGAAATCGCCGCAGTTCACGCGCTTAATGAGGTCGCTTGGATGTGAGATGGGGCTAATGTGTCTACACAAGTCGCATCCCACACCAGAGACCTGCCAAGTTTCCATGGCCCAACAGTCATGCCGTCGGGTCTATAGCCGTCGCTCCGCGCAATACCAGAGGGTTCTAAAATTGCGGGCACTCTAACAGTGACAAGAGTCCTTGTGATGATATCGTTGAGTGCCGAGTGACGGGGAATGCAGCCGGAACTTTTGGCACAATTATGAACTATACAATTGTTAATAGAAAGGCAGATATTTTCTTCGAGTCTGGATTTCAAAGAGTGGTCGGCAGTGTTACCCAGTATCCGGTTCAGGGTTGTACCATCACTTACAAGTATACAGACCGTGAAGTGACTTAGCCGCGATTCGAGATCAGAACTTACAAAGTTGCCGGTTCTAACCAGGCCAGCATAGTGGATGTGACTGCTACCTACAGATTAACTGTAGCAGCAAACATCTCCATTCCTAGACCGTTTAAACTTAAAATTCAGCTTAAAATCAGGCAGGGTGCTGTCATTTGTCGAACCGTAATAAAATTTAAAAGTATTCTAATTATATCGTCTGTAGAGGATATTTTTTATTTATAGTTTAACATATTTTTGTATAATTATTATTATGTAATTTAGTTATTTCTTAGCATGAATGCATTTGATGCCATGAATTTGTTTTGGTTTTTTTTTATTGCATGGTCATTATAGGTTTTTACGCAAAGCCATAAGTTAAGTTAACATTGCACGCAGCACTTGATTTCAGTCAGTTTTGCCTCCTATTGATGAGTCAGTAAATAACATCATCAATGCTCGTAGATTATTCATTTAATAATATCATATCAAATTGTCACGCCTTTTCCCACAGGGATAGGCAGAAACAATGGAGCGCCACTTGCCACGATCCTGACACAACTCCCTTGCTATCCTCATTTTAAATTAGAATATTGGTAAAAAAAATGAAGAAGTAATTTAAATTAGCTTTTTAATAACTAAAGCATGCTTTAAGTTATTTAAAATATATTATTTAATTATTTATTTATAAAAAGACTTATTTTTATTATTCTTTAAAAACTTTTACTATTTTTATGGGGTCCATTAGTTGAAACAATAGCTTCACCATTTTATAATTGTACTATTTTACAGTTTTTATTAATAAAGTAAATAAGCTCTTCAGTAAAATAAGATTTACATGATTAATAATTCAAATATATTCGTTTATTAGTTTGCACGGACGCCATGTTTAAAGCTTACCAACGTTTCCAAATCGAATCTAATGACATCTCATACGTTAAAATCCCTTAACCTTAAATCATTAAGAATACAGCGCGAAGCCAAGAAATGCATGAATATACGAGTACAAACATTTCTACGTACACGCTCGAAAATCTTAACCCACCTTTTCGACAATCGGGTATAACTTATATTTAACACGATTTTAGTTTAAACACCACAGTTCCATTATGAGGATTAATAAGACGGATCTAGGTTTTCCGGTTCCGGTTTTATAGCTAAAAACGCAGCTTAAGGCTGAAAGAATCTTCATAAAGATCTCGATTATTATACATGTGATCACACAAATAGTATAGATATCTGCTAAAACTTCGAGAAGTGGTAAATTAAACTACATATAAAGTCAGCACAATACTTGCATTATGCATGTATTTAATGAAATGAAACATCATTGTCTGATTTTATGTTGACAAACGTTTCCATTCAAACAACATTCGATACTATGAAACTGAGATCCATTTCATTTACCACATAATTGTACATCATATACCATGGCATACTTTGGTGTCGCATACCTTGCCATTAGGCCTGCGTGTATTGTATGCCTCGATAAGACGCGGTTGTCTACAGGCAATGGAAATTTCCACCGTTTATTATCACCCCACCCCTCTCCGTAGTTCCGAGTAACCCGAAGCGGTCCTCGAAGGTTTAGCGCGACCAGTAAGGTCCTTTCTCACGGGTCCCCTTTTTATGCAAGAAGGGTTCTCTGATGTCCAAAAAAGATAAAAAAAATACAAACTCGCTCCTGTCCGATTGTGCTTCCATGAGTTTGTATTCATGGATTTATTGCACTTTAAAATAATCATGCGCACATGTTTTAACCACGAATACTTATATAACAAGTGAACAAACCCAATTATATTCAAGTATTGTATTAAAGTATATTATATATATATATATATATATATATATATATATATATATATATATATATATATATATATATGAAAGTATATCATAAATTTGAATAAACCCATTAATGAGAATTTTCAATCAATCAAATTGTCACACCTTTTTCCCACATGGATAGGCAGATATGTTATGACACAAGTGCCTCGCTTCCCAATTTTCCTCATACTTATACAAGCTCTACGGTTATGGGCAAAAATGATAAATAAAATTAAACAAACTAAAAAAATATTTCGGCCGATTTGTTTTTTGTTAAAAAATTCATGACTGATATTTCTGTGTATGTTTTTATAGTAATAGCGTTATATGTTTTATATCCACTAGGCATTAGGTAGTACTGTCCGTTTCTCTAGCCATCGCTCATCGGGACCAGTCATACTCCACTGGTTAAAAGTTTTAGCAAAAAACTTATTGTTAGTTAACAATGATGACGGAGAGCGAAGGTCAGCTTTTGTATTGTTATTACCTGCTATAGAGTCCACCAACGTTGGCGAGGTCTAGCCAATTTTTTTCACCATCGTTATAGACAGTCGCATCGTTTACTTTCTATCGTTTCTTTAATAGAAAAGTAAGTCCAATAAAACAAAAGTAATAAATAATTTAGTCGTCTTTAAATTTGTAACAGTGTATTTCTTTAAAAAGTTGAATTTTGAAACAACACTTTACTTTTGTTGCAGTTTTTCCCTATAAGTTTTAGTAATTCGCTAAAAGTAAATAATATTAACCTTATTACAAAAACGTAATTAAATAGCTAATAAATAAATAAAACTAAATCTAAAAGACACGTATTTATTATCTGTAGGCTAAAAGCAACATATACTAAGTTGTACTAATTCAAAATAAAAGTAAATAGCTCCTACACTAATCAACCAAAACCCCTTAAAATGCGTCTAGTTCATAGGTAAAGTATTATTTTATAGATTAGGTATCTAAAATTACAACAATTTTCAATTTGAAAAACACAAGTCGCATGGACGTAGAAGGGATAAATCTGCGATAATCCCTGTTACAGTAGTTTAAATATTCTTTTATTACAAGTTTCTTAATACCAGTATTTAAATTCGGACGATGTATATATAGAACATAGAAATATGTATAATATATACATATAATAAGGATAGAATAAGGAATAGCACATTGCGTGATAATTATGGTATGAAAAATGATGTAGTGACGTAGATTGACGAAAGGAATTTATAAATCTGATGTGGATGCGTTAAACAAGGCAGGCCCAGAAAGGTGTTTTCCGACAAAATCGGAGACATCCTCAAAAAAGCTAGTGCCCATAACCACAGAGCCTGTATGAAGAGAATTGTGGATGTGAAAGGAAGCAAGGGAGTTGTGTAAGGATCGTGGTAAGTGGCGCTCCATTGTCTCTGCCTATCCCTGTGAAAGAAAGGCGAGACAATTTGATTGATTGATTGATATTATATATATGTGTATATTTTATTACTTATTATTCTCAAAATATTGCTACTGGGGAAAAAAATGAAAAGTATTAGCAACGCTTGACATATTTTCAACGATAGTATCAAAATTTTTGACACACTTTGTTTAAATTTTCTATTATTTTTCTTAATATTGTTATGATAAATGTGGTAAATTATTGAATGTTTTAGTATTATAATGTATTTTAATGTAGTCGCAAATGACTAAGCGACTTTAAATATATGAATTATAAAAAAATGTGGTAAAATTATAATAAAACAAAAAATCAATAATGAAATTGAAAAATATATTTTACCCAAACCAAAAAAACTTTTAATTGAGATATGGGAGGTTGACAAGTGAGATATGATAGCTGACAGGCTAATAATAATGCCCTAAATATCTCAACACCTTAAAATCAACAATAAACATAAGTACGTAATTTTATTGTTTAAGTATACGATATAAATATAATAAATATACAAGTACATGCTTTAGAAGTAATACGGCAAGACTTTTAGGTATTAAGTTCATATGTTTGCAAAATTTTGATTTCCAAATAAAGTTGCATGTTACAATGAAAACTACAAAAACATGCACATTTTAGTAACACATCATATTGGTGCAAACTGGACTTTAATTACTAATGTAATAGAACTTTAAATTAGTAATGAAAATTTTACGATTAAACTAGGAATTGAAGCCGGTGTCGCTTTAATTCTAATTGGTTCTTAAATCCGTCACGTCATTGCTACATTTCTTAAGATAGTTTTAGGTAGTTTTAGTCATAGAAAGTTTTATTGATAGTCCACGCTTAACCCGTAAACGTGATTACTCCTACTAAATTTATCTAAATAAAATAAAAAACTATATATGTGTATAACAGGTAATTGCGTACTTAGTTTTTACGTACTGTATAAATTTATTTACTTAGATAAATTTTGCAGTCCTAATTCTATTAGTAGTTAATGTGGAAATATTTCGACATATGGTATATATATATTTTATTTTTTTATTTAAATCCTTTATTGCACCAAAATAAGCTTAAAAATAGGTATACATAGGCGAGTATATTGGGAGTTGGAAAGAATTTTCTGAGTGGCAGGCAATGGTACCCAGTCTGCCGATCCGGGGTAGTACCACCACTTACAAGTATACAGACCGTAAAGCGATTTCATCGCGTTTTGGGATCAGCTTGTAAGTTGCCGGTTTCAACTAGGACGGCATAGTGGATGTTATTGCTACTTACAGTTATTAAATTGTAGTGGCAGTGACATCCATTCATGGAACGCACTCCAGCTTAACATCTTTTTTTATTTTTTTATTGTCGAGACACAATAAAAAAATTAAGAGTGGCTAACGCAACGAAATCTTTTAATCGTCGTGGGCGGTGCAAGATCATGTTTAATACCTACACAGACGTTGTAGGTCATCCGCTTTCACGCACCCATTTATCCATTGTCTTCAAACGCATTATGCATTTGCATAGCTTATTACTTTACACTTAGCAAACACTAGGAAAATGACAGCATTATCAATCAACCTGCGAATTTTGATAATTTTTCGTTATTTTTAATTCACCACGAGTTTTGTAATCTCAAAATTGTTAGTCCAAGCGATGTGTGTATTTTAAATAATATCTTAGATTTTCTTATGACAGTTTTCTTGATTAAGTTCCATATTTTTATTTCGAACACCAAATTAAATGTTAAAAAATAGGTTCAGTTTAATATAACCTCAATTGACTTTTGAAAAAAGTTTGCGTTGAAGCAGAAAGTTTAACCACATTGTTATAGCTGCGTTTTTAGCTTTGAAATACAACTACAAGAACTTCGTGAACATATTTATAATTTTAAATAGAATTTCTGTATTTAAAATCGCAAAGTGAAAAAAACCATTACATATTTACTATTCCGGTGTTTCAGTGTGTGGGTGAGGTCTTGTGAACACTCCTCCCACGACAATTCTTGTTTCGCAGTTTCAATGAAAACAATAATCTGCGACGCAATATTTCATGAATATACAATGTAGGATTTACATGAAAAGCTCGTAAAATTAACGATTAGAAAGAATGACGTTAATGTCAGTTACATGACATTGCCTAATTGTTTTTGTTGAAATTAGATTTAATACGATAAGAATCGCGGTCTCGTCATGTTTCTCTTATGTCATCATCTTATATTTGCAAAGTCCACGAGTATTCACTGAAATTAACCTGAAGTTGTATGTACATAAACTAAGGCCAGGGTTTATCTTATCTATGCGGGTGTACGCGCCACTCATAATCGATGACTTGGTTAAACAAACCAGTTTGTCACTAAACTAACGAATCACTTAACTTTAGTCGTTCATGTTTAGTCTGTTAATATAAAACGTATGGAATGTTCTTGCCTTTTTAAATTACCTTGCATTTATTCGTTACGATTCATGCTCAAGTGGAGCGATATATCGTATCCTGGCATCTTTACTCCAATTGAAGAGAAGGACAATAAAATTTACGTACTATAAAACTTAAGTTTCAAGATTATTTTATTGACAATTAGAAAATCTATCGTTATAAATTTAAGAGACAATAATAATTTAACAACTGTTTTGTCATTTCTATTATAAACCATTAATGGAAGTTAACACGTAGCGATTTATTTGATACTACCAAGAGGTAATAAAATTTTATTGCCTTTGTACGGAAATTTTAACTAGTAAGATTTGGATATATGAATGTAAAGACAAATAATATAAATGACGTAGGTTTGTCCAATTGTACCTACAACAAAACTGATCTTCATATTAGTTATGCTTGCTTTAAAATGGCTGGCGTTTCGAACTTTTAGCATTAATTAGAATAAATTCTGTTCATATTAATTGTATTGTTCTTTGAGTGGCGAAACCATGACGGTAGTTTTAAGTTATTTGTCATAATTATTTGGAAAAATACAGTTTTTTGCGGTCTGTAAACTTAAGTCAATGTTTTGTGTTGTTAATAATAGAGATCTCTTTTCAAATTTATATTTAGTTTGAGTATGGGTAAAATAACAAAAATAACGTTATTGTGATTTGTAACAAAACAGTCGATGATGAAAATCGCTAGTTTGTCTTTCACACACATAACTCCAATTGTAGCAAACGTTAGGAGGTTAATGACACGTGCCTGCATGCGTGGTTTCTAAACTCGTGACCACCTAAGCGGTCATGACCAATCTTTTATGCATGTAGTAAATACAGACTTTCTGCCACTAAAGTTACTTTTAAGCATGGCATTAGATCACTTTAAGCATTCACGTAATTATGGTACCTAGGTATTTATAATAATATATTATAAACATTTATCAAATGCATAGTTTTTATGGTAGGGAACTTGGGAAGTATTGGGTGTTTGCCAGAAATTCGGTACAGTTTTGGTTCCCGTCAAGGTGGCACCAAATAACTTTAGCACTTAAAATATTTATTAAATATGTAAACAATAACATACTTTAAAATATTTTTTGTAGAACATTTTAAATTTTAATCATAGTGATGCTGTAAGTTTAAAGCATAGTCAATCAATATCATTACATATAAATATAACGAGTGGAAAAATTATTTCTCTCGTTACTGGTAAGTAAGGAAAACTGGTTTAGAATTTCATCGTCGCATGCTATTTGTAACTTAGGATCAGCTTTTTATTTTACGCGCCAAGTTTAGCATCACTCACTCGCTCAAACCCAATATGTATATTGTGTTCGCGTTACTTTTTATGCGTTTTAATAGAACTGATAAGGAGAGAAATGAAAAGAATGCAATGTAACGGTACATTCAGAATATAAAAAAAAACTAAATAAATTAATGTAAATAAATAACATGTGGCGTCGTAAGGAAATAGACACTATTTTCATTTAATAAGTACATTTAACAATTACTATGATTGGAGAAGAGTAGAGTCAGTAACATTTGAGTAATATAAATAAAATGTTACTCAATTTTAATTAAAATAATTTCACTCAATTTTTTATCAGTAATATTTTTATAATATTTTAAAGATATGTATATACAAAAATAATTTTATGAAATCAACCTCGTACTTATGTGAATGAATATATTATATTCGATGTTATTTCTCCTTTGATGAACAGAAACAGCAACCAGTGATTTTCACGAATTATCGGTCGCAATAATGTGTTTTATTATAATTATGTAATTTAGTATATTTTGGATGTAACATATATTTAATTAATATTATCTTTATATTCGGTGACGCGTTTAAAAGTTGGTAATGACGGATGTTTCCTCCTTTTCTTTACATTTTAAAGGTGATGACAGCGATGACTTAGATAAATCACTTTATAGGAAATCTACTCGAGTACTTACTCTTTATAAGTATACACCTGCTTAAGCTGTGTCTATGAAGTTTTTATATATTATATATTTGTCAACTTTATAGATAGGTAATTATGTTCTCTGATAAAAAAATTAACTATAATAATTATCTGTTCCTTTCAATAATTATTTAATAAATTTCGCAGTCATAAGGAAAATTAAACAAGTTTGTTTATGTTTAATTTTACCCTACTTTTATTATAACAGTAAGCTAAGTCTGCATTGACTTCAACGCTCAACGTAATACGGATTTAAAATGGCACACGAGTGAAAGCCACTAATACAGTATTAAAGTTCATCTGATCGAGACAGGCTAATATCGCCGCCAGACTTAAAACGAATAATATAAATCTAGAAAGTACTATAAACGTATTTATAGTTTAAACCACGTGTTACTTATTATTATGAAATGTGCTCTTAATTGCCAGTTTGCATTAAGAGATTTTCCGCTCTGTGCCTATATATTTTTATAATGAGGTGTCGAATTGACGACAGGCGTGGCCGAACGGTCAGACATTGGTTTGTTGCGCGTATTTTCCGGGTTTAATTCCCAGTCGAAACAAATATTTGTTTTATAGCTTTTATTTGTAATATTTAATAATTATATTAAATATTGTTTAATATTTTATATAATTACTCTTTTATATAAATAATAATTATATATAAAAGAGTGGTAGGTAGAGTACCCAGTCTGCCGATCCGGGGTAGTACCACCACTTACAAGTACTCGTATACAGACCGTAAAGTGATTTGGTCGCGTTTTGGGATCAGCTCGTAAGTTGCCGGTTCCAACTAGGCAGGCATAGTGGATGTGACTGTTACTCACAGTTATTAAATTGTAGTAGCAGTGACATCCATTCATGGACCACACACCAGCCTAACATCAAGCGGGGTGCTGTCATTAAAAAATATATATTAGCGTGTTAGGTTTTTTAAATATCCTTGCTTAGTTTTACAAATTGGTTATGTTATTCTTATATGATGCCACTGCATGGATAAGATATTACCATGCAATGGCCTGAAGACGATAATCTCTAGAACCTTAAGAGGCTTTAATGTTTGTATTTTCTTGTTTCCAAAACATTCCATCGCAGAATTACCTTTAAATGAAATTCCTAAATCATAGAAGAGACATGATTGACATCATATTACAAGCATTTTCTTTAAAATGTTTTCAAAGTGACTTGATTCAATTGTGTCCTAACATTTCATAAACAGTAAACATTATTGTTACAATATTAAATTAACAGGAAGCATAACATACATCAAGATCAAAAATCGCCTATTGATGCGTCGCCTATAGATCTGATATCGATGACATCAAAATTGTGTTTTATAAGAGTGCCATTGTTTCGGATGACTTCATTTTCACGTTTCAGTGTGGGCACTGATTCAATTTGCAATGATATAATAATTATACAACACATTATACCTGATTTTATTTTAGAATATCAAAGATACTACCTATTACATTTGAATTTACAAACACAACTGCCAACCACAATCACGTTTTTAAAAGAAAAAAAAAACTTTGTCCTACAATCTTAAATTAAATGTAATTGCAGATTAAAAACTCTTCAGCCGTCCATCTCAATTACAATCCACTTCGATGACGAAAATAACCTTCAATAATACTTAAATTAAACGACGTCAACGAACGATGAAAATAAATTATTATTCGGCACAGCGGATCAGTTGTACTCGCAATTGATTCTTATTTGTTTCATATTGTAACCCTGTAGTTTATTAAACGCTCTCCTACTTACATTTATAAAGCGTTTAAGGACATAAAAACATTTCCGTTTACTATACTATATGTCATGAAGTATGTTTAAATTCCGATAAATATTTTATATCACAAACAGTATTTTGTATATTTAAAAAAAACTAGGTTTTATTGATAAGGATGCCATTATACACACGTGGCTTATTAACCGACTTAAACTTCCTCATTTCTATACTAGTTTCCTATATACTTTTAATATAATTATCATCATCAATTGTCAAGCCCTGATTCCTACGGATTTAGGCAAAGACAACAGATTACCACCTTCCACGATCCTGGCACAACACTCTTGTTTCCCTCACATCTACAACTCTCTATCTAGGTATATACTACAAAATTAGTGTAAAATGTACACTTTTGCGTTCGATGTGCATTCAATCGTATTTGAATTATTTACGCTCGATACATGACATTAGATTAAAACCGCAAACTCAACGAGTATAGGTCGTATTGTGTTCAGGTATGTACTTTTATCAGATAAGGTATTCAATAAAATTACTAAAAAGTGCTTTGAGTTCGCAATTGAGTTGAGGACTATACAAAGTCGTATAGACCATCGTAGACATTTGGTGTCACTCTCAAACTAAATATCACTCTTAAGGAGACCGTGGTGTGGTGGCAGTGCAATGGTTACACAAACCGAGAGCACGAGTTCGAGACCACCCACCGGTACCAATGTATCTTTGATATATGTACTTTGGTTCTCCTGTTTCTATGATACAAGCACTTTAGTAACTTAATATAGAAATGTATAATAAATATATGGTAAATATAAATAATAAATATATAGAAATGTATATATATATATATATATCACATTCATTCATGATTTATTCACCCGTTTGTTGATTTCACAATTTTAACCAGAATAGTGCTTAATTTTTCACACGTTTGGTACAAGACCGAACAAATAAAATATTTATATAAATTATAAGAAATAAGAAACAATGATAATTTCCTGTTTGAATACCACTCTAAATAACACACAATCGGAAGTGGATAAGTTATATCAATGTACATAAAGTGGCGATGAGCTGTCTTAGAATATTTATGATAAATATGTACTTAAATTTATTACAATATGTACAGTAACTGTTCAAAAGGTATTGTAATAAATTGTATTTATAACACCTCGTGAGGCAACCAAGAAAATGAAATGAAGTGAAAAACCAAAACGGTGGTTTAAATTCTGTAGTCATTTTTATCATTGATATAACAACGTTTATTCATTGATTGTAAGTCGATCGGTGCGACACGTAACTTACTACTTAACTAGTTTATGAATTAAACAAATTTTATGCGGCTTACTATCGCGTTAATTTTGGTTTAGATTTTACAATTTTTATTATTCCGACGTTTCGAGAGCTTTGCAGCCATCGTGGTCACGGAGAGACTGAGGTGTTGGTCGTCCTATTGGCTGCAAAGCTCTCGAAACGTCGGAATAATAAAAATTGTAAAATCTAAACCAAAATAAACGCGATAATAAGCCGCATAAAATTGGTTTAATTCATTAGTTTATGAATTTAATAATTCTGCATTAAATAAAATTAATCAAACCTTTATACCTACCAAGCATATCACTACAGCCACGGTAAAAACTATCACAGCTGCTATCAACTGACAATGAATGCAGTTTAGTGAATACTTCTTGGTAAAAGATAAGAAACAATAGAAATAATTGTTTAGTATCATACATAATGACAATATAAAGAGGCCAGTATGAAAACTTTAAAGTTTAATAAAAATAAAATTTATTAATAACTGATAAAAATTTAAATAAAATATAATTGGTATATTTTATTCGTATATAATTGCATAAAAGCTTTTATAATAGCTTTTATTACATCTAATAATTAGATTAAATATTACAAACGTTTTTTGTTTAACGAAAAGGCAGATATTTGCTCCGGTTCTGGTTGCCTAAAATTGGCATAGTATCAGTTGTGTTTTTATTTGTGAGAAGTATTTCTGTATTCCAATTCGACATTTCAGTGCGATTCACCCCCCGTGAAGCGGGTGATCCATGAGAATTAGAATTGACTCCAAAGTCGAGTGAAGTCCGACTTTGGAGTCAATAAATGTTAGGTATTTTGGGGAGAACTAGTTGGCCAAGGGAGGGAGTGGGACCTCTGGTGGGCGAGGCCTCTTCCTGTGGGAAGAGATTTTAGAGTAAGTCGATTTGCGAATGGCCCTGGGTCGTACCACCCACCACTTACAAGTATGCATACCGTGAGAAATTACTTAGTCGCTTTTCGGGATCAGCTTGTAACTTGCCGGTTCCAACTAGGCCGGCATAGTAGATTAGAATGTTACTTACAATTACTTAACTGTAGTAGCAGTCATCTCCATTCTTAGACTGCACTCCAGCTTATCATCAAGCGGGGTGCTGTCATATGTAAACATATGTCAAGCCACATTAAAAAAGAAAGGGTCCGATATAGGATTTAATATGCATGCTTACACCGTCCTCGTATCGACATCAAAGTTTATTGGTAGGAAGGATCTTTTGAGTTTAGCCCAAAAGTAACAAACCCCTTGTTTTCGTATACGACGTTTTTTCATCTCTACCATTTTTTTTATTGGAATATTCCTCGGTAGGAAAAACATATATATAATTTAACTCAAGATATTTTGTTCTTTTGATAATAATTTCATATCAGCAACGTTATAATTAAGTGTCATTTTGCTTTACATATTTTCCTTATATTGTTATAAAATTGCCAATTATACGTCGCATATATATGGCATTGATATTAATATGATGAAATTATGATATTAGTTTATGACAATGCAATGATTGCTTCAGCCTTGCCCAGGGTACGCCGTGCCAATCAAGAGGAAGTCTTGTTGTGTATGTGACTATCTAGAGTACTTCATGGTATAGCTTGTCTAACTATAAATGACGCGCCCTTCCACTTTATTAGTTTATTTAAATGTGTGAATACAAATATTACTATAATATACTACTATAATTCATCGGCGTGCTCCTTCTTTTGTGTCAAACTAGCAACTGAACGACTAATTACAATTGTATTTTCGGTGTGTTTTATCCATATTTTATATTTGACCGTGTGTGTAAATGCAGTAGAGAGGCGCGTCATTTCGGCTTAGACAGACTTTACACCTTTATATTGTATTTAATATTAATGTTAGAGCTCCTAACAATCTAAATCCAATTTTTACATTATTGGGATCGTGGCAAGTCGCGGTCCATCCATCTGCCTATTCCTGTGGGGAAAAAACGTAAAGATTTTTTTCGTATAGTGATTGAAGTCGAACTTTTACGTTTCAGTTCTTGCAAAGATAAACAGGAGATTATCTTTACATCTATATTTAATCTGATACAGGTTGCTGCGGTTATAGAAATTTAAATTTTGATGTTACCTCTAAATATTTATTATTATACTTTGGCAATATTATTATACGTATTTGTAATATTGCCAAAATAAAAATATAGACAATATATATATCTAATTCGCCAGTTCTTCTATTTACAACTTGGCATCTTTTACTATAATTATTCGTTAACTAGCGTCATAAGCATTTGGTTTTAGGTGCCAAATATGATGAATAGAAAATACGCAGTCGCATTCACTATGCCGCCCTGCTTGGAAACTGACATGACGTAGTTACGTCACGGTCTGTACACTTTAAAGTGGCGGCTTTTCCTTTCCTAGGTATCCACGGATCGGATACCTAGGAAAATAAGCCCTAACTGCTTACCACTCTTAAAGTTTATAAAGAGCCATAAAAAGTCAGTTACAGTATCGGTAATTGGGTTTCGAAGGCTTAAGTGAAGTAAGTGGAAAAAGATATTTGAGACATTTTGTAATAAACTGACAATTACGTAAATTAACCGCCAATTTTTAACATACGCACATCGTTCGAAGAACCGACAACCAATGGGCAAGAAAGATTATTGAGTGGAGACCACGAGCCGGAAGACGCAGCGTAGGTAGGCCTCCTAATAGGTGGACTGGCATCTTGTCGTTCAGAATGGCGTTCTAAGGGGAGGCCTATGTCCCGCAATGAACGTCTTCTGGCTGATGATGGTCAGTGAAAACTTATAATTATCACGACTCTCACAAGGCATCAAAACCCTTGATTTGATTTAATCTAACAAAATAGTTATGTTTAAACTCCTGTTACAAAGCTGGCATGGTTGTGGCGAGTGTGTATAGTTCTTAACGTGTCGTCAGCTTTCATGTTTTGCCGGCATAGCGACAGCAACTGAGGCAACCGTAAATTACTCGATTTGTTTAGTCGTCAGCGCTGGTCGTCGAGGTCAGATGTCGCGTCTTAATGAAGAAAAGTTGTTTCTCATCATATTGTATTAACGCTATGTGACGCGCGCTACTGTGAATGGATAATAATTTATATGATTTTCTCATTATACGAGTATATCTCAAAGGAATGCGTGACAGTTAGCTATCATTCAATACATACACGATGTACTTATATTTAAAAACATCTTATTTTTAGATTAGTGTTCCTTTGTCTAAGATGGATGATACGATGATGATGATATATTAATGACAGCACATTCTATGCGGATATTTCGTTTAAACTAAATTATCAAACCACCTACGTATATTAACGTAAACAAGTACCAATGTGAACGTGATGAGTTATTTTTCTAGTATACAGAGGGAAAGATGTATATTTTTTTCAAAATTAGTCTTGTTCATTTATAAGTTTGAATCAAATGCGGTCATTAGGACAGGGATCATCGACGATATCCCATTTTAAGGTACTTTTGACGATCAAATAACTATACTTCTTGAAATATTATTAACTCAAAAATAAATATGTCTAAAGAAGAAATACTAAACAAAAAACACCTTACAGAAGTTACAAATACTTTATATTATTTAAGAAAAAAATTATGCTACTTTAACAAAAAAATAGTTTTTATTTCCAAGTTCTCGGTTTTTGAGGCAATAACAATTAATTATTTTGTTATCAAATAGTAATTGGACACTGAATTACCTAGATATTTAATTTGGTACACGGTTTTCTAAAAATTAACGAAATTTTGTTATAAAAGGTAAATTATTCGTACAAAAAATATCGCACGCTCAAGTGTGATTTGCAAATCTCAACCTTATTTCGCCTAAAACAAGTTTTGTTCATAACGCAGAGATTCTTCGCCTTAAGGAGTGTATGTGGAGTGACGATAGAGGATAGAATAGCACAAGATTTTTGGGAATGCAACGCAACATCAACGATGTACACGAACCAAACATTACAAACGAACGCACTAACAGTTATTGGATTACCCGCTTCCATTCTGGGATTTCCGTTCTGAAAAATGTACTTATCCGAAAACTTTGGTCGCAAATGACGAATTAAATGCGATTATGAAAGCTAATGATACTTAATCTACAGCTGAATTATCAGCAGCTTTCAATGTTAGCAAACAATATCCAAACAATATTAGTATATTTTCGTCAAATTGGCGAGGTAAAGAAGATTTACAAATGGGTGCCTTACGAATGTAATAATCGTCACTTATATATATCGATTTAGTACGTTTCATGTACTGCTGACAAGATAAATATCTGTGTCCATAGCAGCAGCAGGCTGCCGAGTGATAGTGACTAATCTGCCAACTGAATTCTATTTACTACTCAAACCTGGAGTAATTAAGTTATATTACAGCAGTAGTAGGGTTCGTATAATGGCACTGCTGACCGAACTTCTCTTCTGCAACAAGATAAAAACTTTCTTATTGTGGCACGACATATGATGGCACCACGACTGATGTTAGGCTGGAGTGCGGTCTGTGGTCGGTATCAACATTCAAAGTATTTGTTGGGTGCAGCAGTCATTACAGTGATATCTTACACGTGACCTCAGTGTCTTCAATTGAACCTCAGCGACCTACAGAGATAGGCAGAGACAATAGAGTGCCACTTTCCACGATCCTAACACAAAAACCTGCACGAACGCAAAAAAACTTTAAGCACGCAAAAAATAGATTAAACTTACAACAGCAATTATTTTTTTCTGTAGGAGTCTTCAAAAGAGTTACTTTAGGAATTTATACAAGGAGTTTTTTGTTGCTTATCGTATTTTTAAACTTGTATTATTGTAAACTTGTATTGTATTATATTAAATATACAAAATCTTTATGGTATAGAAAATAATTGCGCATATTACTCGTATGTATTCATATTTAAATTTGTAGGGTTTACGTCCGTGAGCTCTATCAGTGACAAAGGATGTAACATGATCACATGATTTTATTTCAACAACCTGACTGCAATCAACCCGTAACATCGGTTTAACAACTAAATCGGTTTGATCCGGTAGCTTATTTTGCATGAGTACTGATCCAATTGAATCAATTTGTTAAATTGTCACTACAAATAGATACGTTTGTTCTTGTAAACTAAATACAACTAAATGTTAGGAATATATGTAAAAAATAGTGGAAGGCTATGTTAGGTTAGTAACAGTGGTGTTGTATTTAGTATGGTAATAATAATTATGGTGGTACAAAATCTCACGTACGCGAGTTCAACTTGCACTTGATCGGTTGTATACAAATAATAAATATGATCACATTTTAAAAGCCCATTAAAAATGAATTTAATAATTAAAATAAACGACGAATAAATTAAATCGAATTTGGAGGGAGGCGTTAAACGAGACAGACGTAGGAGGGTATTTTCCGACCAAATCGGAGACATCCTCAAGAAAGGTGGATTGCATTCGTTGTGGATGTGAGGGAAGCAAGGGAGTTGTATCAGGATCGTAGCAAGTGGCGCTCCATTATCCCTGCTCATCCCTTGATTGATCATTCTGACAATATATGAACTAACAAAAATCTTAGTACGTAACTAGTAGCACTCTGTACAAATTTAAGTTAATAGGTACATCTCTCATTTTTGCTAAATATAACGAAACAGAAGCCAGACAAAATAATTTTTAAATCGATTGAGAATATGCCAGAATAGTACAGCGACGGAGGCAACCGTAAGTTGAACCAGTTTTTTTAGTCGTTGGCGCTCAAGGACTTGCCATCAGGGAAGTTGAGGTCAGATGTCGAATATGAAATAGAATATAAACGCTTATAAATATATAAATGCTTTGTGAGATAACATCTGTGAGGACAGGTGCTCTGGTAATTTAATATCTACTATAACTAATTAATAGGTAGGCGCAATCCACAGTGTTAAATATATATTGAATATGAAACAGACTTATAACATGGTGCGTAACTATTAGAGTTATATGCTAATAATTATTCTCATATTATTACGAGTATTATCAATTTACATGTCTATACTAAGCTACTAAAGTGCTTGTACCATAGAAACAGGACAACCAACTAAAGATACGTTATCAAAGATACATTGGTACCGGCAAGTGGTTTCAAACCCGTGCTCTCGGTTTGCGTAACCATTGCACTACCACTGCACCACGGCCGCCTTATATCTAGAAAGGAACCAAGACGTTCACGGATTTTGATTGCAGAATCGGCCAATGGATTATTTAAAATATGGGTTGAAAATGCACTCTTTTCAGTTGTTTATATATCTCACAAATAAAACAAAATTTCTATATACTTTATTAACAGGCAAAAAGACAAAACTAAATAAAAAATCGAAACGTTGTTCCTTCGTTTAATTTAAAATAGACAAAGTTTTATATAAAATGTTGCTTGTTTGTGGGATGGGCATATTCACCCCCATCTCCAACTTTTACTATCTAATTTAATAGAACTCTGTGTTTTTTTCTTCCTCAATTCTTCCTCTTTCTTCCTAAAACCCATTGACCGATTCCTGCATTGTAAACGTCTTAGTTCTTTATTACCTCGTTTTTTTTTTTGAGACATAATAGAAAAGTTAGAAACTGCTCATACCCAAACATAAATCAATCAATCAATCAATCAAATTGTCACGCCTTTTCCCCACAGGGATAGGCAAAGACAATGGAGCGCCACTTGCCAGGATCCTGACACAACTCCTCGCTTCCTTCACATTCACAATTCTCTTCATACAAGCTCTATGGTTTTGGGCATATTAATTATTTATTATTAAAATCCTTTTTTATAACAATTCATTTAATATTAAATATATTCACGCGAATATCAACTTTCCCTTGAAGAAAATAGGGACGTTTACACCAATATGCAGTCTAAAATGCACAAGGTTGTTACAGCTTTCCTGAAGTGAAGATAATGCTTTCACTTTTATCCGGCCAGGTATTGATTTAAAGTAAACTTCTCCTTTTTAACCCCCGACCAAAAAAGAGGGGTGTTATAAGTTTGACTTGTCTGTGTATCTGTGTATCTGTGTATCTGTGTATCTGTGTATCTGTGGCTCTGTGTATCTGTGTATCTGTGTATCTGTGTATCTGTGTATCTGTGTATCTGTGTGTCTGTCTGTGGCATCGTAGCTCCTAAACGAATGGACCGATTGCGATGCGGTTTGTTTCATTTGAAAGCTGACGTGATCGAGATGGTTCTTAGCTACAATTGATGAAGATCTGATCAGGGGTTTCAAGGTCATCAGCTCGATTTGTTAGCTGCGGTAGCGATATTAGACGCGCTGTTTAGGATGACAACCCTTGTACGTCGCTATGCGACGAAGATTGTTATTTTATGTCAAATAAATATGCCAATGTAAATACACGTAAAAAATGTTATAATTTTTCCCTTAAAATATTCATATGGCGAGGTTGGTTTGCAGTTTAGATCGATTACCTTTATTGAATATTTTAGGGGAAAAATTATAACATTTTTTACGTGTTTTAACAATGGCATATTTATTTGACATAAAATAACAATCTTCGTCGCATAGCGACGTACAAGGGTTGCCCGTTCTAAACACGCATAAGGCTGGGAATACACGTCCGATATTGCTGAGCAAATTATTTACAAATCGGAAGTAGGAATCGGACGTCTATTTTGTTTCTGTTTTTTGTATGAAAACTGCACCTTCAGACAATCGGATCGGCCATAAAATCGAAAGCGCCTTGGCGTTGTTTCCGATTCTGACATCCGATCCGACTATCGGATCTGACGTGTATTAAGTATTCAAACAAATGTATGGCACGAGTGACTATCGGATCGGACTATCGGAGAGGAAAATCGGACTTGTATTCCCAGCCTTATAGGTATTTACTTTTAAACATATCTGTGACTTAACATTTGAAATAAAAACGTATACAAATACATGTGTGTTTTAACTGGTACCACTGAGTTACTCTGATGATGGAACTCGAAGGTAGGAGACGAAATCCTGGATGTGTTCAAACTTTTTTTTGGTATACTAAGTTTGGACTTATTAGATTTGTCTTGAAGGTAGGAAACTAAGTGTAGAAAAGTTAGTGCGATAAAATAAAACATTCCGGATCTAAAAAATCTGATCATGGATCCTCTCAGATCAGCAAATCAACAAGAAATGGACCTGTAGTGCTTTAACTAAAATTGTTACTCACTATGAGCCATTAGCTGGACCGTTATCAAATTAAAGACCGAGAGTATCTGATGAGGCACCATCATGAATCCTCTCAGATCAGCAAATCAACAAGAGATAGAACTATAGTGCTTTCACTAAATTTGTTACTCACTAAGAGCATTTAGCTGGACCGTCATCAAATTGAAGACCGGGAAATCTGATGATGCACCATTATGAATCCTCTCAGATCAGCAAATTGATATCAATTGATCAGCAAAAAAAGAGATAGAACTGTAGTGCTTTAACGTGGCCTTTAGCTGGGCCGTTATCAAATTGAAGATCGGGAGTATCTGATTATGAATCCTCTCAGATCAGCAAATCAATAACAGATAATATCATAGTGCTTTAACTAAAATTGTTACTCTCTATGAGCCATTAGCTGGGCCATTATCAAATTGAAGACCTGGAGTAGTTATCTGATGATGCACCATAAGGATCCAAGGGATATTAAAGGGATATAACTATTGAGCCATGACTAATGTTGTTTATTACTATAAAGCTGATGATATGACCAAAGTGGTTCCAGGCGTTTCGGGGGTTCCTTTAAAATTTTAATTTTGATTTTATATTTATTTCTATATTCCTGGTACTGCTACACTATAAATAGTTTGTGAGTTCAGTATAGGTCCCTCTAATTCTTATAATAATCAACAGGGATTCTAATTAATCAAGCGACTGTGGTGTAGGGGTAGTGCAATGGTTACTCAAACCGAGAGCACGGGTTATAAACAACTTGCCGATACCAATGTATCTTTTATGTATATGCTTAGGTCGTCCTGTTTCTATGATACATGCACTTTAGTAGCATAATACAGAAATGTTATAATAAATGTTATAATTGACGACTGGCGTGGACAAACGGTTTAGCGATTGGTTTGTTGCGCGTTAAGTCCCGGGTTCGGTTCCCGGTCGGAGCAAATATTTGTTTTATAGCTTTTATTTGTAATATTGCAAATATTTGTTAATAAAAAAAGAGATAGATATTTGCTTCGGGCCTGGTTATAAAAAGAGCGGTAGGCAGAGGTACCCAGTCTGCCGATCCGGGGTAGTATACTGGATACAGACCGTGAAGTGATTTGGTCACGTTTCGGGATCAGCTTGTAAGTTGCCGGTTCTATCTAGGCCGACATAGTGAATGTGATTGCTACTTACAGTTATTGAATTGTAGTAACAGTGACATTCATTCATGGACCACACTTCGGTTTAACATCAAGCGGGGTGCTGTCATATGTCGAGTCATATGACTATTATTAAAGAACAGGCCCGTTTTAACAGTTAATATATTTGTGTTATATTTATTCAATTTAGTTTCTTGATTCACTGATTTTATTATCAATAAATATTAAATCTATATGTAATTTAAATAATATATAGTTAAGATATATGTTGGAAGAATAAGACCACGCGAATATGTATTGTGAAACAATTAGTGAATTTTCCGCTTAAACAAACTCGCATGGTAACTTATCGATAACGCAGCAGAAAATATTGACCTTTCGTTCGTATTGTTCTACTTTTAATTGTAATTAGTGTCTATTAAATACTTTTTTTAAATGTGACTAATTCTTTTTATACTTGTATTTCACTTATTAAAGAGAAATTATGTACATTAAAAATACATCGAGCACGTTACAAATTCACGCTTCTAAGAAATAACAAATTTTATTTAAAACAATATTATTTGACAAAAAGAAAGGAATATTTTATATGATACTATCATTATACTTAGATTAACTCACATACTCGTACAACTACATTAAGGTATCGAAATGGCTTTTTAGTATAATACCGTGACGGAATTGAGACTTCGTCACGACGCTGGTTTTGAATAGTCACCATAATAAACAAAGAAATACATAACAATCAATCAATGAATCAAATTGTCACGCCTTTTTCCCACAGGGTTAGGCAGAGACAATGGAGCGCCACTTGCCACTATCCTGACACAACTCCCTCGCTTCCTTCACATTCACAATTATCTTCATACAAGCTCTATGGTTATGGGCACTAGCAACCTAGCTTTCTTGAGAATGTCTCTGATTTGGTCGGAATACACCCTTCTGGGCCTGCCTTGTTTAACGTATTCATTTATATAACGGATCCGTTATATCCATTTATATAACGTATAACATGAGATTTGTACATTATTTTGTCATTCTACTTTTACTCATCCTTTCCATGCGCCCAAAGCATTCCTTTATCAATCCTTGTCACCTTTCATACATAACAAACATACCTAAAATGACAAAATTAGGTCATGGGTCACATGAGTAGGCAAATTATTCCTAGCCTGTTTAGGGCTCTAAATGACAAAATTAGGAGATCACATGGGTAGGAAAATTATTTCTAACCTGTTTAGGGCCCTTACTGACAAATTTAGGTCATGGGTCACATGAGTAGGAAAATTATTCCTAACCTATTTAAGGGTATTAGTTCAATACTACATTTCAATAGTAAAGATTAACACTAATAACCAACCTCTGCAAAGGATTAACAGTGAGTTAATATAAAAGTACGGAAACGGCTGCAATCTGATTTGTTACTTTGAGTCTGCAATAACAAGGGCTATCCGAATGGAAAAACTCTTTTCTTTAATTGTGCATGATATATAAGGCGACTGTGGTGTAGTAGCAGTGCAATGGTCACGCAAACCGAGAGCACGGGTTCAAAAACCATTTGCCGGTACCAATGTATCTTTGATATATGTACTTTGGTTGGCCTATTTCTATGATAATGATATGAAAGTGATTTCAAGCACTTTAGTAGTTTAGTATAGAAATGTAGATAATAAAAAATGCATATTAGGCAACTCGCCTGATATAAAGCTGAAACGTCCATTCAACCACTTGAATGGACGTTTTAAATCAACAACTTACAAGCCTATTCCGAAACGCGCCTATGCCACTTTACGGTCTCTATACCTACTCGCGCTGGTGCTGCCCCGAATCGGCATACTGGTCACCACTGCCTACCACTTTTTGATAACTAGACTTGGTGCAAATCCACCTATTGTATAAATAAAAGATATTAAAGAAATCTTTGCTCCGATTAGTAATCGAATCCGGGCCTTTACGTGTAACAAATAATGCGCCACGCCTGTCGTCAGATTATCCAAACGCCTTTTGCTAATAAAAAATAATCTGAAATGTGAAATTATTATACTAAATATTAAGTTGATAAAATTAATGCGATAATAAAATAACTCTAAAACCAACGATGCATTATAGTAATGTGGCATAAAATGTATTGTAATGATGTTTTCTACCTGCCTATCCCTGTGGGATTTAGGGCATGAAATAGATGATGATAAGATGTATGTAAAACTTAAAAGTACTAATGGAACTATTTCTTTTATTTATTTGTTGATATTAATTGAATACGTTTTAATATATTTGTGCTGAGCTACTTTGTTATTATGTTAAATATCTCTAAATGTAATGGCACTCCTGTCATGAATATATACATTTTGTTCCTTAACCTTGACAATTTATTAGCGAAGTGCGCAAAACGTCTGCCTATTATAAAAGGCTCGTGACTATCACATCAAAAGGATAATGGCTACGATGCGATTATTACTTCTTGTATTTTAACACTAACGGACAAAATGTTATGTTCCTTGCGAGCAGTCGTGCTCTTCATTGTATGTTTTAAATATTTACTCTTTCGTGCTTCGAGTTCATAATATGTATTTTGCGCTTGTGACTGATAAATTGTAATAATTGCTTGCGAAAATATTGGTATACGTATACGAGCACATACGTACAGTTAAAGTTTATTTGAGTTATGATTGTAGCTCAACAAACGCAGCATCCCGCCTGATGTTAAGCTGGAGTGTGATCCATGAATGGAGGCGACTGATACTACAGTTATATAACTTCAAGTAACAGTCACATCTACTATGCCGGCCTATTGAAATCCGGTAACTTACAACCGGTAGCTGATCCTGAAACGCGACAAAGTTGCAACCTCACCCAAGTTCGGCCCCAATTCTTATATAATTTGTAAGATTATTGAATATTTACAAATTAAACAAATGATTTAATTTGTAAGATTCTTGAACAGTTTTAATTTCTGATGTAAGATTTTCTGAAATATTTCGAATGAATGTTAATTTTAAACCGGTTTCTGTATTATGTACTCTTATTTTTAGAAACAGTTAAATCCAGTCGCTTGGCTTCTCGTGTATCATTTATTTTGATAAAGTATTTGTCACATTTCTTTTTCACATTTTTATAATTGCGTTTAGATACCTCTATATCTAACAATAAGGGGGTGATATTAAAAAATAATTAATTTTGATAAAATTTATGTGAGCTATACGTAATGATCCATGGTTACGCTTAAAACAGCGGGCTTATTCTATTTTAGATGTCTACAAATAGAATGATGACGTATTCTTGGCTCGGTATTTTGCTCATCCTACTTTGTCGTCAGGACGAAACGTAAATCATCATAATTGTCAACAAGTAGTATTATCTCACGAAATAACCATGAGTTCATACATGAGACAAATTTCCGTATAAGTCACATTTAGCTTATCAACGATTTGTTGAATAATAAGCTTATTTACAACGCCTACATTTATATTTTTCTTTTTTTCAGAAAACAAAAATGAGACCTTTGATAGCTGAGTATGATCCTAAGAATAAAGGGGTCAGAAATGATTTATCAGATGTTGTTATGGTCAAGTAAGTTATCATTTTCAACATGCTTCAATCATGCTAAAGCTTTTTAATTTTGCTTCAAATCAGCAAATGACCGTTTATTAGCTTTTGTACGAGGGTTACATCAAATGACCAATTTTTATATCATAATTAATAATTATATTTTTGTCACGTGTTACTTTAAACAATTATCGATGTAATATTTTATTTAAACAATGAAATTAATGATTTATTTTGTGTGTCACCCTCGTGGATGTTAAATATATTGCTTGGTCATATTACTGTTTACTTGTTAGACATAGCTTAAACATTTTATTTACAAAAAAAAAAAACATTTGTGACTAATCTCATTGACCTTTCTGTTCTACAGGAAAAGAAACTAATTTTTTTTTCATAGGAACATACCAAAGCAACGCCTTTGAATTGCTTGAAACTCAGTAGCTCTGACTGTGATGAGAGTTACAGGACTCCATAGTCCTTATAATTGTTTTGTTATTTCATTTTAATGCCTTACTTTGCACTTTATAATGGTATTTTTATATTGTTTGTTGACTGTTAAGACTATCTCTTATAAGGAGCTATATAAGCTCGACGCCGCAGAAGACGTTGCAGCTTCCTCCAGATTAATGTCGTTCGTCGACCTTGTTCATCTCGCTCTGGACTCATACACCGGTACATCATTCCATTTTATGGTTTCACTTTATTTTAGTAAAATACAATTTTATATAAATTTAATATAATATGAGAATAAAATTTAAATTTATTAATAATTGTGCATATACAGTCGGCCCCCGAGAAGCGCAAATGTACGATTCGGCGGCTGACTGGCACACTTGCGCCATCTCTGTTCAGGCTCGGGATTAACCCCGACGTTAATTTTGTACAAATTTAATTTAGCTTTATGTACTAATATAAAAAAAATCGTTGCAAGCTAAATTAAAAACGTTGCTAGGGTATCACTTCCGGTAATTAAACGTAAATTTCCTTGATAACGTTATAGGGCTATGATTAAACAGTGTTCGCGTGCATCGTAAAGCTGTATTGAATTTATTGTTTGGGGCATACATTTGTAAATGCCAAGTCTTAACAGAGTGAAGCGCACAAAATTTGTATAATTTGGAGACCATAATGAATGTAACACACTACTCACAATCACACACATCCACACATTCACTTCACATTGCACAGTTTATTTATTTATTAACATATTACATCAACTTTTAATTTAGCGTCGCTGTTTGTTAATAACTTAATTGTAATTAAAATACTTTTGTCTTATAAATATACATAGCAAGTATTATGATTAGTTGATAAAGAATATGATTTATAATCATAATATGTTTATAAAATCATATTTCTAAAACAAATTTAGTATCATTTAAACACAACCCATAATCACATAATTTATAGACAAATAGCTATAGATAAATTACACAACTCTTTACGTACTATACAATACATTTCAAAATTGTTATGTATGACTATTGCAGTTAAAATAACAATGTTATAAAATTAATAGGTATGGTGTTGACCCAAACAACATCCCAGTGGAACAAGAGGCTGGTTCCACCTTGCCTCTTATGGAAGAAGGAGAAAGATGCAACGACCTCGAGTTAGATGAGACTTACAATCCATTTGAACACCGCAAGTTGACACATCCTACATCGTAAGTATTTTAGTTTTTAAAACAACTTTATTATTTATTATTTTAATTAAAAAGATTTAACAACATTATAAAAGATAAAGATTTACTATTTCTTTTACCTAATGACGAATCATATTTTTCATATTTCGAATCATATAAAATCATATTTTTAGTCTGATATATTAATTAATTTTTTTCCAGGGACGTAGATACATTAATACATCTCTTGAAAGGTTCTCTTGGAAGTGGAATCTTAGCCATGCCATTGGCTTTCCTTAATGCTGGACTTTACTTCGGCCTTGCTGGAACATTTGCAATAGGTCTTATCTGCACTTACTGTGTTCACATTCTTGTGAAGACTGCACATGAGCTTTGTAGAAGAACAAAACAACCATCTTTGGGTTTTGCTGAAACAGCCGAAGCAGCATTTTTGGCTGGACCACCAAGTATGCACAAATTCTCACGACTTGCAAAGTGAGTAAAGAAATTATTTAAATAACTATTAGTTAATAGTTACTGATGAATTGTCATAGTGGATGTCAATGCTATTTGCAATTATGTAACTGTAGTGGCAGCGCCTCCATTCATAAATCGTACTCCAGAATAAATCAGGCAGGGTGCTGTCATATGTTAAGCTATATAAGCTAAATAATTGTAATTAAGTACTTAATTCATTTTATTTTTTCCAGAGCTATGGTTAATTCTTTCTTGGTAATTGATTTATTGGGCTGTTGCTGCGTCTACATTGTTTTTGCTGCGAAGAATATTAAGCAAGTTGTTGATTATCACGCTGCTAACACCTGTGACTGGTTGCCTCAAGACGCAGATATAAGAGTGTACATGGCTGTGCTGTTACCTTTACTTATACTTATGAATTTAGTTAGAAATTTAAAGTATCTCGCACCCTTTTCAATGGTTGCTAATGTACTCGTCGGTGCCGGAATGGGAATTACCTTCTACTACTTATTACAAGACATGCCTAGCCTTAGTTCCCGTATTGCTATGGCGGGTGTGAGTCGTCTGCCCACATTCTTTGGAACTGCTATCTTTGCGCTGGAAGGTATTGGCGTTGTGATGCCACTTGAAAACAACATGAGGAATCCATCTCATTTTATTGGCTGTCCCGGAGTTTTGAATTTTGGCATGTTCTTTGTTGTATCTCTATATGCTACTGTTGGATTTTTCGGATATTTGAAATACGGTGAAAATACAGCTGGAAGTATCACCCTCAACTTACCTCAGGATGAAATGTGAGTATTTGTTTAAAACTTAAACATTATTATTATTGCATAAAATGTAAAAAATATTAATGATATATTATTATTACTTTACAGTTTGGGTCAATGTGTGAAACTGATGATTGCTGTTGCCATATTTATCACATACTCGCTGCAATTTTATGTACCGATGGAAATTATATGGAAAAACCTCAAACATCGTTTCATAGGCAAGAAGAACTTAGCCGAATACACTATTCGTATAAGCCTCGTTGTGATGACCCTCATTATTGCCGTAGTAAACCCGCACCTTGGACCGTTTATCTCATTGGTCGGAGCCGTCTGCCTTTCATTCCTAGGCCTTATATTCCCTGCTGTGATTGAAACAGTCACTTTCTGGGACAGACCAAATGGTTTAGGTAAATTCAACTGGGTATTATATAAGAACGTCTTCCTAATCGGATTTGGTATTTTAGGGTTCCTAACTGGTTCCTATGTTAGTATTATAGATATAATTGAAGGTGTAGAGTAGATCTGCTAATATTTGTACTAACAGACTTACTATAGTCGCAAAATGTTTACTTTATAAGAAAATAGTGATAGTGTCGAATACTGAAGTGAATAACGTCTACCGCGAATGTTTATTTTAAATAATGTATTTTGACCTATGCAGTAGATAGCTAAGATCATAGATGCTCAAGTATTTTTGATAAATACTTAACGAACTGATTTATACAATATTTATATCTATGTATATAAATAGATATGTAAGCAGATTGTTTCTCAGCGTGTTCGTTACCCATCGCTATGTATAATTTACGTTCAAGGCATTATATGCAAACCATAATATGTTATAATAAAATAATTATGCTTTGAGTAACGTTTGTGTAATTTAAGAGTATTTCTCAAACTTTGATTGTGATTGTAATAAGCATAAAATCATGATAACTCGAATATATCTATCTACTGCAACCTATTAGTTTTAAGATGCTTAAGAAGTATATTAGTGCATTATCAAAATGTGATTTTTAGATATAATTTACATTGTAATACTATATCCTTACGGATACGACAATTTACGTATTATTTAATATCACGAATGCATGATTAGGTCTTTACCTATTTAATTGCCGTTCTGCAGCGCTGTTCATTTTAAATATAAATTAATTTTGTTTGGCTATGAATTATAATTTCAAATTTTATTTTAAAATCATGGAAACCACTTTTATCTACATCTGTGTTCTGTTTATTGATTAGCGTTATGTTTTCATTAAGCATGGGCGTTTTCATTTTTTTTCGCAAACCGATATATATCCGATTTTGGATTTTGAAATCGATTTCAAAATCCGATTTTAGTTTTTAATTTTAATATTATTTTTCCTAATAACATATATTTTCAAAACTACTGTTTTATTTGGTAAGTATATATTCATACAATGTATACTAAAATTGTACCTATAATAATTTATAATCTATATTTCATAATATAATTTATACATTTTTAGAGTGGTAAGCAGACTGTAAGGTGACTTGGTGGCGGCAGCTTCGGATTTAGCTTGTAAGTTGCCAGTTTTAAATAGACTGGCATTGTAGATGTGCCCTCATGGATCGCACTTTAGCTCAACATCAGGCAGGGCGCTGTCATATGTCGAGTCACAGTAAAAAAATATAAATTATCTTTATAAATTTTATTAACATTTTTTTAAATCTGTTGACTCTTTTTTCTGAAAATGAAACCATACCTCACAAGGTTTTCGTGACATTTCGAAGAAAATAATATATAAAATGGTTCAAACTAAATATTTTAAAGTCCAAGTTTAATTTAATTATGTTTTTTTTATTATGACTCGACATATGACAGCACCCCGTTTGATGTTAAGCTGAAGTGTGGTCCAAGAATGGATGCCTCTGCTACTACAATTCAATAACTCTAACAGTCACATTCACTATGCCGGCCTAGTTGGAACCGGCAACTTACAAGCTGATCTCATAACGCGACCAAATCACTTCACGGTCTGTATACTTATATGTGGTGGTACTACCCCGGATCGGCAGACTGGGTACCACTCTTTGATAACCATACCCGAAACAAATATCTATCTCTTTGTTTACAATTACAATTATAAACACAACACTAATATGTCCTATCTATCTTTTAATTAAAATATAAATTTACAAAGTATAGTACTTGAGAAATTACCTATTTAAATTATTACCAAAACATAAAAAAATTATTAATTTACGTAAACGAAGTGCACGCATGTGTCACCAAGCTCAAACTGCCTAACTTGCAACGAAACAAAACACCTAATACATTTCTTTCTCTCATCAGAACTTCAAACATAAACAAATCCAAGTAGCAAGTAATTGCAATCATATACGCAAATATGGTCTCTAATTACATAGGCATAGGAGTAAAGTAAGGATAAAATGCGTTGCAGGGCGTTCAAAAAAACTAATAGCGTAACAAATGTAATCTAAAATAGATCTTATTACTTCGCGAGTAATTCTATATTTCAATGTGCGATCGTAAAATATCCAAACCGAAATCTAAAACCGTTAAAATTCGCCCCATCCTTTTTACTCCGCTAAGGTATGCTGGGTTAGACAGAAACAAAGTTTTAGTTTTTTAGTTTTTTAGAAAAAAAGTTTTTTAACGTTTTTGTGCGGTTTGTGTTTTGGTTCGGCTACATTGCTAGATCGTTTTTTATAGTTTTTTAAAATCCGATTTTTTAGTTTCGGAAATCGATACAAATCGATTTGTGACTGGAATCGGATTTTAGATTCGTTTTGATATATCCGACACATGCCTAGTTTTCATGGATATGTTTTTAAGGATTGAGTAATTATGAAAATATTTAGGTTATGGTAGCAACGCAGTACAAATGGCACGCACGCAAGTCAACGAAGTATACGAAGTGAATATGAGTATTTCAAACGAACGCACAACCCATTAAAAATCATCATCACCATTTAAAAAATAACCCAATGGTAGTCCGAAAACTTAAGTCGACAATGACGAATTAGGAGCTATTGTGGAAGCTGATAATACTCAATCAACGCTTGAATTAGCAAGGTATTGAGGCTTGAGAAATGGGTGCCTCACATACTTCGATTGCCTTGCGCTGCTCAACAGGCACAGAAACAAAGCAATTTTAAATCACATTGTTGCCTGCGTCTAATAATGGATTCTATTTGCCAATCACAGGTTAGATCCTGGTTAAGCAATTCAAACTGAAAGTTTAGGGCAGTAGTAACGTAAACTATACGAACGAAAAATGTACCCCTCGAAAAATGATCCACGCGGAATAAGCATTATACTAGCAGTGTTAGGTTAGACAAACAAGAACAATATCGTCTCTCGTCGGCGATTATTTAAATTATAAAAAGCTAGGTTAAAACTACCAAAACATGAATATTGACTATAATGATAAAACGTATAGTCGCGTTTTAACTAGTGGTTACAGCCTAGTTTTTGATGATTTTGACAATCGCACACGAGAGACGATATCCGTTTTTATTTTTCCAACCTAACCGTGCTGATGTGTACTGTGTGTTTAAAACGGCAATTTTATAGGTGATACAAGTAGACCTATTATTCTATTGTTAGTGCAAAGCTTTTATAATAATTTGTGAATCGTCGCATTTATTTTAGTGCAAATGTACTAAATTATGTAATATTTTGCTGGTTTTTATTAGGTAGTCAAGGAAAGATGTTCCTAAATTGATTTTTTTTATTATTATATTAGCTGTAGGTATATTATTAATTTGATTAATTATATTGATTAATCAAAATTTAAATGAAGTAGATATTTTTGATACAAATTTAGAATATATTTTTGAAGAGACTTTTGTATAGACCAACTTGAATAAGTAATGAGAAAATTTAATATTGTGTGTATTTATATACGAGTATAAACTAGCAGTTTGTATCTGCCGCTTTGTAGGTGGAAAGAAACAGAAAAATATCAGATAGACTGACAAATATTTTACAAATATGGCTCAGTTTCAGGTCATGTACTCCAGGTCTTCAATTTAATAACAGCCCAGATAAAGGCCAATCTATCAAATTGTCACGACCTTTTTCTACAATAATAGGCAGAGACAATGGAGCGCCACTTGCCACGATCCTAACACAAGTCCCTTGATTTCCTCATGTTCACAATTCTCGTTATACAAGCTCTGCAGTTATGGACGCTAGGCAACCCAGCTTTTTGAGGTTGACTCTAAATTGGCCGGAAAACACCCTCCTGGGTGTTTGTTTAACAAGAAACAATTTTAATTTAATTCATTATAGTTATATCTCTCTTGTATTCTAATGACTCATAATCATGTACTCCAGGTCTTAAATTTTATCATTATAGTTGCGAGGTTCCACCATTAGATTCTTCAGAACCAGGAATAAAAACTATCCTGTCTTTTAAGTTGGACCAAACCACACACAGTATACAAAGTTTCATTAAGAGCGGTTAAGTAGTTTCGAAGTTTATCTCGCACAAACCTTTATGACACGACATAATATATGATGATGGACCATGAAGATGTAAGAGATACTAGGCCGGCATAGTGGACTGACAACTACTTACGGTTAATTGACTGTAGTAGCAGTCATCTCACCGCACTTCAGCTTAACATCTGGCGGGATACTGTCATATGTCGAGTCACAATAAAAAATATGTAAGAGATATAACGATGGTGCTTTTATATATATTGTTTCTTACTACACGTCTTTAGCTGGGCTGCTATCGAATTAAAGACCTGAAGCATATGTAATAGATATGTAACTGGGCTGATATGACTTTAACACTGTAGAGTATCTCCTGATGGACCACAGGGACGCAAGGGGTCCTGTTGTGTACTCAAGAGTCACGGTTTATATCCACGGGTTTTGCCGTTGGGTTCAGCTAGTAGTTATATAAATACTAGTATGTTAGCTTCGTGTTAAAAAACTGCCTATTCTAATTAACCCCGTTTATAGCACTTTTTAAAGGAATGGAAAAAAGAAAGCGATATAATTTTGAAGAGTAACGAGTCGAGTACAGATTAAATGTACCTGTATATCTGTGACCTCACTCTGTTTGGTATAAAGGTGGCCATTGTAGGTACAAATAGCTCAAACCTTCAAGCCAAAAGCACCTGTAAAACAGGGAAATAGAGTGCCTAAGTTTTCTTTGTCTAATAATATTTTTATATGATATTATTTTGGTATCAATCGTTACATTTATAAGAAACATCACGTGGTCTCTTACGTACAGTCAATGCGAATGTGAAGTTAATACAAATTTCAACAGCTACTATCGAACGAGACTCTAAATGCAATCATCACGTTTAATATAATATAATAATGTTAAGTTTATATGATAAATAAAAATAAACACAATTTTATCAATACTTTGAATTTAAGTGGCATTTGAACGATCGAAAGTAGGTTGGTAGGCTGGGGTAGTACCACTACTTACAAGTACACAGACCGTGAAGTGATTTGGTCACGTTTCGGGATCAGCTTGTAAGTTGCCTGTTCCATCTAGGACTATGGATGGGATTGCTAATCACAGTTATTAAATTGTAATAGCAGTGACATTTATTCATGGACCACACTTCGGCTTAACATCAAGTGGGGTGCTGTCATATGTCGAGTCACAATAAAACAAAACTTAAGTGGCATTTGAACAGTCGAAAGTTTAACCCAATTTCACCAAACCCATGCCTAATACACCTATGCCTCTTTTTCGTGCATTCATCGAATGGTAGAATCAAATAAACAACAATAACGACGGATAGTGTTATAAATGGCAGAAACTCTATAAAATCTAGATCATTTGTATGTAGCAACAATGCAAAGTTGTAGTTCAAATAGAAGCTGTTAGTATTTTTATACATTGTAATTAGCCGATTAACATGAGAGCAATTATTTTAATTAGGGCTATTAAATAAATACACATGATTTTTTTATAAAACAAAATTTATTATAATGTGGTGCCTAGAAAGTAACTACATCGAGTTTATCATACATATTTTTCAAAATCAACTATTTTCACTATTACCTTTATTGTTAAGTGATAATCTTTAATTATATTGTTTATCTTATTAAATTGTTTGTATTATTTAACTCTGACAACCTAAAACATAGCAACTAACAGTTAAATATGAAGAGTGGAGAGAACACTTCCGGTGCATTAAGTGTCCTCAGCTGGTTGAAATTACCACCCTACACAGGTGCAAATCCCCCCAAAGTGACTACGTCGCGTTCGGGGACTAGTTTGTGTAGCGTTGCGTGGGGGGTTGTGGATGAGCAGCTGACCCACTGTATTCCGGTGAGAGTTTGTTGACCCGTCGGCCAGGGAGACCCGTAGCAACGGTTAACCGCTGGCCGCCCGCCGCACAGTACAGGGGCCTGAGCCCACCGCTAACCACGGAGAGAGGCTGCCAGACCAGGCGGCGCATAATCTCGGGGTGAGTCGTCTTGCCGATTGGTGATCGGATATGAGGTCCAGGCGATCACTTCCGGGAGGGAACGGGGGCCCTTCCGTCCGACGGTTCAGCAAACTCACACCGCCGGAGTACATGCGGCTAAGCGGATAGCTGCACTTTTCGTTCCTACCAAAGAAGCAACCCCCAACATTTTCACGCACCCCTCCCCCTCTCCATAATGAAAGCAAATAAAAGACCCAACGATTACCCAGCGGCACTTAAAACCCCCATCGCGAATGAGCTTGGCGTGGATTTCACGAATATACGTGGAATCCACGCCAATCTCAGTGCCGTCCATCAACATCTAGAGACGGCACAGCCTGCGTTGCTCTTCCTGACGGAGACGCAGATAAAGGAACCGGTGAGTGCGGAATAATGTACGTTTGCTAATCTTTATTAGTAGGCATTTATTATTTGCAGTTTTATATTTAACATAAATACCAATTAAATTGTCTCGGTTTTAACACAGTGGAGGTAAGACAGTGGAGGTAGAGCGCCACTTGCCACGATCCAAACACAACTCCCTCGCTTTCCTCAACTAAGCATGTCACAATAGTCTTATATAAGGCGTTATGTAAAAACATTGTATATTCGTTTTTTATATTATTATCATTTATTGTGACTCGACACCTGACCACGACCCGCCTGATAACAAGCAAGAGGAGGTCCGAGAGTGCTGACGGCTCCTGACGAGGATTTCTAATTATAGTACAAAAAATCATTAAATTTTTATCATGTCGTAATAGCAGTATGTAAAATTATGTAAGGCGTTGTGTAAAAAAATTTGTGTATTGTTTTCTTAAAAGTTTTCTTTTATTTTAATTATTATTCGCATATGTGGCTTTAAAGTCCTTAAGTCTGTGCCTAGAACGCCAATCGCGTCAGATCTGTCTATAGAATTCTTCTTTGTCTCTGGACGCCGAGCCGGTGAGGGAACTGATATTGGAATTGCGTGTTTCTTATTGTTCCTGCAGTTAGTTCTATGAAAATAGCTGTGAAAAGGTAACTTGTTCAATATTTTACCCTAGAAGAAAATGTTAATTATTCTGCATTTGTATACTAAGCAACAAAAGGTGCTTGTACATAGAAACTGGGCAACCGAAGTACGTATTCATTCATTAAAATTATCGCAAATTATCAACAATTTTAAATTTTTAAAAACCTATAGGAATACGGTATTTCGCCCAGCCGCTGCGTGCCTTAAATCATTACTTATAGTCTCCAAATAAAAGTATATAATAGTAATGAACACGGCATTAGCAATATTTCTCTCACACAAGACAAGTAAAGCTTTCCAAATAAATATGATTGTTTCTAAAATTATGTTAGATAATATAGTATCTGCATACTTCTCATTCTCACATATTCTGATGAGTCCGGGATCTAATTGGTGGAGCCAGGAGAATCATGTCACAAAATCAATCATTCAAATTGTCACTCCTTTTCCCACAGAGAGACAATGGAGCGCCTCTTGCCACAATCCTAGTATAACTTCCTCACTTCCCTCACATCCACAATCCTCTTCATACAAGTTCTATGGTAATGGGCACTATGTAACCCAGCTTTTTTGAGGATGTCACATAACAGTTTTCTTATATTGTTATCACAATATATGATCTTGGCCTTCAATCCGAATGTGATCCTGAAAGTAAGCAAGAGTGAGTGCCAACAACTGAAAAAACTGTCAACTTCACTATGCTGGCCAGAGGTGCTTTTCATACTTTACTTGTTGTTTTGGGATGGGGAGAATGCACCCGGTGTGGAAGTACACACCTGGTATGGGTAGGTACTAGGTAGCCATAGCCAATTAGTGAATTCTGACTAGTGGTGAGAGTTGCAAACATGAAGGATTGCTCTGCAATGATAGAGCCGTTGTGTTTAAAACAGTCTTTGTAGTGTGAATTGTTCAGTTATACTTGGGGCATCTCTTTCCTATCTGTGTGCAAAAGAGTTTCATTTGATCATAAAATATATGTCACCATTTATGTATATGAAATAGAATCCATTATTATATTAATAATTACAATAAGATTGGCTGTTGTACGTAACGGATTTCAATGACGAACTATTATACCAACACTTTAATTTCTTTATAAACCGCAACCATTGCATTCGACGGAACAAATAATGTATAACAGTTTCCGTCAGTATGTATTCAGTTTGAAACCTGCATTATTTTCTTATGTCATCATATAACAATAAAAATCATTCAGAAACTTCTTCTTGTTCTTAAAAACACAGTTGTGATTCATTCTTCAAAAAATTCAAATTCAATTCAATTCAAAATATCTTAGTATTTGAGGAAATACTGAGATAGAATGATTTGGAGTTTTGTGCTATCCTAAAATCAGGGCACTAATATAATTTAAAGTGGAAGAAAAGGGTTTTTTTGTGACTCAAAAAAAATGACAGTACACTGTCTTATGTTAAGCTGGAGTGCGGGTCCATGAATGGATTGGTTGAGGCAACTGAGTTACTTCACGGATTGTACACCAAACAGACCGTAAAAGACTGTTCACAGTAATTATCAATTTAATTAATAAATTTCAATTGAATCTGAAAAATGAATATTAATATGAATCTTGCCGCAACCACAACCTCTGCCTCCGCATTGGTGTGCTAACCAATGCGGAATGCATTTTGTTTAGAAAAAATAATCTTAAGGGCCAACCAACTGTGTAACAGAGTTTTTAAATTTTAAACTTTGTATGCCACTTTTGCCATCCTCTTGGTTTGCTTATTTAAGTACATAAATAATTTTAAAGGCTTATGTACGGTGCCATCCATAGTATAATGAACAGCTAAATAAAGTCCCAAAAGTCACAGATAGCTGTTAATAATGTGGTACTTGTTCCTACATTAATGTATGGAAGTTAATGTTGGGTGTGGCAAAAGAAGCATGAGAGTAGAATGAACACTGCCGGCATTATAGAGAGTATGTGGAGTGACGATAGTGTATAGAATAAAAAATAGCACAGTGCGTGATAGATGTGAAAAAAGATGTAGTGACAAGGAGTAGATCGATGAAAGTAGCATAGAGGGTCTTTTCCGAACAATCAGAGACATCCTCAAGAAAACTAGGCAGCTTAATGCCCATAACCATAGAGCTTCTATGAAGAGCATTGTGGATGTGAGGGAAGCAAGGAAATTGTGTCAGGTCAGGATCGTCAAGTGGTGCTCCATTTTCTGCCTATCCCTGCGGAAAAAGGAGTGAATTTTTGATAATTTAATTTTCATTTTAATATTCTATTATAATAATTTTATTATTGTAATAATTTTTTGATAACATAAAAATATTAGTAGTTTCGCGTCCAGGGCCACGTTTGTAAATTAAAAAAATAAAATCTTTCGCCGCTGTCATTTTATAAGGCTACAAAATCTTAACTATTGTTTGGATCTGTATCTTGCATCTTGCTCGCTCTTACTTTGTTCTAATCTAAAGGTGAGAGAAAAAAATACGCATGCGCGTTTTAAAATTGTTTGTCTCAATTTTAGGTTAAAAGCAAAGCAAAGAGTGGGCGAGAGGTAAGTATTCTGATGCGTCGAAGGCTTATAGTATTTGACGTTCCGTGTTCACCTTCACTCTTTGTTCGATTGTCGGCCATACTGGTTGCGCCCCGAAGTCCAGCTCGTTGGAGGAATTTGGATTTGCTTGTATGTCATTGTATTCTATTTTACCAATACATTTGCGCTCATTTTAGATTGTCGCTCTACATTAATTATGAAACGTTCAGTGAAATCATAAGAATCTTTTGTGTAGCCATTAGCCGTAATCTTGGTGATGGTGGTGGTGGGATTATGTACATTTATTTTCAAAATTGCCTACCTAATTACTGTCTTGAATACGCCTAATTATTTAATACACATTCGTTTTAAACTTTTAGAATGTGTCTATCTTAAAGAAATTTCTTTATGAAAGACTTATTAGTGTCTGTGTGTGCGTGTGTATGTTGTGTATCGGTTCAATATCGAATATTCGTCATCCTATTTTAACGCTATATCTAACTCATTATTAAAAAAGTACTTTATAACACTATTTTCACAGTATTCTATCAGTATCGTTAAACAACAAATTGCGCTTTTTTTGTCCACTATAATGATTTGTGTGCCTGGCGTCGATGCATGGCGCTCTGATATGGTGTAAAAAAAAGGCAAGAACAAATTGCTGTTTACTCTTATTCCCAAAGATGCTTTTTGTCACATCATTTTAAAGCACCAAGCAATGGAGCCAGGTGCACAGATATTGTGACATGGTTATAATTCAATGTTGTGATGTATTGAGGTTTTGCATAGGGTTTTTACATGTTAAAGTTTGTAGTGTGGTTTGGTTATTTTGCTTTTATCAATGAAGTGTGTTACTGATTTAATAGAATTCTTGAAATGTTTCTATAAAACTAGAAATTGTGTCGTAAGAAATGGTTATTATTGAATTGGTGTTTGTGCAGTGTTTTGGTGAGGAAACAAGATATTGGTAATTATTTTTTACATTAGTAGCTACTATATATTAAAATTTATTTATTATACACAGGAAATTTTGGTATAATTATATTTATGTATATAAATATGTAGATTTGATGTGATTATGAATTCACATTTTAGGTTATAATGGTTCCGTAACAGTTTTGGATTATTTTATTGAATCGAATGACAAATAAGTAACTAATCTGTTGAAGTGTAAGAAATACCTAGAAATAGGTGATAGTTTTGGATCAAATATTTATGTACATGTGCTTTGGCTATTATTGTGTTTCTGAATTAAAATGAACGTTCAAATAATGCAGTAATTGTTCCTACATTAAGGTATGGAAGTGGATGTTGGGTATGGCAGAAGAAGCATAAGAGTAGAATTAATGCTGTAGAAATGCGGTCTTTAAGGAGTGTATGTGGAGTGACGATAGCGGCTGGAATAAGGAATAGTACACTGCGTGATAGATGTGGTTTGAAAATAGATGTAGTGACAAGGATTGACAAAATAATGCTTCGATGGTTTGGGCACATGGAAAGGATGAGTGGAAGTTGATTGATAAAAGAAATTTATAAATCTGATGTGAATAGGTTTGTTAACCACTTGTGTGCCATGTCACGGATCCCCATTGAGATCTACTTTTTTTAATTCAAAATAGTGAATAATTTTTCTTTCTATGATAGTTTAGGATAAAATTGTGATTTACTTAAATAAATATGAGTGTAATATTAATTACCAAAATTTTGGTAAAATCAAAAAAGGAGTTCTCTCTGTGACATAGGTGATTTCCGACCAATTTGGAGACATCTTCAGAAAAGGTGGGTTGCCTAGTGCTCATAACCATAGAACCCATAGAGCCAGGTCTTTAACCTGTTATATAACCAGGGGGGTACAAGGATAATTGGCCCCCCTATGAGCTTGTCCAGAGCACTATTTTGTTAGAATAGCCAATTCACGGTACACAATTCCGTGAATTGCCTTATCCGTGAATGCCTTATTGACATTCATTAATCATCTGATTAATGAATCGCCAGGTAGGACATGAGGCGGACATTAATTATCCGCTTTGTGACATTACTGCCACCAAGGGAGCGGAATGAAATAATTTCATATTCCCTCCAAATCTGCCGACCTGTAGTGCCATAAATGCCGCACCTCCCCCCTGACAGGGGAAGGCACGTCGTCTCGACCAGGCAGTGGTAAGAAGTCTTTACAGGGGCCTTGACCGAAATTTTGTACCCAGTTGGACGATTGGTCAGCAAGGTCTAGCAGAGAGGCGGCATGACTGACAATGTCTGGTACTTGAGTAGGCTGGGTCACCAGCTGTGTCAGGTCATGCAAAAGGGCAAAAGCATGAGCGGCTCTTCCCGCGTGGTCAGTCTTTTGAGACCCCCACCACACATGTCAAGACTATGGTCTTCATGGTCAGGAACTGCTCCAGACCTTCATCAGTCGCCCAGCTCAGAGAATCGAAGAGCCGGTTCTTCTCTGAATCCCCGCGGTGGGAACGATAAAGGCCGTAGATCTTGGCTCGGACACCAAGGTCTATGTGTACCCAGAGGATGGACAGGGAAGGATATACTCTAAGGGAAGCAGACGCCGACAACAATATGTTTTTCGGTAATATATTATCGATAATCGTTTGATGATCTGGCAACATCTAGGATGCCCCTATCGCTCGCAGAGTGCCCAGGGTGCCCACTGGGAAAGACGGGCTAGCATAGAGCTTATGTGAAGAGAATAAAATTGTGGATGTGACGAAAGCAAGGGAGTTGTTTTAGGATTGTGGCAAGTGGCGCTCCATTGTCTGTGCCTATCCCTGTGGGAAAAAGGCGTGGCAATTTGATCGAACAATGTGCACATTAATAACTTATTTACTAAATATATTAAAATGCCAAATGTATATTTGAATATTTGTACATTGGTTACATGTTTCGTTTTAATTCAGAAACACGGAGATTTAGGAAGTGCATAACATTTGCGAACGTACTACTATAGTTTGTCTCTGAGTTGATTTATTATAATTTATATTATACCTTTGCCTATATTTGATGATAGCTTAATATTAGTTCATTGAGATTGTTTTTGAATGTAATGCAATGTTTTAATGTTTTAAATTTAGAATTTAATGTGTGATATTGTTAAAGTAATAAAAGGAGTGAACGTCAATTTAGAATATAAATATTTGAATTGGAGACAATGGCGCACTATCATCCAGGACTTCCTGTTATGCTAAGTTAACCTGTTATGTTTATCTTAGCTGTCTTTTTCCAGATTTTGTTTTTCGTTTTGTTTGCTTTTTAACAATTAACACTGCTAATATTGTTTTGTTCTCATTGCATTAAATCATTAAGTTTTGCAAAGCTATTAATTTAGAAGTTTTAAATTAATCAGTTTAAAATATTTGTTTTAGGTTGTTCACAGCTAATCAATCAAACGGAGATATTTTCATTTAAACGCTTAAGAGTGCAGGTTAAAAAGCTGTTGCTCTTCTGTCAGCATTTTTAAGGTAAAAAGTGATGGATGACAATTTTATCAAGTTTGGGCCAGAGTGGTTAAGAAATTTTGCTACAAGACCAACTCGGCGACCTGAAGGCAGAGAGGGTGCCTCTTCTCAGCTGCACCACTATCATTCAATTACTGGTGGAGTCCCCGGCGGTGCTGGTGGTGGAAGAATCACAAGAAATAATAATAACTCGACATCTGGTATAAATACAACGGCAAGAGCTAAGTTAAGGCATGTACCTTTGACATATTTCACCATCTTTATAGATAGCACATTTTCATGCATTTGTTGAGAATATTATTAGGAAATAAAAAATATATACATTGTTGTGTTTTGGTTGTTATTTTTGATTTAACACTTGGCCACTGTTTCCATTCCATCCATAGACATGTGCTCGTAAGCGATGTTGTCATAATAACTCCACATAATTCACTGATTCTTAATTCTCCATGTATTTGTGAGTATTGTTATGTTATCTTTTAGATATGGAAGGGAGGAGATGCTAGCATTGTTCGATAGGGACAATCCACCAACTCCAGAGTTAAGAAATTGCGAGCAAATCTTCAAGGCAAGACCCAGGGTTCCAGTTGCTCTTTATAACACATTTGGGCTTTCGAATTCGGTAACAGCTTTACACATAGAAAATAATGATTTAATAATTTTCTTTCAATTACTAAAATGTTTTTTTTTAAATGTTTACAGAGAGAAAGTGCTCGTGGTCCAGGCAATATGGACAAATACGGCAGAGGTCAAGGGCATTCTTCTGGTGGTTCACGTGGACGTGGACGATCAGATCCATCGCGGTAAGTACTAAATACGTATGTTCTGTTTTTAATGCCAACAATATTTTAATGGGATAAACCATCAATCATATATTTTTAATAGATACAAGTCCCATACAAAATTCATAAAAGTATCCCCGTGTCTGAATTCACTTACACCGATATAAACTGTGTAAGTGAATTGAATGTGAATTGTAAACTGAACCTTATTACATTGTTTTAAAGTATAAACTTGTCACAAATGTAATGTCACATATATTATTTCGGACTGAGAACAAATGCAAGTCCAACGACACTTCGGACTTGCATTTGTTTTGTCGCTTTTTAAGCGGCAATTGTGTATCTATATGATCGATAACAGAAACATATTTTAAGATGGTGGCGGACAACCAATCCAGACGAGGAATGGCGTGCTGATGCTAACCGCCCACGACAACAAAATCAACAGGACAAATGGAGCACAAATGGTATGTTTCTGTATTGTTGTTTTGGGGAAATTCTTAATTTAAAACAGGGGACCCTATAGACACTCTACTCTAGTGTTTCCCAATGTGGGGCCCACGCTCCACAGGGGGGCTATTTGATAGTTAAGGAGGGCGATTTATAAATGGACTCGACACGACTTTTACTTTTTCGCTTTGGGTTATTTAAATGTAATGCTAAATATTGGTGACAAATTTAACAAAAAAGGCAAATTCTTAAACAAATGCAGTAATCATGAACAATATTTAAATGTAAAAATTTATCTATGGGGGGCATAAAAGTTTTAGAAATGTTATGGTTGGGGCATGGCCTAAAAAGGTTGGGAAACACTGCTCTACTCAGTAGCATAGATAGAAATGTAGACATTGGAGCGAGAGAGTTGTATCCCTGTGGGAATTACGGTCTATGACTGGAATACAGTCATAAATAACTGCAAGTAGCAGTCCCATCCTTCCTACTATACCAACCTAGTTAGAACATTATTAAATTATAAAAAATATAGGAACTATATAAACTTTAATTTTATATCATAAGCCATATCTTTAGTAACTAGACACGTTTTTAATGACTTAAGCTAATTGTTTCAATAAGAAACGTATGTAAACTGTCATGAAATGTATTGCAATATCAACATTTTTGTTATTCAAATCAAATCAAATTGTCACGCCTTTTTCCCACAGGGATAGGCAGAGACAATGGAGCGCCACTTGTTACGACCTGAGACAACTCCCTCGCTCTCTTCACAATCACAATTCTCTTCATACAAGCTCTATGGTTATGGGCACTAGGCAACTAGCTTTCTTGAGGATGTCTCCGATTTGGTCGGCAAACGGAGGTGCTTTTGCCTTTTATTCTTACCTATTTATTCCAAAATATGCTGTGGTTAATATTTCATATATCTTTTTAGAACGTCCCTCGGGTACCAGGTGGAACAACTCACGTAATTATAATAACAATAACAGACAAGAGAAAATTGATGAGCTACCTGAATGGTAAATATCCTCAAATTTATCATAATAGTGTTTGTAAGTTTATGCGATCGTTAGGGAGTGTATGTGGATTGACGATAGCAGATAGAATAAGGAATAGCACAGTGCGCGATAGATGTGGTTTGAAAGAGGATGTAGTGACAAGGATTGACAAAGGAATGCTTCGATGGTTTGGGCACATAGAAAGGATGAGTAAAAGTAGATTGACGATAAGAATTTATAAATCTGATGTCAATGGATACGTTAAACAAGGAAGGCCCCATTGTCTCCCTGTGAGAAAAATGCGTGACAATTTTATTGATCGATTGAAGCTTATCCAATTTGCGAGATATCTTAAACGGCTGAAGTATTATTATATAAGTACTGGAAATCAATAAAATAACCATTATATAAATAAAAATCATCACAAATACAACCAAATGTATTATTTATAAGTTTATTTTTTACCAAAAAGAAGACCCTGTGTGCACAGCCGACGCACGCTCCGACCGAGAGTAAATCCCAGTCCGTCCGCTTTGCGCTAGCGGCCACTAGCCTGGTTAATTTTCTTTACATACAAATACTACTTTATGTTAAGAACATTATTTTAGGTGATTACTAAATGAATATGCCCAAATTTATTAATGAATAATAATTAATAATCAGTATAAAATATTAAATATGGTGATTATTATTGTGAGTGCCATAACCTTAGAGCTTGTATGAAGAGAATTGTGGTTGTAAGGGAAGCAAGGGAGTTGTGTCAGGATCGTGGCAAGTGGCAAGACAATGGTCTGTGCCTATCCCCATGGGAAATAGGCTTGACAATTTGATTGATTTATTATTGTATGCTAACAGCAGAAAACAAGAGAGTTGTGTCAGGGTCGTAAAAAGTGACGTTCCAATGTCTCTGCCTATCCCTGTGGGCAATTCATGATTTACCAAGTTATTATTCAAAATATTCGACTTATTAAATTCCTTTGAATGGCATAGTGACTGAGGCAGTAGAATGGAATGGTTTTAATAGTCGTCGGCGTGCTTGGAACGGTCAATCGACAAGTGGAATGCTTTGCCAGCCCACGTGTTCTCTCCATTCTATGACCTTGGATCCTTTAAGCGATGCGTGAAGAAGCACGTTTGGCCGGCATAGTGACGGCGACTGAGGCAGCTGTGAACAAGCTCGGTTCTCTCAGTCGTCGTCACTCTTGGACCTCCAAGAGGAGGTCCAAGAGCTTATCATCAGGCGGGTCGAAGTCAGATGTCGTGTCAGAATAAACTAAATATAATAAAGGTATTTAATTATGATTAAGTTTATTAATTGAATTTCCATAGGGCTCGTGATGGAGTAGAACCAATCAACATTTCCACAGGCACATTTGATGCGTCAGGGGCATTCCATGGTGGGGGGGAAGAAGGTACATCGCAAGATTGTAAGTTTGCATTCAGTTTTATGTTATGGGATAAAATGACACAAAAATGAATATTTATTCCTAGTCTGCCATTCCTAGTCTGTTTTAATTTCTTAAGAAATATAAAAAATGATAAATTTTAGAAAGAAATCACTATAAAATTGTTATCAAAAGATATATAGCATTGCAATTAAATAACCCAAAGTGAAAGGGTTAGTCAATTTTTAAATTGCCCCCTTTAACTATCAATTTGTCCCCCTGTTGGGCGTGGGTCCCACGTTGGGAACCAAAAGCACGCGCGTGACTGGTTCCTCACCCTGCATACAGTCTCTGCACAGGGGGCGAACTGTTGACCGAACAGTAACAAGTTATAATTCCACACCATTAGATACAGCTTGAGAGCTGCTTTTCTGATGATATGACATTGTGCCATTTATCAGAAGTTTAGAAGCCTTTTCCACGAGCGATGCCATAGAGTTATGTTTGTGCTATCGAGTTTATTTTTTTATTGTGACTCGACATATCACAGCACCCCACTTGATGTTAGGCTGGAGTGTGGATGTCACTGCTACTACAATTCAATAACTAAGCAGCAATCACATCCACTATGTCGGCCTAGTTGGCAACTTACAAGCTGATCCCGAAACGCGACCTTCACGGTCTGTATACTTGTAAGTGGTGGTACTACCTCGGACCGGCAGATCGGGTACCACTGCCTACCACTCTTTGATAACCAGACCCGAAGCAAATATCCACCTTTTTTATTAACAAATATTTGTAATATTTAATATTATTATTAAATATTGCAATTAAAAGCTATGAAACAAATATTTGCTCCGACCGGGAATCGAACCCGGGACTTTACGCGCTACAAACCAATCGCTAACCGTTCGTCCACGCCTGTCGTCAAAACGCCTGTTGCTTTTCAGCTAGGTTTGCTACTCCAAGTTGGCTTGCAGTCAAGTATAATGATTAACTACTTTACTTTTTCGAAGAGTTGTAATTCAGCATTAGTGATTGCATGATTAACCAACTTCATTATTAACAACTCTTATTTTTTATAGCACAACCTGCGCAACCTAGGCGCCAGGGGCAAAGCCATGGGCAAGGTCAATGTCTTTATAAAAGACCTGATCAAAACAAGCCGCCGCACGCTGGTGATGTAAAGAATGCGAATAGAGTGAGTTTATTTCAAATTGGTTACATAATTAGGATTATAATAGTAATTAGTTTTGGATATGAAAAATATCACGTTAAGAGACCAATGGTTTTCTCTGTTGCTGGTTTCCAATGTGTATGCGTGGTTTTTTCTACTCAATTTTTATTAATTAATATTGATTAAAATTTAATTTTATTTTGATCTTTTACCTACTAATTTTGTAATGTCCAATGATGAAAAAGTATATAAATGGTAGTTTCGATACTTGTGTTGATTAAACTAATAATAATTTTGTTTTTTTATTGATTATGCAATTTGAGTTATTTGGAAAATAAAATATGGATTTGGTATCGTCAGTCAATAGCAAAAACGCGCCATATTAACCACTTTCCGCTACTCCACAACTCTTTATTATGTTTTTTTTTGCAGAATCACAATACCAGGCGAGCTAATCCAAAGCCAACAGGCCAAAATGAAAATGAATTTAACAGGTAATTTAATTTCATTCAAATTATAATACCTTCATTTAATTCAAAACCTTCATAGTTATTTAAATGGCCAACTTTCAAGCTGAATCACCTAAATGTAACTGAATCACCCAGTCTAGTACAGTATTCAGCTATAAAATATATTATGTGGTTCTAACCTTATTTCTTTTAACAGGCACTTCCCTGATGCTGAAGGAAGAAAGCATTCGGAGCCACATGGCAGCAAACCTGGCGCAGAACCAGAAGGTTAGTGTCTTCCACTTTTTTTTCAGTTGCAACTAGGCCGGCATAGTGGATGTGACTGCTACTTACAGTTGTTTAACTGTAGTAGCAGTCACCTCTATTCATAGACCACACTTGTGTCGTGTCCTAACATCAGGCGGGGGTGCTGTCATATTTACAATAAAAAAATAGTTTAAAAAAAGATTGTAGTCATCATGGTTTTTAAGATGTAGTACGCATTAAAATTAGGACGTTTATTAATTTAATGCGGTGATTGTTCCTACTGTTGTTATTTTATGGATGTGAATATTGGGTGTGGCAGAAGAAGCATGAGAGTAGAATTAACGCGACGAGAGTAACGATAGCAGATAGAATAAGAAATAGCACAGTGCGCGATCGATGTGGTTTGAAAGAAGACGTTGTGACAAAGGAATGCTTCGATGGTTTAAGAACGTGGCAAGGATGAGTGGAAGTAGATTGACGAAAGGAATTTTAAATCTGATGTGGATGGATACGTTAATTAAGGCAGGCCCACAAAAGGGTGTTTTCCGACCAAATCGGAGACATCCTCCGATTCTAGAAATCTAGGTTGCTTAGTACCCATAGAGCTTGTATGAAGAGAATTGTGAATGTGAAGGAAGCGAGGGACTTGTGTCAGGATCATGGCAAGTGTAGCGCCATTGTCTCTTCCTATCCCTGTGGAAAAATGGCGTGACAATTTGATTTGAATTGTTTTTGATTAATTTAAATAGCCTCGCAAACCATCGCGGGTAATTTGTCGTCCTACCTTAGGCAGCATCTTTGGTTTGTCGAAACGGATGTAGTGATTGGCTCCGTCCTTTTAATGTTTACGAACTGCAGATATCATCATCCACTACTTAAATTAACTACTCTAACAACAAATTCACAATAACAAACCTTAATAGGCTGAATATTTTTTCTATGATACAAGCACTTTAGTAGCTTAGTATAGAAATGTAAATTTAAAAAAAAAATGAAGAAACCACAGAAAAGATTCTTGATCTCAGTGTAAGGTATTAAGTAAAATACAGCCTAAAGAAATGTATTATTTTTTTATTTTTTATTTTACTCTACTATACTAAGCTACTAAAGTGCTTGTATTTTAGAAACAGGACAACCAAATTACTCATATCAAAGATACATTGGTAACGGTGGGTGGTCTCGAACTCGTGCTCTCGGTTTGTGTAACCATTGCACTGCCACTACACCACGGTCGCCTATCTTAGAGGATAGTAAGATCTTTAAGAAAATAAGCATATTTTAACAACGTAATATAAATACAAGCCGTTGTTTGACGTATGAGCATCTGCATACACAGGTAGAGTGACACCTTTCTCCCGTGAAATAAGGTGAAAAGTCGAGTTGTTTTAAAGCAAAGGTTACTTTGTTGAAATTTTCAAAACTTACGTTTAGTTAAATATCTTGAAAGGAATTGCAAATTGTTGTGATAAATTATTTAATATATATTAATAAGGATGTGTGATCTGTTTAGCATACATACGAGTGGAGGTCAAATTGATTTATGTAATATTGCTTCAATTGACAATTTGTATTAACAATACAATGTATGAATATGTATACAATGCAATTGAAGTGCTATTTTTACAACATTACTAGTAGTGAAAATATGTTTACTTCACATTACTTGAACCACAATATTTTAAGGTGTGATTCCGCCGGTGACAACAGACCGCAGATTGCACTACTTGTTTGTATGAGATTGATTCCGTGCAAGGCAACACTAGTCTGCAGCCGCCGCATTAATGTTATTTCCAAACATCATATTTATAAACCATAACTTAGCAAATGCTAATTGTCGCAATAGTGTCGCCTTGGATCAATCTCATACAAACAAGTAGTGCATGCAGTCTGCGGTCTGCAGTCGCCGGCGGAATCACACCTTTGTTCTTTTTTAATTTAATTTCTACCAAGGGTCCACAGTGCCCATAACAATCGTCTGTTTGAAGAGAATTGTAGATGTGAAGAAAGCGATTGGGTTGTGTCTTTTGTCTCTGCCTATCTCTGTTGTAATTAAGGCGTGCATTTTATAATGATGATAAAAATTAATATACTCCTAAATATTTGTTGCATTAGCATTAATTAGATAAAAATATGTTGCTACATAAATTAATTTGACCTAAGGCGACCGTGGTGTTAGTGGCAGTGCAATGGTTACGCAAACCGAGAGTTCAAAACCACCCACTGGATCCAATGTATCTTTGATATATACTTTGGTTGTCCTGTTTCTATGATACAAGCACTTCAGTAGCTTAGTATAGAAATGTAAATAAAATAAATAAATAATAATAATATGATACATCTTCACAGTGGCTGGAGGATTTTCATTCTTCAATTGGGGCAAAGATGGAAAGCAACCGCCACAAACATACAGGCCTAACAAACAAGAAAATTATAAACCAGCACAGGTAAGTGTCGTGAGATAAATAACATTCATAACTAGCTCCAGCGACGTGATCATAGGCGAGGGCACAAAGTCCTACATCTCATTGCCCAGAGCCATATGAATTCGTTCATTCCTCCTCTTTGCTGACCAATCGTCTGACTGGATACAACATTTTGGTTAACGCCACCTTTATAGGAACTTCTGACCACTGCCTTGTCGAGAGGAAGGTGACGCTTCCGTCTGATACCGCTGAGACAGTCTGATGGTTCACTGGTGCATACCGCGAAGACCGATCTCTTAAGATCTTTTGCCGGTGATTACGGTATAAGGCCTCCTACATTGTCTCAGACAACGCAATGTCCGCATGGAGCTACGATCGTCATACTGTACTTAAAATGTGCGTCTTGACTAGGCTATACCAGCTCTTTTACTTGTCGAGGCTTGGAAGAGGGCCAATGAGCAACCGATCCCCTCGTACCGACCGTTCGTACCCTGCAAACTACTGTCCTATTCTTTCTATTATAAGGGATTAATTATTTTGCAGAGCACTGTGCCAAAGCGTGGCGGATCTTCCGAACAGGATGTGGTGGAGCATGAGCATAACTCACGGTAAGTTATTTTATATTACGGTGCATGTGAACTGTGGATAGAGTGATAAATGTTATATGAAAGAAGAGGTATTGGCAAACATATGTTGAGATGCTTTTGGCACGTTGAAAGGAGATTAATAAATTGGAGGGGAATGAAAAGATAAAAAGGGGACGACCCATACGTTTGTTTGTTGATAAAAAGGGGAACATTCTTTAAAAAAGGAGAGATCCATGGTACCATAACCATAAAGTTTGTATGAAGTGTATTGTGGATGTGATGAAAGTGAGAGAATGGTCAGGATCGTGTAAAGAGGCGCTCTGTTGTCTCTATCCCTGCGGGAATTAAGGCGTAAAATAGAAAATAATCCAAGAGTGGTACCCAGCCTGCCGATCCGGGGTAGTGATTTAGTCGCGTTTCGGGATCAGCTTGTAAGTTGCCGGTTCCAACTAGGCCGTCATAGTAGATGTGACTGCTACTTACAGTTATTGAATTGTAGTAGCGGTGACATCCATTTATGGACCACACTCCAGCTAAACATCAAACGGGGTGCTGTCATAATGTCGAGTCACAATAAAAAAATTAAAAAAATAATGATTCGTAATTAATTTACCAAATGACTAATGTAATAATGAATTCTAAACAGGGATGAGAGGAATCAGGAGGGCGCTGCTGGCGGCTATCTGCCAGATACTGCTCTTCCCGTAGATTGCGATTGTAAGTTATTTGACATTTATTATTATTATTAAATTCTGCTCATCACGACAAGCAAATGGAGGGCCATAAGCGCCGAGAACTGAAAAACTGATTCAACTTACAGTCGTCTCAGTAGGAGTCATTATGCCAGTCAAAGAACAATAATGAAAATCGTAGATGTAAATGAATACTTATTATTTTTATCAAAACAATTCTATGAATCTCGTAAGTTTATATGATGTTTTTTCCTATTCAGTATCGGTACCGCCGCCACAGCTCAGCAGATTTTTCAATAATCAACCACCACATCGCTCTGGCTCAAAAATGGCACAGGTGAGATCAATCAAAATGTCACGCCTTTTTTAGGGATTATTATCATCATCAGCCAGGAGGCGTCCACTGCTGAACATAGGCCTCCCCCTTAGAACGCCATTTCGAACGACAAGATGCCAGTTGCATCCACTAGTTATTCTTAACTTTTACTATGTCGTCAGTCCACCTAGTGGGAGGCCTACCTACGCTACCGTCACTAAATAGGCCACAGAAATAGGCAGAGACAATTAAGCGCCACTTGCCACGATCCTGACACAACTCCCTCGCTTTCCTCACATTACTATTAAAAATTTATATTTTAATGTGACTTGACATCTGACATCTACCTGCCTTTTGGTAAGCCAGAAGTGGTCCTTTAGTACCGTCGACTGAAAAAACCGCGTTAGTTCACAGTTGCCTCAGTCGCCGTCACTATGCAGGGCAATCGCTTCACCTATCGCCTAAACGATCTAAGGTTATAGGATGGAGAGAATACATGAACTGGTAAAGCATTCCACTTGTTCTATAAAGAAATGACGCACCCAACTTGGTTGACAGAATACGGATGCCTCACCGACCAGTGCATGTAAGAAGTGATATATCTTTAAATGTTTTTTTGCAGCCTCACAATCCTGGAGCAGAGGATACTTCAGCTATGCCAGAGGAAAATGCAAGGTAACTATTATCATTTTATTGTGACTTTACAGACCCTCGATGGTAAGCAAGAGTGAGTCCAAGAGCGTCGACGACTAAAAAATCCTACTCTGTTCCCAGTAATCTCAGTCGCTGTCACTATGCCGACCAACAGTTCAATTTTTTTTATTGTGACTCGACATAGACAGCAACGCGCCTGATGTTAAGCTGGAGTGCGGTCCGTGAATGGTGGCGACGAAAAAATCCCCGTTTACTCCCCTTCCCTCTCCTTGTAACATCTCCCTTAGTGCTTCGGACAGATTAGACATTCTTGGAATGTCCCTTCTCTGCGACTTGAATAACAGGGACCACATCGAGCGGCCCATTAAGGCCATCCGGTTCTTCGTGCCGGAGCTTTGTCTGCTACTATACAATGCTCAGATTTGCTCTTGCGCGGAGTACTGTTCGGACCTCTGGGACGGCTCTGCCAAGTATCTTCTCAATGACCTGGTATCATTGCAGCACCGAGCTGTCTGAAATATAGGTGATGCAGAGATCACGCGAACTCCGTAGCCCCTGCAACTAGGCAGAGACTCTGTGCGTCCTCTATCTCCTATACCACGGAGAACGTTTCGACGAGCCTTGTTCTTTAACCTTGTTCCTAAATCGTCTTTTTGCACCTGTAATACCCGCACAGGCCGGGGAAAGCATCCGCATTTTATCGACCGAATCGGCAGTCGAACTAAATTAAACTTTTAAAATAATAAAATCTTTTACTACGATTCTCTAACTATAAGTCGAAGTCACATCCACTATACCGGCAATTTTCAAGCTTATCTCTAAACGCGTGCATTTTTAAATTATTTGTAAATCTTGTCTTTATGGAATATTAATATATAATAATGGTGGAATTGTCATCCAGTAATCAATTTTACGTTGATCGACTATAGACAAGTGATTTTAAGCTGTTTAACGTGTCGCTTCGTGTTTCCTCTAAGACTTCTTCCAAAGTTTTATTAAAGGCCGCTTTACCTAAACCATCATCATCATCTTCACCCTCACTACAGTGTTTCATCGTCATCATTCATCTACTGAAGACATAAAAAGAAAAATAACATTTTAGGCTCTATGGACTTAGTTTCCTCTTGCCTTTTCAGAATGGGAGAATCAAACTTAAAATAATGTATTGTTTCAGGTCAAGGATCTCCATGTCAGAATTCAAACTTCCTCAGGAATGTGATTGTAAGTAGATAAAAAATATTTTCCAACGTTTTAAATTTTTTATGATAGCTCGACATACGACAACACTCATCTATGCCGACCAAAAGTTCAATTTATATTTATTATTGTGACTCGACATAGCGCCTGATGTTAAGCTGGAGTGCAGTCCATGAGTGGAAGTGACTGCTACTATAGTCATATGACTATTTGACGCTACGTGGTCAATGAGGTGAAAAGTGAAACGCTCAAGTTAAATTCGAGAAGAAGACTGTTTGTTTATTAAATTTGACATAAATAGAAAATAAACAAATGAATGAATGTGTTTGAAAATGGATTATAACAATTTTAGTGCGAACTTGGAAAAGGTCGGCACAACTAAAAGTAGCAGTCGCCTATACCAGCCTAGTCTGATTTATCTTTGGTATATATGTACTTTAGTTGTCCTGTTTTCCATAATAAAAACATGTTTAGTAGCTTAGTACAGAAATGTAAATATGTTTTTTTTTATTCTGACTCAACATGTTATGACAGATGTTAAGATGCTTGATGTTAAGCTGGAGTGTGGTCCATGAATGAAGGTGCAAAACTAGCAGTCACATCCACTATGACAGCCTAGTTAAAACCGGCATCTTACAAACTGATCCCGAACCGCGACACACACTTCACGGTCTGTATACTTGTCTGGTACTACGCCAGTTCGGCAGACTGGGCACCACTGCCTACTAATTTATTTATTGTAATCCTTTATTGCCGCAAAATAAACTAAAAAAATAGTCACATAGGCGAGTTAAATGCGTGTTAGGCATTCTCTAACAACTAACCTTTGGGATGATGAGAAATTATGAGCGGGGTGCAAATATACTACAAACTACAATTACATAAACTACATACAAGCATAATATATATACATAGGTACAATTAACATACACAATTATGTCAATATAACAATTATTTAATATATGAACTAGCCACTCTTTAATACGTTGTTTTTGTCTCTTCAATGTATTTAGATATTGTATTACTTAGGTTTTATAGCAAAAAATAACTTATATTGTACGCAATAGGATTGTTTATATTAATTTTAGTTTCAGTGCCGCCGCCATTGATCCAGACATTTAATACTGCTCAATGCGAGGTAAGTGATTTTTATTGTTATTTATATTTATTTTTGAGCTTGTGTGATAAATTATGTATGTGAGGGAATCGAGAAAGGGAGTTTTATCAGGATCGTGGCAAGTGACGCTCTATTGTGTTTGCCTGTCCTTGTGTGAAAAAGGCGTGACTACAATCCCGCCCGATGATGTTAGGCTTATGTGCGTGATGTTACAACCTTGTTCTGTTCTTTAATTCTGGGAAATAAGAACAGGGATTAAGAAAAGAACATGGTTGTGTTTAGGAAGGTCTTTCTGTTTTTCCACTGATTTGCCAGTGGAAAGACAATAGCTGACAGGCTACACACTCAATTGGTATTTTTCAGACTCCAATGCAAATACAGTTGCGGGGCCCAATGGATGACGAAACTAATGGGGTTCGGTAAGTCTTAATTAAGTTTATATGAGTTATTTAGTTGTTATTTTCTCAAGAGAGCTTGGGTGCCTAGTGCCCATAACCACAGAGCCTGTATGAAGAGAATTATGGATGCGAAGGAAGCAAGTGAGTGTGTAAGTGTAAGGATCGTGGTAAGTGGCGCTCCATTGTCTCTGCCTATCCCTGTGGGAAAAAGGCGTGACAATTTGATTGATTGATTGATTTAGTTGAGTAGTGATCATTTTGACAATCGTTAATAAAATAAAAAAACGCGTTTGAAATGTTGCCGGAACATAACCACTATTTATAAATTAAAGCCCATTTACAATAAATTAAAGGAGGATTCAATGATTCTGATGAGATCCATATTTGACTATTAATAGTAATTTATCCTCTTATATTTTGCCCGAACATTGATTAATGAATTAAACTCATTTTATGCGGCTTAAAATAAAATAAAATTGTAAAATCAAAACCAAAATAAACACAATAGTAATCCGCATAAAATTTGTTTATTTCAGTAATTTATTATAATAATTCCAGAAGTTTTTAGCTTGCCTTACGGAATATTATAGGCATAGTCCCGGCGGATAAAGCGGATTGCTGCTTACAGTTATTGAATTGTAGTAGCAGTGACATCAATTCATAGACCACACTCCAGCTTAACATCAACGGGGTGCTGTCATATGTCGAGTCACAAGAAAAATACATAAACTTAAATATTATTTTAGTGATACCTTCGAGCTCACCTTAACACCGAAGAATGGCCAGAACATGCCCCACAACGTCCAGTTCATGGCAACGGGACAACAAGGCCATCACCAACAAGTCCCCCATCCATATACTGAGGAGTTCAATGATGGTGGACAATTTAAAACGGTTATGATCCCATCTAATAATTCACTGAGATTAAAACATCAAAATGTCGCGGCGTCGATTGAGAGCGAGCAACCTAAGCCACCGATAACAATGCCGTCAGCGATTGTTGACACGTAAGTATCTTTTATGTAATTTATTGTTAGCAGGCGAACAAAACAATTGCACTAATGGTTGCTTTACAGATCTGCCAGGGATGATACTTTCGCAAAAATTGATTTTGGCCTAATGAATTTAAATATTGACCCGGAAAGTAACGCCGAACTGTTTGGAATCCCGCGTAATCCAGGGATGACTATGACGGAATTGGCGAATCAAACTTTTGAAATGCCACCACCAAGCTTTCAGAATCCACATCCACAACCACTAAAGAATCCAGCTAATACATCTGCTGAAGTGCTTGGGATGCAGAAGCCGCAAGGAAGCAATGATGAGCATCTATATTCAGGTTATTTGGGCAGTCGAGATTATGTGGATCCATTCTTTATTCCAACTGGTTCTCATACATTGGCATACGCTGAGGAAATTAGAAAAAATTCACAGGATGTCACGAATCTGGGCGGTGTGTCGAACATGCCCACAAATCCAAACATGGCGAATGTTCCTAATATGGGCATGGTGCAAAATGTACATGTACAAAACACGCAGAATGTACAAACTATGAGCCACGTGCCAAACATGGGAAGTGTACCGAAGATGGCGAATGTCACTAATGTTAATGGTCTTCAGCACCTCTCAGATCTCGCGAATATACAGAATATGGGTCCATCGTCATCTAATATGCCACCTTATCCCAACTTGGGCAATGTGCAGAATTTTATAAATGCTCATCAGAGCTTGAGCAATTTGGGCAATGCGCCGAACCTTGCTAATAGGCAAATTGGTGGCAATCCGACAAATATGCTTGATGAGCCCACTGTACGTAATATGGGGCCTGCATTGCCTAACAGTGGCGGGGGGGTTCCTGCTTATGGCAAGATGCCAAATTCATTTGGAATGGGCAATACGTCCCTACCAGAGTCATCAAGCAGGGTTAGCATGACAAATACAGTCCCAAGGCTAACAGATGAACAAATTGCTCAGGTGAGAAGATTAATGTTACCCCGACTAACACCGCCACCGCCGCCTCCGCTGGTAATTTCTGTTCCTATTAATATAATCACTTCTCCTTATTCTTTGCAACATATTATTTTTGATAGCTTTTTTTATTAACATTTTAATTCTTTAAGTTTTTTGTTTATTATTTTATAATAAAACTAATCTGTTCTCCTTTGTGTCTTGCCAGCCAATGTCGGCCAGGTATGAAGTACAGCACGGTTTCGGCATGTTCGGCAACTATGCTCAGGTTGTTAGGCGCCAGTTCGTTGATGGATGGTATTATCAGGACCCAACGGTATTTATATCTGAAATTGTATTATAACTAACACTGGTGTGGTGGTTCATTTAATATTGATTATAATTTATTAACTATCAATCTGTTTTAAGTATTAACACAATTCTTGAGTGCTTATTTCAATGAAATATGTTGTACATTTTGCACATTATTATTATTATGACTCGACATATGACAGCACTCCTCCTTATGTTAAACTGGAGTGCTGTCCATGAATAGAGGTGACTGCTACTTATAGTTAAAAAATAGCAGTCACATCCACTACGCCGGTAACTTACAAGCTGATTCGAAAACGCGACTAATTCACTTTACGATCTGTATACTTGTAAGTGGTGGTACTTGTACTACCCCGGATCGGCACCACTATCTTCTACTCTTTGCAAATACATATATATCTGCCTCTTTTTCATAACAAATATTTGTAAATTTTATTAATTTAATAAATATTACAAATAAAATCTTTGAAGCAAACATTTGCTTCGACCGGGAATCGAATCCAGAACTTCCGCTTAACGGACTGGTGTGGTGTATTAACTACACAGTGTGCAAGCGATTACCTTTATATATGTAATTGTAATTACGTTTTAATTCTATATTTGTAGGGCAATGTCCAAGGGCCATTCAGTAGTAGCGAAATGTTGGATTGGCACCAAGCTGGTTTCTTTAAGCCAAATATAATGATCCGTAATATCGTAGAGAGTACCATGAAACCTCTGTGGTCATATGGAAGCGTGCCTCCTTACGCATGGGTAAGCAAGTCATACTTAGATAATTTTAAATAAATTCATATATTTTTAATGCAAATAATATTCTCTCATTCATATTTAGGATATGTTTTGGAGACAACGTCAGGTCCAAGGTGGCGACACGTGGGATTCACGACCACCACCCGACGAATCAGTAAACCGACGACCGTCAAGTGTTGTGTGGGCCAAAACTGTATGTAATTGTTTTACTATATAAGTCATTTATTTATACATAGCTTTTTTATTATACATTTATATATTAAGCTACTAAAGTGCTTGTATCATAGAAACAGGACAACTAAAGTACATAAATCAAAGATACATTGTTACCGGTTAGTGGTTTTAAACGCACGGGTTGCGTAA